>JAUTXW010004088.1:0-692133 GCA_030620095.1 Kuschelorhynchus macadamiae
ACCCGATGACAATACAATATTGTGGTGCCCAGTCGTGAATGTCTCTACAGAGTGCATAAAGAATAATGCTAAAAGTAAAAAATAAAATAATTATAAAAAAATACTAAAACAAGATTTACTTGTGAATTATTGAATTGAAAGTAAAAAATAATTAAACTTACGTAAACACAGAAACTCATAAAAATTTGAATATATTCTTAAAAGCTTGAGGCATGAGACGTCATCACACTTTAAATAAAGCCTCAAGCTTTTAGGAAAATATTCAAATTTTAAAAGTTATGTGTTTATGTAAGTTTAATTATTTTGGTTTTTAGTTCAATAGTTTATAAAAATATTTTTTACATTTATTTTATTATTATACGTACGAATATAAAGTTTGGTTTTTCGTAGACAGGTATATTAATGGAAAACCGTATATTATTACAGAGTATTAAGACAAATGCAACGAACTGGCACGTAGCCAGCAGGGTCTGGGGGTTGTGGACCTCCCCCCCTTCCCCGAAACTTTAAAAATGTATTGGTATAGGTATGCTTTTTCACGAATTTTCCAGAGGTTTTCCCGTTCGGACCCTCCCCCCAAGTGAATTTCCAATTGGACCCTCCCCCCGAACCGAATTTCTGGCTACGTGCCTGGCAACATGGGGTTGGGTCGTTTGGCTGAAGTCGGTGTAGGTGGACGCCTTCTCAGATGGGTCGAATCGTATATAAACAATCGAACGCAGTTTGTTTCTCTTCAGGGTTTTTTGTCACAACCATTTTTAGCCACATCCGGTATTCCCCAAGGGTCACATTTAAGTCCTTTACTCTTTATTATTTATATAAACAAAATTAATTGCTGCTTCAAGTATTGCAATTTTCGAACTTTATACAGATGACCTTAAAGTTTACTTTCCTATTACCTGTCCTGAAGATTGTGATAAGCTCCAGATATAATGATAATAGTATTTTTCTAAATATATCAAAATGTACAACAATTACGTTTCTACGAAATCTAAACCAAATATCTCAGCCCTACCATTTAAAAAATACCCTATTAAACAAAGTCAATACTATCAAAAGGTGATATATATAAATGTAAATAACTTAGTTTCTTCATGTGAATTGTAGCTAGTATATAAATCTTAACTTTCATGTTGTTTCCTAATTGTAATTTTTTCATGGTAAATAGGTCATTACCTTATAGTTAGTATAGGATTTCTAAACGTTTAATAATATTATTTTATTATAATATGTGGATACTTCAGTAGTTACAGAATGTATGTGTTTGTGGCCCTTTTTTCCAAAAATAAATAAATAAATGAATATTAACATGTATCTTTAGGAAATAACTGATATTCAAACGCAATTTCCTGAGCTGCCTAAAGACTAAATCGGTGAAAAATATTAATAAAATTAAATCGAAAAATAACTATTGTACTGGTTAATACCACAATCGGCATTGTATTATACTGCGGACTCCAAGCTTTCAGTGGCAAGTATATATATATATATATATATATATATATATATATATATATAGTAAATAATGAAGTCCTAGAGACAATTAAATTACTTAGCCAGCGGGATAGTTTTTGTGTGTTTACCCTAGAATAATCGAAAATCGGTAAATTCACCTTTACCCAAACTTTCCTCGTATATAATTCGACTACGTACAGATAATAGAGTTTATATGCATATATATATTTTGTAATAACTTAATGCAAAATACATAAATCCAGGGGGCGCAATAAAATTGCATATCTATCTTATTAATTCAACATTTCATAGTGAAAATAATAATTTTGTGAATTAATATGAACCAAACATGTATATATCACCTTTAAATCCTAATAACATACATTTCTTAACAAAGTATCCGAGCGCTCCTATTCACTATTCACTTTCCTAATTACCCACAATAAATAATATGTATGCGTTCGTCGTACACAATTATCATAAGACCCAGTTTTTACTTGTCTCAAATTTCGAATTTTGTTAATCAAACGTCTCTCGAAAGGCGGTTTTTATTGGTTGGGTAAAACTATGTATTCCAGAAAGCTTCCGTGGCGATCTAGTTTTAGCGGATGTAAGTAGACCTAGTTGCCAACTGGCAGTTAAGGTATAGAAGTATTTTTAGTAAATGGCAATCGTGCATTCATATTTCAGCCAAGACGTTTGTCCATTACTTGGTTTTGTTTTTTGTCGGTATATCGGTGTATATTATTATCTTTTGAAGATTCGTCGGGGCGTGTGGGGTGGAAGAAGTTAGCAAGTGGTCTGAACGTGTTAGGAAGTCGTTAATGTTCTGTTTTTTCGAGTACGTGTGCCGTGATTGTCGAAAAGTGATATTTTGTTTCGCAATCGCTATTTTTTAGTTGTTTGATATTTTCATAATAATTAGAACGGTGTTAACTGTGAATTAGCTATAAATCCAGTGCACGATATTGTAGTGTCAATATTGGCAACACAATTTTCGAGGCGTTCTGAAGACTAGAAAATGGAAATTATTCACAGAGATAGACCTTTGCCTCAGACAAGTACCTTAAGTAATCATAAGAAAGATAAGGTCGACAATATAAAAGTTCAATAAAATTATCGTGGTACCAGGCTCATACCTGGATTTGCGGAAGTTTTTTTAGACAGCGTTTATTTTGTTGGCCTTGCTTATTACCTAGATGAAGAAACAAAAAACGTATGGACCTCTGACGGACATGCTGATTTCAAAAATTTTTCAAGAGCGGTTGAAATACATGAAGTGTCTAAAGAACATATTCAGAATACTTTAAGTTTTGTACGCTTGTCTCAAAATAAGAACACAAAGATGCACTAATGGAAAATGCCCACTTATCTAAACTGTTATACAATGAAGATGTTAGGAAAAACTGTTTACCACTTTTAGGGGACATGACGAATCAGAATCTTCATTTAACAAGGGAAATGGAAAATGCCCACTTATCTAAACTGTTATACAATGAAGATGTTAGGAAAAACTGTTTTCTGCTTTTAGGGGGCATGAAGAATCAGAATCTTCATTTAACAAGGGAAATGGAAAATGCCCACTTATTTAAACTGTTATACAATGACGATGTTAGGAAAAACTGTTTACTGCTTTTAGGGGGCATGATCAATCAGAATCTTCATTTAACAAGGGAAATTTTAAAGAAGTTTTTAATTGTTTAATTAAACGTAATGCCGAACTTGTCAAACATTTAGAACAAAAAAAATGTATTTACGGGATAGTCTCAAGCTATTCAAAACTTTAGCTTTATAAAAGAAGAAATATCAGAGGCTACGTTTTTTCATTAATTGTAGATGATACAACTGATATGGTAGCAAAAGCCCAATGTTTTGTAACTGTATTATATTTAAATAAATCAGCCGAAATGTAAGAACATTTTTTAGGAATATATGACACATGCGCAGATTCTAGAGCTAAAGCGCTCTATAACTTAATTGTATGTATTTTAGAAGGTGTAAATTTTAAAGAGAAGCTAATAGCACAATGTTACGACGGAGTCGCGGTTATGGCGAACTGTGCGGTCTACAAACACGCATAAGATCGGATGCCCCACTCGCAATTTACACACATTGTGCTGCCCATCGGCTAAATTTAATTTTACAGCAGGGTATTATAGCAAAGAAAGCAGAATCTTTTTCGCAATTTTGAAAAGTTTACCGGCTTTTTCCATAAATCTTATAAACGAACATCTATCTAGAGCAAAATATTACAAAAACGAATTCCCCAAGCAATAATTGGGAGGGACTAATCTTAGTGTTTAAGGAAATGATGAGAACCTCGAATTAGACTCTGATACCATTCACAAGGCAAAGGGGTATTTAAAAGACCTCTCTGACTTTAAATTTGCTTTTTTAATGTTAACATTCAAGGAAATTTTTTTAATTGCCGATATTCTTTTTAAAGTTTTTCAGTTGAGTAACTTAGAAGTTGATTTCTGCATTTCACAAATAATCATTACCATCTAACGATTAAATGACCTACGCGTTAAAGGCTGTTTTTAAATCTATATTTGGAAAAGCATAAATGCTTACAGAATTGCTACATGGTCAAAAACTCGCAATATGAACGAATTGGATCCAACTGACAAGTATAAACGTTTATTTTATGAAATTTTAGATTGCATACTTTTCCAAATTAACATTAGGTTTGACGATTTACATAAATTGGAATTTATTAAACTTCTCGACAAGTCAAAGTATAAAAAGTTTGCAGCAGAATTTCCTTCCAATCTATTAAATTCGTTGGAAAAAATGGATACATAATATGTTCAACAAAGACCGCCTCAAAAATGAGCTCAGCATAATTTACCGAGACGAACAGTTTCACAAATTCAATATTCATGAACTTAGTAAACAACTCTGTAGGTTAGAAATAATTTCAGTATTCTCTGAAGTATATCGACGTGCGACGTTAATTTTGGCAATCCCTGTAACAAGTGTACAGACTGAAAGAGATTTTACATGCTTAAAACGAATCAAGACCTATTTACGAAATACTATATCTCATCAGGACAGACTCTCAGCCGTATCAATAATCTCAATAGAAAAAAAATTATTAGTATCTCTTTCTGAAAGTACTGGTGAGTTTTACGACAAAATCATTGACAAATTTGCGTCATTAAAAGACAGACGAATTAATTTAATTTACAAAAAGTGACTTATCGCGGATAACAGCGCACTGCAACATAGATATGACCTCGGATATGACATATACACTTACACTGGTCTCAGCTGTTTCTGTTTTTTATTGATAAAGTCAATGCTTTATCAATAAAACACGAAAAGTATCGAATCTATTGACTTATAATTATGTAAGTAATTAGACATTAATTATTAGTCAGCGTTTTTTACAGTTCAAACCTATTTTCACTATATTTTGCAAACGTTTTTTAATTTTTGTAAAAAATCCCATAATGAAAAATGGTATACTTTTAAAAGGAGTATATCAGTCTGAGGATGAAATTTATTTACGAAATATTCAAAAATTTTAATTTAAAAATGTTTTTTTTATCAATCATCATGGTGGATATTCTGACCAAAATTTGTATTCCCTTGAGAGATCTATACATCTGCCTTACAGTGTCGAAAGGTCACGAGTCGTCACTGTATAAATCCTATAATAAAGTAGGTAATTTATTTCAGATAAAATATTTTTAAGATGGCAGCTTAACCGGAAGTAGATGTCAACTTCTAGACATATTTGATGTATAATGTCCTATACCTAAGTCTCACCGTTATTGACATTTTTTATATCTTATGTGAAAAAAAATGACTTTTTTTTCCTTTGAGGAAGCTTTTATTGTTTCACTTGGTTAAATTTCTTTGTAGACAAAGACCTATTTAGCAGATTTTGTGTGCCATTTTGACAATTTTTAGTATAGGGTGTTCAAGAAGTAAGAATACAAATTAAATTGAAAACTATCAGAAATCACATTTTTTCAATGGAAACCACCCATTTTTATAATCTCGTCTTATTTAGCATTAAAAATAAACTTTGTACCAGGTTGTCTATCCCGAATATTTTTAGTTTCCCAAAATTATTGCTAATTAAACACTTTTTTATTGCAAATAATATGATATTATTACCATACGCCTTAGACGTTCAATTAATGTGAGTTGGCCATAACGGCGTTAGAACGAAACATGTGCTAGTGTAATGTGACTGTCACTGTTAATTCCAATTAAAACTCGTTAATAATCATGCCGTGACGCTAAAATTATACCCACAAGGATTATTTAAATTTGTTGATTATTTATAGAGAATGTGGCAAAGAGATATCAAAAATATGCGATACATTTTGCTTTTGCTATTCCATATCCGTAAAAACATCTCAGACCGTTACAAAATTGTAGGCAATTAGTATACAATTAGAAATTATAATAATTTAGTATTAAAAGGCAAGAAGATTAAAGAACAATAAATTTAAAAAGAAACTATTTTTTTAGTAAATGTGGAAACTGAAGTCCTTCAACTTCTAGACATTTTTCGCATCGAAGCATTAGTTTTTCGTGGGTTGCTTTTCCTGTTGATTCTGAATTTAAATTTCGGAACTAGTCCTTGACTCGCTGAATACAGTCTTACATGGTTATCACTGCAGTGTTATAAAATCGATTTTTATTGTACAGTATTGTATCGACCAGAGGATCGGGGTGTCCAAGGAAAAGAACCATTGTTGGCTAACCATCAGTCACAAAAATCAGCTTGTCGATTAAGTAGCCACCATGTAGAGGAATGCCGTCATGTTGATAGAAGAGACTTCTATGATTAGCCAGCGGCAAATTGTCCAGATATTCATTTTCAAAATTGCGCAAGATATTTAAACAGCTTGCACCTAAAAATCGATTAACATATTTTATAACTCAAACGATTCAGAGACATCCACTTATCATTTGAATTATCTTGTAAAAAAATGTAGTGCCACAGCCCCATCATGTAAACATTAATTACTCCAATAATTATGTCGACTAAAAGCATCATTTTTTTTATATTGTCTAGAAATTGCTTCCTTGTGGAATTCACAAAATGCGACTCTTCTTGCAAAATAGGTTTCTTTTAGATGATAAACTGTGGAAAATGCGTATGGATAAAATATATGTTTGGGTAATATCCTTTGAATTGTTATTTTACATAATCCTGTCTCCAAGGCAGCTTTTCTTATCGACACTGTTGGATATGCAGCAAAATATCCCAAAATAGCCATTTCAATATGTTCAATAGGTTTATTTCTCAGCTTTTTCGCTTTAACCGATACACAGTTCTCAAAATTGTCTACGATTTTCATAACGGTGTAAGATGATGATTTCTATTTTTGCGGATATCGAACAGCAAATGTATCATCCTCCATAAATAATAAACAAGTTTAAATAATCCTCGTTGGTATAATTTTAGCGTCCCGGCATGATTATTGACAACTTTTAAATAGTAAATAACAGTGGTATTACTCTAACATTTTTTTTTGTTCGAACATCGCCCTAGCCAACTCACATTAAATTAATGTATAAGGCGTAGGGTAATAGCATATTATTTGCAATAGAAAAATATTTAATTCGCAATAATTTTGGGAAACTAAAAATATTCGAAATAGTCAACCTTAAACAAAGTTGAGTTAGGCTAAATAATGAAAAAAATATCTTCACTTCTGATGCAACCGGAAGTGCAGAAAGCCTGAAATTATTTTAGATTAAAGGCCCCCATCGATAATAATGTAGTGCCAAATTTTCAGATTTTTCGTAGTTTTTTTTAAACCCAAAAAATTTTAATTTATTGAAAAAAACTTATAAATTATTCTAATTGTTAAAAAATATGATTCATGTTACAGATTTTCAATAAAAAAATGAAATATCAAGAGTTAAGAAATAGTTCTAATTTAACAGATAGGTTAAATCCAAAATTTCAGTTAAATACCGAAAAAAAAATTCAATAAATTTCATAAGTTTGCATTTTTACCTTTAATACCTACTTTTACCTATTCCCTTGAACGAATTGATTGAATCTACATATTGCAGAGTGATTACAAAAGAAACAATGGTCTCTTTAAACACGGCGCCTCCGAGATTTTTGCAGATCTTTGCGTTTTTGGTCCCTGGGCACCGAAAAACGGTCTGTGTACGCGAAATCGCTCAAAAACGTCTCATCCGATTGACTCCAAATTTTGGTCAAAAATAAAGGGTCGTGGGGGATGGAATGGAATCGTTTTGGTAAAAATTAAATATAGCGGAAAAAAAGGCTGCCTCATGAAATGTAAAAAAAATGTTAATAAGAAACTACTTGTCTGTATAGTGGCAGTAATAAAGTCATTATGGCGAAACAAAATGGCAGCCTAATGAAATATTTAAAATTTCAGTGCCAAAAAACTACTTATCTAATTCACTTGAAATTTTGCACGATAATCAAGTGTGAGGGGGATTGATTATGCGAAGCCTTTGTGGCTACACAAAATTGCCTAATAAAATAATTAAATATTCGGCAAAATAAAACCTTTTTTTATATATGAAAATAATAAAGGACAATTTATTTTTTATATATTGTATAAATAAAATTATGAAAAATGAATAAGAGTAAAAGCAATGATAAGTAAATTAATAACAAAAAATGAAATAGTATATTAAATATATATATATATATATATATATATATATATATATATATATATATATATATTATATATATATATAATATATTTATATTTTATTAAAAAATGTCCCTTATAATGCGCACTTTACTAGTCACACTGTATATACACATACACAAAAAATCAGTAGTAAGTTCTCTCTAGTGTTTGTTGATTTGTGTAATGTTCAACTTATTGCAATATCCAACTTATTTTAATACTTTTTTTTTTACAGAAACCAACTGAAGCAACCGCGATTATAGAACAACCAAAGGTTTGCCTCGCAACCTGTGTGAAATTTTCATGAAGAAAAACTTACAGAAGTTATTCGCCAAAGCAGAAATATATCAAGTGGAAATAAGGGGTATATTAATTACAGAAAAGTTGAATAAACATAAATTTGCTAATAAGCTAAACATAGAGGGAAAGTTTTTAGGGATGGAGTTAATAGGAAATGATGTTTGGGTTTAGATCGAGTAATATTTAAAATAACAACCAATAAACCCAAATACTATGTATAAATAAGCTGATTATTAGGTACCCGGATTAATATATTCAAAGAATGAACTTTCCATGCAAATTTAAGTGTGATTATTTTGCTTTCATATTACAATTTTCATCAACATAGTGAAATCAATAAATATCTGCATGATTTAATAAAAGCTTATCGAATCATTCGTCAAAAAATTCGGTTTCCTAAAACCCGATTTTTATACTCTAAAAAATAACCAGTTATCAACTGGTTTTTTGATCGCTCTTAATCTAGACAACCTATCGTTCGGACCAATAACCAGGAATCCATTGTTTTATAATAACACGGAATCTTCCTGTAATTATTTTAAAATTAAAAATTAGTTAGTTTCGGATTTTATAAATTACGTTGCCAAAATGCGTCATTTTTACATATATTTACCGTTAATTACTGGCTTTTTAATTTAGCTGTCTCAAAATTTCTTTATTTTGGAAACTTCTATTTTTGAATTTATTTCGTAACCTATATATTAAATGACATTCTTTTTTAAATCAACCTTATTTTTCAATATATGCACAGTTAGTAACTATTTAAGGCAAAAAAAAAAATACAAATAGAACAAGTAAGCACTTATTAAAATGAAATTCAGCTATGAGCCTGAAGCTGGTCAGTAAGCATGCGTCACAATATATATATATATATATATATATATATATATATATATATATATATATATTTAATCTATTAATTGGGTATTTGTAATTGGTTTCCTATTACATAATGGACTATAAATAGAATATTTTTTACTTTTTTGCTTCTTTAAAACTACTTTTATTCTGTTAATTTGAAAATAGACAAGAACATTAAGAAAACTGCCATAAATTCGAAACGTTGCATTACAGATCCATGCTTTTATATAATATAAGATCGCGCAGGATGAAGTACAAATGGTAACAGCTGAGCTAAATAGACTAAATAAAAAGAGTTAATTGAAATAACGGTGTACAGAAAACTTTCTGATAGTAATACATTATCTCGAAACAATGTGAAAACTGTGGAATCACTCGGTCAAACAATATAGATCCCATTGATTTGGACGACACCGAATGCCAAACAGCTATCTGTATCAGACGTAAAACACAACTGGAATGCAGGGAAGGTGAGTTTGGAGTACTTAATAAACTTGTTAACCAAATGGAGACCAGAATTGGTAATTTGGAAGAACTCAACAAGCTACTAAAATCCACTACTAACATACCTGTCAATCCTCTTTGCATTCCAACAACGAAGCTCGGTCGATAATATCGAAATCTGTTCCTAATGTTTCGCCTGTCAATCTCGGACGAAACCACAGCACTTATTTACAAAGACACAGGTTGAAAGGGCCATAGACAGAGCAATGACTCTTCGATGTTGAAACCCGAAATAATCCCGGGCCCAGCGGTTAATGTAAACAAACCGTCTAACAGTGATACTAACAACAAGAAGCAGCCTGATGGCTCAAGAACGGAAAATGGTCATCTTCGGAATAAACCTAGGATTGGTAGTGATCATTGTACTACGACGCACTCTATCCAGACTGTTACGAAATTAGGTTACCTCCACGCTTATAGATTTCACCCCTCAACTACTGTAGTTATTTTGGAGGAGCATCTAAAATCTGTTGCCGAAGATATACAGTTCTCCTGTGAAATCTGGCATAAAAAGGAAGACTTAATGTCTTTTAAAATCTCGTTCCCTTTCAAAGATGTGAAAAGAGTCTACGATGCTAATATATGGCCTGAAGGAGTTGCTGTCCAACGCTTTAGATTTCCACGCAAAAATTTTCCGGGAACCCCTCAATTCTGTCTCTTTAGAAATATTTTGCATTAATATTCAATGTCTAGGTAACAAAATTAATCAGTTACAAATATTTTTGGAGTCCAATGCTTTTGATATTTTATGTTTTAGCGAACATTGGTTAAATGAGTTTGCTCTACATCACGTTAGTATTTTGAATTATAATTCATAAGTTATTACTGTAGAAGCAATATTGTACAGAGTGGCGCCTCTATCTTTGTTGCCAATCATTCTCAGTACCTAAGTAAACTACATCGACCTTCATCATCTTTTTTTTTGCTGGCCGTCTGCAAAAATCAAATTTTAAATGTTATAAATAAACTCAATAATTCTAAATGTTTTGATATATACGATATAAATTATATAATATATATAATATAAAACCACTATTTTAAAAAATGCTTTGCATATTGTTGCTCCTTTACTGACAATACTAATAAATAAATGTTTTGTGGAAGGCAACTTTCCTAATGTCCTTAAAATAAGTAAGGTTTTGCCAGTGTTCAAAAAAGGTGACAAAAATAACATCGACAATTACCGACCGTCATTGAAGCAGTTCTGTTCTTAAAGATAGACTTGTCTCTTACTTGAATAAGTTTTCTTTACTGTCTAATGATCAATTTGGTTTTATAGGTGGTAAGTCCACAATTCAGGTAATTCTTGAATTTGTAAGCTACGTAGTCGACGGACTGGATGAGGGTGATTTGCGAACTGCGGTTTTATGCGACCTAAGTAAGGCGTTTGACTGTGTATCTCACACTATCTTGATCGACAAGTTACAATCAATTGGGAAATATGGTCCATCCCTTGCCTTAATAAAATCATATTTAAGGCACCGGTCTCAGATTGTTTCAGTTAACGGCCAACTATCAGATAAACAAGTAATTGCAAATGGCGTACCTCAGGGTTCCATTCTGGGCCTACTACTCTTTATCATTTATATTAATGACTTTAGTATTAATATGTTACCTTGTCGCACTATACTATAAGCTAATGACGCAACTCTTTTAATTTCCGGCAAGACGCAAACAGAAATTAAAGGTACCACTGCACTTTCTTTGTCTACCGCCGAAAACTGGTTTACCAGTAACCAGCTTAAACTAAATAGCAGCAAGACGCAAATAATTAACTTTATCTTTAATAATGGGTTTATAACGGGTTAGCATGTCAAATTTTTGGGGATAATTTCGGTCTGCAATGGCATCACCACATTGATGATTTATGTAAGAGGTTGAGCAATAAGATTTATCTTTTAATACAGTTAAAAAGATCTTTCCGTACGGATGTGTTACAGTGTATTTCAATAATATTCATTCTCTGCTAAGTTATAGAGCAATCATATGGGGTAGCTCATCGTATTCCGACACAGCTTTTAGGCTTCAAAAGAGAGCTATTATATTGTAAACCTTTATTTGTTAAATATGGTATCATGCCCTTTCCTTGCATATTTATATATCAAACTTTACTTAAAATACATCGAAACTCCAGAACTCTGCCTAAGCTTTCTTGCAATCATGCCTATAATACTCGATCTTCGAACACTCTTCTGTTACAAAGACGTCGCCTTACGAACTCTGTACGTAACTCTCTTCATCTTAAACTGTATATTAATGTGTTCGGGAATAATATTAAGTCCTTAAACTTTTCGGTTTTTAAAATAAATATCAAAACATGTTTAATAAAGAACTGTTTTTACTCTGTGAATGATTATCTGAAGGCGCCACCGATATAGATTTTAGTTTGTAGTTTATGTTTGTTGTTTTTAGTTATAGTTTTAGCATTTGTATTGTTTTTTAAGTATATATGACTTACTATTTTATTTTTATGAGTGTTGTTTTTTAAGTATATATAACTTACTATTTTATTTTTATGAGTGTTATTTTTTATGTATTTTAACTGCTGCCTTAATCTTGTTATATAATGAAATGCACCATTTTTGCTACTTTTTTTTAAACGTTTTCTTCTCGTTTATGACTTGCATCAATGCCTATGTCTATGTCTATATCGTTGAACTCGTGTTTAAACGCACAATCTTAATCTGCACTGCGCTATTTAAAATAAGTACGTAATAATAAATTCATATCAGCCCAGGAAAAATGCAACATCCTGTATAAAGAATAACAAAATAAAGTAAAATTTTGAAAGAAATTTTGTTTAAATTGTTTCTCTATCTTTTATGGTTCTCCAGATAAAGAGATAGGACATCTTATTTTAGAAACCCTGTAACCCTGTACATACTGCAATTTACAAATAAAAGAAATCAGTGCTTGGTGGGACCCCGCAGTATGTTTTTAATAAAATTTCCTCAACAAGTATTTTACAGTTACTATTTCTAATATTCTACTACAGTGGGGCGCTATGATAACAATCATAAAACGAATAATACATTTTAATGTCCGACTAATTTATTATTGACAAGTAATAACATTATGTCAAAGTCAGTTGGTTTATTATTAAAACAAAATTTTTCTCAAAATAAATTTACTTACTCAGTTGAGGTACATCCCACGGGCCAGAGGCCCTCGGCAACACTAGGTCAAGCGTTATTAGCTTTCTAATACCCTTGATGCCTTAAAAATTATTTTTAATGTTGATTCTTGTGTATCCTTAAACTTGTATATTAATTATGTGCAAAGTGATATTTTAGTATTATTATGCGAAAATAGTTTGGTGTTTATTTAGTATTTTATATGTAATTGTACACAATATTTTTATATTGGCTTATTTACTTAGGTACAAAATGTCTCATGCACGAGAACGGGCCACTGAATACGGAATTCTACCCCTTACAATTTAACTGGAATAAAAATTCAAAAACCTAACTATGTAGTTTTTTTTCGGGCCATCGTAATATGAAAATACGAAAAAATTGAAAGTAAAATAAAAAAATGGCTGAAAACTGATTTTTTTTTACCCCGAATATTATAGAGGAATATGGCAGTTGAAGGTGTAGGAATAATTTTTACGTATTCGGTTTTCAATTTTCACTTTCGGTTTAACCGAAAACGACATGAAAATCAAAATTTTACATGGCTTTATGAAATTTTAGCACAGATTAATAGAATTCTTTCTACTGATTTCAAAAATGTATAATTTTATATATTTATTTTTTACAATTTTTAGGGTGTTCGGGTTTGAATATTACCATATAGTCTACTATTCCCACAATAGACCTTAAAAGATAAATATACAAAGCTATATATTTTTGAAATCAGAAGCAAAGCCTATTTTTGTTTATGATGAGCCCTATAGGCTCTTATTTAGCTAGCATGGAATCCGTCTCAAAATCGGTCCATACGCCAGGACCTTCGCCTTGTAGTTCTGATCTAAAATTTCAGGGGGTTATACAGGAATATTTTGCTTCGAGTATTTTTTCCAATTGAAAAATTTTTCAAAATCAGTTTTCCCGTCATATTTTTTTTAATTTGATCTGCAACTTTTTTTTTGGTGTGATATTTCGATATATACGAAAAACTATGTAAGTTGGATTTTAAAGCTTTTATTTCAGCTAAACCATAAGAAAAGGAAGTAACATCTACCCACTCTTGGCTCTCGTGAGACCTCCTGTACATGCTATTTTTGTAAGCTTTTTATATATTCTACCTTATCGATTGTGGTGAAGATTTCTTAAACCTAACTCACTGTTTTATATTTATGTTATTCAAAAATGTGTCTTGTAAATAGCTAAATAAAAACCCGATGAACTGCTAATTAATATCGATGTATTATTTATTATTACGATCCCAATATAGCAGAATTCTTTGTTAAATATTCGGAAACCCAAAAGTAATATAATTTTAAGACCCTTTTAACTTCCCTCGTACAAGGGAATTATTGTTTGTAATCGTGAAAAAAATCACCTTCCGAGAGTTTTTCAGATCTTTACGTTTTAGAGTCCCTAGATACCGAAAAACATGTTTTCTCAATTCCGTCGGTCTGTCGGTCTATCTGTTCTCGGTATAGGTAAAATCTACATACCCGATTTACTTCAATTTTGGTAGAAATCGAATATGACAAAACAAAATGGCGGCCTAAATAAACTTTTAAAAAATTATTACTAAAAAACTACGTATCCAATTTATTTCAAATTTTGGACAAACAATCAAATATGTAGGAATCAATAGTGAAATTTTGGTACGAATCCAAGATGGTGGTTTAATAAAATATTTTAAAATTCAGCGTGAAAAACTACTTAACGGACTGATTTCAAATTATGTGCCATAACTAATTGTGGTATAGAGATGAACTACTACTGGTACTAATTCAAGATGGCGGAACAAAATGGTGACTAAAGGAAATGTTTGAAATAGTGAAAAAATCATCATTTTAGGTTTTACATTTCTTCAAGTGTTAAAGTCCCTAGAAGCAAAAAAATATGTTATATCAATTCGGTCCGTCCGCTATCGGTTTGTCTGCCCGTTTTTCAATTCGTGGCAAAACTATTTATTAGATAGGCATTTTAGTCAAAAATCAAGGGTCATATGGGGATGCCCTGGTATTATTTATCAAGAACCGTAAACCACACAGGATAAGCGTAACGTTCGCCAGTTTTTCGCCGATCATAGGTCAATGACCGATTGCATGACGTACTCCGGCTCTCTCAGTCTAAATATTTAGTTGTAGTTGCATTGCTCTGTAATAGAAATTCGGCTTTTAAGCATTGTTTTTTCAATATTCCTTAGTTTTTACAAGTGGTAATAGATCACACAAGTTTGAAAAAGTGCTGTTTGTTCATAATGATAAGTAATTAGCCAACGAAAAAATTAAAACTTCTTTTATAACTAATATATTATTACTTACTTACTTACTTACTTAACAGCTTTTATTTAAATAATTTTTTACAATGGTGTGGTATAGTACAAGATGATAAATAGATGTAAATGGCGAAGTTTAGCCTAAGGCTACTCTTACACTTAACCATGTTACTAGTAAAAATTATTAATAGTAAACTTACCTAAAATAACAAAATTATCTATAATAATAAAAAATAACAATATAAATAATGTAAAATAAATTATATTATATTATATATGTATATATATATACATACATACATACATACATATACATACATATACACACATACATATATATATATATATATATATATATATATATATATATATATATATATATATATATATATATATATATATATATATATACATATAAATATATACATACATATACACATACACATACACACACATACACACACATACACATACATACACAGAATTTCAAATAGTAATGTTAGTTTAATGAATAATTAATATCAGATAAACAAACAAATAACCGGGTCGCATGATGGACAATAAGATAACTGGAGAAATGAAAAAAATCAGAACAGAGTAATGAGTTGATTATGATGAAGGCCGATTTTGATATTTCGCCGAAACGCCAGAGGCGGAAGTGATTTATTGGTGCTTAGGGAATTATACAATTTTACAGCGTTGAATGTAAAAGAGTTTTGAAAGAGGGCGGTGGAGTGAATCGGCATTGTGAGGGTGGTAGACGAGCGTATATTTAGATCATGTATTGCGCTTCTAGCTACAAGTTTTTCACGGAGATACATTGGTTCAGAATTTATAAACAACCTATGGAGAAATGCAAAGTAATGAAGGTGTACGATTTTGTTAAATTTTAACCAATTTAGTTCGACAAATTTAGGGGAAATATGATCATACTTACGTAGTCGAAATAAAAATCGACAGCATGTGTTTTGAATACTTTGAACTCTTTTTTTTGTTATGACATCAAGGCAAGGATAGTAAACAATGTTGCAATAATTAAGGACTGACATAACTAAACTTTCCGACAATTTTTTGCGCACTTTAAAATTTAAAATTAACTTGTTAGTATAAAGGACTCTGAGTTTACAATATGCAATTCTAACTAAATTTGATATATGATCATAAAACTTTAACCTCTCATCTATTGTGACCCCCAACACTTTTACCTTCTGCGCATATTTCAAGACAACGTTTTCTATTCTTATAATAAGATTATCCTGTACATGCTTTCTCCTACGTTCCGAAGAAAAAACTATTATGTTTGTTTTGTTAGCATTTAGTTTCAAATTATGAGTTCTTGAGTACTCAAGTATAGTTTCTAAATCACTATTAATGATAATTTGTGCATTATTAATATCATTGTAGTCAAAAGGGAACAACATCTGGGTATCATCCGCGTATGAACGGAGGCAACAATTTAAGTCTTGTTCGAAAAGATGCGCTGTATAAAGAGTAAATAGAAGGGGCCCTAAAATTGAACCCTGAGGGACACCCGAGATTACCTCTCAATACTCTGACCGTTTACCACTAAGTACTACACATTGTGAGCGCCCCGAGAGATAGCTTCCGAAAAAATTAACTGCGGCTTCATCAAAACCATAATAGTGCAATTTTCCACATAGAAGGTCGTGATCTATAGTGTCGAAAGCTTTTGAAAAGTCTAAAGCCACCAAGACCGCAGCCATACCTTTGTCAAGGCTTCGAAAAATGTTGTCAGTCAAGTCTAAAAGGGCAGAGGTGGTGCTGAACATTTTTCTAAAACCACTTTGATACTTCGGGAGGATATTATTTTTAGCCAAATAAGTTTTCATCTGCAAAGAGACTATCTTTTCCAGAATTTTGGATAGTGTCGGGATTAGGCTAATCGGACGAAGATCTGCGACAGACTGAGGATTGGATATCTTCGGCAAAAGACAAACAAGTGAGCGCTTCCAAGATGACGGGAAGTATCCCAACTCCAGGCAGCAGTTGATTATATGAGTTACATGATATAGGATTTTATGTTTGCAGAGTTTAATCATAGTTAGGGAAATGTTGTCGTTTCCACTACCATTTGACTTAATGGAGTCAACTGCTGCATTTACTGTTTGAAAATCGGTAAGTTGAAAATTGAAATTCAAACCATCTCGAAATCTATTATTCTGATAAAAATGTATTTTTTCAGTGGAATTGTTAGATTTGCAAAAAACACTGGTAAAGAAATTGTTTATGTTGTTCGGATTCATGAGATGTTGGGGTAATGAAGTATTTTTTATGGTTTGAATATTTAAATTCTTAAGTGCAGACCACAGTGATTTATCATTTTTCTGACGTTCCAAATGACACAGATAGGCAGCCTTTTCTTGCCGAATACATGAAAGTGAAAAATTTCTTAGCCTCCTATACTCAAGCCAATTAGTTTCGGTTTTCTGTGATTTAAATTTAGACAAGGCTTTATCTTTATGTTTTAGAATAGCTTTAAGATTTGATGTTAGCCAAGGACAAGGGGGCTTGCTGACCCTCACTGTTCTATACGGCGCATGGTGTTCAAAAATAATCAAAATATGGTGGGTTAAGAATTCAATTTTTACATCAATATTATTTATATAGTAAATGAAATCCCAATCGATTTGCTGCAGGTCATGTTCAAAAGCCACCTGGTCAAAATTTTTAAAGTCGCGATAAGTATCAAACTTTTGTTTGAATTTAGTAACCTTTAATTTAAGGTTACAATAAACTAATTGGTGGTCCGAGAGACAACTGGTATCCAAAGTACCCTAGGCCGAAACTAGGTCAGACATATTCGTGCAGATTATATCAATGAGCGTCCCAGTTGTATGTGTTATGCGAGTGGGCTCCTTAATAACCTGCACAAGCCCATATGATTCAATACATCGTGACAAAATATTAGGTCCATTTCCGAGAAAATTAACATTAACGTCCCCTAAAAGAATTATTTTATTATACATTGGCGTAATTGTTGATAAGTTTTCATCAAGTGCTTCAACGATACTATTTAAGTTTGTGTCAGGAGGGCGATAGATTACACCTACAATGATATTTTTCCGATTTTTTAGATTTATCTGGACCCAAAGAGATTCCAGGCCGGAGGCACTATTAATAAAGAAATTTTTAATTTCACATTTAAAATAATCTTTAACATACAATCCAATTCCACCGCCGCGGCGCAGTCGTCCAGCGTCTAGCTTTCTATCACATCTGTAAAAAAAGTAACCCGGTATCGCAACTGTGTCCGAGGAAATTCCGTCATTAAGCCACGTCTCAGTTACAGCGAATATCTCATAATCAACCACAAGCGCGCGACTCTCTGCAAAGCCACTGATCAGAGATCTAGTATTTAAATGAGCAACATGCAGCTCGGACATTATTTATTTATATAAAAAAAAGTACGAAAATATGTTACTTATAAAATACAACAAAAAATGTTTTTGTAAAATTATACCTAGTTATAAATTATAGACACAAATGTAAATTATAGAAGAAACGTGAAACAATTTATTAAACTGTCTATTTCTTGTTCCCCCTAGACCGAAGATTCAAATCTAACGCTCCTCCGGCGCGATTATTTTCTGCAGTACGCGCATTAAACAGGCCAGACGAAGCCGGTGCTCTGCTACCATTCCCAGTACCACCAGAAACGTCGATACACTGCGATGACTGTGAGCCGACTGTTGTAGGTGTAGTACGTAAACTACGTGTATTATTTTGAAAAGACACTTTTCGTTGATGGTATGCGACTATATCATGTGGTTGTAGATGTTTTATTTCTTCAAGATTGTAAATATAGTTTTGCACCAACAATTTTTCGGCCCCAATAACTTTGGCGTCAATTTGGTTGGTTTTAAAATTTTTACCAAATTCCAATAATTGTTTCTTGTTATTGTAGTCTTCCTTTGTGTAATCATTCGTCACAAAAATTCCAGAATTTTTAAATAGTGTTGCATTTTTAAGTATTTCTG
The DNA here is from genome assembly GCA_030620095.1 of Kuschelorhynchus macadamiae. Taxonomy (NCBI): domain Eukaryota; kingdom Metazoa; phylum Arthropoda; class Insecta; order Coleoptera; family Curculionidae; genus Kuschelorhynchus; species Kuschelorhynchus macadamiae. The sequence continues at coordinate 19,172 of JAUTXW010004088.1, forward strand.
TCTTTCTGAAATGATTTAGAAATTCAACTATTATAGGCTTAGATTTGTCAGGTTGACTATTAGGTATACGGTATGCATCCCTGATCTCAGAGTCGCTAAGAGACATCTTAAGATATTTATTTGTAATTTCTTTGATAATCAAATTAGGCTGCTCCTTCTCATTTTGCTGTTCCACAATACCATAAAATACGAGGTTATATTTCTTCAGCTTTCGTTCAGATTGCAGAACTCTGGTTTTTAAGCTTTGATTTTCTTGCTCTAGTGCTGCCAACTTTTCATGCAGATTAGAAATATCGTGGCCTACGCTCACTTGCAACGCACCGAGTTCTGTTTTTATTTCAGCATTTTGTACTTTCACTTCTTCTATTGAGCGGTAGAGATCTTCTAACGCTTAGACAAGGAAAGAGAGAGAGGACGCGTAACACCCGTTTACGGCGCTGGCGCAAATTGAAGCAGAAATTCATTAGGACGCCATTTTATGGTGCCAGACAATCGAGGTGTCACCACAGTTTCTTTTGTGGATTATTCAGCGGAAAGTGTGTTAAAAACTATAAATTTTGTGTTAGAAAAATGGTGGTTTGTTGTGCTTACAACTGTAAAAGTCGGAGTGACAGAAAGGAACCTGAAGTTACGTTTCACAGGTGAGAAATAATAAAGTAATTTCTCAATTGCATTTAAAAAACCATTTATCTCATGTTCTAAGTAGTTATTTGGTATAATATTTTAATATGATCTAACAGCTGACTGATTTCACGATACTGCGCAGTGTGGGACATAAACATGACTATTTTCATTCATGATTACCTAATTAAGTATTCATAATTGGGTTAATCTCCTCGAGTAAATGTCATTTGAGCAGTGGTGGCGTTCATATATATTTTAATAATTACGCTTATGAAAAATTGTTTATTACTATATTTTTGAACCATAATGTTAATATTGTTATTATTAACTTTGTTTAATATTATTTTATCTAATTACTATTAGTTCTGAAATAGGAAAATTGGTTTATTTTGATAATAAAACATATTCTTTTGAAGTTTCACATAAGTTTTTTTTTAAGATTTCCTACAAATCTGGTAAGGCGAGAACTTTGGGTTCAGAATCTGAAACTTGCAGACTGGTCTCCAACAAAGAATCACAGACTTTGTTCCAAGCATTTTGAAAAAAAATTCTTTTATCGCATTGGCGAAAGAAATTGTCTTTTGGATGAAGCCGTACCGACAATATTTCCAGAACTGCCCAAATATATGCAACCAAAAAAGGTAAAGTATAGTTTTTGTAACTATCCAAATAACATTGTTTGATTAGTAGAAGTAATTGCTATATTTTTTTTACTTTATTATATAATTTATAAGGTATTTAATATAATATTTATTGTTATTTACTATTACTATAGTTAATTTCTCTTTAATGGTAGGCAAAATTTAATAATTGTTCATGTTTAAACAGTTACACAGTAATACCTCTCTGATATGGAAATTGGAGTATATTAGATTGATAAAACAATATATATGCCTTTAAACCACAATTTCTAAACCATCTAGTTATTTATGCCTAAAGTGATATATAAAGTATGCTAATTACAAATCGTAACTATTTATAGATGTTCAAGATATAAACCTATTATAAACCAAATGTTGAGTTAAAGTGGCACAAAAAACTACTATAACATTTATATAACACACATTTTTTAAAGAAATATTAATGAGACTTGATTACCATTTTATATATTTTGGTTGGAAAAAATGTTACTAATTGGTGTACTGCATATTATTTGACTGTACAGTACTAAAAATTTAACAAATCAAATTGTTGCAGACAACAAAGAGATCTCATGAACAAAATATTCAGAATACTGCCTCCACATCAGCAGTAGCTTCTACATCAAGTAGTACCCTGGAAGATATCCATCCAGAGACTCCTAGGAAAAAAAAACTACGTCAACAGCTATTTAGGGAAAGGGTAAAAAGTCAGCAAAAAACAAAGAAGATAAAAATCTTGTCGCAGAAAGTACGAAGGTATAAAAAGAAGGTTTTGTCATTAAAGCAAATCATAAAACATTTAGCTAGTAAAAATTTGATAAGCTCAGAAAATTCTCTATTACTTTCCAACATGTCTGGAATAACCAAAGAACTGCAAAAACGTAAATTGAAAAAAAATGCTAAATATTCTCCAGAATTAAGAAAGTTTGCAATAACGGTCAGTTTTTTTTCACCTAAAGCTTATGATTACATTCGAAAAGTTTTTGATACTTGTTTACCCCATAGGAGTACCATAGGAAAGTGGTTTAAAAATATAAACGCGGAACCAGGTTTTACCAAAGAGTGTTTTGACACTTTAAGAAAATATGTCCAAATATCTGATAGACCTACTCTCATTGCACTTGTTATTGACGAAATTTCAATTCGAAAACAAGTGGAATGGGATGGGAGAAAGTTTCATGGATATGTTTACTATGGGGTAGACTTGGACGATGATCAAAATGTAGTAGCAAAAGAAGCTTTTGTTTTAATGGCTTTTTGCATAAATGGTACATGGAAAATACCAGTAGGGTATTTTTTTGTAGACGGGTTAACTGGCATGCAAAAAAGTTCCCTTGTGTCTCAATGCATAGAATTAATTATAGAAACTGGTGCCCATGTATTATCATTAACTTTTGACGGTGCTCCTTCGAATGTCGCAATGGCAAATCTTTTAGGCTGTGTCACAGAACTGCAAAATATGAAAACATATTTTACAATTCGTAACAGCAATATTTTTGTTTTTTATGATCCATGTCATATGCTTAAACTAGTTAGAAATACATTCGGAGAGAGCAAACAATTAATAGATGGTCAGGGGAATTTAATTAAGTGGGAGTACATAGAAAAATTAGAAAATTTACAACAATCTGAAGGACTTCATTTAGGGAACAAACTTAGAAAAGCCCACATCAAGTTTTTTAAGCAAAAAATGAAAGTTAGATTAGCTGTCCAATTATTAAGCGAATCAGTAGCAGATGCTCTAACTTTTTGTGAGGAAACTTTAGGCCTTGAAGAATTTCGTGGTTGTAAGGCTACAGTCAATTTTATTAAAATGTTAAATAATATTTTTGATGTATTAAACAGCCGAACCCTTGCTGCACCAAGATATAAAAAACCCATTTTTAACAAAAATATATTCCAAACTAGGAAGTTTATTTCTGAAGCAATTGATTATATTTCAACATTAAAATTTACAAACAATCAATTACTAATACATTCCAAAAGGAAAACGGGCTTTCTAGGTTTTATAATATCTTTAAAAAGTGCCTTGCTGATGTATGATGAAGCAATTTCAAAAAATTATCTTGTTTACCTTCCATGTTATAAAATTAGTCAAGACCATCTTGAACTATTTTTTTCATCCATAAGATCAAGGGGTGGTTGGAATAATAATCCTACCTGTAGACAATTTACGGCTGCTTACAAATGACTTTTAGTCCGAGCAGAAATTCGTGAAGGGGGAATGGGGAATTGTATTTCCTTAGATGACATACCTTTACTAGTGGGATCAAGCAGGTTTGAAAAACCAGAACTCAATATTGCACCACCTGATTTTCTCCCAGAGGTATCTGAAAAGTATCCAATGTTGCAAAGCATTTGGGAAGATCATGAATATATAATGAATACCCATGTAATTAGTAAATGTTCAAAAGAAATTAGAATTTATATAGCGGGTTTTGTATCACGTAGGTTACAATCATTAATTAAATGTGAAATGTGCATACAATCTTTAATTGGGGAAAAAGAAAATTATTTAAACTCCTTAATTTCCCAAAAAAATCGAGGTGGATTAACATATCCCTCTAAAGACGTAATAGAAATTTGTAAATTAAGCGAACATTTTTTGCGAATTTATGAGCACGATATCAAAAAGAAGAATTTTTTAAGTATCTTAAAAAGCAAAATTATGTTTAGCTGCATACAATCAAAATATTTTAATTATTTAAAAGAACATGCATCAGAAGGTACTACAAACCACTTATATTTTTTGATGGAATCTATCATTTTACAGTATTTAAATATTCGTTTGCATTTTATAAGTAAAAGGCAATCTGAAGTAGTAGATCCCATCAGAAGTCAATATACCAAGCTAATTTTGTTTAAGGGACAATAACATTTATTGTATTGGTTTAGCTTTAGTATTTATAATAATGTATATAATTTTTTTAGTTTTAAGTTTTTTGTAATTGTATTTAGTATGTAGAAACCCTGTAAAATATTTCAGCTATATGAAATAAAATATAACGTAATTAAATTATATACCTAGTTTTATTTCAGTATTAAGAAGGTCCATAAATACATAAAAAGCAGAATAGCGAAATACTAATTTTTCCAAGATAATTTACATTACAAAAATTTAAAGCTAACAGGCGCTCGGTAAAAGTTTAAGCAGATTTTAATTTTGCACATGGTTTTCATTTTGATAGAAAATAAATTGCATTTTCGTCTAAAGTCCTCTTACTTATCACCTCTTTTCATATATGCGTCGGTGAACCAAAACGCTAAATAAGTTACATCACAAAAAATGTACATTTATTTCTAATATCAATCATGTGATACGCCACTGAGCAAACATGCGTGGTGCCAGTTGGCCTTCAGTAAAACAGCTGGCGTTATCCGTCCCCTCTCTTTCCTTGTCTAAGTTCTAACGTTACTTTAGCCATTATAGTTAGGATATCAGCACCAACAACAGAGGCCGAAATATGCAAATTTCGCAGCGGAGTTTTTAGGTTGAGCAATAGATGGATCAACATGCAAATGGTAGCACCAGGACTCAAAACGTGTTTTGCACAAACATTTACATGCAATTATGCCCCTTGGAAAAAATTACGAAACTTGCCTTCATGTCACAGGATGCACAGGCCTGTGAACTGGATACTCAGACACTCCGAAGTAATTAAAGGTTTAAGAAAACCATGTAAAAGCGTTAAAGAAGAGCAGAGAAAATTACGAAGATGTTTACTAAAACAGTGGCGTGCGAACACGTTTATTTACTTTTGCAGGAGTCTACATAAAAAACAATGTCTGGTAATATCTGTGTTGTGCATAATTGCAAAAGTAGTTACAAAAATTACTTGCCAGGCTATAGATATACTTAGATTCTTCTTTTTTATTAATTTTTCAGGTAAGTTGTGTTTTCTTTTAACATATAGCAGATACTTTTATACTCTGGATTGTTGCTTTTTTAGTATTAATACAAATCTCAACTTTGTTAATTAATTGGAAAGTTATTTATACTTAGATATCAGAAGCCTCTGTAGTTATTGTGTTTTTTGTATATTTCTATTTAGCGATTTGGGGCCTGTCATAAAACAATATAATATAACAAAATTTCATAAACCAAAAAGTCACTCATAATAATATATTTTTATTTTTAAGACCACTGTGATCATCAAGGTGATGTGATTTTTAAGTATTTTTTTAATTTATAGCAATTTCGGGATAACGGATTGAAGCATCGTAACTAGAGATGGTTAACTATATATTATTTCTGACATGACAACTTGGATATTTGGAATAAAATACATTTTGTAGTAAAACATACAGAATAAACCAAGAGATCTTTTACCTTTTTTTTTAAGTAATAATAATACAATCTTATACTACGTCGAAAGAAGGAAGGTTTTTATTCACGAAAGAGCAGAGATACCTATGATGTCTGCTTTTACTACGGGAATACGTTTAAAACCGACCGTAATTGAGGCATAACTAAGACTGACAGAACTGTTTATGAGCGGAAGAAGTAACGTATTGGTGACGAAACAACAAAATATATGTGTTTAATAGCTCTATAAATCGATTCTTTGTCAGAATTATTCAAACTAAGCTGCGTAGTAATATGAGGCACAAGATTGGGAAAGATCAGAGTGGAGTTGCCCCAGGACGGTTATATACAGATAACCTATTTGTATTGCAGAAAATCTTAGAAAATGCAGAATCTCAGAAAATCAAACAACGATGTCTCTCCTTCGGGGTTTATGAAATCACTACTATACAAAATCGTATTCATCGTTTATCTTGTCGAGATTACTTCAAGCTGATTCATAAATAACATCTTCCGAAATCAAAATCTGTAACTATAGTCCATGATTAATATTAAAAAATAATACTAACAAAAAATATGTATGACACTCGGCCATCCTGCTTAAAAAGCACCCTCGCTTAGTTCCTTTAGAGAGTTGTGCTAGTATACTACACAGTAGCTGAAGTTGAAACCCCGCTGGTAGTCTAAACTGGTCCTTCAGACCTGCCCAAGAGCTCACTTCAACCATGTATCCAGCTTCTGGAATTTCCTCGAACTGTCCGACCTATTGACGCAGGTCTGTATGTTCTACCAAAGAGGATTCTGAACCTCGTCCATCTGCAGTCTGTCTAGCTTCCCATCTGTACAACTCGCGGACAAACCCAAACTTTTAGGGCCGTCTTGATTATTCATAGAATTAATGTGGTAACCCAGGTCCTGTCGGGTATTTACGTTCTAAAAATAAAAAAGGTCGAAAACCCACTAGAGATTTAAATAAATTAATTAAAAAAAATAGTACTGAAAATAAATTTGAAGTCAGGAATTTAAATTGTGAAAATTTTCTTATTCCTCAAAACTTGAGTAAACCTCCGCATTCGCTTTAAAATGAGCTCCCGACAAATTTAACGGGGGGCGCCGCTAAACGATCGAAGCGTGCACCTCTCTCGCAAAATCTAGGGAACCGGAGGGGAACCGTCTCCAGGGCTGCGAGTACGAAACCATTTCCATATATGGCAGCGAAGCAGGCGACCTACGGCAAGAAAGGGAAAAATAATGGGAAAATTACCTATAAAAAGAACTGTAAGCTCTGCTCTAGCTTTGGTAGTTTTTGACTCCATCCATTTGGAGAGAGTCATAATGCCCAAATGCCTACCGAAATTTCTAAAGAATTTAAATAATTAAAATTAAACCTTGTCCGATTGAAAAGTACTATTCAAAAGTAAATTTTTAATTTATTAACGGGTTCCGCAGTTTGGAATTCGCCGGGTGTGCCTGAGAAAATTTACGATTAGCGATTAAGGTCTCTTTATGATGAGTTACTAACTCAACAGGAATTAAGGATTATTTAAATTACCAAGAACAATTGACTCAGGGAAGTAAGTAACTTATTGACTGTGAACTTTTGTAGTGCAATGTTAAACCGAATAAGAAAGGCAGAAGTGTAATTATTGATCGTAAAAAATCATCCAATTTAACTTAATTAATAGAGACTTTGTGCTAAAAAACAATAAAATGTGTTTAAATTAATAGTACCGCCCGATATGTTGTTCTCATGAAAACGGCCGTATAGATTCTAACGTAAACACGGGTTACTTAGTGACCCAATTCTCGATGAAAGTGGGACGCAGTAAATTCTTTCTCGGATAAGATAAAGTAAATACAATGTTTAGGGTTTTCGAAATATTACTTGGACTAGAGAGTCTGGAGCCGAGGGCAATTGAAAAATAGTATAGTGCGAGTGCAGGGCTGATTTAAAAATAAAGTATTTTATTTGATAATATGAATTTTATAGAAGCTGGATTAAAGTAAAGTATTTTAATTAATAATACCAGTTTTAAAGAAACTGGATTTAATATAAATAATTTTATTTTATATATTATGATCTTAACAGAAAGTCAAAGTTCAATTTGTTTAATTTAATATAATAATAATAGTAAGAAAACAATTACACGAATACCTCGGAACTTCACGTTAAATTAATGTGTTAGAAGTTTAGCATTATACGCCTAGAAATAAGAAGTGTAGTTTGTAAGAAAAGGATATCGAAGTGTTCATATAGGAGATGGTACTCGAACTCCCAACTTCTAACCTGTTATAGGCTGAAGAGGATATCGAGGTCGTATCCACCGTAAGTAAATAAAGGCCTTAATGGTAATAGAAGTTTAGAAACAGGTTAGGAGTGGCATTCTGCTTAAGTAAAGGACAAAAATAGTTAGTAGTAGGATACCACATTAGTTCTGATCCTGTGGACTGCATACGGACGGGCTCACCTAGCTCGTACGCCGTCTCATTGTCCTCTTGCTTTGGAAAAGTTCTTGGAGCTGACTCCTAGAGCGCCTAGCTTCGACTTTGTCTCCTGTAAAAAAGATGGCATCAGTAATTAAGTTTAAGAGAGCCTTTTCTTTATTATTTGTTAAGCTCCTAAGAAGGTCTTTTTATTTAACCTCTAATGAAACCTTCTATTTAACCTCGAACGAGACCTTATATATATATATATATATATATATATATATATATATATATATATATATATATATATATATATATATATATATATATATATATATATATATATATATATATATATATATATATATATATATATATATATATATATATATATATATATATATATATATATATATCTTTTTTTTTAACCTCTAATAAGGCCTCTTATTCTATATTCTCTTATTCTATACAAATTGTTAATATTATTACAATTGTACCTACCTTATTTAATTTTTACGAGTGCAAATATACAAAACCATATAAACACATCTTCCACATCACTTTCTACCTGAAAATAATGTTTTGGTTATTATGTCCAATTAATATAATTCACGTCCAGATCCTGAAATATACGCAATAGTAAAAGAGTATTTGCCATGGAATCCTACTTGATAATAATATAATTGTGTTATGTGAATTTAAAACAATTCCGTTCAATTTATATTCAAATGCGCAAAATAATAAAAGGCAAATTTCAACAATTACCTTTACTGAAAACAAAGATTTACCACAGGCGAACTCAACATACATTATTTCAATACATATAAAATAAAAGGTTCATTTTCTATATTACTTTCTTGCAGAAAATAATTTTTGTATAACATGGTTCGGTGATATGCCTACTCAACATACAATATTTAAATATACTCCAAAATCTAATAACAATATCATTGGTGTTTATTTCTAGTCTTTTTTACTGAAAAAATACGTGTTTATTTAACTTTCTATATTTAATTTGTAAAATAATATTAGAAACAAAATTAGTCGTTATCTTTGGGTAAGATTTCAATTTTTTTTAAGTTTGACCTTTGCCTTTGTTCAATTTTTTTTTCTTAACAAAACAGCGGAATGATGATTCACTCTGCTTTCTTTTAAGTTGAATTGGACAAGTTCTCTATATTTCTAGCACAAGGTGCTGTATTCCATATTATCATATTAATACGCTCCCCCTTCTAGTTAAGGTAAGCGCCCACTGGCCGGAGTCGTATGCGCTGGAAAAATATATACTTACACTAATTAGCATTTGAGCACAGTGTTTTGTGCGGGTCCGGAAAACCTGCGAGCTTTCATTTATAATAATATAAATATTAATCTCCTCCTTTTCACTTCACTTTTCCACGATAATATGCAGCACAAATATTACAATTTTTATTTCGTTTAAACTAGCCCACACAAATTAATATTACTGTACCACTTTTTATACCTATACAAGTATATTTTTTGTTTAAGTTGTCTTTCCTTCGATGTTTATTAAATCGCTGCTATAAAAAATAGTGTTCATCGCTTATCTTGTCGAGATTACATTAAAAGTCAGTTAAAATAGTCATATATTAGTAAAATAAGTATCGGTGGATTGAGAGTTACATATATGGCCTATATAGAACTAAAAAAAGGATACGTACGGTTCTATCCCAAGATGTCGGCTATGAACCTTTCGACGCACTCGACACTTAGAGGGCCCTGAATGGCATAATTAAGGGAAAGTATAGGAATAATATATCATAAGTCAAAATCGGGCAAAGGCCGGCAGAACCAATAAGGGTCTTAGACAAAGTTGCAGCTCACCCCTTTTATTATTCAATGAATCAACACCTATGTAGAAGTGGCTCTAAAAGAATAAAAAAGAATAATTATTGGATTACTATTTTTTTACATTGAGTTTTGCGGACGATAAGGTGATTTTGGCAAAGGACCCATTAGAGTTCCTGATTCGAAGGCTTTATGCGGAATACTCCAGGGTGGGGGCTACAGGTCCGCCCGAAAAGGAGTGACTACCTGGTTGTAACTGTTGTAAGCACCGATGCTAATTTTGAAGTACTCTTCAACAAGTATGTTACGATCAAGAACGTCAACATCTCTACATACCTAGGAGCATAGGCGGCGATTCCATGGGTGCTCTGGATGCGTGAGTACCCAGAGGAAATACATTTTGAACAATTCATAGGATACTTTGTAAAATTGTGTATTACCAATGTTGAAAAAATATTTCTTTAGGGGATTTATTTTCCCATTATTTTTATTATCCCATTATTAAAACTTTCAAAATAAATACTATTCCGTCAACATCGTGCAGGTACTTTAGAAGCTTTTCTATCGATCTTCCCAAGTAGCACAAATTAGCTGATGAGCCTTTTCGTCTAATAGTTAGCCATAAAAGACACATAGAAACCAGAGATTTGTCAAATTTTGGCAAATGATTCTTGGTTTATTTTCTAGCCATGAAAGCTCGCTCCAAAAGTAGCAGTTTTTAATGTGGATAGGCTATAGCATAATTACTTGGCCCAAAAATATCTTTTATGGGGTAATTTAATCTCCAACTTTTTTTTTGTAATATTGTATGGCCAAAAAGTAGAAATACCTGTCAATTTTGTTGCCACAACATAACCAGATATATTCTAGTAAGTATTGAATTTAAATTATAGTAAGCATAGCTGTTTAAAATGCCAAAATATGGCATTTTTAATCAATAGAAATCGAGGTCAGAATATAATCAATAAGCAGGCATTTTTCCCAAATTCCAATTAAACATATTTTAGCAAATATTTAAGTATAATTATAATAATAAGAGCTATATAAGAATGCCAGATTATGACATTTTAAATGTAAATAAAATTGAGGGAAAAAAATATCGCTTTTATGATCGTATTTTTGTTTCAAAATTAAACTAAAATTGGGTAGTTTTACTAAGATTATTTTTGCTATATTGCCAAAATATGCCACATTTCAAATTTAGGTTTATAACCTATAAAACTATACTTAACCAAACTGAAGATATATTTAGAAAAACGAAATATAAATTATTTACTACACAAAATGTATAATAAAAAGATTAAATATTCCACCACATATAGAAAAAAGCCGTCTTGCGGTAATCATCGTTTAATTTTGTTAAGCTGGTTCCTGAGTCTTAAATTAGTCATTTTTAGCGAGTCCTAGAGGCAAACCAAGTAGGCATTTTTATTCGCAAATTTGTAGTAAACGTTGCTGCATTTGAAAATTATTGCCATTTGATAAATATTTACTTACAAAGTGGCCAATTTCAAGGAATATTTGCTTAAAAAATAGCCAAAAGCTTTTTATGATCCGCCATGACTGAAATTAAAATTAAACTAATTTCCTACCAGCCATTACTTGACCACTTTAAACAAACATATTCTTTCTACCTATAAATACGTTTGTTTTTGTTGTTTTTTTACGTTGTCAACCCTTCCATCAATTTTCTTAGTAAAATACATTTCCAAACTAAAAAAAATATTTGTAGAATCGAAATTTTTAGTTTCAAGAAGGGGCGCGTTTTTAACATGCTTATCTTAGATTCTTTTAACAGTAAAAGTTTCTTCGCAACTGTTTTTTGCACCTTCCAACCGTCAAACCATAATTTGTTATCTTTGCATTTCCTCTTGGCTCATAAATTCTTACACTGATTGGCTCTATTAATAGTATTTCTAAATAATTTGAACAATTGATGATTTACTATAAAAATTAAGAAAAGGCAAAAAAAGATAAATTATTTAGGTAAACTTCGGAAAAAATGTTACTTAAATTTCGGCTGAAAAACAAGTCAGAATTCAGCTAAAAAAAGCTCTATTTTAAAGCCAAAAGAAGGCTAATACACCCAACCATAAAATCAAAAGAGAGGGTCGTATAGTTGCCAAATGGCCAATTTTGCCCAATTATGGCCAAATTATTATTCCCCACTTTAGCCATATTTCCGTCTTTTTGCTGTAGTAGAACTGTTATTTTCGCTAGCAATTTTAGTAATTAACCATGGATATTAGCCAATATCACATCAATTTAGCCCATATATAATTATATGTGCTACTTGGAGTGCACGGCGATTTTTCTGTCAAATGGATCTGAGTGTAATTGGGTGATTTTTTGGTATTAAAGTTCCTAATATTTTGATCAAAAATTAATACTGGCATACCCTCGTCAAACACACCGTGTGTGTTCTACATGCAGGGTGTCAAAGTTTAAGGTTCCACCTAATAGTTTTTTGTAGATTTAGCCTTATAATCACTTAAAATTATTGCATTGAAATCATTAAATAAATTAAAAGAAAATTATATTGGTTTTATAGAAAAAAAAATGCAATAAATCGAAACAGAAAATAGTGTTGAAAAGTCTCGGTAACCAGACGGTCATTTCAAAAAAAATAATGTAAATTGTTGCAGTACAACTCTCTCACGAACTTGCTGAAAAATCTGCCTTATTATTTTAAATATATAGAAGAATAATTCCGTTATTTTCTGATATGATATTACAAGGATTAGTGCAGAGAAATCCTGAATTATAGTATTATTCAGTCGTGGATTAACAGTGGGGCTATAGCCTCAGGCCCCGACGTACATAGAAGCCCCAGTACAGATCTGGCGCGAAGGTTTGCGGGGATGTAACATTGTATTACTTTTCCGCCTCACAAAATCTCGCACGGCTTAGAGGTCCCCAATTACGCCGGAGTACAATTTAGATGGCTTTTTTTATTATGTTATTTTTGCAAAATCACGTATGCTCAGGGGACCCTAAATACTTAAAGCCCCAGACCCCATAATTCGTTAATCCGGCCCCGGTTTTATTAAGTTGGCCAATTTTATTATTTGTTACCTAGTATTTAAAATGACCTTTTACGAATTTACAGATAACTTATATAGAATGTTTTGAAAATGCCAATTAGCTGCTAAAAGATATAGAAATGATGGCCGCTAAAGTCCGAATGCCATAGTAACTTGAAACGCCTCAAAACGCATTTTTTTTTAAGTCTAAAATAAATGTATGGTGTCTTTGCGCGTGATGATTATAGGAAAGTCAGTAATTGAATTGAATAACTCACTACTTTTTTTTTCACACAAAACACATTTAACGAAAGCTCAGTTTTAAAAGGCAAATGCTAAATTTCATTTCTGAATCTCTAAAGTTCCATGTCGCTTACTAATAATGTAATGTTTGCCGGTTTAATCTATAGCAACATAGCTTATAGAACACATATGCAAAAGATTCTTACTTCCCTCATAAAAGGGAAGTATTGTAATTGTGAAAAAATCACCCTCCGAGATTTTTTCAGATCTTTATGTTTCAAGATCCCTAGTGCCACAAAATATTCCGTCGGTCTGTCTGTTTGTTCGCGATATAGCTAAAAAACTGTCTGTCAGTTCGGGGATTGACTCCAAATTTTGGTCAAAAATTAAGGTTCATATGTGGATGACCTGGTAATATTCCAATATGACAAAGAAAACCGCTTATTCAATTTTTTTATTTGGCCAATCGCGGTCTATTTTCTATTTTTTGTCCCCCCTACCCTTAAAAAATAAAGTTATTTGTGTACCTGTACAAAGCACCCAGAGCAGTTCTGAAAAGTCGGCGTCTGTGCCTAGGAGCAACTTTTAACAAAACTGGCCTAGGAAATGAGGAAATCAAAGAGTTCAAAACAAAAAAAGAGGAATAGGATATTTAAATAATCTCTGGTGGGATCAGCACCTATCCTATGGGACTAAGAAACGATTAGGACCAGCCTTGGTGGAATCAGGCTTGAGCAATGGTTCGGAGATATGGGCGATGAGTGGCGATATAAAACACAAGGTACTGGTAGTTGCAATGTGACCTACCTAAGGAAAAGTGGCTGAATCTCTAGGCTAGAAAGAGCGAATGTGGAAGTAAGACAAATAATGCGGGCAGAAAAAAACAATGGTAGACATGATTGAGATTGATGTGCCCTTTATTTTATGTATATAATTCTGAAATTAACATAGATATAACAAGATTAAAAAATTTATAAAGATAATTGATATTAATTTAAAACCACAGGGATGGTTTATTTTATGTTTATAGATTAGAACATTCAATATCTTAAAGTATTATTAATTCGGTTAAGCTGTTCATAATAATAAATAAAAATAGATAAATAAATAAACATATCACTTATTTATTCTCGATTTAAACCAAACGTCGTACTTATTGTGCATATCAATATTTTGAGAATATCCTTGTAAAACAATATATTATTAATCCCTATATGGGCTTTAACAAATAAGTAAACAATTTTCCAATATAAAATTTCATTAAAAATCCTATATCTATATAATCACAATAATACAGTATTTAATAACTTGGTGATTTAAACAGTCATTAGCTTTCCAGAACACCAAGGACAATGATGAAAATTCTCGTCAGGCTGCACCAAATTACTAGTCTTGATTTCGGAAAGTAAGGAGATAATTTCTTCAGCTGTGTGACTTCTAGGAGCGTTTAACTGTTCGTTATCCGGCTCGATAACGTTGCTCACTTTAATTTTATTAATCTCATCGTTCAGTTGAGAATGTTCTTCACAGAAATTATTTATATGGCTGTTCATATTTTCTTGATGTTCCAGTAACTCTGCTGGTACAGAGCCTTTTTCGATTACTAGTTTCCTAATTAATTCATTTAACCTATCTAGTTTAACTTTGATCAGCTCCCTATCCTGGGCTAATTGTTTCAGTTGCTGATCTTTTTCCATAGCTTTCTGTTTTAAGACCATCCGCTGATGCTGATACAACGCCACATATTCTCCAATAGTTTCTGTTTCACCTTGCAATTGCAATACGATGTGCTCGAGTCGTTGTTTTTCATCCGTAAGATCCGCTATTTCTTGCATTGTTCTTTTCACCTTCTCTTCAAGATATTTCATTGCGTTTTCTTTGTCAAGGACATTATCGTTTCTATCAATACTGTGTTCAGTGTTGTGTCCATTCTTATTTTCTTCTGCGTTAAAATGTTGATCTTTTTCTTCTGATTCAATAATATCATCTTTAACTGTAATTTGGGGAGTGGTTTTTAGTTTATTAATTTGATTGGTAAGTTCTAAAATAGTTAGCCTAGCATCTTTTAGTTCTTTCTCTACTACACCATCTTCAGTTTTGGTTTCGTCCTGGTCTTTTTTCTTTAATTCATTCGCAAGTTTAGATATTGTCTGTTTAGCATCCTGGAGTTCGTGTTGAAGAATATGCGCTGAATTGTCTTGAGCTTCATAATGTCTTAACCTGTCTTCAAGCTGCTCGTGATGTAATGCCTGCCGGTTCATTTCCTCTGAGGCCTCTCTGAGATGAGTAAGTTCTTTATCTTTTATGTCAATTGCATCTGCCAAAGACTGCAGAGTCAGCTCCGTTTTTTGTAACTTTTCAACGAGCTCTTTGTTGGTTTGTTGTTGGGCTTTTAAATTTTCTGTCAGAACCACTTTGTCATTATCCTAAAAATAAACATACATTTTTATTAAATACATATTTAATATCTACTTATCAAGTTAAAGGTAGATGTCTTACCATTTTCATAAAAACTTCTTGCATACTTTCCAATTGTTGTTTCAGCTCCTTATTTTGTTGAATAGCTCTGGAAGCAGCAACTTTATCACTTTCCATGGTAGCAAGTAGTTTAACACTGTCTGGCTGATTACCTCTTAATTGTTCCATCATACTTTCCAGTTGCAAAATCGAATCTGCTTTAGCTTCAAGCTCTTTAAGGAGAAGTTCCTTTTCATTTGAAACCTTAAAAAACAAACAGTTATTATAGTAACAAGTGCCGAATCTGGGGAAACTGATTTTGTCCCGAGATTGCACGACACTTAGCGAAAGACAGTCAAGAAGTCAAGTGTGGGAAAAACAATTTTGCGTTTTAGAATCTTTTTTTCAAAATGAATAGAAATATTGTCTAATGTCTAGTTGAATTAGGTTGATTTGGAAAAAAAATACTTTTCCACTTTTTTTCGGGTTTTTTGAAAAAACAAAGGACTGGGAAGCTGAACCAGCTTTAGAAGTACATCAGAAAGTTAAGAAAGGCACGATCTTGTCACAAAAACTTTTCGTCTTTATCCTCTTAGGAAAAATACAACAATGCCTTTTAAACATGAACAGAATTAAGCTCAAAGGTATACTGTACACTGACCATTGCCGTTTAACAACCAATGTTCTGTGCGATTTTTTTGGCTGTTTCAGTGGCTACGCCTGAAGCTGGTTCAGGTCCCATAAATATTGAACCCACTCCTTTCATTACTAGAGAGTCTGCAGATTCATTGCTTTCCAGATTTGTATGTATTAAAAAACTGCCTAACTTTGTCCAGAAACTGTATTTTCTTCTTTAAAATCTCAATATGAAAGATTAATAAAACATATTGTTAAACTCCTATAATTCACCTGATGTCTTAAGAGCACTTGGTCGCGAATAAAAGAGGAAATATTAGGGTTGCATTTTGTGTTATTTATATTTAAATAAAACCTCAAACAACCACAGCGCCCAATTTTCACTGTGCGATTTGTCGCATTTATTACCTACATTTGAGAGAATAATTTAGGAATGGTTGAATTTTGAAAAAAAAAACGAGGTACAACCGCAATATTACACAACAAATGAAAATTATACTACTATGTTTGTGAATACGTAAATTTCTGAGAAAAAAAAACTGGTGTAAAATGTGTAAAATGCGATTATAAGTCTTCATTTTTAAAATTCGGCTAGATAAATTTATTTTTATACAAATATTATTGTTATTTTCATGTATTGTAGTTACATATTGATGACAAATTAACCCCACTATACTAAAGTTACTAAAGACATTAGTCTAATATAATACAACGATGACCTATTTTTTTAAATCAATATGAAAGATCTAGGGACGCCTCTGATGTTTTCTAATCATTAATAATTTTACTAATATTATAAACAGTTTTAAAACTCTGATATATCTGCAACTTAATTTAGATAAAAATGTATTTATTTTTTTTTTTTGAGAATTTGTCTAAGGCTTTTACACTTTTTGATCTCAGAATACGTGTGAGGAATTCCAAACAAGAAAAAAAAAACAGATGAGAGAGAGATAAAGATAATGGCTGGGCTAGTTCTTTCAGTGCACCCAAATAATGGTATTTTTCAAAAAGCAATTGCCTAAACTGCCAAAAATTGATATATTAAAATGAGTTGGTCTTACGAAAAATATTTTTTCTGGAAGTTGTAGATATGAAACTCTATCTTTTGAGATGTGTCCGGTGGAAAAACGTTGTTTGGTATCCGAAAAAAATACGAAAAACTCTTAAAAATGAGCTTTTTTGTAAAAGTCAATACATTATGCAATGCAGCTACATGATGCTAAATATGGGTGCAAAAAATCGAACCTATGACTTCATTTGTTAACGAGTTATGGTTATTTGTTTATCCCGGAAGGCATGTTTAAACAATAATTCCGCTGCAAACAAGAGCAGATTTTCTTTTGTCCGCCGTGGCTGACATCTAAAACGTTTTTATATATCTAGTACAATTTAAAAAACCGAATTGCTTTAACCGCCGTGTATTAATAAGGCACAAGAAACCGTTTTGTACTATTAACGAAACTGCTTTATCAACAACATATGCGTATATCGCAAAATATTAAAGCTAATTTTATGTGTCATGTAGGACCCGACTCGTTTATTATTTAATATTAAAAATTACGTTTATTTGATATACAAAATTTGACAAGTAATACCTCCTAGAACTTGATAAAATTTAGATATGATCTGTAAAATGTATTCTACTTTACGATAAACATCCATTTTTACTGCCCTTCAAAGCATTCGAGGAGTTATTTGCAACTTTCTGGACCAACGCAGTATAAAAAATCTGTGTTGTCAAAGAATTTAACATTACGTTAGCCAAAGCACCATCTGGCATGGCTCACCCCAAAAGTGATAATTTTTTTGAAAAATGAAAAAATTTGACATTTTTTTTCTGAACTCGACATACGCAATTTTTGACCTCAAACAAAAAAATGTAAATCTATGTCTAGTAGCAAAAAGATAAAGCTTTCTATCTGCCCAACCATTTTTGTTCCAGGTGGTACCTTTTGTTCCAGGTCGTAACGAAGTACCACGGCGTAAAATTTCGAGCACGCTCCATTTCAAAAGTTTCAGAAAATTCAGCTTTTACGGGGCTGACTTTTACATCGAACTCTAGAGTAACTGGAACGCTCAAAATTAAATTTTCGGCTGCGCCATCTACTTCCCTCACCACGCAACCGACTAGTAAGAACTTCGCGCTCACAAATATACCTCATCTTAGGTATATTTGCAATAATAACTGCAATGCAATAACTTTTTTTTAAATTCGCGTAAATATACCAGCTACTCGAATATCAAGTCAAAAACATAATTGTTTTTATTTAAATGTAATTAACCTATGAAATAATAAACAAATTAATATATTTTTGACGCCAATTTAGACGTTTCATTTTGCAAGATACTCTATACAATTGCAATTTGTAATATCAGCCGCGGTAAAGAAAATGAATGTATCGTAGAGCTCTCTTTCAGCTCCCGTTTGCAACAGAATTATTGCAATGCCTTCAGGGACAAACACATAACCATAACTCGTTAACAAATGAAATCACAAGGTCGGTATTTTGCACACATATTGAGCATCATATAAGCTATATTTGTACAACGTTTCAAATCTGTATACTGCAAATTGCATAACGTATTGACATTTGACAACTTTTAAAGAAATTATTGTTTATAGAGCCAACCCATTTTAATATAGAATTTAAAAAAATAATATTAATTAGATGTAGGTACAGTTGTCTGGTTATTCATCTTTATATGGAAAAAATCCAATGGTATTCCTATGCCTAAGGGTAATGGTCATACGCAAGTGTCTCAATTTAGAGCAATCAATAACTCTACATCTGAGTTTGTATCTCTTGATAAGGGAGTACCGCACGGAAGTATTCTGAGGCCGTTGGTATTTTTGGGCTATATTTCGGATTTTCCTGGGTTCATAAAACATTGTGATTCACATCAGTATGTGGGTGACATGCAGCTCTATCTTTCCTCTAATAGTAATGATTGGTTAACTGCTGCATAACACATCAACAAAGACCTTGAAACCTTTGTAAATATTTCAAAATTTCATGGTCTTGCATTAAATGGGTTCAGATATTGTTATTTGTTAAGGACTGGGAATACACATTGAATATCAATTTTAAAATTGTCTAGACAGTGCTGAATTAACACCAATTATATTCAGCTTAGATTTGATACACATTTTCAAATATTATACAAAAAACTTATAATAAATTCTACATGTATTTGCAGATATCCTTACTGTAGACGCTAGATTAAAACTATGCGGTTGCTTAATCTTATCGACCTTAAATTATAGCAATGTGTTTTACTGGTCTGCGTTGACGAGTAAAGACAGGATTTGCCTACAAAGATTACAAAACTCCTGCTTAAAGTTTGTTACGGCTTGATGATCACGTGAACCCTTTGTTTCTTAGGTCTGGGTGGTTGACATTACAGCAAAGATATGAACTTCATTTCGCAACACTGATATAAAATAGTATTTTATGAACGGCCGGCATATCTCCTCAACAAGCTTGTACGAGAGTGGTCGAGACATGACAGAAATACTGATCATAACTACTGGTTGGTTGTCCCTAGGCACAAAACGGCAATATATCGGAGATCATTTTGCAATAATGCAACAAAAATGTATAATTCCTTACCTAGCTGCATTACTAATTTCGAGACCTTAAGTATATTTAAAGTTTATTTACAGTTAGAGAGGCCAGATAAATGTGATTATTGTGATCATTACTATTACTCTATTTCACTATTATTATTAACAAGCTCAAAATTACTGTTTCAAAGATATTTTTCTATGTCACTATTTATTATCAAACTTACTATATTTAATATATGCTTATAGTTATAATTACATACTAGCCAGTTAGATATGAGTAGCGCTACTAGATCTCTCTGCCATTATTATATTTGTTGTTTTTATATATACCTATTCAAAGTAAAGGCACTTTGTATTGTGTTGTATTTTAAACGGGGGTCTACAAGCTTAACTTTTAGAGATATCAAAAAATATTTTATAGGTAAATTTTATGGTGTTCTCTGAACTGTTAGAATTTGATAAAAAAGTAAACAAATGACAATTGGTTAGTAACAAAAATGAACATCCACTTTGTTATTTTAATCGAAACACCTTGTATAATATTATTGCAATAAAAAGGTATCTGGTTGCTGATTATAAAAATACCAGGTACAATACCTTTATCTTTAAAGACAACCGAGACATTTGACAAAAACTCTGCCATAATATGCAATGTGTTAGAAAGAGAGAAAACACTCACATAAGTAAAGTCATTAGAAAGGAATACATTGCTTCTTATAGGCGGGTCCTTGTCAATTTTCTCAGTTGTTAAAGATACAGGTATCAAACCTAGTATTTTTGTATTCTTGAAATAATATTTTACAGAGTGTTCCATTTAACGTAGTAACAAAGTCGAGGCGCATTTCTTTACTTTCCAATTGTCAGTTGTTTATTTTTGTAGCAAATCCTAACGCTTCGGCGAAAATCATAAACTTTTGTATACAATATTTTTTAATACCTCTCTAAAAGTTAGCCTGTAGGCCCCGTTTAAAATATAACCAGACCCCTGTACTTAGACAACTCGCGAAGTCAGTTGTCTAATAGATGGTTATGAAAAAAATGTCTATTATATGGACTATTTTCTTATTGACCTAAATCTAGTCCAGTGCCACTTCGCTTACTTTTGTAAAATTTTCCTCGGTCGAAGTCTTCTCAATTTGTAATTGAACGCACAACTCTCTTGATTGTTCGAGTTCATTCCTCAGATCTGTATTGCTAGAGTTTCTAGTGGCATAAGTAATTTGGTCGTTTTGGAGATTCTGTAGTTGCCTTTCCAATTCTCCTATATGTTTTATCCGATTTTGCTCTTGAATTACTAAATTCTCTTTTTCTTGTTGAAGTTGTTCCAATTTTGAAGAGAGATTAGATATTTGAGCTAAAAAGAGAGTTTTTATTTGCAGTTTCCTATTAAAAAACTATAGTGTTGTTAATTTACGCAACTAAAGTATCCAATAAAAAAGATAGAATCAATGGGTATTGTAATCATGTCAGCATCTCGATTTCGCATTGTTTGCTTAACCATGGCTAACGTTTCGAGTATAAAGGGTATTTTACTTAAAACTCCAAACGCCATGAATTATTAGAGATATCAAAATTTGATAAAAAGCATTTATTTTTGTGCTGAAATGCAATTATTTACGGCTAAACAAAAACGTCGCCGGCACAACTCTAGGCGAAAACAATTGCAAGAACTTTAAAAGTCTTAGATTTTAAAAATGTGTCTATTTCTAATGCACTTTTGTCACATGCATCAACTGGATTATCGTATTAGTTACTAAAATATACAGTGTTTCACTTAAATTTCAAATGTCGATTTTTCGCAAATTAACGAGGGATATCAAAATGCAGTGGCGGCTTGCGGGTGAAAAAGTAAGTCAAGTGCAAATGAAGCAAGAAAATATTGCAATAATTTTTTTCCAGAATTTTTTTTGTATGTGGAAGGGGTAGAATATTTTTTACGACTTACCTAAATTTTGTATACTATATCAATTTTCCTTTCCTTCATACCAGCAAGACAATGGACAAATACAGCCTGCGCGGCTTTTTCTTTTTTTTTTTTCAAGAACATTTAGATGGCCAGACATCACACTTGCGCCATCGTAACATCGCCCTATTAATTTATGTTTATAGTCAAATTAGTCCAAAATTTGATCCAATAGAGAATATAAATTCTCTGACGTTCTATCGGAGCTGACATTATAAAATCCTAAGAATCTCTCGACTACTGAACCTTCTGGATTAACGTATCTTAAAATTATGGAGCACTGGGAGGTTTGCGTAATATCAGTAGTGGCATCCACTTGCACAGAAAAAAACTGTGTTTTCATTATTTCATTTTTTACATGATTATTTAAATAATCAGAAATGCATTAAATTATTTCGTTAGAGTTTTCGAGTCACCAGTAAAAACAATTTATTTTTTCATGATGATCTTTTAGTTCTTGGGAACTTCTCGATATTAATAAACCTAAATGTTTTTCAAAATTCCCCAATTTATTGACTCGCTGCTCTGATCATGGACGCGAAAGAATAACTTGTAAGGTACAAAACTGCGTCAATTACCAAGCACATAAATAGTCTATTTAATCGGACGTTTTCGTTAAAATGTATTTTATATAGTTTAGTATTTTCAGTGTCAGCTATAGTGCTTTGATTTTTTACAAATGTTTTTAGCATTAATTCGCATTTTAAATGCTCCGCCGATATATTTAACATACCTGCAAATCCTTCCTTATTCCACACTGAATATTTATTGGAAACTAGTAAACAAGACCAGCAAAACAATTTTTGTAATATATGACTACTACATAATCATTTGTATGCCGAAAACCCGGATGACGATTAAAACTCTTATCTGCTTCCTTCCATCGATTAAATGAAGTTTCCAACAAATGCAAACCACATCCGTGATCGGATTCATCAATAATGTAAATTAATAAACCCGACACCAAATAAAGTTGGAACAATACCATAAAAAAAATAAATATAAGACAAAACAGTCGAGCAAACTGCAAAGGAACTAACCGGTTGCAGCGAAATCCGCGAAAATAAAAGTAAACAACCACCCCAAACTGAACGACACGTGGGTGTTGTGTACTGCGTTAGCAATTCACCGAGAGCGTTGTATTGCGCTGGTTAACATTATTCTCCTATGCGCTCGACGTCATCGAGTACGCGTTGTCATGGCAACGTAGTAACAAAATCGTATACTAAACCTAGCACCTCCAGCAAAGTCGAAGCGGTTTGCGTCACTGTTATAGTTGTTATAATAAAGTTCGATTGAAAGTTTTAAAAAGACATGCCGCCAACGGTCAAGTAAAATATTTATTCGAGATGTACAGTTTATTTTTTGCCAATTAGGTGACTAAATGAATGTAAAAACTTAAAATTTAAGAGATATATAATAAATATAGTTAGATGTTTGCTTGTTTATTTTTCCTGGTGAAGTAGCACTTCACCTGAATAGCAGCCACTGTCAAAATTTGGTAAAACTTATCTTTTTAAATGAGTAAATTGTAATTATTAAGAGCTAAGACAAAATCGAAACTGTCATCAGTATAGGCGTCACGACCCCAGGAAAAAACAAAAATGTTGAAACCTACACTCCCGTATTCACTAAAGAGGTTTAAGAGTTAGACCAGGTTTAGCTGCCATTATACTCAAAACTCTTAGTTCGCCATTTATGTTTGGCTTATGTCACTGTCATTTTGTAATTGTGACATTTAGAAAATTTATTCAATTGTTAAAACTGTAATCATAAACCTATAACTGTCAAGTTAGACCCTGGTCTCAATGTAAACCTCTTTATTTAATACTGGCGTAAAAGTCTAAATTTTAGCTGTATATTTATTTCTAAGACTTTTTTGTTACTTACAGGAAATTAATTGCTTTATTGGTTTCCTAGATATAGCGTGTCTCTCAGTAGAATATTGATTGTCAATTACTTGTTTTAGAACATATATATCTTTTAAAAATAACAAGTTTTTCAACTTTTGATGCCTTGTCTTATATCATAATATAACTTAAAAGTGTCTACATTTTGTTATTATTAAAAAAAATCTCCTAGCAATCAATTTCGTGCAAATAAACAAAAAGTGTTTCAAATAGTCGCAGAATTAAAATTTTATATAATTGTTTTATTTTAGCGTCGCGACGACTACCCATATGACGGTGTCGACTTTGTTTTAGCTCTTAATAACTACAATTAAATTTAAAAAGTTAGTGTTTACATTTAGTATATTAATCAACTTGATGCATATAACAAAAATGTAGTGTTCTTGAAATCTGAGACTTTTAAAGTTCTTGCAAACGTTTTGTTTTTTCTTAGCGTCGCCATGGTTCTAGAAGTGACGTCGTCGTAAATAATTACATTTTACTCCCTAAAGAAAATTTAATTCTTGAGAAAATGGTGTTTCGAGTTTTAAGTGAAACACTCTGCATTCCGGATACCAGAAAAAATGATTGGTTGCTGGAATTAAAAAAATAATAAATTCGGGTTCCAGCGCCCCTAGCAAACTGGTAGGAAGATATAGAAATGTATGATATTAAGGTAGAATTCGATAATGTATTAGAAAACGACGGTTCTTATTTTCCTGAAAGTGAAAAAAAAGCAGCCCATTTAATTGAACAAGCTGAATTAAATGATCTAGTTCGGGACCTCCACCTGTCCAAAGAATATGTTGAACTACTATTGGAATTTACTAGCCACTGGAACCACAGTTACAGTATTTAGCAATCGTAACCAGGAGCTATCCTCGTTTTTTATTATGCAGAATAAAATTAGTGTTTATGTTAATCCAAATTAGGCTTTGAACATAACCCGGACGAATGGCGCTTATTTACAGATTCTTCTAAAATAAGTTTAAAAGCAGTTTTGCTCCATAATGGCAACAAAAGACCCTCTATCCCTCTTGCGCATGAAGTTGACATGAAGGAAACATATGATAGTATGCCACTTATTTTAAATTCAATAAGCTATGATACATATAAGAGGCAGATATATGGTGACCTAAATGTCATAGGACTGTTACTAGGGCTTTGATGAATTTACCAGGTACTGCTGTTTATACATATGAGGCAGATATGTGGTGACCTAAATGTCATAGGACTGTTACTAGGGCTTTGATGGATTTACCAAATACTGCTGTTTTCTTTGTCTTTGGGACATTAGAGCAACACAGAGCCATTGTCAAATAAAAGAATGACTTCAGAGAGATCAATTTATTCCAGGTCAAACACATACAGAATATACCTCTTGTTGATCCTAAAAAAGTTCTGTTACCTCCATGACACATTAAAGTGGGATTGATGGAAAATTTTGTAAAAACGTTAGATAAAGAAGGAGATGCGTTTAAATACTTTAACCCATTTTTCGTAACCTAAGTGATGCTAAGCTTAAGGAAGAAATATTTGTTGAACCACAAATTAGAAAAATACTGAGGCATGAAAAGTTTGATAAAAAATGAAGTGATGTTGAATTATAGGTCTTTTAAAATAAATTTTTCGGAGTTTTTAGGAAACAAAAAAGTAGAAACTAGAAAAACTACTCGAGAACTACTGCAAAATGGTCAAAATCTCAAAAATGTTGGTGCAGTTAGTGTCAAGCAAGAAGAAAGATTCCAGCACGATATACTTACAATGGAGCAATGGTACCAAGGCAGATAGGATTCAGTAATGATGTGGGATTAGTGTTGGTTTCTTTTGGAGAGAAGTCTCGAAAATAAACGAAAGTCAGCATTTGCAAAAAAGTTATCTACAAAAGACTTAGTATAAATATATTTTCATGTGTATTTTTCCAAATAAAACATGTTTTCCTTAGAATATCTAGATTATTTTTCTTGGTTTGCACTTATATATACAAATTTTGGAAAAAAACCACTGATGCATTTTATAACTCAAAATCTATATGTGGTGGACAATTTTGGTTGTTAAATTCGTAATCAGGACGCTTTAAACTCCCCTGTAGAGCCATTATAACATCACATTATTTGACCAGTGTTATTACTGTTTATAATAATTTATCTGATCATGACTTCGTAGATTTTTCTAAAAGGGTTTTCTACTGAGAGAAATAAATAAATAAACAAAAATGTTGCCATATCCTCATCTAATTCCAAATATCTTTTGATTTTTAAATAGGATACTTTATATATTATTGCTTATTTTGATTATATCATTTTATGTATAAAGATCTCAATTGTATCATAGTGACAAAGCTATATTTTATTTAATTTTTATTTTGTAACCTAGATTGAGGTTATTTAGCAAAAAATTACAATTTTCATCTAAATGGTCTGGTAAAATTAGAAATTTTCCAACCAAACTTGTAAACATTTAAATGTTAGTTTAACAAATGTGTTAGAATGACTTAACGAATGAAACTAAAATATATATACTTATCATTTACTGAAGAATAACTTGACAAAGTAAAGTTTATTTTGAAGTACTTACCACTCGGATAATTATTTACTAATTTTTCAAGTAACATATCCTATATAATCCTATTTGTTTAATTAAAAAAGAATATTATTGGATTATTCGAACTATTTTAAAGAAAATTTTTGACTTTTTTGCAGCGAAACAATATAATTAAATGAAAAATATTTTAAGAGATTTGATAAATATTGCTTTAAACACATCAAAACAAAAATAGTTAAATTGTTATTTACCATAATAATTAAATTGCTACTTACCTTAACTTTTAACATAAATCACAATATAACTATTTTTGCTTAAAAATATTTTTGATGTGTGTCTAAAGCAATGGTGACTATATCGTATTCCTATCCTAAAGGTGATATTCTGGGGGCATGGGTATTGATTGTGTTTATTTTAAAACTATTTCATATGTAGAAAACAAAACCAATGGCAAAGATAACCCTACCGTTTAATTGTTGAGCATATTGTTGATATTGAACTGTAGATTCATCTCTTTCCTTGATAATAGACTTAAGCATTTGACTAAGATTAGTAACTTCACTCTCAAGAGAAAATTTTTCTTGAATAAGTTGCTCTACCTGACTGTCTACACTCAATGCTCCTCCTGATGATAGCTGTTGAATTTTGATTTCAGCTAGGGATAATCTCCCAATTACATCCTAAAAACACATTTTTTATTGAAAAATAAAATGATTTGAGTTCTGATATAACAATATATCTTACTTTATTTTGTTGCTGTAACTTAATATTCTCCTCCAAAGTATTTTTAAGTTTCTCCCTAACCTCCAACAAATCCTGAGCCCATTCATCCTTCTGGTCCTTCAAAATTTTACATTCTTGCCTCATATTTTTCGAGTGTAGCACTATACTGTTCCTGCATATTCTCTGACTTTAATTTTTCAGACTTTAAATGATTTAAATCCCTTTCCAAATCAGCCACTCTACTCCTAGAGGCTCTTAATCTGGCTTGTAATTCTTTACAGTCTGCTGTTTTTTGCTTGAAATTAATTTCATATTGACTTAAATTCGATGAAAGTTCAGTTTTTTCTGCCACTAACAAACCAATTGTCTGCAAGTGATTTTGCAGTTTGTTTTTCAACTGGCTTATTTCTCGTGCATTTTGTAAATTGAATCCCATTTCTTTCTGCTTTATATCTGATTCCAGCTGACTGATTCTTCCTTTTAATTCTAAATTTACAGCTCGAAGCTGCTCAGAATTAATTCTTTCCCTATCTAAATTGGCAGCTAATTCTATATTCCTCTTTTCTAAATCAGTTATTGAGTCTGATGATGAATATTCATAGTTGGGCTCTATCATTTGAGCTAGTTGGTCTGACAATTGCCTTAAACTTTCTACATTGGAATGCTGTATTTATTTCTTAGTCAAATCTGTGGAACTGTCAATCTCAAGGTTAGTATGGCAGATGTCGCTTTCTTCTTCTGTGGCTCCAGTAGTACCTGGAAAAACATAAAATTTTTAAATAGATTTGCCAAAATGTATGTTTTTAATTAAAGCTTTTACATGATAAAGTGCAACAAAAAGTTATTTTTTATAGGTTGTTGTAAATGTAAAAAATGGTTTTGTTAAATTGATCAAAATTAATGAAAACTGAATCATCAAAACTGAAAAAAGAAAAAAAAAGGCAGGATATGTATGAATTGTTCCTGAAATATTAATGTAGTTAGTATTTGAAATTGAAGATTCTTATTAATAAAATTGAATGTCTCGAAAATTTGGATATGCAAAAAACGGTTGAAGGAATTGAAATGCATTTAAGATATTTATCTCAAACTGAACAAACCAAACAAGGTACATAAACTAAACCTAAGGAGAATACATACTCCGAAATGTTACTGAGTCGCCCTGTATACAATAAAAAAGAAAATCCAAATTGACTAGTTGTAATAAAACCAATTAAGGCACAGAGTAGAGAAAACTTGAGAATATATTCGGAAGAAAATAACCCAATTATTAAAGCAGTCATTAAGGGAGTAAAAGATATTAGAAATGGGGAACAGTCTTCCGGTTCGTCTCGTCAAAGGCAGACCTCTGTGTTATTAACATAAATAGTTTCATGTGTTCGGTTTTGTCGTTCTTTATATTTTGAAGCGGGGACGCTCAGAGTGGAAACTAACGACCCAGCTAGAAAGGGAGCAGACGCTGTGGACGTGTGAGGCCTAGTTGTTCCTGCATTCTATCCCGTTCATCTGTCGCAGTTCTACATAGAATATTAGCGTAATGGCCGCTATGTGGCGGGAGTGGGAGGGGTAAGGGGATAGCTTGAAAGAAAAGGTCATCTCGTGAGACCAGTAGTACTCTCAAGGGGCATCTAGTGGAAACCCAGAAGCATTTCGAAAATTAAAGTTAAACCAAAGAAAGGACGCCCAGGACATAATTCAGAGTCAGACCAAATCCTGGACGTTGAGAGAATGGGCTGGAAAATTATTCCAGTAGGAATCCGAGCCAAAATCACTCAAGTCAAGTCAGAAATGGGGGAATAGTTATAAAGTGAAATTCTAAAGAAGAGGTAAAAAATTAAAAAACTGTCAAAGGAAAATCTAAAACAAAATTATGCACTAAATATATCACAAAAGAAATTACCAAGATTAGTGCTAAAACAGATCTGAGAAAAAATATAACAATGAAATGCTTAACATTGTTGACAATCTAACCATAGAAGATTTACTATATATTTAAAAACATTTGGACATACTTTTAAAAAATTAGTAAATCAAACAATATTGTTAGGGTGGGAAAGGCCTTTCAACAAAGACTAGGACTAGTATTACCAAAACTTTATTTATTAATCTTAAACAACAATACTTTTATCACGCTCTATATAGTCCCTCTGTAATACAATAACCTTATCCCAACGATGCTGCCATTGTTCAAAGACATGACAGAAGACATTCTTTGAGAGCTTCTTCAAAACCGCCTCCAAATCTGTTTGAAATCGTCGTCCTTTGAGGTCTTTTTTTTGCATAAGGAAACAGATAGAAGTCGCATGGGGCTATGTCAGGACTATATTCAGATTGCGGTACAGACCTGAAATTTTCAGTGTTCAAAAACTCTGTCACTATATTCACTACGTGAGGGCGAGCGTTATCATGATGAAGTTTCCACTTTCCAATTAGCTCAGGTCGTTTTTTGGGGATGTGATCCTTCATCAACTGGAACAAAACTTGTTTATAATAACTTGCAGTAACTGCACTATCATGTGGAACTATGTGCGTATACACCATGGCTTTGTGATCAAAAAATGTTATGACCATAGCTTTAGCGGCAGACTTTTGCGCACGTGCTTTTTTTGGAGGTGGTCCTCCTTTTTCTACCCACTGCGTACTGTGTTGCTTCATCTCCGGATCATGACAATACACCCAAGTTTCATCCGCAGTAATAATGGTCGTCCACCATTCTTCGCGTTCTTTGTCAACGCATTGTTTCCAGTATTCACAAACCGCTACCATATTCTCTTTTGATCTGGTGTCAGTATACACGGAATCCAGCGAGCACAAACCCTAGACATGTTTAAATGCTTGTGTAGAAGAGTAAAAACACTTCCAATAGATATTTTAGGAATATTTGTGTGTTGTGAGACGTGAATCTGTGCGAATAATTACTGCTCCGGTATTGATGGTTTCCTCAGTTAGTGCCACAATAGGAGCACCTGGACCGCCTTGCAACTCACAACTTTCCCTGCCATTACTAAACTCTTTATGCCATCGAAAACAAGCAGAGCCATAGACAATTCCCCAAAAGCCCTATTAATCATCGAAAATGTTTCCGTTGCTGATTTTCCAAGACGAACACAAAATTTGATAGCATATCTTTGTTCTTTTAATTCATCCATCACGATTCTTAGAGGCGCGGTAAAAATATCTCAACTTTAGAGCGGCGTCAAAATCAAATAAATAATTTATGACATCTGACATTTCGCAAAATGAAAGAAGCCTTCTTGGATATTTTCTGATTTTTGGCGGTATGTAGCTCGTAGCACTGGGCCGTAAAACATTTAATCCTAGTCTTTATAGAAAGGCCGTCGTATACCTGCTGAGGATATAACCATAAAACAAAATTATGCACCAGAAATCGAACATGTTGCTTTTGTTCTCGAAACCACGTAAATTTTAACTGCAAAGAAGAAAGTCCAACATGTATAAATTGCAAAATCCAAAACAGGAATTAAAATAAAAACTTTAATTATAGACATCAGGCTAATAACCTAGACTGTCCCATACACCAAATAAAAGAAGCAAGAGAAAATATAAATTACTCTAAATAATCACATGGACTGGAACATCTGAAAGTGTAAATATTTTAATAAATTTACTATACCTACATGAATTCCCGATCTATAAAAATAAGTCCTTATAGAAGATCAAAACATTGATATTGTGATTATTACAGAAACATGGATAAAACAAAAAATTTCAATTTCCCAGGTTTTAATTCAGTTTATGCATATACAGAAAAAAGAGGTAGAGGTTTGGGAACATTTCACAACAACTGACCTTCAGTAAATACTAACAAATATCTAAATTTGATAGATGCAATATTAAATACGTTTAAATGTAACTGTTTTCTAGTAGATGATACTACCATTAATATTCTCAAAAATAATAACAATACACGAAAAAAGCTAAAAAGATATTCAATCTCCTCCACTTTTAAAAATAAACTAAAAATGTACCTACTCTCTCAAAATACAAACACAGTGTAATTTATGTTTTAGTATCAGTTCTTGTGGCCTATTATCTTAATTATCCTAGTTTGTGCAAATCATATTTATTGTATTTTTGTGTATTGTTTTAAATAATGTGTCATTGTTATTATTACTTTAACTTTTTTACTCTTATTTATTTTGTGTATATGTATTGATGTATAGAAAATTGACTGACTATTGTAATTATAAATTAGCTGTGATTAAATAAACGATTAATATAAAATTGGGTATTTTTCCAGAAACTTTTAAAATAGCTCAAGTATCTCCAATTTTTAAAAGTGGTAAAACCTATGACAGCAATAATTAATTATATTTTCATAGAACATTACATTATAGTACATTAGAGACTAATATTTTATTAGAGTCAAAGTTTTCAGAAGTCCAGGGATATTGAAATAGCAACTATTGACCTCATTAATAATATTAAACACAATTTTGATAATTGAAACAAATGTTATCTGATTTCTTTGGATTTATGGATTTAACACTGTAAATCATACTATTTTGTTACTTGTCATTTATAAATCGTTTCAAAATTATTTATTTAATCGTAACCAATACGTCCAAATAAGAGAATATAAAAGTTCTCAACAGATTATAAATTAAAGGGTTTCACAAAGGTCGATAATAGGACCAGTGCTCTTTTTAGTATATATAAATACAATTTTGAAATTGAATTTAAAAGGCAGTGTTAAGCTGTTTACGGATGATGCTACAATTATATATTTTGGTAAAAGTACGTTGGACATTTGTAGTCATATTACTCACGGTTTTAGCATACTTTTAAATTGGCTAGTCATATGTTATTTTTAAATTTTAAAGAATCATCTTTTATATTTACGAATAATAAAGATACTAGAGACATAAATACCATTCCTTCATGAATAATTAATGGTGAAATTATATAGTGTCCAAAGTCAATAAAATGTTGAACGAAAATTTAAGTTAGGCTTGTCAAATTAAATATCTTAGAAATACAATAAGCCCCATAAAGGGTTCGAAATTATGTTCTTCTAAAAATTGTTTATTTTTATTTGAATTACTTTACACTGCAACACCTTATATCACTGAAACTCTGCTTATTCTTCGAGTCTTAAACCATTGAAAATATTACAGAATAAAGTAATAAAATGTATTTCCAGATTGCCATTTTTGGAACCTACAAAAAATCCTTATAAACTAATAACTATTTGGACACTGAAAATGTATATAGGATAAAAAGGTTTATTTTAATTCATTCTATACCTTATACAGAAAAACATTCTAATATAACATTTAATAAATTTACAGAAATTCATCACATTAGCAAAAAGTAACTTGGCAAAAAAATGTATTTTACATGGTGCTATTTTAATATACAACAATTTACCAAGCTCATTAAGAATTATTAGACATATTTTAAAATTTAAAAAAGAAGAAAGAAAGAAAGAAAAATATCACATTCTTAATAATTATTTTTATATTTTATTTATAATCTGTTAATTATTTAAATATTTATTATTTTATGGTTATACTTGACATATAATAGACATTTATATTAATTAAGTCTTAGTTTACTTTCCCTGTAATAAACTAAGGTTAGTTGGGAATAAATAAATTAAAAAAGTCAAAGTCAAAAATAGATTTATTAACAAAGCATGATATAAATTTTTTACTAATAGATGAATGATCTTACAATAAAATGGTTAAAAACAAAAATACAAGAAATAAAATATATAAAAATTCGAAGATGGTCCAAAAGAATAAAATTAAAATGTATAACTTAAGGGGATCTAAAAAAATAATTTAAATTATACTAAGGTTTATCAAGTAATTTTCTCTACAGTTCGTCATAACAAATGTAAGTTTGCAAACACTTCAGTATTTAAGCAAATTCATTTCAAAATGATTAAATAGCTTTTTGTTTTCATAAGAAATCGATTTTTTGGTCAAAGCAGAAGTGGGCAAAGGAATATGTATATTAAAGTTAAAATTACCTCAAGTTTGATAAACAGTAACTGTTTCATCAAGATTTTCCCTGTTTTAAAAAACACGACAAATGATTTTAGAGATGAAAAGTAGTTTGCAGGAACCATGACAATTAGCGCAAAACCCTAGCCACAGAAAGCCTAAGCTCCAAGGCAGGTAGGTACTGCATAACAACCAGCTGATAATTTTCTACACAAATCCAAAAAATGGGGAATAAAATTAAGATCAGCATGGATGTTAAAGCCCAAAAATGTTATATTATTGATTAAGGTCACTATCTCTAAGACTCAGTAGTTGGATTTCACATCCAAAACCAACAATACTGGTTTTACTGACATTTACAGAAAGATAATTGCTATCACCGCATTCTTTAATTCTGTAGTTGTCCGCCAAAATGATATTAAGCATCGAATCCTTATCAACATTGTGCCATAGGATGTTGGTGTCATCCGCAAAGTCGAGAAAAGCCAGATCAGTGATGTAGAGAAGAGACCCAAGTGACATAGCTAGAAATGTTTACTTCAGTTTCGTTGAAACCCATTTGAGATATGGTATTCTGTTCTGGGGATTTTGCTCTCAGTATCAGTTTAATTCAGTTTTTATTTTTCACTACATATGTCAGGCCAAGTTTAGAGGTCATTGCAGGCCTTTGTTTTATCAACAAAAAATCCTTACTTTGCCCTGCTTATTGATACTGGAAACTGCATCTCTTATTGACAAACGTTTTAGGGGAATACAAATGGATTATCAATATGAAACAAGGAACTCTGATAATATACCCTTACCTATTCCTGAGTCAGTGATCATCAGAAGTTCATTTTTCTTTGAGGGGTTTAAGATATTTAATCACTTTCCACTAGGTATAAAACAAATAACAAGAATTAAATTATTTAGAAGTTCTTTAAAATATATTTTAATACAAAAATCATTTTACAGTTTGCAGGAATTTTATGACGACTTGTGATTGTCCAATTTATTGTTAGTAATTTTAGCCGTTTTATCTTGTGATGCCCAATTTGTTACTATATTATAGATTTTTTGAACAGGCATTTTCTTAACCGTTGGATTGGTAGAGGCAGTCTATTTTTCTGGCCACCACGGTCCCCCGATTTAACCTGCCTTGATTTTTATCTGTGGGGCCGAATAAAGGATTTGGTGTATAAACCTCGACCAACTACTCGAGAAGACATGATAGTCCGAATTCAAAACGCCATAAATATTATACCAAGAGCGGAAATTGAGACAGCTGTCAACTCCACCCAGAAGAGATTGGACCAGTGCATTCAAAATAATGGACAACATTTTGAACATTTACGACAAAACTATTAATTTATTTTTAACGTTTATTTTTAAAGTTCCATGTTCTTGTTTTTAGTGTTATTGCTCCTGCTGTTGTTGGACAGTTTTATTAAGATTTTTCATTGTTAAACATCTTATTTTTTCAATCCAAAACCGTTCGTCTAACGAAAAAAAGTCAAGAGGTTCTTTTTGTTAGCAACTAATAAGTGATTACGAAAATGATTTTTATTTTGACAAAAAGCAGTGGCGTGCCATTTTTTAATAAAATAAAATAATATTTTGGTCAATATCAACGGTTCAAAAAAAAGGTAGATGATAAATTATTTTCATTAAGTTATAGAGAAATTTATCCCCTTTTAAAATATGAAAAAATGAATACACCATTACATTTGTTTTTTTTTTTGAAAAAAACTAAAAAATATGCTACTAATTCAGTTAACGCCATCTAGCGACGCCAGCAAAAGTCAAAAATTCAAAACCAAATAAGCGTTTTGTAGTGCAAATTATGCTCTTTCATATGAGCCTAAGTTTGCTAAAATCGGAGAAAAGAAATTGGAGACATCTTGGTTTGTTTGAAAAAACAATTGAACTTCCCCCACCGCTTTATTTTGATATATAGAACAAAACATTTTAGACAAAAAGTGTAGGGAAAGGGTCACTAAATATGAAAATGATATCATCGATATATTTTCATTAGGCAAAATTCTATAAAAACCCCATTTTTCTACTTGGTGTTGGTTGTTACGCCCTCTAGCGGACGTTTGACAAACTCGAAAATAATTTTCAGCAATTTCTCTTGGCGACTATTATTATGATTTTTTTTTTCAAATCTATACGACTATCGCTACCCTTAACTGATCACCATGTACATAATCTGAGACTTATAAGGAATATGAAATTTATCTGCATCTCTAGTATTCAATGAGTGCAGATACATTGAGTCTGTAGCAATCTCTACTAGGCTTATTTTTTAGTGAGTTAACTGTCTCTAACCTCAACATAAGAAACCTCGGTGAAGAAAAAAGAAGGAAATTTAATCTGTAGAGACCTTAAAATTCTTTTTTAAAATTAGAAATGGCTTGTTTGTACTTAGGTAAATAGAGGAATTAGATCAATGTCTGAAACATGGAATGGGTCGGATCAGAACGAAATTAAGAACTACTTGCTGGCCTGGCAGACCTTGCTCTGCATTTTATCAATTTTTAGGGGAATTATAAGAATATTGGGAGCATTCATCATATCGTGTTATTGAAGAAAAATATATTGGTTTTATAGAAAAAATATATACAACAATACAAAAAATAGTGTTGAGGGGTCTCGTTAACCAAACGATCATTTCAAAAAAAAAATCATATAAATTGGTGCAGTACAACTCTCTCATGAACTTGCTGAAAGATCTAGCTTAGTGTTTTAAATATATAGATTTTTATTTTAGATTATTTTGAGTATGAATTGAAAATATCAGATGATCCAAAATAAAGGCGGAAATACCCAATATTGATTTGATTTACTTTTATTGTTTATGACCTTACTGTTTCTAATTTTTGTGTGAGTTCATTAAAAAAAATGTTTATTTCCATTTGTCATTACTTTTTTAAGTCCGCTAGTAATAAATGTAATTCCTTAAAAAATCTCAAATCTCGCTTAATAATAAAGATATCAATGTCAATAAAAAAGTAAAATGTTAAGAAAGGATAAGACTACAATTTAGTGCTTGGTAATTGTTGCTGGTCTAATCTACAGGCTGGCTAAAACTTTAAGGAAAAAACATTATCATAACAAAATTCTTTTTAGACAATACTGGTTTCTTAAATTTTCTTGGGATAAAACTACAACCAAAAAAAAATGTTGTGCAGTATATACCTAATGAGGAAAAAAACTTTGTTACTCCCAGACACAGAACAGCCTTATAGAAAAAGTCACTATGCAAGTATCTGCATTTTTGCATTTTCAGACCCCTGAAGTTGCCTTGTGCAATCGACGGAGAAACAACAGAAAGCGATTCCATTTTGACAAGTCTAATTCCAAGAACCATGATTTCTTAAATTGAAATTCAAATTTCAAATTCAAAATAAGCTTTATTGTCAGAAGAAGGTACAATTCTCATAGACAAAGCATTAAATCTAATAAATACTATAATATGTAATAAAATGTAATGCAATAAAGTCAACAAAAAAATTGTAAATGTCAAAGGCACAAACAAACATATATAAATGGCTAATGGTCACCGGCGAATTTTTTTTTCTCCTGGGCATGATGTAAAACAAAAGATTTATAATCGCAAAAGGTTACTAGATACCTATATTTATAACTAAACTAAATAAAAATAGAGATATAAAAGCAGTACAGTAAGGAGATTGTTAAAATAAGTTAATAAGTCAATACATTAAAATGGTCAAAATAAAAAACAGTACTTATCACCCATGAAATATCAACAAACAAATTTACAATAAATTTACTGTATTTATTTGGGACTTGCCCATTACAAGGTGACAATACAAAAATATAATAGCTATAATATTTAAATGCTTAGGACTGGTATGTTGATAAATAACTCAGCCATTGTAATAAATCTAAACTAATTATTGTAGAAAAGGAAATTAAATTATTTTGTATAATATAAAAATGATCTTTAATAAGCACCTAGATGACTTAACATCTGTGTATATTATAACTAAAGTCTAAAATATTGGTTTATATTGTTTCGTTGATATGCCTCCTCTAACCTGAACATTTCAAATTCCAATTGAAAACATTTTTAAATTAAAAGTAACAACAATAATAATAATCAAAACAACAACAATAATAATAATAGTAATAATCTACATACTAAATACACTAAAACATTCTTCAAATGTATCTACATTATTAAAAATATACAACCTACACCTTTTTTCAAATAGCTTATGTGCTGTAATATTTTTTATTTCCAAAGGTATAAGGTGAAAAAAATTTAGGGGCCAAACATTTGACAAAACGAAATTTGATATTTTTGCTACAGTTAGGTATGATTAGATTTCTATTTATTTTATTTTGATTTCATAACAGTGGTTGACATAATTTCTCAAGTCAGCATTTTTATATACATAAGGACAAGTTTTCAAAATGTACAAAGACTTGATTAGAATTGAATTTGAGTAGAGTAATGTGGTTGGAAAACGCCTGTTTTTTTATTTATTATTTTTAAAATATAGTTTTGCACAACAGTTAAGGGTTTAATAGCATTATTGTACATTCCACCCCACACAAGGATGCCGTAACATATCAATGATTCAACCATAACTCGATACACTGAAATTATGAGTTTTTTACTAAAAATATTTCTTAAAGTGTAAAATTTATATATTAATTTTCTTATGCTTGTGGTTAGTTTGTAAACTTGGTGGTCCCATTTTAGATGATTAGCAACCATAATCCCCATATATTTTGTAGATTTAACTTGCTTAATAATTCCATTTAAATTATCAATCTCAATGAATTTGAAATTTGGACGGTTTACTTTAGTTAGAGAAAATGCTATATAATTTGTTTTTGATATATTTAAAGTTAATTTAAATGTGTTAAACCAATTTTTTATTTTACTGATACCTTTTTTAACACACTCTCTAACATCATACCACTTTCAGCAGAAAAAATAGCTGCAGTATCATCTGGGTAAGGTATTATTGAGCCGTTATATAGATTTAAGTTGGTTAAAGAATTAATGTAGATAATAAAAAGTATAGGTCTAAGGACCGTTCCTCGAGGCACCCCAATTTTTATATTTACTGGATTACTCAAAATATCTCCTACTTTGACATGTTGTTTCCTGCCTTTCAGGTAACTCTGAAAGACACTCAACACAGTGTCCCGAATTCCAGACTTTTGCAATATATCCAAAAGAAGGTCATGAGGCACTGTGTCGAATGCCTTTGCTAAGTCTAAGAATACCCCAATGCACTTTTCATTATTTTCTAATTTTTCTGTTATTTGCTTTGTCAAACTGTAAAGAGCATCACAGGTGCCCAGACCAATTACAAAACCATATTGATTTACTGAAAGTAAGCTATTTGCATGAAGAAAATTTTAGAGTCTATCCTTCAGGCATTGTTCAAGAATCTTAGAAAAATTATTTATTATGCTAATTGGTCGGTAATTATTTATATTTGATTTATCTCCAGATTTGTGGATTGGGGTTATTACTGAAATTTTAAATTGATTTGGAACTATGCCAGTTTTAAATATTAAATTTATTATGTGAGCAAGGGGAGCAATTAGATGTTTATGTGTTTTCTTAATAATTCGAACACTAATCTTATCTATCTAGGAGCGCTATTGTTCCTAAGACTATTTATTTATTTTATAATTTCATTATGGTTTACTGGTTTCAAGAACAATGATGATAACTGATTTGAGTGTGTATTATATTTTTGAGTAGGTTCAACAATTTTTCCAAGTATATCTATTCCCACATTTACAAAGTGTTCGTTGCAAAAGTGAGCCATGTCTTTTTTATCTGCAAAAGGAACAGAGTCATGATCAATAACAGGCAAAACACTGTGACGTTTAGATGAATGCATATTATTAGTAGCTTCAGATATAACTTTGTATACTTTTTTTAGATTATTACCTTCATTTTTTATATTTATTTCATTTTTTATAATTTTTTGTAAATTGTTTCTATAACTTTTATATATTTCGTTATCATTTTCATTGAAATTTTTTAATAAGTTTTTTTTCATTTTATCTCTTTTATTAATACTCATGCGCACCATTGGTTATCCATGGCTTCCGTTTATTATGTTTTAGAATAAAAGTCTTCTTTGTAGTAGCCTGCTCAAGAAATGTTGTGATATTCTTATAAAACTGGTTGGTGGCTCCAATTACATCTGTCAAATTCAACACAGTATTCCAGCTTTCAGTTTTGATTAGTTCAGCAAAAACATTTTCATTTATTTAAGTTGTAGATTTAAAAGTAGAATAATTTTGTTTGATATTGTTGGTACTTGTGTTAACATTTAGCAAAATTGGATAATGATCGGTATTATCTGATTGCAATACAAAAGAACTACAATCTGAGAGACTTATGTTTAGTTTATTTTTAATAAAGATATGGCCCAGACATGTACTAGTTTCATAGGTTATTCTTGTTGGGGCATTAATACATGACACAAAACTGAAGTGATTCATAAGAGACAAGTATAAATTTGTAGCTTCATTTTTTTCCAAAATATTGATACTAATATCTCCCAGCAAAATATCAAGATGGGTATCATTGCTCTCTGTTAAATAATTTTTGAGGTCTTCAAGAAAATGTGTCTTATTTGTGTTGGGTGATCTGTAAAAACATAATACATTTACTTTTTTGCTCTTTTTTGAAGAGAAACACTACTTAAGGTGACATTTGATTTATTTAATAGAGTATGTTTAATGTCAAAAATTAATTCTGACTTTGTGAAAATTATGACTCCATCATTTCTATTCAGATTAGAACCATTAAAAAAACATTTTATAACCATCTATATTATATTGGTTTTCGAAGGATTCACTTAGAATTATTAAATCACAAAATTGCAGATTGTATGCTTGTAAGAAAACTAAGAGTTCATTAAAATTTTTGTGAACACTTCTTATATTTACATGAAGTATAGTCAGTAGTCTATTATCTATATCAACTTTATTTTTTATATATATAGTATATATAAATATATATACTGCAAGAAATACTTTCCTGTCGTACTTCACTCTGAAGTGATTCCACTTCTAAAACTATTATTTCTTGTTGTTGCTAATTGCCTTTGCAATCTGCTGTTTGTCAAGGTCACAGTCGAAGCCCACAATCTTGAATCTGGGTAACCGCATTTTTGTGATATGAATATCGTATTCCTTCAGCTTTTTCTCCGACTCTTTTTTTAATATTTCCATGTCATTTTTATTTGAACATTTTATTACCATTCCTCCATCTTTCATACTTCTAGTATTTTTTATTGATATTTTTAGGTCATTGGGTCTGATGTTTTTCTTAATGTCGTCTGACTCAGTTTTTTCCACATTTTGTTTTTGTATCGGCTTTATTATTATACTAGGCATATTTGGGCTAACTTTTGGAACACCTGCCTTGTCAGCTTGCAATATTTGGCTATATAGTGTAGGCGTTCTTTTATCCATAGTAACATTTTCCAACTCGGCATTCTTTTGCTTTAGAAGGCTTATTATTTCTTCCTTGGCTTTGATAATTCTTAACTTATCCTGTATTATATTTTGAACTAAAATCTGTTTCAAATTTTTGAGATTTTTTACAATAAAATTTTAATATTCTGCTCTCTTTTAATTCTAAAACTTTGACCTCTGATGACATTAGCTTGGAGCATTGTTTGCAGCATTTTCGCTAACAAGAATCACAAGGAAAAGTTGGATTTTTATTGCTACCTAACTCTCCACATAGGTCACACTCCATCTTTATATAAACATACATAAATTAAAAATTCAGTTAAAAAGTCATCATAGACTCATAAATATAAATACACTTTAAAGAAATTAATCAATTTGTTTTCTAAGTCTTATATTTTCTTGTGTTTTTTTTTAAAGTTCGATTTATTTTAAACAGACATATTGCTGTTTAGAATATATAACCAAACTTTCGGATTTGACAAGCTGCTTGTAGAAATCTAGGAACTCCCTGTCAAATTTAACATTCCGTTAAACATTCTAAACTTTAAATGAGTTTTCTGCAACTGGCCAATTATCTTTTGAAGTATTGTCACACAGTCACAGCCATATCAGGATTGTTGCATTCCAGAACATTGTTCCAACCTGAAGATGCAATTTTTCCTTAATGAGATCATAGCTGATAAAATTACAAGATCTTTCATATAAAATTTGATCATTGCTTTTTAATATGTCATTTCAATGACAAGCTTCCTTTTGGTAACTGTTCCTTATACCTGTTTCTGCTATTATAAAAGATTTTTCAAAAAATTCTTTTACACAGTGCTTATATAGGCCGAATGGAACAATAATCCATCTGCACTGCTTTAAAATTTTCTCCTTCTTTTGTTTATTTTCCCGTAAACAAGTCCAGTACGTTTCTGTCTGTATTGTTGTTGGATGGTACAGTAGACACGGAGAGTAAATAAAAATCTTTAATTATCTCAAGTTTAATTCTGCTATTTTGCAATTAAATAGAAAATTGGTACAGTACATCTTATCCTAAATTTCAGAAAATCATATAATTTTGTAAGAACTTTACATTTTTTCTGAATATAAATATTTTAACCAACCTTAAAATATGATCGCGTGTTACAAATGCAGTTCGTTATGTGTATTAAAAGAGGATAAAGACAAAAATGAGTTGTTTGGATGTGCCTGTGATATCTGCAGACAAATTATATGTGCAAATTGCTCAGGAATAAAACTTTCAGAAATTCGAGTGGTACCAATAAAGGGGTGTATTCTTATGTTTGTTTTTGATGCTTGCATTCAGAATCTACAGAAAATACCAGAACTCTTACAGCTGCAAGTTAGATTAAAGAAACTGGAATCATCTGTCAAAGCCCTGGAGGGGTCATTTTCCCAGGCCGAGAAGCCAAGAGACAGCCCTGAAATGGTGCATGTTTCGGAGGGCAATAAAATCCTGGAAAATGTAACCGTAGCACTTGGCAATCAAACGCAGCTTGTTACAGAGAAACTAGATACTGTCGTTAAAAATATTTCGGAGACTAATAAAGAACTTGTGAGAATGATAACCAATGAGAAAATAATAAGTTGCAATTCAGCACCTAAGCCAGCCAATAAAGTAATGGAATCAGGAAAGGCTACTGTGGAGAGAATAGACAAAGTTATCCCTACTAGGATTTGCACAGATCCTGAAAAACCCACAATAAAGGTTGCCAGCAAAAATATTGGAGAACATATTGCCAGACTTTCATGGATATATCTGTCAAACCTGGATGTAACTACTACACCTGAAGATATTATCAGTGTGCGGGATCCAAGACATGCACAACTTTGCACATGTGAAAAACTCCCCTCAAAGTTCAAACATCCACATAGTTCCACTTTTAAGTTGGGTGTCCCTGAGGAAACTGAGGAACAATACATGTCAACAGAATTCTGGCCAGATGGTTGTTATGTGGCCCAATACAAGCCAAAGTCAAAAAATCATTCAAATTCTCAAAATCGATTTATAACAAACAAAACTTTTCCTCAGAGGCATTATCGCAACAACAGAAAAAAGAACCTGTACCATTCTTAACAGCGCAAA
This sequence comes from Kuschelorhynchus macadamiae, assembly GCA_030620095.1. Taxonomy (NCBI): domain Eukaryota; kingdom Metazoa; phylum Arthropoda; class Insecta; order Coleoptera; family Curculionidae; genus Kuschelorhynchus; species Kuschelorhynchus macadamiae. The sequence goes on from JAUTXW010004088.1 coordinate 61,559, forward strand.
TAGCTTCAAATCTTTTTGATAGATTTTGCCCCATTCACACAAAGAAAGTAACAAAACTTAGACCTGGTTGGCTAACATATAACCTAAAAAAGATTATTAATATTAAAGACCAAGCCTTTTGGAAATTTATTCACATCAAAACCCCTGAGAGAAAATATTATCATGATTTAAAAAAATATGTCTCTTTCGCAATAAAATCAGAAAAAAAGGCCTATTATAATTTTCAGATTAATTCTCTTAGAACTACTAATAAAAATAAACACATGTGGTCTAAAATCAAAAAATGGAATATTTTAAAAGAAAAAAATAATCTTATTCCTGATAATATGTGTCAGCCGAATGAGCTAAATGAAAATTTTTTAGCTTGTATTCTACAAATACCACAGGACCAATTGGTTTCCAATCTTCAGGAGGGCGAAATAGGGTGGGAACCCATGTCTTTTTCTTTGGTAACTGAGGCAGATGTTCTTGCATTTATGGTTTTGCAAGTGGAGCAGTGGGAGTTGATGGCTTGTCTGTCAATATGTTACGGGCCTGCATACCTTTTTGTTTAAGTTCACTTATTAACATAATAAATGTCTCATTACTTACTGGAACTGTTCCTGACATCTGGAAGATGTCATTTATAACACCTATACCAAAAATACCTAACCCTTCTAGTATCACTGAACTTAGGCCTATTAGCATCTTACCAGTAACATCCAAAGTTCGAAAAACTTGTTAAAATTCAAATAATCAATTTTATAAAAGATAAGAACATATGGCCAAAATATCAATCAGGTTTTCAGGCTAATCATAGCTGTGTTACAGCATTACCTTAAATTACTAGTGATATAACAACTGCCTTTGATAATGGAGACTGCTGTCCATCAGTTTTAATAGACATGACCAAAGCCTTTGATTCTTTGAATATAGATTTGCTATTAGATAAACTTAAATACTATAAAATAGAAACAAATTGGTGGTTCAGCAGCTATCTACTCAACAGACAACAGGCTGTTAGAGTTAGAAAGGAAACTGGAATGGAAATATCTGATTTTAGGAATGTGAAAAGTGGGGTATCCCAGGGGTCCATACTGGGGCCCTTACTGTTTACAATTTTCTCTGCTGATCTAAAAAATGTTATAAAACATTGCAATTATCATCTGTATGCAGATGATCTCCAGATTTACCTTCCTTCACCTGTGGTAGATTTGCCTGCGACTGTGGAAGCGATGAATTCAGATCTCTGCAATATATCTTTGTGGGCTACACAAAACTCTCTTGTAATTAATCCAAATAAAACACAGGCTATAATTTTTTCTAAAAATGATATTAACACAGAACATGTTCAGATTAATTTAAATAACACTTGAATTGCTTGGGAAAATGTACTAAAAAATTTGGGTTTATACATGGACAAACATTTGACCTTTAATGATCACATAAATAGTATATGTCTAAAGTCATTTTACACCTTAAAAACATTGTATGAATATAAACACATCTTAAGTTCAGAAGTAAAGAAGATTCGAACAAACTCTCTTGTTCTTTCCATCCCAGGTTATTTGGATATTGTTTATGGACCCTTCCTTACAAAATTTAATAAGTACAGGGTACAGAAAATTCAACTCTTGTGTACGTTATGTTAGAAATTTATCTCGTAGAAATCATGTCAGCGGTCCCATATTGGATATTTATTCTCAAAATATGGGTCAACGACGCTTCATACACATGGCATGCCTGGTACATATAATATTGAAGATGGGAGAACCCACTTACCTCTCAGAAATGATAGTGCAGCGTGGTGAAACCCACCAAATTAATGTGAGAAATAGACAGGCTATTTCAATACCTAGACACAAAACACAGTTCTATAAAAACTGTTTTCTGTATTTGTCAGGTCATGTCTACAATTTAATTCCAGACTACATGAAGAGCTTTAGCCCAACGTATTTTAAGTATAAAATTAAGGACTATATTTTGAATACTCTTTTGCAGTTGTAGCTCTTCTGTAGTTTTTTCTTGTGATCGTTTATATTTTTGGATTTCTTTAATTCTTTAATTTCTATTTAATATATTTTATATATATATATATATATATATATATATATATATATATATATATATATATATATATATATATATATATATATATATATATATATATATATATATATATATATATATATATATATATATATATATAAATATATATGTATCTAATGGTGATTATTAAAATACGTTTTTATGGTAATTTTCACCTGTTGTATGTAAATTCATTTATGTGCAATAAATATATTTTTATTTTATTTAAATACGTAAACAAGGGCCATGACTCATGTTTATTTTCTAAACCTAATAGACTTTCTTACGGGAATTACAATAAAAATTAAGAATTAATAAAGGAGGCAAATTTTTAAAACAGCTCCTTTTTTTTTGTCATAACTAAAAAAATCAATACCTATTGCATAAAAATTTACTTTAAAAACTTACCTAAATAATCCATTAATTTCTGGCTATCACTTGGAGAAAATATATTTTCTACATTTTCATAATGCTGTGCTACTGGAAATGACCCTAATGTAAGATTTTCAGAACTCTTCCTAACAAATTCACCAATTTCATTTTGTTTAATTTCTGGATAATCAAGACTTAAAGTATCTTCTTGTACTGTACTCACTTCATCAGGTTTTGCATTACCCTCAGCTTTACTACAATCCTTTTGAATTTCATTGTGTTTAGGGAACAATTTATAATCATCTTTGTTAGTATCTTGATTTTCTGGAATTGTATTTTCCCAAATTGTCTCACCAGTACTATTATTATCAAAATATTTAGGCAATCCTATATTATCCAGTTTATTTGGATCTGAGTTTTCTTGAGTGTTAAAATATGTAAGCAATGATGGACTGACATCATCTTGAGTTCTTTCTGGAACATTATTTTCTGGTAAAATATTATCAAAAAATGTTGAACTCTGACGATCAGAAATATTAAAGAAATTTGTATTGGAAGTAGATTGGTCCGGACTAGTATTAGAGACAATCTCTTGAGAAGAACCTGTGGCAATTTTCTGGGGAATATCTGAAAAGAGATTTTGGGTTTTGTTGGTATATTGCACTCTCTCATCAGTTGTGTTTGAAAACTCGGAAATTGTTGTACTGCAGGTTGGTGTGAATTCATTGGATTGTTCAGATGTTGCCTGAACTGGGTTATTAGAAAACTCAGATGTTCCTACATTTTCGTTTATTAAAATTTCTTGTATAGACTGAATTTTTGGCTCATTTGGAGTATTTCTATTACTTGATTGGGCACTTGAGCTCACATTCTCGTTGACTGTTTGGCTTGTCACATTTGAGTTTCCACTGTTCTCATTCCGCTTTTTTTTCAGTTCTTGAAGTTCTTTGAACTAGAACATAAATAACTTTCATATGACATATAGATGGTGATGTGGCTAACCACACTAAAAACTTATAATATTTTGATAAAACTATTCTACAATTACGTCATTAACTTTAACGTTACTGAATCTCAAAAATATTTTAAAACAACTTACTCTTTTCCTTGTATTTGCTAATTTTAACTTTTTGTCTCTTCCAACCTCTTCCATTATTTTTGTTTTGGAAAATTTAAATAGGAATATCTCTCAATGCGCAATAGGATCTTTAATAAACATCAATTTCATTACGCCTAAGTGAGTGAGCAAAGCTCACTCAGTAATTCCGTAAATTGATTTACGACGTTAGTGGGTGTAGTAAAATTTAGTATTAGCAATAAATTTACTCATTACGAATAAAAATTTGTGTTGATTCGTTGAAATAACATGACTAAAAACAACCAACTGCAGCTAAAAATCAAGACTAAATTGTGTTACATGAACCCACCTTAAGACTTATATAGACGGATGATGGTGATAAGGTGATAATAATAAAATTAAATATTAAAACATTAGTTGAGCTATAGATTATTTTTGGTGTTCTAAAGAAATTTTATTCATAACAAAGAAACTAATAACTAATAGCTGTATTAAGACATCATGGTTCATGGTGCTTGGGTCTAGACATTTTGCGTGTGACTGCACAAAGCCTCTTCAGGAATCTTCACTGCACGAGATTAAAGCACTGAATGTGAGTTATCTCCGGTCAGGTGAGCTGAGTTGAGATATATATACCCAAGCTGTGAGGTGATGTAATGCCAATTCAATTTTGAAGGTAAAACAGAAACTGATAGATGCGTTGAAATCAAACGGAACTGCACTGAGGATATTAAGCGTGCGATTACAAATTGTAATGTCTTACGCCTCAACAGGTATCGGATAGCCAACCATCAAATAGTTCAGTTTTATCTTTTATATAGGGTAAAATTGCATAAGTTCCATTTAGGTCTAACTCTCTTTAAGACACCCAAAAAAAACTTAAGGGCGCCGAAAGTCGTAATTCCTTTGCAAACGGAAGAAATTTATAAAATTCCTGGGATTAAGTGTATATACTCAGATGACACTGGAGGATATGTGCTTAGTAAGCGTTAGAAGTGTACAAATATATATATATATATATATATATATATATATATATATATATATATATATATATATTGTTCCGGATTGGACGGTACACAAACACGGTTTCTGAATGCACTCCTTTTATTCAGAACACAGCTTACAGGTATCACAGGTAAACACTGGTTATACCTAACAATCGTTACTAAGGTAACTTTAAACTTGTCAATGTCCGCTTGTTAACACTTCGAAATCTCAATTACAACTGAATCAAAATGTGTTTGGGGTCCTCTTCGATTCTTATGTCAGCCGAATGGCTATTACATCTCTTCATTCCTCGGGAAAACAATCAAATTGTAAAGATAGGGGAAAAAGTCATAGGAGGGGGGATCCCAGTTGGGGGGGATAGTTTAAATTCTAGGTAAAAGACAGTCTTTAGGGAATCAAAATGTGGCCTCGCGGAGCGCTTATGTAGCCTTTAGAAAAGGATGGAATGATCCAGAAAATTCTAGAATAATCTAAATACTACAGGGTGAGAAGAATTTAGCCTACCAGAACATTCGAGAACGATTGTTGACACTATCATAGTCGTTACATGGATAAAAATTAAAGTAAGTCTACTTCAATAAAATAACAAATAATAAATAAATTCATCTAGATCTTAACAAATCTATAACTAGGGCTAAATTCGCAACAATATATATATATATATATATATATATATATATATATATATATATATATATATATATATATATATATATATATAATCAAATATATGTTCAACTTTAATTCATTAGCTTAAGTTCTAATGTGGCTATTTTGTGGGGACATACGGGCCGAAATCTCGGGTCGAATGATACGAGTGGTTATACTATCAGATGGTTACATTTATGTCCTAACAAATTATGAAATGCGAACGAATATTTATGTATATAGAAATAACAAGTTCTGTTAAATACAATAAGGTAAAATACACTTGCCAAATAAATGAAACGGTGCCAAAGTATTCACATATTATTATAACACAATACATTTCATTTCTATGCCACTGTTGTACACAACTTTTACTGTGAATTTCCATTAATTTAAAAGAAATGTATGCTAAACTCTTTTTATTTAAAATCAACTTAAGCTACCCTTGCCTTTTGATAATAATAAAATTAACTCTTATAGTGGTCTTATTTACTATTACACCCGCCTATCCTATTGTTTCTTGAATATGTTTCCCGACTAAACTTTTATATGATTTCTCCGACTAAATCCCTGTTCCGGTATGATGATATCCCATTTCAACTTGAAATTTTCTTCATAAAAATATTGAAAAAAAAAAGCTTTTCACATCTATTAAATTTTGAATATCATCGTATTGCACGCTTTAAAATGTTATAAAATGTATCCAATACAAATGAACACAGTTTTACCACGTTTAAAACTTCCTAAACTGTACTGTACTGTACATTTGAACAGCTCAATGATCCATTAGTTTTGCATCTAAGTATTAGTAAAGGAACCACGACGTGCGGATTAACACGAAACACTTTCGGTACATTTATTTGTAGCTCGGCGTTTGATATAAAGCTTGTCGTTTATTGGCCGCTTCAAGGTTACAATGCATATCACATGTGTTTGCTGTGGGCTACTATTGGATGGGACGCAACGAAAGCGTCACATTGTTAGTGCGGCAAACGCTGCTTGGCGTCGAAACATGAATATACGAGGGAACACAGATAATATATAATGCTACTATTGGATGGGACGCAACGAAAACGTCACATTGTTAGTGCGGCAAACGCTGCTTGACGTCGAAATACGAATATACGAGAAGATACAGATAATATATTATGCAGTGTTACAGAATAGCTAATACATATGTTGTGTTTACTGTCTAAGCGCTTTCCCGGAGTGAAGTGAACTATGAAGATAAAGGTTAAAGTTGGATTTAATTTATTATTTTTTGAAATTTAAGGCCAGTGCTGCAGCTCTGCAACTCTGATTAACAAATCGCCACTGAGCCAAACACGTAATGACAAAAATTGAGTGATTAGCGCCATGTAGGGCTGCCACCTTTCAAAATGAATAGACTCGAAGTTTTCGGAAAAACCGCTATTTCTAATCGATGGTGTACACTCGTTCAGTAAGGAAAAGCATATATCAAAGTGAGACTTCTTTTTATTAGTCACAACAAAAGTTATATAATATAAGCTCGGACCCCTCCCAGAAATAAAATCTTAAATACGCCACTGTTTTTATTGCATAAAACGTATCTTTTTGAGGTAGGTATTATTTATTAAAATTGTTTTCCGCATTACTTTTGCTGCCCGGAGTTAGTGTACTAATAACCAGCTATAAATTCTATAGTTCATTTGATTATTTTTATTTAATTTATTTAGCTGTTTTTATTGAGTAAAACAGAATTTTGTTGAGGTAGGTATTATTTACTGAAATTAAAAAAATTGCACGTAGTTAGTGTACTAAAAACCCTATAGATCATTTGATTATTTTTATTTAATTTATTTAATAAATTATTAAAAATTAATATATTCACAAGTTAAAAATATGCACATTTATTCATTTAGTAGTCGGTCAGTACGTATAAAATTAATTTAGAAAAAAATTACACACACTCGTCAAACAATTAAATAAAATTGATATTCAAGGCAATTTCGCAAAACAATCTTTAAATACAAAGGTGATATTTTTAGTTTTAATAAATTACATGCCTGTATACATATACAAAATATAAAATGTATATAAAATCATTTTTTATGGAAATATGCCTTAACGAAACATACATTTTGACTGGATTATTATTTTATTTAGTTATAACTTACTTTAATGATTAATATTTAATAATATTATTATTAGAATTCCCTGTAAAGAGCTTGTATTGTTGGTTGGGAATATTGAGAAAAAAAAACAGCCGAGATAAAGTTAAGACACATTTACAAAAAAAAATTATTTTATTTGTTTGGTTGATGTTTACAAAGAAAGCGGTTGAAGCTATATTTTATTAAGGACTTTTAATTTTTAACCGTATGTTTTCGGTCTCCATGTCAATACTGTTAACAATCCGGTTAGACATTGGTTATGTACTCCGGGTGATGTCAGAATGACAGAAGTCAGTTTAGTAAACATAACCAAGAAAAAAAAACAAATCTGAGTGTTGATATGAAGATTCAATAATCAAATATTTTATTTTTGTTGTAATTTATTTGAGTAAATGGCTGCCTTATTGAAGAAAAGGGCATTGGCGGAATATAGCCAAACAATTACACAAGTAAGTTTTAAAAATAAGAAGGGAACCTGAAGAAAACCCTACTTAAAATAATTAGGAGAATTAATCATCTTTTCAAATTCTCAGGAACCTTCTCAAATTCCTATTAAGAAGCTGAAACTAGTAAAGAAAACAGTACCAGGAGTCGTAAATTCTCTTTCAGCGGTTGTCAGTCACCTAGAGGAATGTAATGGAAGTAATGAAGTTGTAAAGTTACTGTTAACGATATCTGACAAATTTGAAGTAGATTCAGCAGATATTTTAGAAGTTATCAAAAAGTTAGGGTAAGGAGCTAGCTAAATCCTTAACATGTTGTTATATATATATATATATATATATATATATATATGTATATATTATATATATATATATATATATATATATATATATATATATATATATGTATATATATATATATATATATATATATATATATATATATATATATATATATATATATATATATATATATATATATATATATATATATATATATATATATATATATATATATATATCATCATATGCAGCTTATTCAACCATTTCCAATTATGGTGTAGCCTCCCTTACATATTTACATATTCCATTTTCATTTGGGCCCATTGTTGTCTGTTGTTGGCTGTGCGAGCCCAAGTTGACCCTGCGAGTTTCTTTATATCATAGTCCCATCTTAAGTTGGGGCGTCTTCTTGGTCTTTTCACGCCTCGGGGATACCATTGTGTTACCTTTGTGGTCCATCTATCGTCCGTCCTTCTAGCGAGGTGTCCTGCCCATTGCCACTTCAGAGATCTGATTCTGTTAATGACATCTATCACCTGGGTTTTCTGTCTGATCCATTCAACCCTTTTTCTATCTCTTGTTATTCCAAGCATGCATCGTTCCATAGACCTTTGTGCCACCTGGAGCTTCCTAGTTATATCAGTTTTTAGGGTCCAGGTTTCACAACCGTATGTTAGTACTGGTAGTATACACTGATCAAATGCTTTCTTCTTCAAACGGAGTGGCATTCTGGACTTGAAGATGATTGAGTTCTGTCCGAATGTTCTCCATGCTAATTTTATCCTTCTATTTATTTCTGGGAGTAGAGATCCCGATATGTGTATTAGTTGACCCAGGTATGTATTCCTCTACTATTTCCAGGGCAGTTTCATTAATTATTATTTCTTGTGCGTCCATTAGTTCGTTGTACATGATCTTGGTCTTACTCAGATTTATCTTAAGGCCTACTTCGTTGCTCGCTGTATTTAATTCATTAATCTGTTGTTGCAGTTCTCCAGGGTTACTCGCTATCAGGATAATGTCATCAGCGAATCTTAGATGGTTCAAGTGTTCTCCATCTATATTCAGACCTGTGTTGTTCTAGTCTAGCTTTCTGAAGATGCTCTCTAGTGTTGCCGTAAATAACTTTGGTGATATGGCGTCGCCTTGTCTAACTCCTCTGCCGGTCGGGAATTCTGGAGTGCCTTCATATATCCTGACTGTCGCTTTGGCTTCTCTATATATATTTGCTAGGGTCTCAATATATGGTTTGTCGATCCCTTGTTCTGTTAAGGCATTTATTACTGCTTTGGGAAATATTGAGTCGAATGCTTTCTCAAAGTCAATGAAGGCTAATGCTAATGGTTGATCGTATTCTTTGGTTCGACTAATAACCTCCCTGAGAGTATGAATGTGGTCTATTGTGAAGCCGCTGCGAAATCCAGCCTGTTCTCTCGGTTGGGCCAAGTCCAGTGTGCTTTGTATTCTGTTGTGAATGATCTTTGTAAACACTTTGTACGTTACTGGTAGTAGACTTATTGGCCTGTAGTTCTTAATGTCTTCTTTGCTGCCTTTCTTGTGGAGCAGCACTATAAGGGCGCTGTTCCACTCCTTAGGTATGTGTCTAGTTCTTAGACACCTCGTGTATAGTTTGGCAAGGCATTTCAATGTTTTAGTTCCTGCATATTTGAGTATTTCGGCCGTGATACCGCCCTTTCCCGCTGCCTTGCCATGTTTCATGCTTTTCAGTGCCATTTCTACTTCTGCTATCAATACTTCTGGCATGGCTTCTTCCGAGTGCTCAATTATTTCCTCCAGACTTTCAGGGGCCTTGTATAGGTCTCCATAGAATTTGGTTACTAGGTCTATTATTTTACTCCTATCTGTGATCCTTGTGTTATCATCCGTCATATAGTCACTACCATTTTTATTTTTATCATTTTCTTTTAAGTTTGAATATACAAATAAATTAAATTAATTACATATTTGCATGTTTTAAGGAAGCTCAAGTGAAAGTGTCCCGTTCTAGATATAGATTTTTGTGGAATTAGAAGTTTTCAATAACAATATTTATCCTAACCCTACTTTCAAACCATGAGTTGTTGTTTGGTTTGTAAAAACGACGAGAATAATGAAGATCTCCTTATATATTGTGATAGTTGCAGCAGACCATCACACAAAAAGTGCTCTGGATTAAATGCATCCGAAATTCGTGTTATGGAGCTTCGTGGTAAGCGTACCTTAAAATTTCACTGTGAAGACTGCTCAAAGGGTTTACTTATGGTTCCTGAACTCATAAAATCTGTTGAGGAGCTGAAAACCGAGGTAGCTGAGTTAAAAGTGGCCAGAAATTCGGTAGATTCAAATAAAACCTCCCCACAGGAGACTATTACTACCAACGAGTCTGTTATTAGTGAGATCCAGGAAAGGCAAAGAAGAGCAAACAACATACTGCTCTTCAACATGGATGACCAAGGCTCAGACAGAGAAGATGTTAACACATTGTTTTCGACAGTTTTGGGCAGTCCAGTAACCATAAAAAGCCTAGAAAGAATAGGTAAACCCAACAAAAACAACAGAAAAGCATTAAAAATCATTCTTTCGGATTCTAGGGATGCCATTAGTCTCTTGAAAAACAGACATAAATTGAAAAATACAAAAGTCTTCTTAAATTCTGACCTGACAAAGCAGCAGCGAGCACTTGAAGCGGCAGCTAAAGAAGATATGAAAGGAAGGCTCGAAAATGGCGAAAGAGACCTTCACATTAATTACTATATGGGCATACCAAGGGTTGTGCCAAAAAACGCCAATCGGCAGCCAAGAGCTCCTCACAATTAAGGCACTTTAATAATTTATCAGTGTTCTATCAAAATGTCCGGGGCCTTAGAACGAAGCTAAGCTACCTTCTGGAAACTATTCCAACATCTGAGCATGACATTATCATCCTGACAGAGACATGGTTGAACAGCAACTTTTATGACTCTGAATTACACTTCGAGGGCTTTAATGTTTATAGAAGAGATCGTTCATCTGCCAGCAGTACTTGCACCCGTGGAGGTGGTGTGTTGATTGCCGTTAAAAAGACTATTATCAGCAAATGTTTGCCATCTTCACCGGACATTGAGCAACTTTTTGTGTTACTAGAAGCTGGCAAAAGTAAGCTACTAGTATGTACAGCATACTGTCCTCCAAAGTCACCTGCTGAAACATATGTACTATTTAGTAGTAGCCTTGATGCAATTACCGAGGATTTGGATGCTGATGTGTATATTGCTGGTGACTTCAACCTCCCTCACTGCGAGTGGGGAAAACTTGATATGGGTTCTACTGCTGAGGCTGGTCTAGGTGCCCCTCCGGCTGAGGTGGATTCAATACTTGTCATGTCAAACTTGTGCTCCTATCATAACTTATACCAGTGTAATACAAATAAGAATTCTTTGGAGTCAATCTTGGACCTTATATTGGGAACCGACCCAAACATTCGGGTGAGGGTGTCTGATGCACCCCTTGTACCTTCCGATGGCTACCATCCACCACTGGTTTTCGATGTCAGATTGCCAAATGTAAACAATGAAAATGAGTTAATTGGTGAAGACTATTACAGGGACTTTGATTCAACTGATTATCCTGGTTTTATTGATTTTTTGAGTCATATCAACTGGGATGGCCTACTTGCCGATAAACCCTTGGATGTTTTGCTTGACATATTTTATGATGTACTTTGTTTGGCAGTTGATGTTTATGTGCCTCTTAAAAGGTTTTCTAAAAGGAACTTTCCCAGATGGTTTGATCATAACCTTAAAAATATTGTGATCCAGAAAAAGAGTGCTCATAGGCAGTTTCAGATTACTCGTCTTCATTCGGACTACTTAGAGTTTTCTAGACTCAGAGCAGAGTGCAAGAGACTAACCAGGTTGGCTTATAGGGATTATATATACAATGTTGAATCGTCCTTAAGAACAAATGTTCGCAAATTTTGGAGCTTTGCCAACTCTAGGAGGAAGGTGCCTGGTATACCTGGTGAACTCACTTATAATGATAGAAAGAGCAGCTCTGGAATTGAAATTGCAAACCTCTTTGCTGACTTTTTTTCAAGTACTTACTACAGCAACTCGGGTGATGTATCTAAAATTGTTTTACCTCCTTATAATTATAATAACAATATCTCTTCCCTTAATATATGCATTTCAGATGTTTATACTAGATTAAATAATCTGGATGTCCGTAAGGGCCCTGGACCTGATGGAATCCCTCCATGTTTACTCAAACACTGTAGTTTTATCTTAGCCAGACCCCTTTGCTTTATCTTTAATCTATCACTTAGTTCTGGCTGCTTTCCTTCTCGTTGGAAGATTAGTTTTCTTACCCCTATTTACAAATCAGGTGACCGGTCAAGTGTTACAAACTATAGACCCATAAGCATTTTGAGCACTATCCCTAAATTGTTTGAGACTTTTGTTTGTGACCACCTTTCTTCCATACTGGGTAAGGACTTGATCAACCAACAGTATGGGTTCCGTCCGGGGTCTTCGACTGAGCTCAATCTGCTCACTTACAGTAATTATTTGTTGAAGGCCTTGGAGAGTGGGTGTCAGGTTCATTCCATTTACACTGACTTCTCCAAGGCTTTCGATCGCGTTAATCATAAAATATTGATTCACAAACTGAGGGCTCTGGGTGTCGGTGGTTCTCTTTTGGAGTGGTTAAATAGCTACTTGACTGGTCGCCTTCAGCGGGTTCGCGTTCAGGGTTACACATCTAAAGATATTGAAGTTCAATCCGGTGTTCCACAGGGATCCCATCTGGGGCCCCTGTTATTTAATGTTTTTATCAATGATATTCAAGAATGTTTTCACTTTGGTAACTTTGTTCTTTTTGCAGATGACCTTAAACTCTTTCTAAAGGTGCTTAATAGGGATCATTGTGAACAGCTTCAGTCTGACCTAAATAGATTTGTCGCGTGGTGCGGTGCCAATTGTATGGACTTAAACGTTTCTAAATGCCACTGGATTGTCTTTGGGCATGGGAAAAACATAACTAACTTTCCTTACACCATCAAGGATGTTCCATTGAGCTCTGTATCACAGATAAAAGACCTTGGAGTTGTTTTTGATAACCAGCTCTCCTTTGTTCACCATGTGATGTTTATCACAAGCAAATCACTGCAAATGTTGGGTTATGTCAGGAGATGCTGCCATGACTTTCACAATCTACAAGCCATCAGAACTTTGTATTGTGCCCTTATCAGACCTCATCTTGAATATGCATCATCTGTATGGTCACCTTGTTATCAAGTACATATAAACGCCATTGAGAGAGTTCAAAGGTCATTTCTTAGATTTTTAGCATTCAAATCTGGCCAGCCCCAAGTTCTGAGTTACAATATTCTGCAGCAGGAATATCATCTTAATTCACTATCATCACGTAGAACATCGCACGACCTTAAGCTGTTTTATAAAATTTTGAACGGCATCGTGATGTGCCCATCCTTACTAAATGAAATAGGTCTTCACCTTCCCTCCATGTTAACCCGTTCCGCACGGCCATTCTGGGTACCTTTTCACCGAACTAATTATGGCCAGAACTCTTATTTAACTAGATGTTCAAATTTGGCCAATGAGCACTCTTCTTCTTTGGACTTTTTTAATTCCCGCACAGTCTTTCTAAAAGAATTGAATCGTCTTAATTTGTAATACAGACTTTGTGATTGTATTTTGTTTCTCTGTTCAAATGTGATAAAGTGACTAACTGTTAATGTGTGTATTAATTTGCATTTTGTAATATGTATATAATCTAAACATTTTTTCTTTGTAATGGGCTATATGCCCGTCGGAATATATAAATAAAAATAAAAAATCATCGGTTAACGCAACTATCTGTTTCTTGCCTATTATTAGTGTTCTCTTTGCATGTTTGTAGCTTTTCTGGTTTTCTATTGTTGTTTGTACCAGTTTCTCGTTATAATTCCTGATATTCCCTACAATTTTCTTCCGTATCGTCTTACATAGTTCGGTGTATTCAATTCTTTGTATATTTGTTTTCTTTTTCATTTCTCTCCGTTTTTGTAATAATGCTTTTGTTTCCGGAGTCAGTTTTTTATGTTCGTTTCGTTGTTGTAGGCCTCCCACTTCTATGGCACAGTTTCGAATTGTGTTCATTAGTTCAGGGCTGTTATATTCTACCCCTTGTAGTCGTTCTTTGAGTAGTGTCTCATATTGGTGAGAGTTCTCTTTCAACCTTTCGTTGTTTATGTTGTTCATTGTGACGTTTCTGATCAGTCTTGACCTTTCTAATTTTATATCTAGGACAAGTCGAGCTCTAATTAGCCGATGGTCGCTTCCTGTCGTGAACTTGTTAAGTGTGCTTAGGTCTTTTACTGTGCTAATTTTATTGGTGAGGCTAAAGTCTATTTCATTCTTGATAGTTGCATTGGGTGCTTCCCACGTCCATTTCCTATTAGGGTTCTTCTTGAAGAAGGAGTTTGCCACATACATGTTCTGGAAGTGTGTGAATTGTATTAATCTCTCCCCTCTGTCATTTCTTTCGCCAAATCCATGATTTCCCATGCCTTTTTCTTGGTCTTTCCTCTGTCCCACTTTCGCATTAAAGTCCCCTATTATGTATTTGAAGTGACTTTTATCACTGCTGAGTGCTTGCGTTATTTCGCTATAGAATTCTTCTATTTCGTCGTATTTTTGCTGCCTCGGTTTCTAGTTCTGCAATCCTAGCTTCATTAGAGAGTGTTCGGCAGTTGTAGGTTGCTAGGTGTAATGTTGTTAATGGGTAGTGGTTTAGACTCCGCGGATTCTTAGCACCCTCTGCCCTCTTGGCTGGTTCCCAGGATCTACCCCTCCTAGGGCCATTCGGGCCTACGGAGAATGAGGGCCGTGGCTTGTTCTTGTCTGTCATGCTGGGGTTTTGAGGCGTACCTTACCACGCTGCCTCAGTGCGGGTTGGCAAGGGGCGAGAGATGTCGTCCGCTAGCTTTCGCCATTTACTAACGGACCTTGTACCCCCAGATTTTTAGTGGAACTTTTTATAAAGAAAAAAAGCCCGTATTAGAGTGGGATTCGAACCTCGGTCCCTCAGGCTAAAAACCTAATGTCCCGACGCCTTAACCCACTCGGCCATCTGGGGGAAATATATATATATATATATATATATATATATATATATATATATATATATATATTCTTGATGCCTTTAACAATTTGTTTGAGTTGTAGATAAGTTATTAAATGTATAAAACACTTCATTCTTCCCAAGTAGCACAATTTAGTCATTGACTTCACTCACGACAGCATTTTCTCTTTTTACAACATCGACAGCACACCAAAAGTCCACCAGTTGACATTGTAAGACACAATATCACATCTAGTTTATTTAACATTTGTTTTAGGAATTAGTTATAGGAGTGGTATTTAGACGTCGAACAAACTTCCAACTAGGTTAAAATTACGTTACTCAAAATTCTGTTGTAGTGACAATACTGTAGAAATATCTAAAGTAGTTAAAACTACTCGAATCCAATTCAAGTTGGGCTTGTCAATGTTGAGAAAAAGTTGGAGATAATCCTGCTTATTTAATACTTCTTGCCAACATGGTTTAAAGTTCGATAACAGTCTTTAAATGTAACTACCAGTAGCGTTACAGTCCAGGGGTGTATGGGTATATTTTTCATGCTCTTTATTTTGAAAAGGTAATTTGAAATGGAAGCTACTATCTGCTCCATTCAGATGTCGAACAGATATCCTACCAACTGAAAATTACTAAAAATTAAGTTGTAGTGACAACATTGTATTAACATCTAGAGTAGTTAAAACCTCAGACCTAATAAAGTATAGACAGATGGTCCCCCTCATTCATAAATAAGAAAATAAAAGGAGAAAGCAAACAAAAACATCTGGAAGAGTTGGTGACATGCTGTGGTCTATAGTATAGGGGATTGCAGTTTATAAAATTTTGAAAAATACAAAACCACTTATTTGTATGTTACCTATATTAGTAGAATTTTTAAATTTTGCACATTGTGTTAAATAAAACATAAATTAACCGAGGCTGTCTTAGGAAGGTTCTAAACATAAATAATGAATTAGCTTCAAAATATGTTAAAAGATGTGACAGGAACATCTTTCTAAATCCAACTAGCCCTCAGGAAATTAACAAAATCATAAAAGGTCTCAAAAATAAGAAATCTACAGGCATAGATGAAATACCGATTTTGTTACTCAATTGTGTCGCTGATGAAATTTCTTCCATCCTGTCTTATTTGATTAATCTCACTTTGAGTTCAGACATCTTTTTGGCAAAACTTAAAACAGCACAAATTAAACCAATTTACAAAAAAGGAGAAAAAAAATGACATCAGAAACTATAGGCCAGTAGCACTACTAAACAACATAAGCAAAATATATGAAAAGGTTATATATGAGAGACTTGTACATTTTTTTGAAAAAAACCATACTCTCACAGATGTTCAAAATGTGTTTCTCAAAAGAAGATCAACCATACATGCAGGCATACCAGGCACTAACACATATTTTAGACTCCTTAAACAAAACCCAACACACCATGGCAATGTGTCTCGACCTGTCGAAGGCATTCGGCAGTGTCAACTATCGGCTTCTTCTTTCCAAGCTTGAGCATTGAGGTGTAAGGGGTGTTGTATGTAAACTATTTGAATCATATCTTTCAGATAGACGGCAGTGTGTGGTAGACTGTACTCATGATGGTGAGAGATTAAGATCAGGCCTGGAAACTGTAAAACAGGGTGTTCCACAGGGATCACTTCTAGGGCCACTTTTGTACATTATTTATACTAACGAACTCCCCCAGGTAATCGATCACCATATGGTACAGTTTGCTGACGACACTTTAGTCATCTTTTTTTTACATAAGACCTGCAACCCAAGCGAGTTTCTTTCTGACCCCCCCCAACAACTTAGAAAATTGGTTTTCAACCAATAACCTGATTTTGAATGTGAAAAAGACTCAGATAGTTCAATTCTCATGTATGCCTTCCGAAGAATTACCACTATTCCAATGTGTGGACCAGGTTATTTCTGCGGTACATTCCTGGGGATCTGCCTGGATACGCTTGGACTGGAGGGCTCACATTGATGGCTTAGCACCAGTCTTGGCGAGATGTGCAGTTGCTCTAAAGGTTCTCTCACAGAGCATTTCTGTTGAAGCATCTCTTGTTGCATATCATTCGCGAATCAGATATGGGATTGTAGTCTGGAGGGGGCAACAGTGAGGTCAATCGAATCTCGGTATTTCGAAAATGGAGTTTGAGAAACATCTTTAACTTTGGACAACAGACTCGTGCAGGCAATTATTCAAAGAAGTAGGTATTCTCACAGTTACTTCAACATACATCTTTGAAGCAGCCCTCATCATTAGATCTTACGAGGATTTGTTGGTTGATCAGGTGAGAACACATTCCCATGACACTAGGGGTAGGTCTGACTTGATCTGCAATAGGCCTAATTACTCTTAAATATAAAAAAATGTTCATTGTCCAGCAATTAAAATTTTTAACAAACTTCCCACTGAGCTAAGCAACATCCTTTAGATAAATTTAAAGTAGTCAGGCTCAAATGGCTATTGGTAGAGAGGGCCTATTACACGATGGAGGAGTTTCTTCGTGATTCCTTATGCTAGTAACGTATTGAAATGTATATGTAAATTTTTAAGTTTAATGTTTTATGTTGTGTTTTTTTTATCTAATTTATATTTTTTTTCTTTTGTCATTGCAGTCTTTTTTTCTTTTTATTTACTCAGATGTTTTTGTTACATGTACATTTTAGCATCAAACTGATATGTTCTACACCCTATGGGTAAATTTGGAACTAATAAAGATTATGAGTATGTTCTTGTGTTACACAATTCCAAAACACATTTTTATTTGCTACTTGAAGGCAAATCTACTTATATATTACACTTTCAGTAAAAAATATGTAAACAATTATCTATTAGAATCATGTTTGGTTTAGTATTGTAATAGAATTAATTGATATCTGGAAGTTAGTTATGCTACTAAAGTAAATTTAAAGATTAATATTGCTCCTCACAGTGATAAAAAATGTCCTTGATAATCTCAAATTAACCCTAAATATTCAAAAGTCAAATTACACTGCCTTTTCTATCACATCAGCAAATTTTCATCATATAGTATGGCAAAGCCTAAATGAGCCTATTAAGGAGGCCAATTTTGTAAAATATCTTCGAATAATTGTTGACAAATACTTAAAATAGGAAAAATTAGATGTCTTATTCACAAATTCTATATACTTTCGGAATTTCTCAATAAAAAACTAATTGTTATGATGTACAAGGCACTGGTTGAACCCTTACTAAATTATGGTATTCTAGTGTGGGGAGGAATGTATTCTAGCAACTTAGAACCACTGAACATAATTTCAGAATTATATTGTCAAAATTGTCCTAGATAAACCCAGACTATATCACACCTGCTTGCTTTATTCACCAGCAATATGTAACATTAAAACTTTTTGTTTTCACACTGTCTGTAACTTCATGTATATGAATGAAAAAATTTGATTAAATTGTATTTCACATAACTACCGCACTAGGAGAAACATATTTGTTTCCTTGCTTATCTTATCTCTGTTAAAAGTTCTATAACTGTATTCCCATCAAAATAAGAAACACACAAAATAAAAATAAATTCAAACTTTTTGAAAAATATTTATTCTCTAATATTGACTGTTCTTGAATCTATTCTAGTAGATTCTTAATTATATTTATGGATTTAAACAATTTCATGTTTATTTAGACATGACAAATTTTTGTTAAGTAACATATTGATGGTTTTTCTTGTTTGGTTAATTGATCAGTGATACATTAATTGTGATATTGGTTATAGCTATACCTTAATTAAGTTTCCCAATAGGAAGGCTGAATATTCCAAGTTAGATATTAGGTAGTGAATAAAAAAATACAAGGTAATACTCTCAGTACATACAGGTGCTTTCAGCACCTAGGTACTTTGTTCATTGCAATATTTTTTTATTAATATGTACAATTATTGTAATCCATCATTTAATTTTCTAAATAATTTGAAATAAATTTGATTTTGAAATAAATTATTTAAATTAGTTTTACACTCTTAATAACTGTTCAGCATTCACATTTAAAATGTGCATTAATAAATATGACATTAATACTTATAATAATTGTTACAAAGTACCGCCAACATGACACCATGGTTAGAATACATATTATTGACATATATTACATTATCAGACTATCAGCAGTTCTCATCACTTCGATCTCAATGCAATTATTTAGCTAAGTGCGATTATTACAACTATATAACGAGAACTGAAGATAGTCTCTTCGAGTGCCCAAAAAAGTTCTGGTCTTTTCTAAATAATCAAAAAAGATCGTTTGAGCTACCTGATTGCTTATTTTATGAAGACACAGTTGCTGATAATGGTCAGCATACTACAGAATACTTTTCTATGTTATAAAGTGATAGTGATGAACCTGTACCCAATTATATAATTGAAAAAAAGAAAAAGACAGATTTTCGAATAAGTGATATTGATTTAGCTGGTGTGTTTGATAAAAATCGCGCTTCTACCTATGAAGGTGGCCCCTGAGTTAGATAAAATACCTGATTATCTATTGTCTAGTCTTAAATACACCATTTCTAAACCTCTTTGTTTATTTTTTAATAAGTCACTAGCCAAGGGCGAGCTCCCTCCTGTATGGTATGGAAAAACATTTACATAATATCAATCCATAAATCTGGTGAGAGGCAGAACTTTTGTAATTAAGGGAGTATCTCTAAGCAATTTGTAAGTTATTTGACAGCCAACTAAGCTGGTGTTGTGGAGAGATTATTGTTCAGGGCCAACATGGTTTCGCAAAGGGACAATTGACGAACCTAGTTTCATATGAAAATGCTCTTTAGAGCTCCTTGGTGAAAGGTCTCCATTTAGATTATATCTATACTGTCTTCTCCAAGCTGTTCGACAAAGTAAACCACAGACTGCTTATTGCCAAGCTCATTTCCACTGATTTTGATGATCGGACAGTTAATTGGTTTAGGGCATTGCACTCCGATACTATTCATAAATGACCTAAATAATAGACAAAGTGTATTACTTTTTCTAAGAGATTTTTGTTTTCAATTTAAAGCCACACAACCCTAAACTATTTCTTTTGCATAGTTGCTCTAGGAAATAACTCTATCTGCCAAATAACAAAGCTTGAGTGTTTTTTGAAACAGGTGCAGTTATATCTTTCATCTTCTTACAAACTATCTTATTATTCAAAGTTTTCTTCCAATTGTAAAACGAAACATGAGCAGACTCTAACAATAAGTTTCTCAGTCTCATCCTAACTCTTTGAAGCAAAACGGGTTAGTGGACCCCTCCTGTATTCACAATCAGTAAGTTGACTCTGTGGAACTATATAAAAATGACACGACTATAATATCAATGTTTACTATACTATGTATACCATCAGTATTAACTACCTCATCAAACAAATTGTGCAACCACAGCTACTTAATCAAGAGTGGTGAAAAGAAGAGTGTTTAACATAATAAACCACTTAAATCGATGTTGAAAGATGGAGCACACTTATATATTGTGTACTACACAACACAACAACATCTCTACAAGCCAATTTTGAAAAACAAAACAAGTAATATATATCTAGGAATCATCATAAAGTGTCTCTTTTCTTGCATATTCCCAATACATAAAAGAAATATTTTTAATATTCAAATTAAATAGGTATTTAATTGATTATTTAGTTTATTATCACAAAATTAAAGCTTAATTGTTGATACTTGGTTGTATTTATATGGTATAATTCTCATATATAATCCTAAATGCCATTGAATATTTAAATTTATTTTCACTACATCGCAATTAATTAAAAGTTTTCACCAAAATTTTAGTGACCACTTTAAAAATGAAGCAGAATCTGCAGCAAGGGTAAAAATTTTGATGTTACTCTCAGAGATAGGACATGACAATCCTGCTGAATGTGCCAGTATTATCGAAGAAACCATACTTTTAATAAAAAACGATCATTCACATAAGGTACTTGCGCAAGGAATGAAAACAATTTTGAAATTAGGAAAGCTTGTAACAGATAATATTACAGGGTTTCATCAAAAACTGGTTGAAGTGGCCAAAAATTATTTAAAAGTAAGTTATATTAATTGAACTTGTGTTGGATAAATATCCTAATGATAATTATAAATTATATTTTTTAATAAAATTATTCTTGCATTTGGGAACTTATATATTGGATATAATTAGGAATATTTCTCGAATTTTTTGTATCAATTGCTGCATTTTCATGGTAATCAATTTGCAATCATTTGAAAATGAGCATTTTGCAAATGATTTTATTTTATTCATTCTCTGCAAGAAGGCAGTGTAGTAGCTACCTAGAATAATCAATCAAATATATATTTCGTTGAAGTTATAAAATTATTTACTATAGGGGGTCTTTTAATGGTGATTGGATGGTTGATGTTTGTTTTTAACTGTACTTTCTGTCAGCATAGGTCAATAAATGCAATGAGTCAGGCTTCTTATTTATTTGATTATTTTTAACATTTTCGATTAGGTTCTTGTCAAGACCTATTTTGTTGTTCTTGTAATAATCAATGAATTCTCTGTTAATGTTGGTTTTAGGGTTGAGCATATATGAACAAAATAGTATATAAATATTATATTAATATTAAAATACCTTAATAAGGCTAAACCAAGGGATCATTGTAAGCCACTTTTTATTGCCTTAAGGATTCTCTTATTGACATGCTTGTTCATTGTAGAAACTGTGTGGATGATTCACAAGAGGTGCAGCGAGCGTGATGTTGGTTTTACCTCTCAGTACTGCACTCGTCGGTCTTATCATCTCAATCTTCCGTTGCCCATACCTCGGTTCTTCTTGACCAAGAATGAGCGAATATATGAAAGCATAAAAATTTATAACCATTTACCTGTAACTGTTCGAAATCAAGTTGACCTGAAAATGTTTAAAAAGGATGTATCAAACATATTACTTAAAAAAGCATATTATAATTTATCAGAATACTATGCAGATCACCTTTAATTGGTAATCATTGTAACCTTAGTTTTTAATTTATTTTTAATTGAAAAGTGTTGTCTGTTTTTTTTTATTTTTTTTGCCAAATTTATTTCCTACATTTTGGAATTGTTTTAAATGTGACTTATATTTTAATTTCATGTATGTATATGTTTTCTTTTTTCTTGAAATGTTTTGTTTATAATTGTTTTTATATCAGAAACATGTATCTACCTCATAGTTAATTGTGTGTTTGTTATGATGCTTTTGAATTTTTAGGTTTTAAGATTTTTTTTTCCAGCTTTGTCAACAAGTTTTAATTCTTTAGACAATAAAGCATATTTGACTTTGACTTTGATTTTGACTAATAAAGTTGTTAACTCATATACTTTTTTTCTAGGATGCCAACCATGCTGTAAAATGCAGATGTCTAGAGATTATAGGTACTCACATCCCTTTGTGTAGTAGCCAAGAAGCAGACAAAGTTTTTCACCTTATAAGTTCTTATTTCAATAACGACGATGCAAGAGTGAGAAGTCAGGCTTTTCAAACTGTTATCTTGCTGTATGAGAGAGGATTTAAAGTTAATCCAAACATATATGTATATGTTTCAGATGCACTTAAAGATGACTATGAAATTGTTAGGAGTGTTGCCTTAAAACTTATTTGGATTTTAGGAAACGCTTATCCAGAAAAGTAAGTATTTTCGAAAGTCTCTGTAAATATATCTTATGTTAGGATAAATCATTCGTTTGCCAACTGCAATAGGTCTGGCAAGAACTTTAAAAATTATTTTCAAAATAAAAGTACTTACGTAGTAATAATGCAACACTGTTTTGATTTCAGTGAAATATTAGTACCTGGCAGTGTACATGAAATAAGGCTTATCGATGATGCGTTCGGAAAAATCTGCAATGGAGTTACAGACTTGTCGATGCATGTCCGAACACTAGCGGCTAAATTGTTAGGGACTATGAAACTTGTTAGTCCTAAATTTCTAAACCAAACCCTTGATAAGAAGTTGATGTCCAATATGAGAAGGAAGGTGAGATTTTATTTCGCTAATACAAATTTACAAAGTTAATAACAAAAATTGCTCTTTATATCTCACATACACTCTACCAAAGACCGATTATTCATCGCATAGACAGTCCATCAGGCAGCTTCAGAAATTCAACACATCACTCACTTGTGTCACCTGCAGTAAGAGTTCAAAGTTGACGCGGTGTTTTCAGTAGCACAATTTAGACCTATTTGCTTAAATATATTTTAAGATGTATTTATAAATACAAATAGGATTGCTAATTATAGTCGAAGACCTAAGTTAAGTTTCGCGGAAATCCCTCGATCAAAGACGACAAAGTTGGGATCCATTTAGTGGGATCTTTTATTTTCCATTTGTTGGATTGTCTATTCGGAGTAGAATTAGTCTTCGACTCTACAAGAAATATGTCTTATCGGGTTTTTTCGTGAGTAATCAAAAACCTACACAGGGTAATAATTTATCTTTATTTTCAAAAATTTAATTTATCATACACCTTATAGTTGGTTAGAATTATTTATCTTTAAATCAGATTACTTGTCTAAATTAAAAGGAATTCAGAAACTTTGATATCTGTTCTTTAAAAGACTTAAGCATTCACAATTCAGATGCAGTACACCAGTTTTTCTGTGTTATTAAATATTTAGAGAACAGCGCATGAACTCGCATGGGAGAATGTTACTAGTGGGGAATGGGCAAGTGGTAAGAAATGGGCGGACGATGCTCCAAAAGAAGTTTTGGATGCGGACAGTATCAGTTTGATGAGTAGCGGGGCCTGTGGGGCTTTTGTTCATGGATTGGAAGATGAATTTTTAGGTGAGTTTTTTTTGTGAAGCAAATATATTTTTTTCAAATTTCAGTCTAAAATTAAGGGCCATGCATGCCAAACATACATATATATATATATATATATATATATATATATATATATATATATATATATATATATATATATATATATATATATATATATATATATATATATATATATATATATATATATATATATATATATATATATATATATATATATATATATATATATATATATATATATATATATATATATATATATATATATATATATATATATATATATATATATATACATACATAGAATGGCAGAAATATATAATTTCTGCAGGTGCAAAGCAGCCTACAAGAAGAATTGTTTTCGATTATGTCACAGGGTACCCTCCTGCGATTGTGATTTCTGGGCCTTTACCCTCATCTTGCACCTGCAGAAATTATATATTTCTGCTATTCTACATATATCTTTTTCGGCCAAGAACTTTTGATAATGGTGTGTGAAAGCGCATTTTTATTGATTTTATATATATATATATATATATATATATATATATATATATATATATATATATATATATATATATATATATATATATATATATATATATATATATATATATATATATATATATATATATATATATATATATATATATATATATATATATATATATATATATATATATATATATATATATATATATATATATATATATATATATATATATATATATATATATATATATATATATATATTTATACAAACAATTTGCACTTCATCTGATATAAGACCATCCTTCACGTGTTTTTCGAAATATGATTTTGCCCCAGCCATATTAATTCTATTGCGTTAAACTAGCAATGGTATGGCGGCAGTCGTAAAACCTCATGTGCATTTTCCCGTAATATTTCATCTACGGCATATATTGTTGGTTTTTTAATAGATTTTGCCATTAAAAGAAGTTCTAGTTTGTTTTTGTTTTATTAGCCACTCATAAATATCACTTTTCTTCCAGGATGGAGTAGGTTGTTTATTTAATATTCTTGAATGATAAGATGCATTGTCCAGAATGATTAAAGATGGAGCATCTAAATTTGGAATCAGTTGTTCTTTTAACCACTTTTGAAACAGTTCACAGTTCATATTATCATGGTAGTCCATACTTTTGGATGTTGAAGAAAACAGTAAACTTGCACCTGGGAGAAATCCTGATGAAGAACCTGCATGCAAAATGATGAACCGTTTTTCCGTCCCACATCCCTTTTTTCTCTTGACACTTTTTACAGACTCGTCCTGCCAAGATTTCGAACCACTTCCATAAGAAAATATCCAAGTCTCGTCTAAAAATACCACTTTTCTAAATTTTGAATGAACATTTTCTGTGTATTTCTTTAAAAACTGGATACGCTGACTTGCTATATTTGGCAACTTGCATACAAATCTTCGATTACAGTCCTTTTTATATCGAAAATCCAACATTTTTATTAATTTTGACAACGATTTTAGTCCAATTTCCAGTAAAAAACAATTTTTTTAAAGCTTCTTTTAAAACTTGAAGGGTTATATTAGTTTTTGATGTGCATAAATCGTAAATTGCATTACGAACATCCATTTTTACATTGTCACTTAAGTCTTCTGTCTTTGGCTTTTTTCGTGTACATTTCTTAATCTTCTTCGGTCGTAAATTATGCTTTTTTTCATGCACAATTTTCTGCACAGTCTTTATAACGATTCGCAAAGCTTCTGCTACTGTCTCCTGGATATTGGCCGATGAATTTTCATTTTCCTAATATATTATTAGATTTAATACCATTTTTTTCGCCTGTGGATGCAAAAAAACCTAAAAATTGTTTTCTGTTACTCATTTTGTCACTGACTTTGAAGTGACATCGCTCAAAGATTTTTGCAACTGCTGGTATTTATATGTTTATCCTCTTTTTTCATATGAAAATATCATAGGTCTATCTAATTCATCTTCCGGATTTTATGCGGAGGATATGATTACACGTAATAAAAGAAAAACAAACTTAAAAAGTTTGTCGTTGATAAATCGTATGACCCGCACGATAAGACTGCTTTTGACTATAACAATGTATGTTAACAACTGTGTTATAAAATAGTTTTGTAATATGGCGGCTACCAATTTTATCATTGGCGGCTACTGTGATTTGTAATTAATTGTGTTCTTTAAATATAAATACTTGTGTGACAAATCAGATTTCGTGAAGTTTTAATAATGTTAAGTAACTAAACCCAAGTCTAAATAAAAGAATTCCGAGGTTATATGTAATATATTTTTGGGATGTTATTAAAGTTTCAAAAAAAGTATACTAAATATAAATTTAACATGACATGTGAAAAAGTGATCTGCCAGACCTCTTTTAAAATAAGATTATTGCAGGAAACAATTATAGATTCTGTTCAAAACAATATAAATATATTTTAAAACTGTTACCTTGTATAATATACACAGTACAATATTTCTTAAAGAAAATAAACAAACCATTATAAAAAATTATGTGGGAAAAGGAATCTCATAATTTTTTATCATGTAGCTTTTCCCTTAAGTTATATCTTAATTTATATATCATAACTTATTTTTTATTTTATAATTATTTTAATATATATAGCCTCTTGATCTCATGTTTTTCCCTATTATTAATAATTAGGGAAAAGCAAAATGACAGATTTTTGTCAAAGAAATAATGTTTACTAATTTTGTTGATTTTTGAATAGTTAGCTAGTATTCTTATACATAATATATTTTAATACATTGTAAACTGTGATAAATCCTATGTAATTTTTGCTTATTTAGTAAAAGTTTTGATTAATGCATTTTTTTTATTTAGAGGTAAGATCTGCAGCTGTTGAATCACTATGTCAGCTATCAATACGCAATACACAGTTTGCTAATATGGCTTTGGACTTTATGGTAGATATGTTTAATGACGAAATCGAAGATGTTAGACTGAAAGCCATTGACAGTCTGCGCATGATATCTGAGCATATCATTCTGAGAGATGATCAGCTTGAAACTATTTTGGGTATGTCACCATGTTAGCTATTAATTGTTTCAAGGTAATCTATAAATGAAACTTTAATGTAATGGTTTTACCATATAAGGTTTACTAAGTCTTTGTCACAATAATGTTCTAATAGATTACGTCCTCATGTTAACTTAACTTAGAGGAATCTTTGACAGTCAATAGAGTTGTTGATGGGAGATATATTCCATTTATTTGGGAAACAAATTTACACATATTAATTAATATTTTATTTTCTGTTTACTTTGATGTTTGTATTTTGTCTGTTAAAAACAGATCGGACCCTTTTTTGTTTTTCAATGTATATATACTGTATTTTAAAAGAGATGACATGACATGACATGACATCTTGAACCCACCTCTGATGTAATACAAATTTAAAGTTTGTTTGTTTTAAAATAATAAAATAACCACTGTCTTAAAATGCTTTTGACATTATATTAATGTAGATATTTTTAAATCATTTTTATAGGTGCACTGGAAGATTTTTCTCAAGATGTTCGAGAAGGTTTACACAGAATGTTAGCTTCTTGTAGGATGTCTACAACCGCCGGATTAAAAATGTGTGTAGAGAAATTGCT
This sequence comes from Kuschelorhynchus macadamiae, assembly GCA_030620095.1. Classification (NCBI taxonomy): domain Eukaryota; kingdom Metazoa; phylum Arthropoda; class Insecta; order Coleoptera; family Curculionidae; genus Kuschelorhynchus; species Kuschelorhynchus macadamiae. Next base: position 89,131 of record JAUTXW010004088.1, read on the forward strand.
AGACAATTTAAAGAGATACCCGCAAGATAAAAGGTCTACATACAAGTAAGTTATTAAAAACATATTGTTTTAATAAATTAAAACTTCAACCAATGTTTTCAACATGTTTCTATTATTATTAATAAACCTACCAATGCAGTTTTCACAGAACATAGCTAGTTTTTTTGCTAAACTTTATATGCAAGAAAAAAAATGTTTATAAACCACATAATTTCTGAGACACATTGTCTTACTGGATAGTCAAACTTCATAAAAATTAGGAAGCAGGTAAAGGCTTTTTTAAAATTGTGAGCTCATTTAAAATAGCTCAAGTATATAAGTTAATGAAAAAAAAATCCAAAAAAAGAAAGGTTGATTCTGAACAAAAATGGTCAACATGATTTTTTCCCCAAATATTTCTGAGGTAAATGCATCAAAAACTATAGCTAATTAAGGGCAAATAAAAACCTTACAAATTAAGATGTTGCTTCACATTTAGCAATATTGAAAAGCTTGATATGCCCACTCGACAAGTTTTTCGTTTTTTCTTAAAAGTTTTTGAGAATTTTATATATCCGGTACGACTGTCAAAAATAGTTTTTTCTTTAAATTGCTTCTTTCTTTCTCTGAGAGTTTTTTTTCAGGGGTTTTATATATAAAATCGAAAAGAAATTGGCGATCTTTACATTTATTATATTGAGCTTTTTCTTTGGAGTATCTGCTTGATGAAAGGAACTTAATTTAGTAAAAATGTTTCACGTGGAGAATGCTTCAGCAGGTGTCTAATTTGTAGTACATGTCTGCCCGGTTTCCGGGTAAAATCTAATTATTACGTATTGTATCCATGGGTTCTCTTTCAAATTCGTTTTTAAACATCAAAAAATATATTCTTTTGTGGAATTATTTTAAATTTAGTCCCTGAATCTTTTCAGATTTTTTGCTAAAGTATCAGGAGACTAAGTATAGTTTCCTATCGATTTATCACAGAAAATATTGTATTTAGGAAAAAAATCATGACGATCATATTTTGAATTTGCAGAGGATTTAACTTTGTCTAGTTCAAAAGAGCTCTTAAAAACTTACAATTAAAAAAAGTCATGCAAAAATGGCTTTTGTTTTGGATTGGGACACGGAATTTTTTTAATTAAATTAAATTAAATGAATATATGAAAACTTGGCTAAATCATAAAGTTGAATCATATAGTATTTTTTTTATTTTTTAGTTAAGAAATAATCCGAACGTGTTATTTGTAATATAAACTTGCGAAAAAATACAAATATAAAGAAATTAACGATTATTTATATTTAGCAAATAAAAATTTAGTGATTTTTACGAAACATCGAGTTTTTTGCCATTTCAAATTTTATACTTCTAATATTTCATTTGTAATCTTAGATTTATTTTCAATTTTAATCGTTTACTAAAATAGTTTAAGGCAAATCAACTTGTTTTTAATATTTCACGCTTTGGGGTAAGCTCTATATTATTTTTGTAGGTGTTTACAAAGCATAGGCAGCAAACACCCAGAACTAGTAGTACCACTAGTACCACACTTTTTAAATATTCACCCATTCTTTGACGTGGCTGAACCTGACGTTGAAAATCCTCATTGTATCCTTTTTTATAGTTTTTTATTTTGGATTACAATAAAAAAAGTAGTTTTGTTTTAATCAAATTGACTTTAAAAGTTTTATTTATAAATTACTTTGTCAGGTAGTCTGTCTGTATTAGATATATTATAATTTCTTAACAATCTATTAGATATCTGCCTTTTAATTTTAATACTAAATGCAGCCAAATATTCTCTAACCATTACTCCTCTTTTGGAACCGCACACGCTGAGGCATTATGCTTACTTGAGAGACACGATGCCCCAGTTTGTACCTGCTTTGAGTCTACCTGATTCGAACTCTAATGTTATATCGAGACCTTTGTCTGTGCCTGAGAGTTTAGCATTTTTGAATAATGTTATTGCCAATTTAGATATGGCCGAAAATATGACCAGGTAAGATTTTAAATCTGAAGTTTAAATTCATTAATAAATAATTTATACATGTATATGTTACGGCTAAAGACCAAAATCACTTAATATTATCTGGTTAAACTCGCTATTAACGATAAGTGAGCTAATGTCTGAATAAACGTGTTTTCTATGCTTATTTTGGAGTTTAACCAGCTAATGTTGACTTTAATTAAACAGTGTAGCTATAATGTTAATATTATTAAAGGAGAATTCTTTCTTATATTTTCAGTACAGTGTCTACCATTTTGGAATATATTTCTTTTGACAAACATGAAATATAGAAGTTTTGTAGTTCTACATAAAAAGTTTCTAATTACAAATCCTAACAGTTTATAGTAAGTTTATTATTTTTACATCATACATTAATACATTCAAAATCTTGAAGCTTTTGACAGTCTTCCTGAGTATTTATTTCCCTATAGAACTTGAAATCATCGGCATATATTAAAACATTTAGAGTTGTTCAAAATTTTTGGTAGTTCATTAATAAATAAAACAAAAAATAAATTCAGTTCTAGACATCATCATAATGACAAAACACCAGACCTAACTTGCTTTCTGCTTTTTTGAAGAAATAAAAAAAACTGTCATAAAATTTTATTTTTTACAGTGTGTACCATTTTTGAAAAATCTGATATATATTTGCCTTTATCAATGACAAACATGAAATATAGTTTGTGACTATAGTTTTGTTTTGTTGTTCCTCAACTGTTTTATTTTTGTAAACATAAAAAAAGTTTCTAATTACAAATTTAGTGTTGAAATTGGACGAAAATTTTGAATGTTGTAATCTGAGCCACTTTTGTGTATTGGTACTATATACTATTTTTCCACTTATCAGGAAATATATTGCTTTTTACTGCCAAATTAAAAAGAACCTGCAAAGGGTATTCAAGAACATCACAACACCCTCAAATTAAATAGGGTGGTATTTGATCTGGCTCCGAAGACTTTTTGAGTTTTAATTTTTCACTATTAATGCTATATTGCTTCTTAATGACTGGAAGTGTTCCGCCACCACGAGTTCCTAGAGTTTCTTGACCGATATCAATTCGTCTATCCTGCCTAAATAATTACTTCGTCGTCAAACACTTCCACAGAAAAAATAGCATCTTCCAGCCATGTTTCAGTCAGTAACACTGATTATTAATCATCCGCTAATAGACTTAAAAACCGCATTTGTTGTCGCGCTAATAGACTGTTAAAACGGCATTTGTTTCGCACATTTTGATAATATAAAGAAATATTATTATTATTAATACTCCTTATATGTTATTACGATTATCTACTACAGTCGAATGCGGTCTTATCGTGCGGGTCCAAAGGTCACCAACATTATAAATCAAATCAGAAAACACAGTGACTACCAAAATGTTGTGTGATTCTTTTATCTAGCTATTAAATCTCGATGGGCTATTTACAAATATACAGGGAGAAAGAAAATAGTTTTTTTTTATTATATTACACAATATTATTAAGATAGCCACTTAATATTATTTCACTTAATATTATTTTATATATTAAATGCCGAGGGATTAAATAAGAAAATTCGCTAAATATGTGTTTGGTTAAAATTGTTGGTTGGCAAAAACAAAAATACACAAAATGGCAAGCGCCTTAATAAAGTCGGAAGGCGGTTCGAATCAGTGGAACAATCAGGATATGTTCTGTTTATACAGCCACTTAATAAAAGTGAAATTTTTTTATCAATCACCAAAAATTATGAGCCCCGCTTGACCTAAAAATCTAACTACTTATACAGTGTCACTTATTTAAATGCGGGCCACCCCATGCAAAAAAACTTGTTTTTTTTTTTTTGTATTGTGATAACAAAAAAATTTTATTTTGCAAAAATATTATACACTTGTTAAAAACACAAGATAATTAGTTATTACTTCCTTCCTGAGATTTTTTCAGATCTTTACGTTTAAGGGAACCTAGATGCCGGAAAACATGTTTTCTCAATTCCGTCTGTCTGTAGGTATGTCTATATATATATATATTTATATATATACGTATATATATATATATATATATATATATATATATATATATATATATATATATATATATATATATATATATATATATATATATATATATATATATATATATATATATATATATATATATATATATATATATATATATATATATATATATATATATATATATATATATATATATATATATATATATATATATATATATATATATATATATATATATATATATATATATATATATATATATATATATATATATATATATATATATATATATATATATATATATATATATATATATATATATATATATATATATATATATATATATATATATATATATATATATATATATATATATATAGCCCGGAATCAGTTGTTCTTTTAACCACTTTTCAAACAGTTCACAGTTCATATTATCATGGTAGTCTATACTTTTGGATGTTGAAGAAAACAGTAAAGAAAAAGAACCTGCATGCAAAATGATGAACCGTTTTCCCGTCGCACATCCCTTTTTTCTTTTGACACTTTTTACAGACTCGTCCTGCCAAGATTTCGAACCACTTCCATTAGAAAATATCCAAGTCTCGTCTAAAAATACCACATTTCTAAATTTTGAATGAACATTTTCCGTGTATTTCTTTAAAAACTGGATACGCTGACTTGCTATATGTGGCAACTCGCCTAAAAATCTTCAATTGCAGTCCTTTTTATATCGAAAATCCAACATTTTTATTAATTTTGACAACGATTTTGGTCCAATTTCCAATATGCCTCGATTTTTTAAAGCTTCTTTTAAAACTTGAAGGGTTATATTAGTTTTTGCTGTGAATAAATCGTAAATTGCGTTACGAACATCCATTTTTACATTGTCATTTAAGTCTTCTGTTTTTGGCTTTTTTCGTGTACATTTCTTAATCTTCTTCGGTAGTAAATTATGCTTTTTATCATGCACAATTTTCTGTACAGTCCTTATACCGATTCCCAGAGCTTCTGCAACTGTCTCCTGGATATTGGCCGGTGAATTTTCATTTTCGTAATATTTTATTAAATTTAATACCATTTTTTTCGCTTGTGGATGTAAAAGACCCGAAAATTGTTTTCTATTACTCATTTTGTCACTGACTTGTCATTCTGACTTTGATGTGACTTCGCTCAAAGATTTTTGGAACTGCTGGTATTTATATGTTTATCATCTTTTTTCATATGAAAATATCATAGGTCTATCTAATTCATCTTCCGGATTTTATGCGGAGGATATGATTACACGTAATAAAAGAAAAACAAACTTAAAAAGTTTGTCGTTGATAAATCGTATGACCCGCACGATAACACTGCTTTTGACTACAGTGACTTTATACAGAGACAGTGGCGACAATAGAGCCCATCCGCCATATTGCTGCTAAATTTCTGAAGGTTTAAATGGGCGCACACATATTATCGATAGTTTTTCGCAAAATATGACTGAATTAATCAAGTTTAACACATTAATATGAAAAAATTGGATCAGCTAAATGGTTAATTATTAAATTTTTAATCAATTTTAGTTTAGAAAGAGATATATGGCCCACAAAAAAAAATGGAAATTTAAATTTCCCGCCTTTACACTGACAAATTCTGTCAGGGCCACCTGTAAATGTGAGGTTATGTGTCATGTTATTGTTATTATTGTATCAATTTTTATTGCAAATATTGAAAATACTGAATTGCAAAATGCTTGTTTATGAAAAGTTTTGCTAGTTTGCTACCCTACCGTCAAATTATGTTATTGTTAAATTGCCACATGTTCTTAAATTTAAAAAGAGCTTGAGTTAAGTTCAGTTTCAACTTGGCAGAGCAAGGAAGCAAAAGTTTTTGGTGGCATAAATTCAGTTTAATAAATAAAACCACTTTCAAAATATTAGTTATCAGTCACTTTCCAGTTTCCACACTGAGTGTTTAAATTTGGTGGTGTTGTGTCGTAATTAGATTTAAAAAAGTTTTAAAGGAGCCATTTAAATTGTGTTGTGTAAAATGTGTTGTCTCTTGTAAGCTGGAAAATCAAATCCAATTATATTTTTGGAAAAACAGAGTATTAAGATAAATACCTAGGTGTAATCGTTGACCCTGAATTGACATTTAATTTTCAAGCTGATGATACCGCTAAGAGAGAGTCTGCAGGATGTATAGGTTTATAATTAGCAATACTAATGACTTTACCAAGTTCACGGTGCTTCAAGAAGCTGTATCATACCTACTTATGTCAGAAATTTGTTAGACTCTTAAGATAGTTTTAGGTATATAGTCTGTTTCTGTTAAAGTAACTAAATAAATATGTTGAGTTTGAGTAATAAATAAAAGTCGATAGCTACATAGATGTTTTAGTTTACCGTATTACCGTATCCACCTTGTCACCTAGGTCACAAGTTGGATACACTTCTGAATGTAGTATTAGACTGTAAGCGGCAAGTAACAAAGCAGGTAACAAAAGCATCAGTTACTCACAAGTAGCAGCACTCAATAATGACCTTAATACTGATTATGTAGGTAAATATAATAAAATTAGAAAATATTAAAGATCAATAAAAGCCATAGTGATTATTCTAAATATTTATTTTAATACTATACCTTTTTAAAGATATTTATTAAATAAAAAATATACAAAATTTTATACAGATGATCCACTAATACTAATTAACATTAACAGGTATTAATACTAGTCTTATGTGCTCAGAGCTAATTTTATACATTATATAGTTTTAACAGATCAAAGCACTATACATTGATAATCCAAACTACAGATTACTAGCAAAATACACAAAAAACACTTTTATCAAATACTGTTCTAGACAATACTAAAATTTGCAATCTTTCATTTACAAATTTATCACAAACACTGATTACAAGCGAAAAGCAGGTGAACCAGGCTTAAACACATTTATTCATATGGCCAATGGCTTAGAACTTATTGTTTCTATCGATATTCGTTTTAATAATCACAAAAACTAATAAAATAATACACTAAAACAAAAAACCTCATAAGAAACCCATTTAGGCAAAAAGTAAACATCGATTTTTGCAGCAATATGGCCGCCAGGACCACGTGACGCGGAGAACCAATCAAAAATTGGTTACCCTATTGTCGCCACTGTCTCTGTATAAAGTCACTGTACTTTTGACTATATGCTAAGATATTTTACCGACAAAATAGAGAAAAAAAATATGTCCAATATCTCCACTAAGTAGTTACAATAACTATAAAAAGAGAAAATGAGGGCTTGTAAACCATAATGTAAATTTCTATTAAGGAATTTTATTTTTAAATATAACTCAATACAAAAAAGAAAGAATGTACAAACAATAACAATGAACGGATTTAATTTTCGCTAATGCTTTTCTTAGAATGATTATACTGTCTTGTAAGTTTGGGTAAGATTCCAAGAAGATTTGATGGGCTGTCCTCTGGCTTTCTTTTTTCTGTTCTTCGTCGCATTTTGGGGTTTTATTTTCCGTGTTTATGTCTTGCTCCGGTTGTGTTTCAGAGTATAGTTTTATTTAACAATCCTTGTTGATTCTCGTTTTCACTGTTTTGAAATGTTAATAATTCATCCAATTTACTGGGGTACTCTGCAGAGCATTCTGACTGCTCTATACTAAGTAATTGATGCCCAGTGTATGCTATATCTTCTACATGTAGTTTATTTCCCTTAGTTATAGCAGACTTGCGTGTTTTCTAATCTTGTTTGAGGTTAGCCACGAGAATTTTTCTCTTTTGCCTTCGTTCTGTTGTTAATAATAAGTTTAGTGTTTCCATTTTCCCAAGCTTTAAGATGTTGGACAGAAGACAGTTCTTTAGACTGATGTTCAACTTTTGAGTTACAATGTCCAGTGCTAATGCACTACGATCTTCATTATCATTTTCTTTTATGCCATAAAATATTAAATTTTTTTGTGTTATTTTTTATACAGGCTTTTTTTTAGACGCGTATTTTCTTCTTCCAGTGTTTTCACAGACTGTTTTAAATTATTACTTTAAGTTTAAATGTCGTTCGATAATAAATAAGCAAACTGCAATTAAGCAAATAGACCAAAGGGCCGCGGCCGGTAAAACCCAGCAGCACAAAATATGTTTTACTTTATTTTAATTTAGTTAACAATGTAGAAACTCGACAGTAGCTATAAGACAAAGGTAAATATCGACAATATATGGCTAATATTGCAAAAAAAAAATATTTTTCTTCTATATGCTAAGTTCGTGTTGACATTGGTCAGTTAACATCGAGATTACCTATATATTTGAATTTCTTTTATGCTTTAAATTGTTTCTTTTATTATTGTAAGGATATTTTGTAGCCTAACAGAAATATAGGTTATCATATCTTATTCCTTCATCTATAATTTCTTCATAACATCTGACTTAAAACTCTAAGACAACGGAGGAAATGGAACATTCTGAGTAACATTCTAGAGACTAATGAGCTCCAAATATTGGGAATATCAATACTTCAAATGCTAACCACTTTTTATTGTTTTTTTATTGAAGTTTCTTTGAACCATAATATTGAATAATATAAATTATAATAAAATATTTGGAGCAAAAACTATATACAGAATGAAGTAACATCGTATGCCGAGAGTCTATTATTTTACAGTTTACGTAGTTACCTCGTGTGATTTTTAACAATACTAGGTTATTAAATTTAATTGAAAAATGGATTTGGAAGTCTGAAACGCCTTAATGAAGTTCAGGAATAACAAAAGTGAGCCTTTTTATGTTTTGAGTAAGAAATAATAAGGTAAAGTGCGGGACACGAAAGTTTCAACTTTGCCATATACTTCCCAGTATTTATCTTCAATAGAACGAACATGTTTAACAGACGATTTCCAATTTTCAGCCGATCGCCGTCAATCGCTTCTAATGTTATTTTATTTAAATCTTTAATTGAAAGTTCACCGGTGTTGCGTTCTCGAATATATTTTTTTACTCCTGCCCATGCAAGTTCAATAGGGTTGAGGTCGCACGTGTATGGAGGCAGCCTTAAAGGTGTATGACCGAGGTTACGTAAAAGACCGTGAAAGTTTTTCTCTAGGCTTGTTGGCTGATATTACTTCATATAATTGATATTTTCTCCATGTTGGATCACATACAAGATTGTTCGATTTAAGCCACGATATCATATGAGCTTTTGTAGAGTATTTAGTTGGCTTTTTATCTTCTATGTGAGAATGATAAGATGCATTATCCATTACCACGACTGATTTGGGAGGAATGTTAGGTAGAAGCTTCTCAAGCAACCACTTTTCAAAATTAATTCTTTTCATCTGTCCATGATAGTCTCCAGTTCTTGGTCCCGAGCGAAAAACTAAAGCAGCACCTGGAATAAATCCGGCTTCTGAACCACCATGAACTATAACAAAGCGACTACTAGAGCGGATTCCCTGAACAACACCTGTAACACTTTCAATTTGCCAGCGTTTGTTCACTGTCATATCATTATCTACCCAGGTTTCGTCTAGATACACAATATTGCGTCCTTCTTGCCTATATAGCCTTACAGTTGATAGATATTTCACACGCCAGTGAAAAATATTTGGTCTCTCAATAAGCAATTTTCGTTTATTTTGGCACTTGCGCCAAACAAAACCATTTGATCGTAAAAACCGATTTAAGGTTTTATACCCATAAGGAAAATCTATTTTGTTCTTTACAGCACGAAGTAGGGGTTTGCAGGTCGGAACCTTCTTCAAGTGTATATAAAACTCCTCTATTGTTCGTGGAATTACTTGAAAATCACCATCAATTTTATCTTTGTATGATAATCGGGGTCTTTTTTAACAGGAGATTTTAAAGGTGAAGTAGAACATGAGCGATCATTATGTTCTCTTTGAATTTTTCTTACACTACTTTCCGAAACACCAGTGTAAAATGCAGCGCGTTCTGTTCGATTTTGAATTGGAATAGCCAAACTATTATTTTCAGCTTCTCTAGTACAGGCCTCTATAACGCTCGCAATAACTTCACGTGCACCGCTTCGAATTGTTTTTCCTTTTTTGCTCGCCATCGTTACTTCGAAATAATAATTCAAATGCAACGCAACGCATTTATATAGAAATGAAAACAAATGCTCGAAACATATAGGCGCCACTGGAAATAGCTAGAACCTACGAGCGGCAAGTGCATGGAGACTCTAGGCACATCCCAATTACAAGTGGACCAGTGCGAAATTTACTAAATCCTGGATTAATTTTCCGGATTGTGAATCAGAATGTATACCTCCTTTTTAACCTTTCGTTTTCCTTTGCTTGGCTTTTACGTGAAATGTTTAGGAAACACTTATCTATCAGTGTCTTCCAAGCTTAACTAGTTTTTTTTTGTTGACGATTTCGAATTTCGGAGGATCTACTATTTACAACAGTACCAGATCATTACGATTTCGGATGTCAAGCATGCAATTACGCTATATTACCAGATTTTTGTGACGCGATTATATTGAAAAATCAGCTGAATAAAAAAACGTCTCGTTTGTGGCATCTTCTAAATTGCGATGGAACGAGTACAACTAAGGCCTGGTTATGCTACTGCAGACTAATTAAAATTCCGGTTAACAAACAGTCCGGTGTGAATTTAGGCACGTCATCATCAGAATACATCGCTGATAAAAACATGAATAATTCCAAGTAAAGAAATCGTGAGTTTGACAAGCGTATTTCGTATTTTACACAGAAAAAGTTAAAACTGTTACTTTTAATGCTAGAGTAAATCCTATTTTATTTTAGGATACATATTTCTTTATTACAAACGGCAAAGGAGCAGCTAAATCGCCTGAGTGAAATGGATTCCACTGTTTCAGGAACCGCCCAATTCACCGCACTCTATATCGGAGCACAGCTTCAAATTTTACAGATATTGGATAGAGGATTTTGGGTAAAGTAATAAAATATGCATTGCGAACAAGACATAAACTTATTTTATCAAAATGTTAAATACACTTTTAACCTGTGTATGTAGTACTCAAATGTTTACATGAAAGGCCTTAGTTTTGGTCAATACTTGGAACATTTATAATTTCTTCTTTTGTTTATATGCCAGAAGTATAAAATTCATTTGTATATGTGGCATCACTGGGTTCTAGAAATTGCTTAACCTTTTTAGACATACCCTTAGTAATTTAAACTCATTTTTGACATATTGGACACTATTTTTTTCTAAACTTGATTTAGACAACTTTTAGACCTCGTAAAAAATGTAGATTCTAGTAGTAATATGGTTTATTTAGCAAAAAATGCTACACTTTATTTAAATACAGAATTTAAAATATTAGTTATTGCAATAAGATTATTTTATAAATAAATCAGTCTTGGTTATTTAGTAAATATTCTTTTAATACTTTTTTAAATTTATTTAAAGATGGTTTTAATTTATTATAATTTATTAGACCATTATAAAACACCGACCGATTTCTAGATTCTATTTAGGTAAAAACTTTGACAATTTCTAGTATATGTTTAATATAACAAAATTACATACACTGTCCGGAATCAAGTAATACTCATATAAAATTGTTGAACAATAAATGAGGTAAAATTACTATAATATCGTCTTTTTCTAAAAATAGTTTAAATCTTTTTAAATAGATAGTTTGTTTTTTGCGAAATTTTAGTAATTACTTTTAGACAATTTATGTTTAATTCAAAATTTAACTTATTTTGTAATGGTATTAATATGCATTCCGTTTTGATTAGGCATATCATTTATATACCAAACAAAAGGACCCAAAATAATACCTTGTGGAACACGAAATGTTGTTTTGGAAATCTTTTGAGAAAATTTGGTATTAATTTTAGATTTTTGTGTTCCGATTTTCAAATAATTTTTTACTCATTTAAAAACCGAACCTCTAAAACCATATTGATACAGTTCACATAATAATGCTCGTTTGAGATCTAAGAATACTGCTGCAACAGTTTCATTTTTTATCTAAACTCCTTTCCCAGCTCTCAGTCGCGTACTGTTCTGCAGTTTCAGTCGAATGTCCTTTTGGGAAAGCAGCTTGAAGGTGTATTAAAATTTTGTTTTTTCAGAGAATTGCGAAATTTGGCCATAAACTATCCGTTCTAAAAGTTTTTCAATGTCCAATAACACATTTATAGGTCTTAAGTCATTCCATTTCTTAGTATTTTTAATTTTTGGAACTGGAGTTATATTCGAACATTTCAATTCATCTGATATTTCCCTATTTTTTAAACATACATTTATAAAATGTCTAGTAGCAAATCTCAAGTTAAAAAAAAGGAACATTATAGAGCTTTTTATCTACACAATCGTGTTTGTTCCAGCTGGTGCATTTCGAGATAAACACGTACCCAAAACTCGTTAACAAGTGATGTCACAGGGTCAATATTTTGCACACGTAGTCTCTTTTTATACGAGGTTTCAGATATATAGCTTGCAAATTGCATAAATTATTGATATTTGCAAAAAAGCTCTTTTTTAAGGGGTTTTTCGTGGGTTTCTCGCCTTTTCACCACACATATCTAAAAAAATATAGTTGAAATACCTTTTACGAAAAGCATTTTTATAGGACCTACCCATTTTAATTTAGAATGCAAAATTTAATTTGGCCAAAAATAACAAATTACAAAATGTTATTAGATATGGGTGATTTTTTTGCATAAATCTTTCTGGAATTGATAGAAGCAGATAATAGATTTCTTTCTTCATGAATCAATTTAATGTTAGTTAAATTAGTTCTATGCGTAACATATCTGATAATTTTCAGATATTTTTTTTAAAGTCTGGCATAGGTAATAATTTTTTAAAAATGGCTACAATAGAAATAGAACTGAAACATTTAGAAATGTAAATCTGTCAAATGCCGCATACCTCGTTTTTTGCTTATTTTCTTGCCATAAATATAATTGAGTTTTATAGTTTTGGCACACAACTTTTTAAGATCGAAGAGTTTTTGTGTAATTTGTATTTTTATTGTACAATAATAGCAATAGATACTCTAAGGTTGCATCTTTATCTTCTTCTCATTTTATGTGTTCAAATAAACACTTAAAAAAATCAGGAAATTAAAACTATTTACCAAAAGTAAAGCATTCCAGATGTTTGAGAACTTTGTATTTACTTATAACAATAACAGTTCTAATCTGTAGGTTCACATTAAAGATAATTCATTATCTTTTGGTCTTACTTTAAATATATGTTTTTAGGTTAATCCGGCAACCTTAGCAACACAACAGCAAAACACTTTAAAAACGAATATTCAAATATTACTGGAATATTGCCTAAAATTACAATTTTTCTTTGTGGGTTTGAATCCAACCGAGCAGTGTGCTATTAAGCAATTTAGACTCAGAGCTTTAGCACTCAACTTGGTTTATATAGTAAAAGGTAAGTTTAATGTTGAATGATAAATTTTAAATATTTTGCCTTGTTAAAGGAGTGTTTTCAATAGCATGATAGTAGAAGGTGATCTAGCCTGCAGGGCATGTGAAAAAAGTACGAAACACCTCATTTATATTGTGCTGTGTCTATAAAGATCATCAGAAGTTTGACACCTGGAACACTGACATAACTACACCTCCGTAGTGCGGGGTGGGCCCACTGGTTAGGGGGTCCGGAGATACTCTGCAATGGAGCCTAAGAAGGATTATGAGAGTATAGATTTTTTTTTGTCATAATATATGTTTCGGGGCCTGGGGGGGGCTAAAATTTGTAGTGATGCCATTGCCCCGGATTGGCTAAAAATGTTTAAGGCTGGTGGCTCACGGACGGTAAACGTACGATAATTTGCCTATTCATCGTCCACACCTGGCAAATGCCGCAACAATATTTTATGGACGCACCGTCAAATGGGCGAATACTCGATTAAATTGCATGTATTTTTACGAGCGTGTTTATCCAAGAGCTGCATAAAAATAGTGAAGTCATTAAGTATATTATAACATTGTAATTTGCTTTGTACATGATCGGTTAAGAAAACAGCCATGCTGCCCTTCGCCGAGTAAAAAATAAAGATGTTTCTTCTTCTTACTTAACGTAAAGGAAATGGCCGGAATTTGACAAAGATTGCAGGCGCAAGAGCAGAAATGACATTTACATACTTGATAAATTATTTTGTAATTTACAATGATCGAAGATATGCAAACAAAGCATTGTATCTGTCAGTTGGTAGGAAGTAACTTTTATCCATCAATTTCGCTTTTTCTGCTTGCTGGCACTGCACATTATACAGGAAATATTTTTCGTTGCGGGAATTTTTTATAATTCTCGGAATTTTTCAGTTTAAGTTTATTTTTCTTAGTGTATCTTCACAATTGCAGGCAACGTCCTTAAAAACGAGTCAAAAATGTAAATACAAACAGAGCCATGTTATTGTTAGATTCTCACATGGCTACCGAATGTTGCGTATCTGTTTAGAATTGTTGAAATTGATTTAATAATAATTTATTGCTAACGAATATTAATGCTAACTATCACTATTCCACATATGGACTGTTACGAATAGTATTTCGTTTCAAACCTTAATTTGTAACAGTTGCCAAAATTTGTGGATAAAAATCAAATTTGACATGGTTTGCCCATGTGCAGATTCGACGATTCCGGTAACACATTTTTTACTTTTCGGGCATAATTATTCTTATCCCCACTCATAATTATATGGGGTTACTGCTCTGGGCGACCAGCCTAAAAGCTTTTTTTTTGCTTATGCTACTGTCTCATTTTGTAAAGTATTTAAAAAAAAATTGGTAAATTTCCTTTCCGTCATTTTGTATCTTTCCTTTTATTAGGAATAGTGAAGTGTGAACTAGTGTAATTCAGTACATAGTCATTTATATATATATATATATATATATATATATATATATATATATATATATATATATATATATATACAGTGACTCACATCTTAAATGATGCAGTCAGTATTAAATAAAAGTAACTAATCTTAATGGCTGAATATTTATTCAAATAAAATTTAATTGTGAATTTTATTTGATATGAAGTATCTAAAGACATATAAATTTGTTTTTTGCTTTGAATCTTCGATCATTAGAAAACAAGACATATTTAACTAAATTACATGCGATTATAAAGTCACAGCTTATTTGATGCAGAAAGGGCAGATCGGGTCAAACCGCATAAATTTAAAAGTAATCTAGTAGGCGTTGTACCAACATTTTATTTCAATTGTTTTACGTACAGTTTGACGTTTGAAAGTGGTCTTTAATCAGTAAAAACGTATTTTTTTGAAAATGGGTCGTCGAACTACGATTTCTGAACGAAATTTAGTAATTACTCACTACAGAAATGGCTACAGTCAACGAGACATAGCCAAAATGACAAATAAGTGTCCCTCAACTGTCCAGCACATTATTGAACGTTACCGGGATGAAGACCGTGTTGAGAATAAGTCAAGATTACCTCCAAATAAGATCTTTAATGAACGCGAGGAGAGATGGATTGTACGAGAAGTCACAATAAATCCTAAAAAAAGTGCTCCAAAGTTGTGTGCTGAGGTAGAAAGACAATTCGGAAAAAGGTGCAATCCATAAACAATCCGAAGAATCTTACGAAAAAATAATTTGAATGGCCGAACAGCTAGAAATAAACCTTTTATCAGTCAAAGGAATAGGCGCGTTCGCTTGGAGTTTGCCAGGGACCATATTAATAAGGATTTGGACTTCTGGAAACAAGTAATATTTGCCGATGAGACAAAAATAAACCAATTCGGGTCTGATGGAAAAATTTCAGTCTGGAGAAAACCTAATGAAGAACTAAAACTAAAAAATATGAAAGCTACAGTGAAGCACGGTGGAGGTGGGGTGATGTTATGGGGGTGCATGTCGTCCGCAGGTGTAGGTGATTTGCATTTTATAGAAGGAAATATGAATCAATTTATGTATTTGGATATATTAAGACAACATCTAGCAGCATCTGCTCGAAAATTGGGTCTTATTGACAATTATCAGTTTTATCAAGATAATGATCCTAAGCATACCTCTTATCGAGTTCGAAATTGGTTACTTTATAATTGTCCAAACGTTATCAAAACACCTGCCCAGTCGCCAGATTTGAACGTCATAGAGAATTTGTGGTTAATTTTGAAAAAGAAAGTCAATAGTGCCCCAATAGCAAACAAAAATGAATTAAGAATTAAGATTAACGAAGCTTGGAACGCAATTTCACCAGAGTACACTACAAAGTTGGTGGAGTCAATGCCTAGACGTCTACAGGCTGTAATTGAAAATCAGGGAGGACCAACAAAATATTAGCAATCCCTATTTTGATGGTTTAGTTGTTTTTCTTAGGATATTTTTTATGTTTTGACTTTTGCATCATTTAAGCTGTGACATTAAAATCGCGCCTAGTTAAGTTAAATAATTCTTGTTACCTAAGTACAAAAAAATCAAAACCAAAAATGATTTTATTTGTCTTTGGAAGTTTCATAATAAATAAATTTTCCCATATAATTTTGTTTTAATAGATATTCCGCCAATAAAGTAAATTAGTTTTATTTAATATCAAGTGCATCATTTAAGCTGTGACTCACTGTATATATATATATATATATATATATATATATATATATATATATATATATATAATGTTTATACCACAACTTTACCAGTTTATCTCTAGATCACATTTAATGCTTACACAAAATTTGAAATTTATCTAATAAGTAGTGTTTCCAGGCGGTTTATCAGGCCGCCATCTTTTTGCGGTATATTAGATTTTTACCAAAATATTTCCACGCCATCCCCATATGACCCTTATTTTTTTACCAAAATTTGAAGTCAATCGGGTAAGTAGTAAGCCCTGAACTGACAGAGAGACAGACAAATCGACAGACGGACCGACGGAATTGATAAAACATATTTTTTGGCACCTAGGGACGCTAAAACATGAAGTATGTAAAACCTGAGGGGGTGATGTTTTCACGATTACAAATATTTTATTTAGCCTCCATTTTGTTCCGCCCTTTAGCCTCATTTTGTTCCGCCCTCTTGAATTAGGACCACAGTTTTACTAATTTATCTACATACCACAATTATTTATGGCACACAATTTAAAATCAGTCCTTAGGTAGTTTTTCAGGCTGAATTTTTAAATATTTTACTAAGACGCCATTTTGTTCTGCCATCTCGGATTCGTACTAAAATTTTACCACTTGATTCCTACATAATACTTGATTTTTGTGCAAAATTTGATATAAATTGGATTAGCAGATTTTTAGTAATACTTTCACTAGGCCGCCATTTTGTTTTGCCATATTGGATTTTTACCAAAATGTTACTAGGTCATCCCGGTGTGACCCTTAATTTTTGATAAAAATTTGAAGTCAATCGGGTAAGTAGTTTTTAGCTATGTTGCGAACAGACAAACCGACGAAATTGAGTAAACATGTTTTTCGGCATCTAGGGACCATGAGATCTGAAAAAATCTCGGAGAGTGACTTTTTGCACGTTTACAATACTTCCTTTTTACGAGGGAAGTAAAAATAGTCTTAAATTAAATAATTCGGAGAATTATACAAAATTTCTCTCACCAAAATATATTTTCTATATAATCTGGAATTCCAGTAAAGGGAAAACGGAAAATTAGTGAATGCCAAATTTCCTACCGAATACTCGATAAATATGTATAAAATACATATCTATAAAAGGTATTTTAAGAAAAATATATTACAAATTCCCAAATAACACTGTTAGTTCCACCTTACATTTTTCAGTTCATACATGAAACTAAAATTGGAATATACCTAAAAATTAATGCTATCTAATTTTTTAAATTAAATAGCAGGCTTTGTTTAGAATTTAGGAGAGTAGTCATTTTCCTTAAATTTTTCTTTGAGCCCCAATATAATATACAAAAAACTTAAATCCTTCTTTGGGCCCAATATAATATAAAAAAAACCGAAATGGATGATTTATAAATTTTCTTTTCTATTCTATTCTATTTCGTGCTTACGCTTTCAGAATTTCTGCGCAAAATTGAGCCCTTAATCTGTTGATAGCACAAGTATTTAGGAACGTATGTGTGTGCTTGATTAGCTATATATCCAATACATTCCTTTTTTATATGAACTGTGAGAGTTTATTGAAACATTGTTAAAACGAAATAAAATAAGTCTATTGAACTAGAACAACAAAATTCACGACTTCTTGCAAGTCCAAAAACAGAGTCCTCCTCTAATATTAATACAAATCTCAAGAAACATAAAGTTCCACCCCCTGTGCCAAAATTCCTCGCTTTGATTGGTCCTATTCGTTGGCAAAAGGGGTTTTTTTTTCTATCTTCGTAAACTTTCCCACGGTCAAAATAAAAACATTCATTACAGATAGTAAAATGGGAATTTGGAGAAAGCTTTACTAAGAAGAGTCGTTTCGGTATTTTCCTATTATAAACCCTAAATGCAATAAACAGTTTACTATCGGTGATGGTTCCTACTATCGAACGTGCAACAACATATTTTAAAATCGTTCAAAGAAGTGTTGCAAAAATAAATATTAACGGATAGCATACAAGAACCTTAAAACCAAATTAGACTCTAAATGCCGATGGAAATTCCCACAATTATATACAGAAAACTAAGTACCTACAAATTGTTACATTTCTCAATAGCAATATATAATTAGCCTAGATTAAAAAAGTAAATGTAAAATAAAATAAATATGTACAGTATGTTATGCAGTAACAATGAAAAGAAAAACAAATATATACAGTGTGATATGCGCAAATTTTAACTTTGGCAGACAAATGTGGGAGACATTCAGTCGCCACAAGTATATCAGACAAATTCCCTAAACTCTTCTATCGATGTTTAGAATCAAAACCACAAAAAAAAACCGTTTCATTTAAGTTAATAAGGTTGTAAACATACCTTTAATTCTATCATTGTCAAAAGTCCATTTTAGTAACTTTTAGTCAAGTAATATTCTGAAAGGTATGTAAGTAAAGAGTACCTAGATGCAGATTTTCCATAAGAAAGAGTGAGGTCCTTTAAACCTCTGTATTGAATATAGGTGTGATTTTTTTTTATATGATTCGCACGTGTTTGAGCCTATTTGAAAGAAATCTTCCTTTAGTCTGGAAATAGGAACCATAAAGACAGCGTTTCAGTTCCATAGCTCTTTTTTTTGTTTGTTTTTATCTATAAGCAGACCAGGAAGGCCTAAGTACTAGATACCGTGGTTGCTTTGAATAAAGACAGGGAAAGTTTATTGATGCGGCATTTAAAGGCTTGCAGATTAGGAGAAGAAGGAAAGACATTTGGTGGTAAAATATTCCATAATCGGGACGCTTCTTTGCATGTGAATCATGATAAAGGGATGCATGTGGGTCGATGTTCGAGTCTCCCTGGCAGGAATGCCTAAGGAGGGCATAATGGATGATATTTCATCAGAACAGAATCCGTGGTAGTATCTGTAAAACAGAGACAGATTGCCCACAATTCGACGATACTCTAGTGATGCAGTATATGCGAGCAGTACTCAAGGCAGGGCCTGATTTGCGAATTTTAAAGTGTAAACAGGTTGGCAGAAGAAAAGTACTTTCGAGCTCGGAAAAGAAAACCCAATTTCTTCGTGGCTGCTGTCGCAATTGAGGTGATGTGATCATGCCAGCGAAGATCTTTCTGATAAGTTCATCAATTTCAGTTTTGGAGACAGGTTTGGGAAATTATATATTGGGGTGCAGTGTGCTATCGTCAGCATAGCTGTGAATAGGATTGTTGGTAGAAGAAAGAAGGTTATTGATGTGCAGGAGGAATAGAGTATGTGCCAACACTGAACCCTGCGGAACGCCTGCGTTGACAGATTAATATAAATTCAGGAAAATGTTTTCTTTTTTTATGAAACATTATATATTAGTTTGTGTGCAGTAATATTTGTCAGATTTATTCTTGGAATAGGCAGATGAATTTAGAAATCTTAAAAAGACCATAAAGAATTATTATAGATGAATTTATAAATTACTGAATTATGCTTGTGATGTCTTAACATGTTATGTTTAGATTTGTTTACGTATAAGGCCGTTGTTACTAATAAAAACGTTGAGCTGATTAGAGAACTAAACTTTCTCTTCTTATATGTTAGGCAGTAACGCCTCGGCCCTAGCTCCATGTCATCATTTCTTGACGGCCGTAGAGGAAATGCAAAAAGATCTTTCCCACGCCTGCATACAACCAGATAGCTTTACCGCTATGGTATTCCGAGACCTATCTCAGTTGGAGGAACCTAAACCGGGAGCAGTTGCAAGAATTTTAATTCCTATTCTACTTGAATCGAAGATAGGAACTATACCTAGGCCCAATGTTAATGTAAGTATTGCTTGCTTTTGGGAATATGTATATTTTGTATGGTGTGTAATTTATAGATGCACCATAAAAGTGTACATACATCAAATTGCAAATGCGTTGTTTTCACCCTTTTAAAGTTTTTTCTATTAATTTCTTATTAACAGAGCTTGGTGCTATGGTGATAATAACTTTAAAAATTGCTTATTGTTATCATAGCACTGGGATATGTATAGGTTCTTCGGATTCGGGCTACATGCTTAAGAAATAATAACGCTTGACGCGTTAGTGTGTGTTATTAAATTAACACTTTATCAGTTGATAAAGTAGCGGTTTAAGAAGAAATTATTCTTTTTTCTTAAAAAAAAAAAGAATCGACGTTTCGACTATATATTGTCTTCTTCAGGGCTATTTTACAACATGGGACTTATGACAACACACAAAAGAGTAAACATGTCCATATAAAACCTAAGAAAGATGTTGACATGAATTTCACAAAATTTAAAAAACAAATATAAACTTCAGCATGGACGGACAAGAGCAACTTTGTATTGTGTTTTGACATGTCCCATTTTTTTAAAATATCCCTAAAAAGATTCGTCGTCTCTTTTTTAAGAAATAGGGATTTTCATTTCTATCCTAAACCCGCTACCTTATCTAGTCGTAAATTTAGTAGGATGTCAAATTTCACATTATTAACTTAAACAATAAATTGATTACACTATAAACTATTGCCTCATATTATATTACTCGACAAAGTTTTCCTGAATATTTGCTGAAATAAGTTTTTGCTCTACTTGTAGTTGAATAATAAAACGTATTTTTTCGAAGTTATGATCCAACACAGCACACTTTATTTTACTATTTTGCGTTTAAATATCCTAAAAATTTTCAACACTTATTTTCTGGTAAAATAAAAGATGATTATGTTATAATCAAAATACCAATATTCTTTCAGTTGTCACTTTCCATGTGTATATTTAAACTTTACCAGCCTCACCTTTTAAATAGTGCAATTTTTTCTCTTCAGATAAGAATGAGCTCAGCCACAATTCTGGAGCCATCGGGACAAACAGATACTTCACTCAAATTTACCGCTGGACTCATTATGTCTGTTCCATTTGAAGCTGAAGTAAAATATTTAATTGACCCAAGCAGAATCAGATTAAAAATTAAATATCCAGATCAGAAAACGCAAGTGATATTACCTAAGCCACAGCACCTAAAACCCTTATATTATGATTCTTCAAATAAAGGTAATAATGAGCAGTGTTGTACAAATTAGGGATATTTTTGAACCTAAAAATTATTACTTTTTACATAGCATTCTGTTTTAGAGTCAGAGATAGGCCATAACATTCGCTTGTTAAGCTCGGTCCTCATTTCCCATCAAGTTTGGTCGGAGGCATGCAACGTTGACATTAATGTAGCTATTTGCATCCCCGAGGGCGATATCGGAAAACGAAAATCCACTCTGGACTCCAACTCTACGCTACTTGACCTGTGTCCACCAATAAAAGTTAGCATTGCACCGAAACCAATTAAAAAGACTTTGTAAGATAATGTCATTGGTACTAAGTTTAAAGTAATTTGAATAATAAAAATGTTAATTAACTTCATTTTTTATTTTACTCCTGTTTTAAGTATTTTATACTTGTAATGAATAGGAAATTATTCAACAAGCATGTAATGATGGCCAGTGTCCCCAATGACTCCCCCCTTCTGGTTACGCTATTGGACAGAACTTTACTTATATTTGTCTAAAATCGATTTTTGGGATCTTAAACAAAGACAAATTATACTCCAAGTAGAGAACATGTGAAAAATAAAAGACTTCTAAAGGGCCATAGTTGCTACGGCCTCCGACTTGCTTGTTAAATTCGTTTATGGATCGGTTTTATGCTATTACCTGGCAAATTTTTTCCTTATGCATCATTTTTTATTATATTTCTAAACAAGTAGAGCTAAATCACGTTAGTGACAATACCATCCCAAATATTGTTGCGTTCGTGTTAACAATGGGATTAAATTGCGCGGATTAATGTGTCCAATAATCGTAATTGTCTATACTATTCGAGATTCTGTCCGAAACCGTGCTTAGAGAAAAAAATAAGAGTTATTTTTTGCTCAGATGGCCTC
The DNA here is from genome assembly GCA_030620095.1 of Kuschelorhynchus macadamiae. Classification (NCBI taxonomy): domain Eukaryota; kingdom Metazoa; phylum Arthropoda; class Insecta; order Coleoptera; family Curculionidae; genus Kuschelorhynchus; species Kuschelorhynchus macadamiae. The sequence continues at coordinate 111,568 of JAUTXW010004088.1, forward strand.
CAAATTCTAGGGGAATTTAAATTTTGCATTTCAGTATTGTTTTTGGTATATTAATTACCAGCAGTCTTTGTTTTCCTTAATCTAATCCATGTATTGAAGCAGCTCGACTACAAAATAAAAAAAGAAGATATCCATTTGGTCTGATCCTAATGCACAAGCACAACCACTACTGAATGCAGTTTTTTCCTTGCTGGATAGTTTAAGGTTGAATAGTGTAAAAGTAGTAACAAGCAATGTGTGGGGAAAAGAGGGTAATGCGTAAGATAAGTAGGTTGGACGGTAAACCCCATAAAAATTCACCCTCCCAGATAATCTTGTGCACTATTATATAAAGTGAGCGTTTTTGTTACTGGAAATGCCTGATAAGATTTTATAGACCTTGCTCTTCATGCCATATAGAATATTTTAGAATGTTTTGGTCGGGATAACTAGAAGTCTCTCAAGCCCCAAATAGGTGGCACTTTACAGTTTCAGACTTATGCAAGATTCGCTTCCGATGTGGCTCATCATGAATCGCTTGACTTGAGTTTTGAGACGTACAAGAAGTCTAACTACCACCCGCACAAGATCTGAAGGGCAAAAAATAATTCGTTGATTAATTTATGAAGATTATCAGCTGTCAAAAACAAGTAGTTTCTGTTAAAATTAATTCATTAAATTCATAGTATTACAAATATTTGCATTTTATTAAAATCTACCGTGTTTTTAACTTATACGGATATTTATTTAGTTTTTGTGTGTGAAATATTACGAGATTATTTAGATTTACTTTTATTATTTACTGGAAGTTAAAGTATACGTTTTGGTCTCTAACCAAATAAATGCTGTTGATTAATATTTTTTTATCAAAAATGGTATTTTTTTTAGTGTTTAAGTACAAGGACTCTAATATTACTAATAAGGTAACGATTTATCACATGCCCAAAACCCTAAAACGTACAATTTCCTATAATTTTAAATACATTTTCATTAAAATAACGGAATTTTCCATTGCTGTACACTTGAAGAATAAATATCTAGAGTTAAGAAACACTCGTTACAGGTACGAGCTAGGAAACGCTTGTCACAGGTATCGGATCTCAAACATATCGGTTACCGTTCCTACACCTAGTATTTTTACCAGCTTGCCGCGATCCCGCGAGGCGCATATATTTATGTACGCAACACCACATCATGATACAAAGAAAACAAGATATGCTAAATCGCGGTCACAAATTTGTCCAGTTCGCGCATGACGTCACGCGGTTCGTAAAATTTAAATTTAACATATTGGGATATGGGATTTTTCGTGGTTTTCTGCATATTAAGTTAGATATGAACTTTAAACATGAACAAATGTTGACGATTTATCTATACTGGTACGTTTTATACAATAATTTTATACGAGAGAATATTTTACAGCTTCCTGAGGTAATCAAAAAGTAGCTATAGTGAACTAGATTTGCGGATTAAATATTAAATAACATGATTATATCAAAATAAACAGTTACATTTAAACATATGAGTAGAAATAAATAAAAATAGTTAAATACAGTAGGTTTTAAGAAAAAGAGGGTACTATTTTTCGCTTTTAAAAGGGTTTTATTTAACTTGACCAGTATATTTGTTTGTTTGTTTCAATCTTGTAACAGCTTTTTCAACCATTTTTATTATTTCCATTATTTTTAAATTTTGTACACACATTAAGCTTTTGTGACAATACATAATCAATACATTATGATAATTTCACCCCATAAGGGGTTGAAAGGGGCAGTTTTTGAATTTGGAGAAGGTGATGGGTAAAGAGACCATTCATTTAGAATCGGGTAGTTATGATAAGATAAAAGACTATAGAAAAAAACTACAAATTTAACCCCTAGGGGGTTAATTGGGGTGGTTTTTTGTATCTCGTGAACGGTAATAGGCTAAAATACCGTTCTTCACAACCGGGTAGGTAAGTATTTATGATGAATTCAAAAATAAAATGTATAGAAAAAAAATACAAATTAAGTCCTTATGTGATTGAAAAGGGTGTTTTTTTATTTCTCAAGAACATTAATAGATAAACATACCCTTCTTTTAGAATGGAATCAGAATCACTAATTACTTTTACCAAAGATAATAATATTATTATTTTTAGGTATTGCTTTTACATAAATTATTTTTTCTACAACGGTGCGTAAAGTACTCACCTTACGCACTGTTCAAGACGTGTAACATTTTAAAACAGTGCGTAAAGTAATTGAAAAATTTTAATATTTTGACAAATGTCAGTTTTAAAAATATGTCAAATTTACTTTACACTAGTGTGTAAAGGAATTGAAAAATTTGGAAATTTTGCTACGATTTTTTTGGTTTTAGAAAAAAATTTGTATGCTACTAGTGTGTAAAATACTACCTTTTTTGACTCATGTGATTTTCACATTCGTCAAAAAATCATAACTTCACACACTTATCGCATAAAATAACTATTTTGATTGGAAATAGATAAAACGATAAACAAAATATAATATGATGTTTTGTTTTATTTTATTAATAATGATGATTATTGATGACTCTATTGTATTAAATGCGATGCAAATAGAAAAAAAACTTTTTAAAAATATATTTTGATATCCATGTGTAAAAACTGGGTTTTTACAAAAAATAGTTTTCCAAAAACCTAATGTAATGAAAATATAAGGATCACTAAAATAATTACAAGTTTAATTATGCAAACAAAAGGGGCTATTTTGATTTTTTACAAAAATACATGGAATATTAAAATAAGCCTTAGTTCAGGGCTCTTAGTCTGAGTCTGCATACTAACTAGCTAACAATACTAACAAAATAATAAATACAATAATAAAAAAAACATTATTTAACAGTTTTTAACATTTTTCTTTTTTTTGAAAAATCTCTGTCTAACAATTCTTTATTTAAATTCCTCATGCGGAAAAACATTCGAGATCTAAAAAATATTTTTTTTTACATTTACGCTACAATCCACATTAGAACTGCGGTCAATTAAATAACTGATATATCCCTTACAAATATGCAGGTTATCAGCATTAACATTGTTAAAAATTGTCTCCAATTTTTCTATGTGCTGCATCATTTCCTCAGATGGTTTGTCCAAACCACCTTCAGACAAATGATCAACCCATGTTAAAGAATTGTCTAGAGTATTTGTGGAGGTAGACGCTGTTGGTTCTGACTTCTTTAGCTTGTGGCAGATAAACCCCGCTAAATTTTGTAAACCATCATAAGGTATGGAGTCCAGTTCTTGGTTTAAAGCATCAGAAATTGGAGGGTCTTCTGTAACTAGATGTCGAAAATGATCTTTACTTAAAACATTTTCTGTTTCCAAATCGGGGGTGTCGTCTGTCTGAGTATTACCTTAAATCAAAGAATTTGTGAATTTTCTCAAAGAAACAGATTTTAATATAAATTAAAATAAATAAAACTGAAAGTTTAGACCTAAGTCAGTGATGTGTTAAACAATAAAACGTTACTCCGGTATGCTTATTATTATATTTATTTATTATTGTTACATATAGAAATAGGTTGTTTATGTCATTTTAACATGTTTCACATTTTTTTAATCTTTAAATTTTAATTTGTCTTATATTCTTGTTTTATTTTAATTTATTAATCTTTAATGTGTTTGAGACTTTGAGTTTTACTTATTTTAATTTTTGAGTATTACCTTCACTGAATAAGGCTCCTTCATTTCTTCCTAAAATATACGCTCTAAGGCGATATTTAAATTCAAGGGGGTTTGGATGGTCATGTAAACCTCCCTTTGATCTTATGACACCAAAAAAATTTTCCAGCACATCCTGATTCAAACGGTAGGTGAGGAGGTACTTAATACCGTTTCTTTCTTTAAGATCTTCATACAACATTTTTAAGGATGAATTGGTAATCAGAATTCCCTTTTGAAAAGGTAATAATGTATTTTTACCTTTAACCCTGATAGAAGAAATGATATTGCTCATTTTATCTAAAATGTTGGTTTGAAGTTCAAGTGATAGGCCGTAAGCTTTTTTTCTTTCTCTGCTATCTTCTTCAGGCACTCTTACATTGAGAACGTCAAACCAGTCATTTACCTAAAAACAAAATACCATTAATCACAAAGTTGACGTTAGATCATACCAGTATTATACAAAAACTAGCATCCAACTTACATCCTTAAAAAACTCTGCACACTCCATCCAATTTTCATCCCCAAATTCTCCAAGCATTCCACATCTTGTAAGAGCTCTTGAAACGGTATGGGAAAATAGTTTTGTTGCCAGTTTCACTTTTTGCCTTTAACATTTATAGAATCCATCGAAATTTTGTGAGCTATATTTAGGTCACTGGAATTAGTGATGCCTATTAGTTTCTCTATAATGGTTTTATTGATTTCTTTGCCATTTAAAATAAAACCCTGATCAACAAAGTGATTCCTTAATAATTTGATCAAATGTGGAACGTCTGCAAATACAAACACCTTTTGGTTGGATAGTGGATTTATAAACCAAGTTTGTGTTGTAGTAATTCCCAATTCTTTGTGCAAACCACGATTACCTCCACCTAAGTCACTTACTACTGCAACGACAGGGAATCCTGCCTTTTCTATGAACTTAAGGATTTCAAAAAGTTTGTCTTTCGTCATTTGGCAGTCATAATCGTAGAAAATGGGTTGCTTCCAATTACCAAATAAACCTCTTATAGTAGCTACTTGAATATAATTATAGGGCTTCAATGTCTGGTCGTTTACCTTGTCATATAAGTAAGCACTTCTAGTTTTAATTTCATCAAAGGATAAAACACACACTCTTTGTAGGTCAGTTAAATCGGTCTGTTTGACAATCATGAAAACCTGCAAAGAAATCCATCTCAATGTCCTTAATAAACCTTAGAGAAAAAAATTACAAGAATTTACTGGTGACGATAAGTTTGGGGAAAATACATTAAACTTTTCTATCTTACCTTTTTAAAAGCTAATTAATGACAAACTAATCAATACCATTTGGACCAACGCACTGGACAATGGTAAAATATATCTCCGTCAATTTTCTAGTTTTTTTATATGTTGTAGCTTTATGGATATCAAAAACTAGCCCTTTAAAGTCATTTTAATTTACACAAGTTTTTTAGAGTCCATAAAGCTGTGATCAGACACATTTTTTTAAAATTAAATTGATTTTGTAAAAAAAAAACAACTTTATAACAAAGTATATTAAAACCCCTAGTACACCCTGATTTCATTATCTTACCTGTTTTAAAATGCCAGGTTCCACCTTTATTTTTTTGGCCCATCCTCTAAGTGTTGAAACACAGGGTAATGGATAGCCTTTTTTTAATAAAAGCCTATAGGCTCGGGCACCTGCAGAGTGAATAACAATAGCCTATAAATAAAAATAAAAGTTATTGTAATAATGAAAAAAAAAATGGAAAGAAGACAGTATAGTTTGTGTAAAATAATTATTTCTTGAAATTATTTGTCAACATGTTCACCTTTGAAATAAAAAAAATACATAAAAATTCAGCACAAAATACATTATCTTTCTTTTTTGTGTGCATACCGCAAACCTCTTCTTTGGTATTAATAAATTATTCATAATTTATTTTTATACTGACCTTAGAAATATCCTCTACAGTCCAGGTTACTCGTTTTTTGGGATATTTTAGTTTATTTACTTGGGAGTGTGAGAAAAAGTTTTTAAATATACCATTTTCATTTTTTAGTTCTGAATTTTCTTTTCTTAATTTTCTAATGATGTCATCCCTTTCATCAATGTCAGTGTTAGTACTAAAATAATTATAAATTATGAGTATATAGCACAGGCAGATAAGAGTCAATAGTATACATAAAATAACATCTTAAATAGCAAACACGAGGCAAAACAAAACATCATATTATAATGTGTAATACAGTCTAACTATTGCAAAAATAAACACATACCCAATATCTTTTTTGGGCTGGATATCGGTTTCATCGACAATAACTATGTTTCCAACACCATCGTTACTGTTATTGTTAGTCGTGCTACCCGCAAAACTATCTTCTTGATTACTACATTCACTACAACAAAACATTCTCTATGTATTAACACCTTCACCTATTAATATAAAATAATAAAATAAAATAACTACTAAAAAGTATCCCAAACCACAAAACACCAATAATAGGTTTAAGTTAGTTTAGCCCTGACTAATCTACATACATATCATACATTTGGTATTCATACATTTTGGTATTTCACTCACCTAGCTTCCAGAATACTATTCACTAATTTGGTACGGTTTCTTTTATTCGCAGGATCCTCTCTATTTTTTTTAGTTGAGGTCTTCATAGGTTTCTTTGGTAAATTCAATGTGGGTATTGCGTCCGGTTTCAGAAGGCGACGATTTCTCGCTGAATATCCCAAAAGCTCGAATCTTAAGTTTCTTTCATAAGAATCAGAGTGAAAATGTCTTGAGCAAATTCGCGCGTTTTTCGTATTCACCTTGTCCTCCCGTTTGCAGGCATTTACCCATTCCCGGCAAAGATTTTCATCGTTGGGAAACCGAAAAAACATTATCTCTCTATTAAAGTCTTTAGACTCATAGTCTGTATGGCAATTAGCCACCGAACAACGCATTTTAAACAAATATTCGTCCAAAATAAAATAAAAACCCGACCACGAACACACGACACAATGCAAATCAAATGGCGGTTAGATTCTATTTACGAACCACATGACGTATACGATTCGACTTCATTGGCCTTGAACCTGCGCAATGTCATATCTTCTTTTTCTTTGTATCATGACACCACATCATCCATCGAACGAAAAAGCTCTTCGGGCTTCGGCTTCTCTCGGCGGGCCGTCGGGCGGTAGCGTGGAAAAAGCTCCTCCCATAATGTTTTATTTACAGTTGAATCGATCGACTTCTGTGTGTCTTTCTTTAACACACTTATTTTTTAAACAACGAAATAAACTGAATTATAACAACTGCATTACTACTGTAGTACATTATCAAGTATATTTGCTGTGACTGAAAGACTTGTCACAGGTATTTTATTCTATTCTGCTCCTGCTCCGCTAAACTAGTATTTCTATATGACTAGTATTTTTCCTACAAAAGGAACGATATCGTAATTAGAAATAAGAAATCCTCGAATTAAATTATTCGCAAATCAGGCGAAAATATTAACATATTTTAGATTTGATAGGTTTAATAGGTGAATCTTAAAATATTTAGCACAGATTAAAAATGTTTTTTACAAAGCCCGTTTTTATGACAAAAATACCAAGGTCGTTTTAAGTATAAAGGAAATTTATACATTTATAAGCTTTAAAACGAAATTTGTAAAAATGTGGGCCAATTCGTTCATTTACTTTTTTCGAATTTGCACGGAATAGTTACTGTTTTGATGACATATGTAATCATAATCAAGTAGCCGCGGGCTGCGATATTCGAAACCGCCGTTTAGTCACGGTTTCAACGATTCGAGCCTCCAAGCCGGGAAAAGTATTTTGTCACAGGTATCTGTAACAGGTATGGACTTGGAACAGGAACAGGACGTACCTGTTACAACAAAATACTGATTTTCGTCATCTCTATATTATAGAACTTAAACGGGCCGAGAGCCACCTATGCCAGCAACTGACAAGTGCTGCAACAGCTTATTCAAACTTCAAATTAACAGACTTCGTACCTAAAACCGTTGATTGATGATTGCCTAATTGCCTTCAATCAACGCCAAAATGCTATTCGCCAGTCTTTCTACTGACATTCATCGTAGCTAGAGATGTTGGGTAACTATCTATACATTGAGGCATCGATACTTTTTGGCCGATATTCGATATTTTGTATTGTATCGATACTCGACAAGTTATCGATACATTGAAAAAAATATTAAAAGCATGGAACAACCATTTCAACAACATAGCTATAAGCTATTATTTACTTTAACTTAAATAGTAATATAATCAAGTTTGGAGTTTTTAGTATACTACGGGTTTTGGGGCGCTGATTACGAATCTGAGATAATTTGATTTCGGCAAAGTGCCGTGTTCGAACCTTAGTTATAATTGACTATAATAGATGACTGTTTTTACCTATTTAGGACAAAAAATACTTACATTTTAAAAACATTTGAAAATCGATAAACGTATGAAAATTAAAAAATATATAAACTTATGAAATATGGCAAGTTCAGATACATTATGTCTAATTATGTTTCGTTCCAAACTCGACCGGTATGCCCATTGGTTTAGCTGCTCAAGGTGCCAATATAATGAAGTTTCAAATTAATTTAAGAAAAAAATATCTTTTTAAACTGCGACTACAAATTTCTTACAAATAATACATTTTATTAAAAATTAAGGAAATTAATTTTTTATTTGAAACCATTTTTTTAAACTAACGTAAAAAAATGTATTGATTCTACTCAATATTTGTGTAATCGGTACTTGAAGGTCAATTGTATCGAAGTATCGGTACATCACTGCCTAGACGTATCGATACAAAATATTGATACTTTTCGCAATACCGAACATTCCTAAATCAGTCTTCCGAATCGCCTCGTCGAAGGCAGACCTCTGTGTTTTTAATTAAGTGGTTCCATGTATTTGGTTTAGCTGCTTACTTCGGGGGAAGCGAGAGACTCAGTGTGGAAACTAAGGACCCCGCTAGAAAGGTAGCAGATGCTGTAAACGTGTGAGGCCTAGTTGTTTCTGTGTTCTATCCCGTTCGTCCGCCGCAGTTCCTCAGAAGATTAGCGTAATGGCGGCTATGCGGCGGGAGTGGGAGAGGTGAGGGGATAGCTTGGAAGAAAAGGTCATTTCGTGATACCAGTAGTACCCTCAAAAGGCATCTAGTGGAAGCCAGGATGCATTAGAAAGTTCCTTATAGATATTTGAAATGTACGGGGTTCACCGGGAGCTTAGAACTCGCCATCCAGACATCCCACCGTTAACATCTATAAAGTGAAATAAAGTGTAAATCATCTGGAAGGGTCGCTCCAGCTCTGACTAAGCCCCAGACGGAGAGCAATCTGGCAAGTTGCGTAGTGCAGTGTCAAAAACATAAATTGGAATTAGAACATTCCTAAACGCAGCAAAGCGAAAATCGAGAAGCACTCGGGAGTGGCTAGGGGGATAAACAGTCATCAACGCGATTCAACGAAACTGCTATTTTCTCCTATGATTGAAAGCAGTGGAAAGCTGCGTGAACCAAATAACAACTAAAAAGTAGCAATTCGCTTATTATAGGGATACACGATCCACTCTCAAGTATCGATATTGCGGATCGATTCGGACCGATGATTAAAGTACAGGAAAAAACGTACTAAAAAGAATAGATACTCGAAATACCGATAATGTAATATGTATATGTAAATATGTAAGCTATAAATTGTGCCTAGTGAGACGATCAAATTTAATATTTTTAAAAAATCTAAAATAATGGAATTTTCCCGATTTTAAAGGAAGTAAGCAGAGTACTAATACCAGAGGATATTCTTTTGATATAAGATGAGAATTCAAAAAGTTTTTTTTTTATTTTTCATAAATTGGAATATAGAATTTTTAAAATGTATTTTTTTTCAAGCGTGTTTATATCCAATTTACTTTTTATGGTTAAACCGAAATTTGACGCCATTATTGAATAATAAGACAGGAAACCTCAAACAGTAACTTTTTCCCTCATAAGTTAAGTAGCCTGAATTTTTTAGGTCGGAAAAATTTTAAATTTTAAATGTCGACAATTTAAAAAGATCAGACCTAAAATTTATAAACATTCAGTAAGCAGATCACTTTAGCTTGCATTTTCATAGAATATTGTTATTTTTTTTTTAAATGTAAGTGTTATTTAATTCATTTATTAATAATATTATAATTATTTTGATCTTAGACAGGGTTGCTTTTAATTAAGTTTTAAGTTCAGGGTTGTACAAATTGTTTAAAAAGCTTAAAGTATGTTGAGATGGTTTGGAAAGTGTGTTTCCCGAACATCAGCTACACAGTTTAACAAAAGACATGGTACGCGAAATTTGTCAAGTTTACTGCATAGGATTATGTCTGGGTGACTGACACACGTACATACAGAAAATGTGTTGATATTATAAATGAACCTCGTTAATATTTAGTAGAAATGTAATTTGAAAATATTAAAGAGGTAGGCGGAATTTAATTTCGGCCCCATACTACAAAAGTACTAGATTTATCCCGACCCTGGCTTTAAATCAGTTATAAGAACACCAGAAAGAACAAAAATAGTTATCAAAAGACCATACTTTGGTCTAATAGAGTTTCGAAACATCATCGGGAAATGTTGACATGTCTCAGCTTATACATTTTAAAAATATATGCAGGACCTATGCGTTCCCAGTTTCTCAACGTATCCGAGCACTTCAAATAACGTTATTGCCGTTGCTGGTATATTTCGAGATGCTTGTCACCATTTACGGTTTGGTTGGGATCATCCCGGAATGAGGCTTTCGGAAACAAATATTATAAGGAATCATAGACAAGAGATTACAATAAACATTACACGTATTACCCTAAAATGCGAAGAAATATTTTTTTAGCCGTCAGGGGCATTCCTTCTGCATTCTGCATGACTTTTTTTTAGTCATTAGTTAAGTCAGAGGTTATCCCGGATTGAAATTTCTAAAAGGTGACAAAAATTCACGTTAACTGATTACATGAATCCGGTCAAAATCTTAAAAGTTCGCGGCCTATGGACTTTCTAGCGGGATAGCTTCTACTTAGAGGTAATATACACTTGACAAAAAACGGAAATAAAGCGTTTGATTGGCTAATACTAATAATGATGTAATATTAGCAATATATTAGAATGATTTGTTTTCGTTCCGGTTTCTGGGATTTCTGAGATGATGAAAAATCTCTTGTTGCCACCGTCAATTTAATTGGTTATAAACATTCGTGCCGTAAGCCGTGAGTAAAAGGCAGACACATTTAATATTAATAACGCTGCTGATGCGTAGATGTCGAAAAATACAAGAAGTCATTTCTATATATGAATGTTATTAGGTGACCTCAATTCCAAAAAGGACAGGATTCTATTTACATTAGATTTAGCAAATTGTGAGAAAATACCGAGGTAAACTGCAAATCTAGCAACGTCATTGCAATATACGACAGATTTTAGCGTGTTTAAAAAGTTTAATTTGCATTTAAGGCCTTCAAAAAGCCGTAGATCAAAAGCTGATGTGATCCAAATAAATACTGCGCATTTACCATGTATTTCTGCAGCTTTTCATACCACCTCGATGTCTCTCACAGACGTTAATCTGTCATATAAAAAGGCAATTTAATGCCTTTTTATTCAACAATTACTGATAAATCGGTAACTTATAAAAGTAAGGTCATGCGGTCATTTTTCAAAACTGTTCCATGATATAAGGAAGGTATGATATCTAGACGGTCTCAATTGCGTCCGTGCTAATAGATTTTTAATTTGCTTATGAAGATGCATGTCGTTTCTAGCTCTTAGATATTATATTGCAATTTTTTTTCAATTAAAAATGTTAACTTAACTAACAAACTAAAATAAAAAAACTTATGACATAGTAGTTATATATTTACTTAATAAAACTACAAAAAAACGGGATAAAGAAAGAGAGACAGTATTTAATTTTATATTGCTATTTCGTTATACATGTTTATATTTAGTTCAATTTAGAACTAAAAAACGCGCAAGTGTGAGAGGGAATAAAACAACACACACTATTACACTAAACAAGTTTAACCTTTATGTGCACAAGATGCCGTTTGTTCCTATATGTTATATGTAATGATATAAACAAATAAAATTTAAATAAAATATAGCCTTATTATAGTTGAAAATATCTTTTTTTATTAAAAATGTCGGCTATTTCATCTCGATTTACATTGTTGTCTTTATATATATATATATATATATATATATATATATATATATATATATATATATATATATATATCATATAGGTACATATAGTCATCTTTAACAAAATACCTTAAGCATATCCGCGCCAAATTTGTATTAAATTTAGCTTTGCGTTTACACAAGCGTGTCCATTCACGTAAACATTTTTTGTATTTAGGGAAAGTAAAAAATCTTATCTTCCTATCAAAATTATTTTGCCTTATTATTCCCGTCACACTCGAACACAGGGTAGTGCGTATTTTCCCCTAAACTACACCGGCCCAAACAGTTAGTGGACCGAAACTTCACTGGCCCTAACAGTCGAAATCCCGACAGATTGGAATGTGCGGAATGCGGCGCTAGCCCGACACTTTAAATAGCGAATTGGCGAGCTACGCTACTGACTACAAATTCTTTAAATGGGCCTGCTGTGTTGTCAAGTTTTATTGATAAAAATAAATATATTGTTTATTCATTGTTAATCAAAACCACACCATGAAAAAATGATGTTAGCGTATTTGCCTACATTCTAACTTTGAAGTGAAAATATTTTGACTGTTTTTTTTTGTTTATTATAAAGTATTTGTTTGTCACAGGATAATTTCTATTTAATGGAATAATGGAGATTGAATATTGAAAAAAAAATTGTTGGAATGCCCAGGAAGAGGTTATTACTTGTTTGCATTCAGATGATTTTAAACCTTCTATTTTTAAACTGGGTATGTAAGTTAATCTTATTTGTTACTATATAGGATTGAGTCCCCATCTGTTATTAATGTGGATGTTGTTCCCTACCTAAAGATAAAATAAAGTTTTACTCAAAAGATCAGATAAAAATCCACAAAAGCCTTGAAGCTTGAACATATATCTTTTAACTAATTTGTTTTTGAGATACACAATTTCAACTTTTTTTAGTGTTTAATTTTTTATCCTGATCCTAAGCAAATACCTATCTAAAAATCAGTTTTTATCAGTCAGAAATGTTTTTGAGCAAAAGCAAATACCTATCTAAGAATCAGTTTTTATCAGTCACATATTGATTAGTGTTTTATAAGATTGTTAATGATTTTGCCTAGGCTTGTTATTCATGCAGGTACTTTATTAATTGTAATTTGTTTTAGGACCAATGCAAGTCTTCTCTATGTTTCATATAGGTATCGTAGACAAGGCTTAGGAAGTTAGTTCTGCTCATATGTGCATTGGAGATATTAGTGACGTGTATATTATAGTCATACTTCAGTACTCTTTGTTGCCCTGATTGCATAGGAAGAAAGAAAAGACTTTAGTTACGTGTATTGATCCGAGTGTCATATAGCCCCAATTATAGCCCATTCCATCAATGTAATAATTGGCCCTCTTTATTATATAGAAGCTTCAAATTCTGCACCTTTAAATTTACTGAATATGCTTGTCACATAAAGTGGTTCATTGATAATTACTGTTGCTGAGAAAGTGTGTAGTTTGAGAATTAAAAAAAGATGCACCATATGATAAATGTAGTGTCAACTTTATTTTTAATTCTATGTTGAATAAATTTTTTTATTGCTGTAAAGTGTATCACACATTTTGTATATTGATTAAAGATATATAGCCAAAGTTTAGAAATATGAATAATTTTTCCCCATATTTTAAAAATATTAACTGTGGCCTATTTATATATTTTCTCGAGTTGGTATACACAATTCAGTAATAAGTTATTTTAGTAAGTATGCCAGATATCGCACATCACGCCTTCAATATTTTTTTAAATCTAAGTATAGTTTAGGAAAAAGTTAGGTACATGATATAATTATAAATGACAAGAGTCTTCCAAAGATATTCTCAATTAATTTCATGCTTTCAGATTCTTAGGTTTATTAACTGGTATAAAGTAGTTTAGATCTTGTAAATTATTTTATCAATTAACTTTTAAAATACAAACTTTTATAGCCTAATCTTATAGAATTTCCTAAAAATATTTTATCGTTGACTTTACCATATGTTGGGAACTGGCCACCCAACTTATAAGACTGCGTATTGTTAAAAAAAATTATGGTGTATCTTTTAGAATTTTTATTCAAGTAAATGTTAAGTTTTCTAAATAAATAGTTCCAAACCAGTAAAAAGGTATCCTACAATAGTTTTATATATATAGATTCCGGCATTTCACAATTATCAGCTGTACATATAAGGTAGCATATTATAAGGCTAATAATACCTAAGGTTGAGACAGTGTTTCAAGAGGGATAGACATTGACTAAAAGCATTATCCCTTATAATACCTGTAGTGCTTTGTTTAATGTCCGACTAAGCAAAATAATTTTTAATTGAGAAAAATCTAGTTTAAACAATATCTTATTTAACTAACTTTGGCATAATGTCATTATTTGTCAAAATTGTGCCAAGGATATATAACCAAATGCCATTGGAATTTAAGAACAAATCATATTATATAATTATACAAAAATCTTGAATACTTCAAAATGAAGTAATCGTTTTATGATTGCATACGAATTTTGATTGATCATAAATTAAACCTCCATTTACCTCTTTTGTTGAAAGGGGTAGAAAAAAATTGGTAAACGCAGAAGTTGCAGATTTTTAATCCATTATTTTCTATGTATATTGGGTGTTTTTTCAAATTCTGAAAAGATTAACAAGATAGATTGTCTTGTTTTTAAAATACAGACAACTGTATTTTTGCTATGATAACTTTAATTAAGTTTATGTAGAGAGTTTGTATGAATTTTTTCTGAGCCCAGTCTGGAGTTAGCCTAACCCTGGATGTAATAATAATAGCTATATTTTAAAAAAATATATACTTTAAATCATTTTGTGTATTTAATCACAAATATTTGTAAAAGTTATACATCTGTGTAAGTTTCTAATTATTGTGAGGCATTTGATACAATCCTTCAGGCTATGCTACTGGACGTTGTGGATAGCTATATGATGTGGAGGATCCATGTTGAATGTTTTCAAAATGTATCTAATTATGTTAAAGTAGGAGATTTGAGTCAGGTTAAAGAAATCAAAATTGGCGTACCATAAGGTACAGTGCTGTGTCCTGTGCTTTTAAACATATATATCAACACTCTTTGTATTCTTGGCATAAGGGGGTAAAATGGTTGCCTATGCTGATGACTCCATTTTGATTTTCCCCAGTAATATATGGGAAGAAGTGTAGGATTTATTAATTAAGGACATAAATAAGGTTAAATGGTTTTTGGATAATTTTAAACTGATTCTTAATATAAAGAAAACTAATTTATTCAATTACATCAATTAATCATCCAAATTTTAATTAAATTAGCATAGATTATTGGAGTGTACTATTACGGCTAGGAAATAAAGTAATAAAAAATTTAAAGAAATAAAAAGTTTTAAGAAGTAAAAGTCTATTCATAAATAAGTCCAAAATGGTGAATGAGTCCTTATATAGCTTATTTTCAGAATAAATCTAAATCTATTATTAGATTATATTAAACATAAATTTTATTTTAAACACAATACAGCAAATATTATCTTCTTATGATGTAATCAGTTTTCTCAACTCACAAAGGGGTTGTTTTCACTTGCCTCACCCCTGGCAATAACTGAATCGGTGTAGTTGGTAAGAAGGCCAGATTTTAACCAATGACACAGTCCAAGATGATATCATTTTCTTACTTTCTAGAGCTTAGATCTTGTTGGTGATCTTATTACATAATGGTCATCCTTGGGCATACTAAAAATAAAGAAAATTCCTAATTTCTTTCAAAAACATTTACACTTATTTAAAAAAAAAGAAATGAATGAATAGAATGGCACTACGAAAACGAAAAAAAACTACATATTATATTTAAATAATGAGCCCATATAATTTAAAAAAAAAATGATCAAACTAAATGCTTAATTGTGGATGTATATTCCAGCTTTATCTTACACATGTTATAAATATATCAGAAATTATGTCATCTATGCATTTTTACATTCCGATAAAACTTTAAATTCTATGAATGTCAGTTTTTAAATATTTACAATTGGACAAAAATGGTGGATCTACAGGCATTTCCTTTATTTTGTTTAGCTTGCCATGTCACAAATATTAATGCAACTTTTAACAGACTTCATAAAAGGAGGTTATTAATTTCACCCTATGCATTTTTTAATGTATGTACAACGATTACTCTGCGATGGTTTCAACAATTTCGATGAACTTTTCCGGGAATATCCGGAATATTGCCCGAGTGGTCCCACAGCTAGCGTATTGTAAAAAAGTATGACGCTATATTAAATATTTATTCATGGTAAAAAAGCGTTCACCATTTTATCAGGAATTTACATAGATTATTTGTTAAATATGACTTTTAAAATAAAACTCATATAAATAGAACTAAAATGGATGAAATAAAAAACGTATAAAAAAATAAAACCGACTTCAAAAAATGCACCTAAAATTGGAAAATAATATTATATTCCATCTGGAAAATTTTAGTCACCAAAGAATAGAGATAGTAAAACAAAACACTGATTACATAAATATATTTTTGTGATTAGGTAATTAAGAATAAGTTTGGTTTTGACTTCATAGACACAGGGTATGGGATTCGCTTCTGGGGAGTTACTTCACAATATCTACTTCAGAAAGGGTTGTTATCCAAACAGAATTTTTTATAAAAAAATAGAACGGACTTAAAAAAAACACTAAAAAGTAAAAATTTGATATTTTATTCCACATTGAAAATTTGACTTTATGAAGTCATCTTCAAACTAATTCTTAATAACTTAATCATAAACAGACATTTATATAATGAGTACCTACATACGTGGGAATAAAATATTATTTTTACTTTTTGTTGTTTATTATATTGATTTAGTAATTTTTATTTTTTTATTTCATCCTTGTTAGTTTTCTTTATAGAAAGTTTCAAGTTATAAGGCCTAAACTTAGGTTAAAATTTTAGACTCCCCGAGTCCATTGCATATGAAATTTTGCCAGAATCACCATATTAACATACATACTTTTTTCCTGGCAATATGGTGAACGCGATATAGATTGTCTTTCGCGCTCGTGTATACGTGTATGGCATCATTCCGATATATTTAATGTTTGTTATGGGACCACTCCAGTAACATCCTGAATATTCCCTATTTCATCCAAACTGGTCATACAAGGCAATCACATACCATTGCTATTTCCATTCATTTAACATGTTAATTGAACTCAATATTTTTACTTATATAAGCAAATTTAATTCAATATCTAAATCAGATTTGTCAATAATATAGAATTCTTAGACAATAAACAATTTAAGTTACATTAAAATTTCAATTATATTTGTGCCATAAATAAATTCTTATGCATCTCTCATAGAAAACCTTGTAGAGTGTAGAGGAAAATTTAAATGATTTTAATTATCATAACACTTCCTTTTTGTTTGTGTATTTTTTTCTGTTTTTGTAAGAAACAATGTTTGCTTTTTTTCAAATAAATAAAAATAGATGAACAGAAAATAGCCATTAACATTTTTAGACTTAACAAATTACAAAACCAAAGTGCAACCTATCAAATTCTGTGGAACTTAGTCTGAAATAATAGCTCCTGTCTTGTTGATCTGACAGAAACATGAAAGTTTATTTTACATAAGAGAGAAGGTGACTTAATAAAATTGTTAAGAATTTTAAATAAATTACACAAGTCCAGATGGCACAGTATAAAATACTCTAGAACATACACATTGCTGAAAGGTCAAAGACATCTTAAAATAAAGCCTAATAGTTTTATTGCCCTATTCGTGATATTATCTATGTGTTTGGCAAAAGTAAATTTGGACTTCAATAGCACTTCCAAGTCTTCAACAGTATCAACTCTTTTCAAGACGCTTTCGTTCAGTGTATAAATAATGTATTTTTTAAACAACGGAATCTTAATTTCTAGAAATAGGGATATATCCAATAATATCAACACAGGGGTAGGAATGATTTGGTTATGACACTTCACCAAATTTCTTTATTTCATAAGGGTCCTCTAGTCGGATGTATAAAATTATATATATTACCATTAAAAATAAAATGTATTCAAAGCATAAAAGTAAACCAAAAAATTCTTATTGAAAGAGAATTCTGTTCCCCAGATGATTATGTTAACTTTTATATACAGATTACGTTCTGCTTATGTGTAGAGCCTAGTATGAATGAACTGTTCATTTAAATCACTCAAGAAATAGAGAAGATCAAAATACCTTAGGGTTTCCGAGGGGTATTCCAACATCGAAGACACAAGTGTTTAAAATGTTGTAAACATTAACAAAATAGGTTGCCTTTTTTGAAAATTCTGACCCAAATAAATTTGTCCCAGGCCAAGTCTAGGGTAAGCACGGCTCTGTAGGAGAGTAATAGTTATCTTTTTAAAAATGATAAGTATATGGATCTCTTCATGTAAAATAAATCTTCAAAGCACTTTATTTTGCTACCTATTTAACAAATTTTTCTAAAAGTTATCTTTGTAAGAAGAAAATATTTTGAAAAAGAAAAATGCATCATTATTAAAATATCTAATTATTGGGACATGAATTACCTCAGCAGTTCTACATTTATTCTCAGATGGACCATGGAACCATTCCTCACTGCTATGTCTGTCTACTCATAATTTTATATGCAAAGCTGATTTTCATTTTTTATTGTTGCCTGAGATTCATACGCCGATTTGCCAAGATGGAGCCCATTGTGGATGATACATCCATGAATTTACTTGGTTTTCCTAAAAATGCAAACACAACTATATATCATAATCATGTTATCAACCAAATACAAATGTTTTTGTCGAGGTTTTTCTTTTAACTAACAGTTAGTGTGCACTATACATTAAAAAACCGATATATTGTAGAAAATCCGAAGAGGAACATTTAAGAAAATAGATGTATATGCAAAAAAAGAATCTAGGTGGCTTACCAATATGAAATTTGTACATTACAATATACTTTCTGCTGTCCTAATATTGATAGTCCCTTTAAATTGCTGAATCTAACTTTCTAGTAATCTCGTTCTTGAAAATACATTTAAATGGGCGAAAAACTGAGAATTCAGGACATATCGGGAACACAGTAAAAGCTTGCATATTATTTCTGCACCTTTCACAACCGAACCAACTAACAATTTACATTACATTTTTCATCATGTTAGTAAAACTTATTTTATTGTATCCTAACACTGATACGGTCGCAGTAGAATTAATACGTAGCTATTTGCTATTTTTATAAACTATGTAATTCTTTGAGAACATTTAAAACTTATTATTCAGGAATATTAATAACACCTTACCAAGCATAAATAAAAAACAATATTTCTAATATTGTCGGAAATATGTACTTCATTTGAACAATAATGTACTTTGGCAACAGTGACAGAAGTTTCTTACGTCATTGGCGTGCATGTTTATGTATTTCGACGTTTAAGGCCAACGACGAATTCCATGCATTCCAATGTGTCGGGATTTCGACTGTTCGCGCCAGTGACGGTTATGTGTAATGTAGGTTTGGGCAAGTGAAGTTTAGGGCCAAATACATCGAACCGAACACAGCACACCTTATATTTATTACTTACGCGATGAGATGACGTAGCAGACCGATGCGGGAAATCACAAGAACTTTAAACCATACAGGATAGTTATATCGGCGATTTATTTCTGTCAGTTTAGCGGGAGCTAGCCTTGCTGCAGTGACGTCGCCTGGCCTGCTCTAAACACGTTTATTGCATTATTTCTATAGGAGGATAATATGGTTTAGCCTTTTGAAGCTGTTAATTTGATTTCTAATGCAAAAAATTTCGACAAATTTTATATTAAACTAATAAAGCAACATTACCATATGAATTTCGGTCAATAAGCAATGGTCAATTGTTCATCAAAATGTTTTAGAAATTCATATTTGGACATAAAAATAAATGATTAGGAAATAATATAAACATTATGTCAATACAAAAATTTATTATTATGAGTGCCTTCTTTATTTATGAAATTTTATCGTATTATGTTCTTTTATGACAGAACCCAAATCGTTACATAGAAATAAGCACTTTTCCGTAATTTAGGTACCTAAATGTATTAATTCAAAAAGCAAATAGGTAAAGTGATTCTCAATTCGGAAAGTAAAGAACATGATATTACGATTTCTTAATAATTTTTACTATTTTCATGCATATTTTTTCAAAATTAAAAAATAATGTATTCTAGAGATTACAAAAAATACCTTAATATAACCACTTTTACGACCAAAATGGAAACAAAAAACCTAATAACTACAGAGGCTTCTGATACCTAAGTAGGTATAAATAACTTTTAGATTAATTAACAAGGTTCAGATTTGCATTAATACTAAAAAAGCAACAATCCAGATCAAAAATTAAAATTAAAATTACCTGCTATATGTTAAAAGCAAACACAACTTGCCTGAAAAATTAATAAAAAAATAATAAAGAATCCAAATATATCTATCTAGCTAACATTTTTCTACTGCACCGGTGTACATACTGTTTATTCATAATAATTAATTTTGGAAACCTATGAAAAGTTACACCTGGCAAGTCATTTTTGTAACTATTTTTGCAATTATATATAGCACACATATTCCCAGACATTGTTTTTTGTTATGTAGACTTCTGCAGCAGAAAATATATCAATTATAAATGAAGTTTTAATTCTTTCCTTAGCTAATTACGTTTCACTATGGATGAACAACTCTTTTTCAAACTTGTGTGATCTATTACCACTTGTAAAAACTAAAGAATATTGAGAAAACAATGCTTAAAAGGCAAATTTCTATCACAGAGCAACGTAACTAATACTAAATCTTTAGACTGACAAGGCCGGAATACGTCACTCAACCGGTCATTCATCTTTGCTGTCGGCGAGAAACGGCGAACTATGTGGTGTGGTTTATGATTCTTAGGGATATCATACCTCCGGTTTATTATATAATGAAACCAGTCACTATAAGTAAACGGCCTGTTATTTTAAGGTTATGTATGAAGTGATTGGTCTCAAATACTGAATTTTGTTCATGACACTAGATATAGGCCTTGTTTATGTATACGTAAACAGGGATATAGATAATTCGTGAAGTTAACAGGAAGCTACCATTGATCGAAATGTGGCAACCTTGCAAGGGGTTTTTTTATGAGCACTGTCACTTTTTTTATTTAATTCGACAACACCTTAGACAAGGAAAGATGTCTAAGGACAACACAAAATCATCTGTCAGTTCTGTCACTGGCTCCAACCACACGTCAATCAAACAAAAGAAAAAAAAAATTATATAAACAAATATTTCTCACTCGGTTTTTAATATTTTTACTTAACGTTAGTGATTTATGTATTAATACCTTTTCAAATTTTGTATTTTCTACTCTCTAGATTACTAGTGAAAGTGTTCCATTATGTTTTTGTCAGAGTTGAACGTTGCTGTTATGTTTCTGTGATTTTATACCAAAAAACAGGAACCAGTTTAAATAAAAAAAATTTTAAAAATGTCCATAAATGTAACAGTATCTGGAAACCCGGTAAGCATCAAACGAGGAAAAATGATCACAACTGATCCACAAACGGCCAAAAAAGAATTTGACAAAAGACGATTGTTAAGGTTAGAACAGGTTCGGCAACAGTCTAGGGAACTAGCAGAAGGTGTAAGGAATAAAGTCAGGAAAGAGAAGAAAAAGCAAATGGGGGATATTGAAAAAGAAGGTGAGCCTTAATTATCTCATGCCCTATTATTCCAGTTTTTTTAAACAAATTTTAACTTATTTGTTGTTTTTTTTAGGCAAAGAAAAACTAAAAAACTGGCAAAACAGAAAACTTTTGGAACTACAAAATCAATATTTAGATGCTCTAAATGAAATTGGAATTGGACATAAGGAAGCTGAACAATTAGCTGATGAAGGTGATATAATGGAAAATGAAAGATTAAAGAATGAAGAAGTTGCAAAGATTCGGGGCAAGTTGGCAGAAACTAAATTCCAAGTTCAGAAGAATGAAGAAAGTTATAAAAAGGCCATGCCAATCCAGCAAAAAAAGATGACCAGGGATATTGAAAATACAAGAGCAGCCCTTGTCTGTTGTATGAAGAAAAACGATTCAAAAAAAAATATTAAGCCATGTCAGAAAAAGGTATGAAGAACAGTATTTGGTAACATTTTGGTTATTTGTTTTTCTTGCATTTATTTATACATGTTTTAATGTAAAAAGCTGGTTTTTGACACTTTTTTAGTAATTGACACTTCCTCATCTGTGTCATTTTTAAGAAAAACTACAATTTAACAACTTTGGTAACATTGCATCAATCGCCAATAGAACACGTTATTGTTTTTGAAGTGTATAGATTTTGTTCTGGTGCTTAATGAAATTGATAAGGTAAGTAAGTTATGCATCTTATATTTAAAGACCTAAATTTTAATTCAATGTCTATGTTTCTGTAATATGCTCTATAATGAAAGTTAAACATTCACATTGCAGATCTAATCAAAATCCTAGTATTTGACATCCCTCTCAAAGACTGGTTTAAGAAATGTTTTTATGATTTGAATTGCCTTGATTTCCTTAGCTCTAGACAATGTTGCCAATTCAAGATTTATTTTGAAAACCTGGCCACATTCAGTGTTTGACATGGGTGTCAATTACTTGGATGTCAACTATTGGTATTTTATAGAATAAATTTTTTTCAGATTAAGGCTCCCAAAAAAAATTATACACAAGAACAAACGTATTAGGTACTGGAAGTGATTCATAGGGCGGTCCTGGTAGTTAAAGTTGCTAGATAAACAGGTGTTCTTCGTATGACGCTGTTTTATAAAGAGTGAGGAAAATCACCACAGGTTTGTTCAGTGAGTACAGGTGATTTACCTCACTCTTTATAAAACAGCGTCAATCCTAATGAAGAAGACATTTTAGTTCATGGGATATTGGATCAAAAATACATTATTCAGTCTCAAAAATACAGTTATTTGTTAGTGTTAAATTTATAATAAAAAAGGAATCCAGAAAAAAATTACTTTGTGAATGGCAGGAAAGGTGAAAAATATTTTAAGAATTTTTTTTAATAATGCATCCTGAGTTAAGTACCAGAGTATCTCAAAAATTTAACTGTTTCAAGAGAAAGTGTTTCAGAACAACAAATACCATATTGGTTCACTAAAAATTCACGAATATGTGACTATACAAAATTTATATCATCTTACCACAGAATCAGATCAAATCTTCAACACAGGTGAAAGTGTAATATTTCCTAAAGTCCTAAAGCTGACAGGGTTATAACAAGGAAAGGTAACAAAAATATGTATACTGTATTAGGGGATAAAAAAGAAAATTTTATAGTTCTTGTAACTCTCAATGCATCTGAAAAAATTGCTCCTCTGACGATTGTGTTCAAGTATACCAGAATTCCAAGCTACATTTTTGCAACAGTGCTTCCTGAATGGGGTATTGGCACATCAGAAAGTGGTTGGTTGTGTAGTCCCACTTTTCATGGTTACATATTAAATATTTTGGTACCTCGGCTAGATAGAGTGAATATACAGCATCCAGTGTTGCTCTTCATAGATGGACATGTCTCCCACATGACCCTTTAGTTATCTGATTTTTGTTCGGCAAATGGAATCATTTTAATCCCTCATTTCCCTAATTCCCACTCATTTAGTACAACCAATGGAGATCGAGGTTTTTTAGTCCCTTAAAAAGTTCTTGGAAAAAAGAAATAATGGATAATAAAATAAAGATGGATAATTCTGGAGCAAAGATCCAAAAACAACATTTTGTTGCCATTTTCAAAAAAGCTTTAGAACATATGGAATCTGCTCTTTTAATGTAGAAAATGTCAATTTTCAAAAAATGACATTCAATTAGGTGAAGACAAAGACTTAATCCAAAGATAGAAGGAACTGATGCAAAAACTATATTAAAAAATCTTGAAGTGAAAATAGAACATCAAAAAGTAGCTGATTTTAGATCTTTTTTAACCTCTGCAGAAACTTGTGCAATGAAGATACCTACATCACTTTATTTGCTAAGGAAATCTTTATATCAAAAACTGTAGATGAAACACAAGAAGTAATGTGTTAGAACATATGTCAGAAAATCAAAACACAATTGAAACTCAAGCAGACGTACCTGACAAATAAATGTATAAGCCCATAACCTAAATCATCTTGTTCCTTCTTTAGCTTCCACATTTCAAGAAAACTCAATGAAATTATGTACAACTAAACCGCCATTTGATATTCCATCTCCATTTAAAGGGGTGTTATTTTGGCCTGAAGAAACACCTAGTACTTAAAAGAGAAGACTTAAAGAAAAATACTATCTGTAGTCAATTCATCTGGTGTGGCAAGAATACCATCATAAAAAAGAAAATCAAAAATCGAAGAAGCCAAAGAAAAAAACAAGTTTACAAGAACAAAAGAAACTTCATGGAAAGTTGGCTGTGAAATTCTTGATAAGAAAGAGACCAGCACAGAAAGACAAAAGAAAAAACAAAAAATATTAAAGAAAAATAGATCTGATACAAGTGATTCTGAATAGAGAAGAATGGTACCAAATGAGAGCAATGAGGATAATGAAAGTTTTGACAGAGTGTGAGAGATAAAAAAGAAGTTGAAGAACCTAAAGAAACACTGAAAGAAGGTGATTATATTCGTGTTGCATTCCCAGGGAAAAAAGATTACAAAAATTATGTTTGTGTCATTCAAGAAATAGTGAGTTGTTTGAATCATATACCACTATATTTTACTTGTTTTATACTTTGTTCATGTATTATGTTTTGTTGTGTAGTTTAACAAACGTTTTTTGTTTGTCTTGTAAGATTGTGTTTTATTTATATTATGTTTATTTTACTGTTCTGTAGTATAAATACCATTTTGTGATTTTTATATAATTTAATAAACCAGTGTAATACACATTCTTAATATGTTCTTATTACATAGTCAATTACTGGGTTGTCAGTTCCAAGAATTTCGATTTATTCAGAAGTCAACAATTGGTATGCCAAACACTAGTTTGAATAAAACTAGCTGTTACTTGATGGAAAACAAGAAATCCCTCGGGAAATCCATTTTAAATAAATACTGAATGAAAACACTTCTTAAATTAAATTTAAGATTTATCATCTGATGAAAACACAGTGCAAATTAAGTGGACATTTTAAACAAATACTAGTTTATAAATAATTATAAAATATATCAAAAAATGCCTTTTAAAAAACAATTATGGATATTCTACATTAAGAAGATGTGCAACAAATCAACTAATTACATTAGTAAACGTAATAAAATAAAATTATACTTTTTTGTATTAAAAATTGGTTACTGTAGGGTCAATAACTGGCAATTTAACGTATATTTATAATGTAAATATGCAGACGTACCTAATATGGAGATTTTAGAGTCAATTTGTATTTGAAGAAAGCCACATATAAATTGTTGGAATACCTTGGAAACCTAATTCTTGTCTATTTCTGTTAAAATAATAATATGGTTTTCTAACCAATGGCATTCTTGGACCAGCTAAGGGGGAGGGTGGATTGAGACTAAAAACTAACTGAATAATAAAAAGGCCTTTTTATTATTCAGTTGATCAATGAAATAGTAATTTTAGCCAATAATAGCCAACTCGACCACAACTTAGGCAACTGCTTAAGATATTTAGTTAGTTTTTTGGATTGGAACTCTGATTATAAAATACAATTTAATACTTTAGTCTTTATTGATAATTGAATCTCTTGTGTTTGTAGCTATTTCATAGAGAAATATCTATTGTACATTTAAATACAGAGTGTCCTCAAATTTATGGGTAGATATTGTCAAGAATTACACAAGTAAATATATGTACTAACACCAATGACTATAATACTATAGACGGACAGAGTGTAAAGAGAGACACGTTGGCCAGAGAGAAAAATAGCAGTAAAGAAATAGGTGAAGACTGGGAAAACATCTCTGCAGGAACATATTTTTACATTTCAGTTCCATAGAAAATAGATTTAAAAAATGTGTATTATGTTCACAATATAATCTTAATCGTTATGTTGTAGCCTGTATATGTATACTTGTTGAGTGAATTCAATAAATCTTATTTTATGTATTAAATTCATCAGGTTTATTGGATGTAGGATCATAGGACATTAATATTCCAAGGGGTTTGAATATTGATGTTATTATTTCATGTACCAAAATATGCAGGTGTTAGTTTCGGGGGGTGATAGTATTTGCAAAAATAGGAAAAAATACCAATATATATAAATGGTCAGAAAACCACCATTTTTGTTATAGAGGGTGTCAAAGTTCCAGTTAAAATTTAAACTCTCTGTTCATTTCTTTAGCTTTTTTTTAGTAGAATTAAAAACAAAAATATAAAAGGTGTTAAAAATGTCCTTTTCTAGCTAAAAAAAAGAATCGAGTCTTCACCTCATGGACTGATGGATTTTGTCAAATATTCCAGGAGTATTGTGAACAATGCATATGATGCCATTATTTTGTTTCTTAAATCTTCTGTCTGGGGTATGGTACACCAATGTTTTCAGGTACCCCCAAAAAAAGAAACCCAGGCTATTCAGATCTGGAGATCTAGGGGGCTATGTCTGAGGTCCCCTCTCTCTCCAGCGGTTACTAAAATTTTGTGTTCTAGCAATATTGGTTCGTCTTTGAGAATATCGTCGGTTTAGCCTTGCTGGCAGAAAAAATGGCCCAATCAATATCAATCTCCAATTATGCTGGCCCACACATTTACTGAAAATTGCTACTTGAAATTACTTTTGTGTATCAAATGCGGGTTCTCTTCTGCCCAAAAATTATTGATATGAAAATATTGTGTTTCGAAATAATGGATTCTGGGGCTAGCATTTGTAGGAACCACTGGCAAAAAAATAAACGTAGTGGAAAATCACGTGCGAGAAGAGCTTGAACTCTTTGGATGTATAAGGATACATTAAGTTATCTACTAAAATTTTCCATAAAAGCACAAATTTAAAGGAAAAAGTGTCTATTATGCAGTGATAATGTTTTCAAGATGTGGAAGACTATATTTATGTCCTAAAACATTATTTAAAAGCCATCTAGATGTAAAAAAAAGGAAAAAAACAAAACTGTATTCTTATCTGTAAGGTGACAAGTGCTGTTTAGAGAAGCTACCA
The DNA here is from genome assembly GCA_030620095.1 of Kuschelorhynchus macadamiae. Lineage (NCBI taxonomy): Eukaryota > Metazoa > Arthropoda > Insecta > Coleoptera > Curculionidae > Kuschelorhynchus > Kuschelorhynchus macadamiae. The sequence goes on from JAUTXW010004088.1 coordinate 138,570, forward strand.
TTAAATGCATCTCTGGCATTTTAACATAAACATTGAATAGTTTGATATACTTCTAAGGGCATTCCCTTTTTTGTTGTGGCTTTGTTATTGTTATTGTTATTATTTGGACAATGGTTTATTGAACTTTTGAAGGAAGCTACCATTAAATGCATCTCTGGCATTTTAACATAAACATTGAATAGTTTGATATACTTCTAAGGGCATTCCCTTTTTTGTTGTGGCTTTGTTATTGTTATTGTTATTATTTGGACAATGGTTTATTGAACTTTTGAAGGAAAGTGAGCAGGGCCGGACTGGCTTTATTTACTGTTTTAAAGACAATGTTATAGAAAGAATTGCTTAACAGATTTTGGAAATGAAATTATAATTATTAAACTTTAGAACGAGTTTTATATACAACATAATTGAAATGGCTTCCCAAAAATGTTCGGGGTGTCAGAAGGCATGTATTTTTAAGGCCAGACCAAGAGAAGATGAAATTTTTGGGGCACCATGTGACTTTTGCAATAGAATTTTTTGTAAAACCTGCGCATCACTTACCACAACAGAGGCTCATGCTGTGGCATTGGCACAAAGGACTTTATTGTTTGTTTGTACAATTTGCAAAAATAATACTATGTTAGGAAAAGATATTAACAAGCTTTATACTTCTAAAGAATCCCAAGAAGATGGACAGGGGGAAAAAGAAATGTAGCAAACTAGCAAGGTGGCAAACCTGGAAACAGAAAATACATCAAAAGATAGATACATACAGTGACTAAAGAGAAATACAAAGGATTTTCAGGATGAGGTTTTTATAGTTGAAAAAGACTTTAAAACACAAATTGAAGATCAAAAACTACAGATCGTTAAACTTAATAAAGAAGTTGTGAGTTATGTGGATAAAATTAATGCTCTGCAAAATTACACTGCTGACTTGGAGCAAAATAACAAAAAGTTTAAAGAGGACCTACTGGATTTTAATGAAATAAAACTGAGTATGATCAACTCTATTAAAGTACTCGAAGAAGAGAATAACTGCTAAGAACGCCAAGGAAGAGTATTGCTGTACCAATATGGAATTATCACAAGATGTATGTGAAAAAACAATATTGCATGATGATGGTGACAATTTGGGAGACATTTAAAACCGATACTTCTACTGTGTGACCAGTCTGGCTATGGTATGAGTGGTATTCTGAAGTGCTCAGCATGTGATTATAGTGTAGAGACCATTATTAAACCAAATGCTTGCTTTAATGTTATAAGTGACTTAAATTCTCTAACAAGCAACTATACAAAAAACGACTTTGTTATAATTATGGCAGGTAAAAATGACATTAAGCATAACAAATTTCCATCTCTTAGGGATCTAAAAACTAAGTTAAGTTGTCTAATACATACCAATATTATGTTGATCTCATTGTCTTATATATATATATATATATATATATATATATATATATATATATATATATATATATATATATAGTGATTTGGGAGTAAATATTAACAGCCATAACAGAATTTATAAATTTAATTGTAAAATGTTTGATTGTGTTGCTAGACTTAATCTTTAAACAGAAGGAAATGTCTATTTTGTTGACTGCAATAATTCTGATGGTTCAATGTGCACTAAGAAGACTCTTATTAAAGATATTATCTATATATTGAATTATGCTAATACATGTAAATCTTTAACTTTTATATCTTGTTTAAATGATCAAAATTTAAGTGTAAATACTCCAAAATTTTTTTTAGAGAATTGCCCATTGGAAATAGTAGGGGAGTAACCAGGGTGGAACTAGGTCGTAACTATCCTGAATGTGAGTATGATAATTTATCGTCATATAGAAAAAAGGGTAGGAATTGTCCGGATAAAAAATTAAAATTCTTTATAGCCCAATGAAATGTGCAATGTTTAAGAAATAAAATAAGTGAAATTGAGTATCATAACCAGGGTTCCTTTAACATTATCTCATTTACTGAACACTGGATGAGAAAAGAGGAAACTGAGAGAATACATTTGGACAATTATTCCTTAGTAAGTTGCTACTCTGGAATTAATTTTGCTCATGGGGGCGTAGCAATACTAATAAAGAATGACGAGTCTGTTTATTTTGGTGTTTGTAAAGCAATCGAGGACTTCTCCACAGAGGTGGATTGTGATCTGTGTGCTGTTGAATCTGAAGAATATAATTTGCTTTTGGTAACAGTATACCGTTCTCCTTTGGGAGATTATAACAATTTTTTTAATATATTTGTACAAATTTTAAACATAATTAAAAAAAAAAACGTATAATTATTATAAATGGCGATTTCATTCTAAAATTTAATACAGCCGATAAAAAAACTTTGGAATTCATTGACTTAATGAAGTCGTATAATCTCCATTATACAATCAATACTGTTACCAGAGTAAATGCATGTCTGGATAATGTGTTTTGTAATCTAGATGTGGGATATTACTCTTCATATACTTTTGATTGGTTTCTTTCTGACCATCTAGGCGTGGCAATTGAAATGGATGTTAATCCAAGAATCCAACCGCCTGTACCATCTGTCTGTAGGCCTATAAGTGAGTGAGGTTTGTCTGAATTTTACCTTTTAATAGAAAATATAAATTGGGACTTTCTGCAGGGTCCACAAGCTGTGGAGGAGAAGAGTGAAATGTTTGTGAGTGTTATTAACAATTGTATTTTAGCTGCATTCCCCGAGAAAACACTTCGTAGGAAACAGAATGATGTACAGAACTAAGAAAGTTGAGGGATAATCTGGCTTTAATGCATGAAGTTTATAAGCGCTCAAATTCTAATATTTTAAAGCAGGAAATAAGAGATTATCATTTAAATTATAAACATAAAATTGAAGAAGCCAAAACTTATGTTCATGATAGGTTTATAAGAAATGCTGGAAATCCTTCTAAGGCTTCATGACAGATAGTGAATAAATATAGATGTGAAAAAATTAAAAAGGACCATTTTTGCACTTTAAATTCTGAAAACTTCAATGATTTTTTTGTTAATGTTGCCTCAGATATAGTTTATAATATTCCGCAGTCAAATCTTTCATCCCCTGATTACTTATATAGGTTAAATTTGAATGATTTGCCTTCCCTAGAGTTTCGGGAAGTGACATATATAGAAATAAGAGATATCATTTTTTCCCTTAGAGACACCCTAGTCGCGATTATCATGGTTTAGAACAGGGTGTCTACCCGTCAGTATTTAAGGTTTTTCGTATCATACCAGTCTATAAGAAAGGAGATCGAAATGAGGTGTCTAACTATCGCCCTATTTCATTGGTGCCTCTATATAGTAAAATCTTCGAAAAGGTTCTTAAAGTAAGGATTGCAGAGCATTTTGATAGGAATAATTTATTTAATAAACAGCAATTTGGGTTTCGCCAGGGAATGTCAACAGTGGTGGCAATTAACAAAATTATTTCAATAATTGACTCTTTTGACTATGATGAGTTTGCTTCTGTACTACTATGTGACTTGACGAAGGCTTTTGATTGTATTTCGCCTGACTTGCTAATACGCAAATTAAAATATTATAATTTTGCAGAAAAAAGCCTCGATCTAATTTATTCATATATGACAGGTTGCTACCAACAGGTAGAATGCAATAACAGAACCTCGAGCTTAAAACCTGTCACATATGGGGTACCCCAGGGGTCGGTGTTGGGTCCGCTGCTATTTATCATTTATGTGAATGATTTAGCAGCTTGTGACCCTACTGTAGATTTTATTCTGTTTGCAGATGATACCACTGCTGCTAAAACGGGGAAAAACATTTTAGAATTGCAGACGAGCATGGGTGATACACAATTGAGGGTGTCAGACTGGTTTCATGCGAACAACCTTAGCATGAATATAACAAAGACTGAAAACATGACGTTTACACTTAGTAAATCTTTTAACAGTGAGAATAGTCCAGAAGCTGTTAAATTCCTTGGTGTATATCTAGACCAGAAGTTAAACTGGCATTCTCATATTAATCATTTAACAAAAAAGCTTTCATCTAATATTTATGTACTGCGGAACCTACTCAATGCTGTTTTGAAGAGTGTTCTTCTCATGACCTATCTTGCCCTTATTCAGTCCCACATTTCTTATGCCCTGCTCTCTTGGGGACTTGCAGTGGAATCTGGGAGAATTTTTGCCTTGCAACATAGGGCAGTAAGAGTTGTTGGAGGAGTACCGTATCAGGCGGATTGTAGAGGCGCATACAAACAACTTAAAATTATGAGTCAGCCCTGTATGTACATTTGTGAATGTCTTAAATATGTTAGGAATAATTTGAGTGAATATGTTAGGTTAAATGAGATTCGCTCATATCAAACTAAAAATGATAACTTTTTAACCACATCCCATAGAATTAACAAATCTAGATATGCAATAAATTATCATGCTCCTAAAATGTTCAATATGCTTCCTAAGAATGTAAAGGACCAACACCAAAAGTGTTTTTAAATAAGATTAAGTGTTTTCTTTTAGATCAAGCGTTTTACACCCTTGATGAATTTTATACTTTTAATTTTAACAACATACATTTTAGCTAGTTTATTGTGATATTTTGTTTTGTGAAGTAGTCTTATTGTAATCTTGTTTAATTTTATTGTGTTTATTTCTGTTCTCTGAACTGTCTGTTTATTTTAAAGTAATTTTAATAAAAATGGTCATGCAGAGCTCGAAAAATTTCTGACTCACATAAATTCAATCCACCCCAGAATACAATTTAATCTATAGTTAGAGGAAAACAACAAACTATCATTTTTAGATGTTCTGGTCACAAAACTGCATAACGGACATTTCGAATACACCGTGTACAGAAAACCAAAACATACAGACAGATATTTAAATGCAAAATCACATCATCACCCAGCACAAATTCAAACTGTGGCAAATACTCTAATATCCAGATCTGTGCGATTAACTGAAACACAGACGAGACAAAACGAACTTAAGGTAATATCTAGTGCTGTAAAGAAAAATGGCTACACACATCGCACCATAGAGAAAGCTATTAATGCACAGGGTTCCCGAACAACGAACAACAAAAATTATGAACCGGGAAAACAAGAAGTAGTCTTACTATATGTAAAAGGCACAACAGACAGAATCGGAAGAATTCTGAGGAAACACAACATATAAACAATACACAAGCCACAAACAACTATAGGTAAACTACTTGGAAACCCAAAAGATAAAATCAAACTGGAAAAATACAACATTCTGTGTCAGGACTGTAAAAAGTTGTACATTGGGCAGACTAACAGGCGAACATCAGCAAGAGTGGAAGAGCATAAACTCAGCATCAGAAACAAACAAACAACCTCAGCTTTATTCCTACATCATCAGGAAACCGGCCATAAAATAAATTTCGATGGGTGTAGGGAGATTGCCAATATAGAACATTATAAGACCAGAATAATCTGAGAAGCCATAAAAATTGAAAAACAAGGTGATTTGAATAAAAGTGACGAATCATTACTACTACTACCAACAGTATGGAAGACAATCATCGACAAATCTAAAATCGCTAAAACTCAAGCGCAATTAGCACAACAACAACAGCACCATCCGGAAAACATAAATAACGACCAACGGCCGCGCAGATATAAGCTTCGGCTCCGGGTGGGGGTATAAAAGGAAGCGTCGCAGTCACCAACACTTCAGTCTCTATTCGGACGCGAGAAAGAAAGCTTCGAAAATGCCAAATGTGATTTTGGCGAAACGTCAGCAAAACTGTTCTTTTCAGAACGATAGTAGTGAACGGATGTATACCCATTTATATATATATATATATATATATATATATATATATATATATATATATATATATATATATATATTTATATATATATATATATATGTGTATATACATATGTGTATATATATATATATATATAAAAATCTTGAAAATGCTCAATATAATGAGTGAAACGTCGATTAAATTGTAGTTTTGCTTCTCAATGAGTTAACCTATGCCCAAGAAAATAATTAACAAAATATATATATATATATATATATATATATATATATATATATATATATATATATATATATATATATATATATATATATATATATATATATATATATATATATATATATATATATATATATATATATATATATATATATATATATATATATATATATATATATATATATATATATATATATATATATATATATATATATATATATATATATATATATATATATATATATATATATATATATATATATATATATATATATATATATATATATATATATATATATATATATATATATATATATATATATATATATATATGTTAATTATTTTCTTGGGCATAGGTTAACTCATTGAGAAGCAAAACTACAATTTAATCGACGTTTCACTCATTATATTGAGCATTTTCAAGATTTTTATATATATATATATATACACATATGTATATACACATATATATATATATATATATATATATATATATATATATATATATATATATATATATATATATATATATATAAATGGGTATACATCCGTTCACTACTATCGTTCTGAAAAGAACAATTTTGCTGGCGTTCCCCCAAAATCACATTTGGCATTTTCGAAGCTTCCTTTTTCGCGTCCGAATAGAGACTGAAGTGTTGGTGACTGCGACGCTTCCTTTTATACCCCCACCCGGAGCCGAAGCTTATATCTGCGCGGCCGTTGGTCGTTATTTATGTTTTCCGGATGGTGCTGTTGTTGTTGTGCTAATTGCGCTTGAGTTTTAGCGATTTTAGATTTGTCGATGATTGTCTTCCATACTGTTGGTAGTAGTAGTAATGATTCGTCACTTTTATTCAAATCACCTTGTTTTTCAATTTTTATGGCTTCTCAGATTATTCTGGTCTTATAATGTTCTATATTGGCAATCTCCCTACACCCATCGAAATTTATTTTATGGCCGGTTTCCTGATGATGTAGGAATAAAGCTGAGGTTGTTTGTTTGTTTCTGATGCTGAGTTTATGCTCTTCCACTCTTGCTGATGTTCGCCTGTTAGTCTGCCCAATGTACAACTTTTTACAGTCCTGACACAGAATGTTGTATTTTTCCAGTTTGATTTTATCTTTTGGGTTTCCAAGTAGTTTACCTATAGTTGTTTGTGGCTTGTGTATTGTTTATATGTTGTGTTTCCTAAGAATTCTTCCAATTCTGTCTGTTGTGCCTTTTACATATAGTAAGACTACTTCTTGTTTTCCCGGTTCATAATTTTTGTTGTTCGTTGTTCGGGAACCCTGTGCATTAATAGCTTTCTCTATGGTGCGATGTGTGTAGCCATTTTTCTTTACAGCACTAGATATTACCTTAAGTTCGTTTTGTCTCGTCTGTGTTTCAGTTAATCGCACAGATCTGGATATTAGGGTATTTGCCACAGTTTGAATTTGTGCTGGGTGATGATGTGATTTTGCATTTAAATATCTGTCTGTATGTTTTGGTGTCTCAATGCTCAATATAATGAGTGAAACGTCGATTAAATTGTAGTTTTGCTTCTCAATGAGTTAACCTATGCCCAAGAAAATAATTAACAAAATATATATATATATATATATATATATATATATATATATATATATATATATATATATATATATATATATATATATATATATATATATATATATATATATATATATGTATATATATATATATATATATATATATATATATATATATATATATATATATATATATATATATATATATATATATATATATATATATATATATATATATATATATATATATATATATATATACAGAGTACGTACCTGTATAATATTAATGTTGTTTTAAATGTATTTTTGTGTTCATGATCATAGTTTGTTTTAAATGTAATGTTTTTTTGAGTGATGTTTTTTCAATAATGTTTTAACCAATTTAAATACTAACTATACATGTTTTTATTGTAGAAAATAAAATATCTTGAAAAAGCTCAATATAATAAGCGAAACGTCGAGTAAATTGTAGTTTTGCTTCTCAATGAGTTAACCTATGCCCAAGAAAATAATTAACAAAATATTTATATCTGGTTAAAGAAAATAAAAAACGAAAAAAAAAAAAAAATATATATATATATATATATATATATATATATATATAAATAGGACTTCTTTCTTGGGTATAGGTTGATTTGCAAAATCAAATAATGGGATTAACTTGACGTTTCGTCTATCATAGTAGGCTTTCTTAAAAATTGCTCATTCCTTTATTTTTTTCTTTTGGTATATATGGCTTTCTTTTCCTATCTACAATTAATTTAAAAAACATTTAGTGATCTAATTATAAAAAGACATTTACAATTTTTCTAAAACTGATTTAAAATTTTATACTATTGACAATAATTATTACAAAATTAATAAAATAAGGTTACATACCTCGAAAAATGCATGTTGATTATTTATTTATATTTGAATGATAGGTAGCAAGTTAGTGGTTTGCCAGGCAACTCATGGCACAGTTTTAGGTAAAAAGGTGTTCTTATTGTAGTACGTTTTTTTTGAGGAATTTAAGGATAATTTTTTGCTATTTTTTAATTTAAACCTTAGAGTAGAATCAGACATTCACAATGATATACTACATTTTAAAAATAACGGCTTAGACGAAGTTAAAACTATTCTAAAATCAAATTGTGGTATATTTGTATTAAATTTTTTATGTCTTGTTTGTCATTTACTGCATTTTTTTCTTTTTTTATGTGAATCACTTTTTTGATAATTAATTTCTGATACAGGTTATCTTCATCAATGATTTTGGTTTCAGAAAAATTAAATTCGTGTTTTGTGCTTTTTTTTGTGTTTGTGTGTTTAAGTTGGGTTGTCATACCGTCATACCAATATATTTCATAGGGCAGTTTAAACAAGGAATTTCATATACAAGATTGGATTTTTTATTTTTAGGAATTTCAGTTTTTAATTTTGTAAATAGGGAGCCTATCTGGTTCTGGGCTTTATGACACACAATTATGTTATATTTTTCTAAGATATGTTTTAATTTTTCAGATAATTGAGATGTGTATGGCATTGCAATATTTTTTTGCGTATTATCTTGTCTTACGTTTTCGTGATGATTGTTATAATATATGTACGTCCTTTGTTTGATAATTTTTTTTATCAGTTTTTCTGGGAAATGATTTGCATTCAAGGTCTCTTTAACTTTATTAAGGGCTTTAGGACGGTATTCTGGTGACGTTAAAGATATGGCACGGTCAACTAGACCAATCACATCAATTCTTTTTTGCTTGTATGGATGGTGGGAATTGAAATTAAGATATCGTCCAAACCAAGTTTCTTTTGTAAACCATGTAGTTTTTAAATTATTTTCTCTTTGTCTTATTATAATAAGGTCGAGAAAATTTATTTTGTTTTCTGTTTCAACTTCAAGGCTGAACTGAACTCACTGACTCACATATCTCTTAAAAAAAGTAATATTAAAATTCAATTTTTCAAGAACTTCCTTTTCTAGGTATTCCATAACTATTTGTGCGATTGTAGAGGAAATAGGTGAGCCCATAGTACATCCATCAAGTTGTTGATAAAATTGGTTTTTGTATTGAAAATAATTATTTGACATTTTTTCTAAAACTGATTTAAAATTTTATACTATTGACAATAATTATTACAAAATTAATAAAATAAGGTTACATACCTCGAAAAATGCATGTTGATTATTTATTTATATTTGAATGATAGGTAGGCAGTTAGTGGTTTGCCAGGCAACTCATGGCACAGTTTTAGGTAAAAAGTTGTTCTTATCGTAGTATGTTTTTTTGAGGAATTTAAAGATAATTTTTGGCTATTTTTTAATTTAAACCTTAAAGTAGAATCAGACATTCACAATGATATACTACATTTTAAAAATAACGGCTTAATAAAAATAATATATATATATATATATATATATATTGGCATTTTTTTTGCTATTTTGTTGAGTACTGTCACTCCCTGAAACATGTCCATGACATTAATTAACACCCTGTATAATAATATTGTTTATTACTTGTATTTTGCTTATTTAACCTGCATGAACCACCCATCATATTTTTAAATAACAGATATCCACAAATTTTAAAGTATTAGGTATGTTTTTTATTAATTTAAGGTAGGCACAACTTGTATTTTACCAAAAGTATGTAAAGAAAACTGTAAGATACTAATTTAATTTAATAATAATAATAATAGTTATTGTTTATTTTTTGCGATTACATCCTTACATTTAAATCATGAAAGCAAAAGATGTCAAATTGTTGTGATGACTTGTTGCTTGTTTTTCTTAGGAGTTATTTTCATTAGTTTTGCTGTTCTAGAAAAATTAATACTTTTACTTCATTTTGGCATCGCTGTTATGATGATGGTTTTTTTTGTTATATAAAGTATTTGTTGACATATATAACTATACTTAAGTATAATATAAGAGAATACGTACCTAATTTAAATTAAAATAAGGACGTACTGTAATTAGAAGAGCATAATGTGTTGCATATATAATAATCTCTGTATTTTATTTATTTTTTTATTACTGTCTTACACATAGTACCTATAAAAATCTTTTATATTATGCAAAAAAATGCTACAAATCAAATGATAAATACCCACATAATATCAGTAGAAATACATGTATTTTTGCCTATAGTCACTTGACCACCATCTCATATTTTCATTTAATTAGGAAAATGTAGATTGCAGCCACTCTTTCGCATGTTGTGTTACTCTTACTACAAATAGGCTCTGTCCATATGTAGTATTATCAATGATATAAATATATGAAAAATACATGTATAGAAAGTTCACTTTAATCTTACCCATGTTAGTTGTAAGGATCCATATGAGAGTTAATCACAGACATGAAGTCAAACTTTTGAGGACACTTGGTTCTTGAATTTTAATTTATATCAATGACTGGATTTAAATTTTGGTTTATCTTACACAATACGATAATGATCTTAAATTTTGTTTTAACGGGACCAAATTTGGACAATTCTAAATTATAACATTTTTTAAGATTTTCGTCTTAACTATTAGATACTTATATAATTTTCATTAAGTGATATAATGATATTTTCGATGATTTTGCGTAAATTATTCCTAATTGTCTAAAGAACTTATTGTATATATTCTAATTCAACTGTAAATTTATTGTAAGTGGTTTGTTTCAAAGCATATGAAAAACATAAAAATGACAACACATTACTAAATAACCAATTGATCAGACGTTATACTAAATTGAGACCTAAATATTTCTCTATTTATAAACCTTTATTATTTAGTACTAAAAATTCCAATTATTTTAATACTTGTTAAACAATCCCAACTACAAACTCTTAGCCTAAAACCAAAACACTGTTATATAGTTATATTTTGTAGATCACACAACAATTCATTTTGTACTAATGTTGTTACTGAAATTTGATTTTATTTGTGGTTTGTCCATAAAAATATTGTTCTTTTTTAGTAAAAAAATGTTTATAGGCATGTGATATTTGTTTTAAATGTTTGGTGTACTGATGACAGTTACATCAGCTTTTTGAAATATTAAACAAGATAATATGTATCGATACCCTAGCTCGAATTTGGAGTTTTCAAAGATTTTTTTTCAGACTAAAAAGAGTAAACCGAAAGCTGATATAAATATCACAATTCCAAATGATTCGGACTTTAGTGAAGCATCTAGTTCAGATTCCTCAAAACATTTCCCTAGTACTAATGAAGACGATAATCAAGGAAGCGAAGGATTTTGTGAGTGTACAGAAACTTCTGAAGAAGATGATGGATCAAAGGCAACTGATGAAGAAGACTTATTTGACCAACATCCTAATTCAGTTTCAAAAAAGAGTTTAGGTCATCTTGGTTAGTCTATATTTCAATTGCTTATTTCTAATTACCAATATTAATTATATTTTATTAACTGCATTTGCTTATGTATATCACATGAATATGAATATATAGACCAGCAAAATTAACTTATTTTAATTAATATTTTACTTTTTACACCCTTTTAAATAGGAATTAAGGATTTTTTATGTTTTTTTTATCATTTTACATAAGTTTAAATTTGTCCCATTGAAGCTTCTAGTATATATATATATATATATATATATATATATATATATATATATAAAACGAAACCAGTAACGGTAAGGATTACTCCTTCACCATTTTGTCGAGAATCGACCAAAACATGACGCTATGTTTGTTTCCAGGGCCAAGGTGCCAATCTGCTACCGTGGTATCTGCCCCGGCAAGGCTCATCAGGCAGTTTCCTTGGGGGGTATCGGTATTAAAACCGAAATACCCAAACCCTGAAACAAACAAGGTGTCATGTCATTCGACTTTGAAAGTCGACGAGGGAAATAGGCAACCATTGGCGCCATCTGTAGGTACTATGGTGCAACTAAATCGCTTTAGATGCGACCTACTTTGGAGCACAAGACGACACATCTGTGCAAAAATAAAAGAGAAACAGAAATTTCAATTTCTGTGCGGTTCTTGGTCGTAAAAATGGTGAAGGAGTAATCCTTACCGTTACTGGTTTCGTTTTATATAACTTTTTACGACCAAGAACCGCACAGAAATTGAAATTTCTGTTTCTCTTTATATATATATATATATATATATATATATATATATATATATATATATATATATATAAGACGCCACTCTCAGTTTATATTTTGTTTCTGTGTTTCTGTAAGGTCAGTTTTGGAAAATCAATATTACAAAAGCTTTAAAGTTCAGACAAAAAGTACAGTAAACATTTCTTTTAGATTAATACTGATATTAATACCTAGTAGCAAAATGAATTATAACTTACCTACCTGATGGTTTACATCAGTTAATTAATTTTTTTTTGACGGAAATAAAAAAAAAACAAATTTTAGTTAAAAAATCAATTTTAAAGCATTTGCTAAAAGAATATGAATGATGATAGTTGTCAAGTACAATTATTGTTATTTTAAATGGAACACCCTGTATAATATGATTTCATTAAGGGGCCATGTCTTGCTGATTATATACTCATAAATTTAATGGCAGCTGAGAAAATTGAAATAAAGAAAACCATAAAGTGTTTGTATGATTTTTTTTAAAAAATTTTTCTTAAAGTTAAACTTGTAGGATCTCCTTTTAAATATAACCAGATACCCTGTACAAAAAGTTTTGCTGAGTTCAGTGTCGAAAGTGTTATTAAACACCCCCTGAATAACCAGAAAAGCTTTAAGTAGATATAGCAGTCATGAAGCTACCAGTATTCTCTATTTTGCCATGGTATTTCCACAATTTTGAAGCTTTGGTAGAATCTCTTTATGGTTATAATATAAAAAAAATGAATATGAATATAATATTTAAATTGTCTGTATGATTAAGTTATAAAGTGTTATTCTAGTTTTCATGGATTGATGATGTTAAATCTTCTAAAAAAGAAAAAAATTATTGTTGTTTAAGTTGTTTTTGATCATATGACATTTTTTGAAATTAAATTTTTGTTCTATCATTGGCTCTAAATCGCATTTTTGACATAATATCTTTTATGATAATATTTATTTTCCAAAACTGTGTTAATTCCTGCAGAATGTAACATGCTTGTTTAAAAAAACCGCATGATGGTGTACCTTAATACTAATTTCCAGAACGCTGATTACAGAAATTATAGCATTAAGTACCAACATTCTCATTCTCTGGCAAGATAAAGCTCCCTCCTTTGCCTAGTTTAATACAGATATTATTACAGATAGAAAAGAGAATTTGGAACCTGCTAAACAATCTGAATCAGCTTCAAGTTTTGTACCTCTTGACGAAATAGAATCAAAACAGAAGTCATTCAAAGAAACAATTGATGAGCGTAGGAAGCTTGTAGAAGACTTTAGAAACCACAGTAGAGAAGTACCTTTGGATACAAGAATATCAGACAGGATTAAGAGAAGACAGCTGATGGCAGCTCAACCAGATTATTGTGATCTTATCACTTATCCTACTCGAATTCCAGAGGTCTGTTTTATTTTATGTATATACAGGGTGCATATGCAATAATGATTCCAGAACTTAAAAATAAATATTTAAATACTCTAGAGAGTTATACAGCACATATGATGGCTTTTATCAGTTTTTCTGCTTATGTATAAAAAGGTAAAATTACCAATCATGGAATATTTAGAATCAACAATAAAACATTTTTTGATAAACTCGATAAAAGTGATTGAATCGTTAGTCCTTACATGTTGGGCACTATGTATTATAATTTTAATTTAACAGCTATTGATAAGCCCTTAGCTAGACTATAGCGATAAAGGGGGATTGTTTGAAATTAACATATAGTTACTTAAACTTCAACATGGCTTTATTGTCATAAATATAAATTCATTGACAAAGCTAAATAAAAAAAAGATAGGTAAAGTAAAATATAAATACATACAAAAAATAAATTAAGCCAGTGATTAATAAACAAACATTATATATATATATATATATATATATATATATATATATATATATATATATATATATATATATATATATATATATATATATATATATATATATAGATTTATACTCATGTACAGTCATTGTAAGTAAAATGAAAAATAAAACATATAACATACAACATACAAACCAGCATCCTACATTGTTAAAATAATGAACACTTACAATTAAAAAAATAGTACTTTCAAAAAAAAATAATAAGTCAAACTTACTGGTCAATAAATAAAATTTACATAACCAATTAAACAAGTAAATTTGTGACTTGATTTCCAAAGAATAAACACAGAATTAAAAAGTTTTTTTGAGCAGGATCCTCAAAAGCATATATTATTACCTAGGTGTGAATAAATAAGAGCAAAGTATACACTTCGTATTGAGGAGACATCCAGCTCTTCAATTACATCTCTCAATGCAAAATATCATTTTACTAATTTTTAACATAGGGTAGTTATATAAGAATCAAATTTATATTTTACATCAATATATACACCTTAAAATTTGTTTGCTTGAACATTACTTCAGAGTTCTGGTAAATATCATTTATTTTACATTTAAATTTCATGATATTTTTTATGTGGTGGGATATAATTTTAGACAAACATGTTTTAACAATCATTTTTTGCTGAGAACTGTATAATATATTCAACACAAGAGTCCTACATGTTCCATGCAACACAATTTAAGACAATTAAGACAATAAAAATTATCGTTTGAACAAGCCGCCTGAACTAGCTGAAAAATTCCTTTTTTATTTAAAGATTGCAGAAAGCACCAGAATTCGTGATAAAATTTTAACCCCAGCCAATATCCGGTATAGTACAACTGAAGCTCCTTCAGCTAAGGATCCTTTGGAACTAAGCAGTGAAGAGTGTATGTGTACAAGATTTCACAGTTCATGCCCCTGTAGATCAAAAGAAGTCACTGAAAGTAAATCAACAGCAATTCAAACAGATGTAGTGGGTGGTTATAAGAAAACGTGCAAGTGCATTCCGAAGAGAGAAAATAAACTTTCAAAAGCTCCAAACAGGGAACAGTCTGGTAAATCTCAGAATGGAGAAACATTGCAACAATTCAGGTGAGTTGTGTTCTTTTTATTTTTTGGCACATTTTAAGATAATGCAAGTATATTCAGATAAGAATTGGAGAATTTTGCAAGTTTTGCCTCTATAAGCAATTTATCTAACATAGCTGCTGCTTCAAGAGGGATTGTCCGTACATATACAACTGGCTCAATTTACAGTTATAAAATAGACACAGGTATGCATAGTCTATACTTTAATCAAGGATATATAAAACTACTTATGTTCTAATATATTTATTAAATCTTGGAACAAATTATGAAAGATTAAAATGTAATTACTGAGTACTGTGGTTGCCTTAAATCAGAGTGCTTGCAAACAGGCATAGCTAAAGCAGGTAAAATACTTTGTTATTTCATTAGGTTTGGAGTCAATGGTAGAATCTATAGAAAAGAGATAGAATCGGTATGTGTTAGTCTATATATATATATATATATATATATATATATATATATATATATATATATATATATATATATATATATATATATATATATATATATATATATTTGCGTCCGAATAGAAAGAAAGGAGTTTCTATTCAGACGCGAGAAAGAAAGCTTCGAAAATGCCAAATGTGATTTCATTGTAACAGTTTGCATGAAGAAATATCAGTTCTTGTAACTTTCTATGAATAAAATTATATTTTGTTCTATTCTATTCATAAACCCAATTAAAAACAAAAAGTAAAATTACTACAATAACTTCCCAACTTATTTCTAGGTTTACCATGGATTTTTATTTTATGATACTGATTTATTTATTTATTTAATTTTGCATTTACAGATCTGATGTGTTGTCCCAAAAAAATAGTAACAAGTCATTAGGTCCTCCCAAAGAGATACCCACCAAACCTCCTATAAGATTAAAAGAGGCCAGTGAGGCAACCAATAAACCAGGAAGTATATCTACTGGTGTAGATGGAATCACAAATATGACGAATCCAATTTCCGGGGTTTCTAAAATACGTCAATACGATTTTCCCAACAGATTCGAAGGAGACGTATTGTCTACGGCTCGGGTCGAAAAAATTAGTGGGGATAGTATTGAGGTAAGTATTTTTATACTTACAACCACAGAAATCTTACGCCATGTATAAATGAAAAAGAAGGGTTTGACTGACGCCGGTTTTGAAATGCGCATACTCGGGAATCAGTCGCGTAGCTTTTGTAATGCAACTCGGCGTTAATATAACTATGTTAAATATATTCTAACAATCACATTTTTATGTCCCAAAAGACAAGATTTTGCCATATAAATTACACAATCAAAATATTGAAATTCGATCTGAAGCTTTGGATTTAGCAGGCACTTGTTAAGGAGTTCTTTGACACATTTTGTGGTGACACAGTGTTGAGCACCGAGGATACATTTTAAAAATGATGTAGAATATATTTGTATTATCACTGTGGAAAATTGGCTCCCTGGTTTTGAAAATATTCTAAATAAATTTGGAATATTTGAGGCCGCAGTGCTCAATATAGCCTACTTAGGCTTCGGCCTTCCCGGAACTACTACTACTGCTACTATGGTATTTGAACCTTCATATCTGATAACCGTTACTGACACCAATTTACACAAGTAGTCTGATGTCTGATAATCTTCCCTAAGAGATGGTTACTTTTTACACTGTTTTTCAAAAAAAAAATGATCTGTTATCAACAATAAATGAGTGGATTGTTTTATTTTTGCAAATATTACACCTTCTCATCATATTTCTCAGATGTGTGTATGGCTCTTTTTAAATATTTTTGACAGCTCCTGTTACTACCAGTAAGAGAGCAAGCAAATGTGGAGTTCTGCAGGACTCAGTCCTGGGCCTTCTATTTTTTTAATCTTTGTCAATCATCTGACTTGATATTTGGGTGGTGCATTGCAAACAACCCTATATGCTGCTGATGCAAGTATTTTTCTCTGTGATGCAGATCCCAAAAGACTTGTAACTAGGTATCCCAGGAATTTTTTGCGTATTGTACTACATACAATTATGCCTTGTTTTTCGGATAAAAGAAGTTTATACACTACCTACCAAAAACATTTCATACATTTCATTGGATTATGAACCCTTAATCAGGCTTGATACTAAGAGTGTTGCCCGCGCGGATTTATTCAAACTTCTTAGTTTCTTTATTGATCACAAATTGACATGGGAGTGTCATATTGAGTTTCTTACTTCTTACTTAGCTCTGTGTGTTATATAATAAGAAATTTGAGAAGCTCAATGTGTTCGTTCGTTTGATTGATGCTGTACTGTGAACTAGTTTGCACAAGAACAAGGCCGCAATACAGTCTTGTACTCTGGAGAGAATTGATATACTTATAAAGAATTTTTGTATGCCAAAAAATGTAATTAGGTGCATGGTGAATACAAGATCTGCAACATTTTGCAAACTTCTAATTTTAAAACTTAATTTGCTAAAGCTACCCATCCTCTATAGCTATCAGCTTTTTATATATATTTATAAGGATTTTAATAAAATTAAAAAAGTTCAGATATTGACTCATATAATAACAACCATATACACATCTAAGAAGCTCACAGAATTCTCCTGAACATGTGATGGGTGATACATACTTTACCAAAATATTTTTGATAAATTGATTTTCAAAACCTTTTATAGTGTCAGCGAATTTTTGCAAATTTCATATGTAGTCTCTCATACTTGTGTACTTTACTGTGTGTATATGTGTAAGAATATTGTTTATATGTTTGTGAATCTGTTTTGATGTTGTTTCCTTATACACTATATTTTATATATTGACTAGTCATAAATACACTCGTCTCAAATGGAACTATCTAGTTAAGCCTTTTTGTGTGAACCTATTTTCTAAAAGTCAAAACCATTATTAAAGAGGTAAAAGGAAATACATCAGAATAAATTTATAACTATATTCGAGTGGGCGTTCTTTAATGAAATATTGTACTATTACTGGATATAATGATAGATTACTACAAATTTTTTGTTAAATAAGTTTAGTAACTCTCAGTCCATTAGAAGACTGCTAATACAAGTGGCTTAATACAACGAAAAGATGGTGGAAATCTAGGCTATGTATGGTATTTTAGATTAAGATTATTGTATATTATTTTGCCTAAGAGGTTACTGTCTTTTATTAGATAGTAGATATCACATCTTTAATTTTATTATGTATTTTTCTTTCAGAAAAAATGAAAACTTGAAAATGTAATTTTGCGTTCTAAATTTGATTAAATAGTACTTTTATATAAATTTGCTCATTTCATGTTGTAATAAAAATAATTGTAATTCTATCGATATTTTAGGAAATCTTCAAAAATAAATTGTGGACATTCTATTGAAACCAAGCATGTTTTACCTGGTAGTGCTGCAATCAGTATCAAATGGCTATGGATCGTTGTTCCACATTGTTTCATTTGTTTATTTTTACACTTGAGTTATTTTGTGTTTATTTCTGTGACTTTCTAGGATTTTTGATGATGATTATTGATATTGGTGTTTGCTTATTGCAATTTTTCAGTGTAGTTATTTTCAAGTTGCAGATATTTTTCTTAAGGGGGAACTGCACGCAGTATTATGGAGCATTTGCAAGCCTTCCGCCGCTGCAATATTATGTTAAAACTATAAAAGATATGTATTAGCTTCCATGTGATTTTAATAGGGAAATATGTATAGTTGGGCGCTAAATGCGAATTTTAATGAAAAAATCAAATCTAGAGTTATAAAATAGAAATAGATTTGTCCATTTTCGACCATTTTTTGACCACTTTTTGACGTAAATGCCGTCGCATATAATCTTTTTTCCACAAAATGGCTCTTTACTGCCTTGCACTGATCCTTTGTCTACGTAACTGCAAAATTTGAAATGGTAAATCGTACTCATGTCTTTGTATTTCTGCAGCGCGTTTGAACTCATTTTTAAACGAAATGTAATTTAAATTGCCTATACATAACACATTTTTTTGAGGTCGGGCGTGCAAGAGGTTTTCTCTAATTGTAGGTACCTTTTCATCTTACTTTGAACTTGACTAGACCTTGTCGCTGGATTTTCACTTTTTGCGTGCAGTTCTCCCTTAAGTTGATATTTTTCTCAATGTAATATCTGACAACACTGTCATCTCTGTCACCAATTTTTGGCTTCACTGAGAACAAATGCACCAATGGCTTCAATATCTAATAATGGCAAGAAATTTACTTTAACTGTGGACTTTGGAGTACCGCAAGGCTCTATTATAGGATCGCTACTGTTCAATATTTTTGTAAATGATCGTACCAGACATGTTGTGGGCAAAATCATTATGTATGCAGATGACACAGTATGCATTGTTAGGGACCAAAACTCTGAAACCGTTAAGTCTAAACGGGTAAATGCAATAAAAGAAAAAACAGATTGGTTTAATAATGCCAACAGATTTAATTTGAACTATGATAAGACCAATTTTATAGTCCTTAATAAACAGAAACCTAACTTTTGCCCATGATATACTGTCTGAAAATATTAAAATTAATTACGTATCCGAAACTAAAATTCTGGGCCTATTGACTGAAAAACAACTTAAATATGAATCTCACCTAACTGATTTAAAGCTGAGGCTGAATACTATATGTTATTCACTTTGTTTTCTTAGGAATGTAGTTTCGGCAAGTATGTTTAGAACTGTTTATTACGGATACTTTTATTGAAGAATGTGTTAAGTGTGCAATTCTGGGGATGTGAGGATTTTTAGGACACAAAAAAGATATTTAAGAATCATGAATAAACTCGATCCGAGAATATCCTTTAAAGAATAATATAAAATCATGATCCTTCCATGTTGTTATGTCTATTTTATTCTGCTTTCTATACAAAAAAACGAAAACATCTCTAGCAATAATGAAAATCTGCTGTATACTTTCCATAAAGATCAATTTCCCAAAACCACCAGATTTTTAAATATTCCCTTTTATTGTGGCATAACTTTATACAATCTACTGCCGAGAAAATAACATCATTCAGCAACAAGAAGTTAAAAAAGAAAGCTAAAGACGATTCTGATGCAAGGTGCCTTCTATGACCTGCAGGAGTTTGAGAACGAAACATTACTTAGAGACGACTGAATTCTCTACATCTATGTAAACAATTTTTCTGTCATTATTATTGTAGTTTACTGATAATCATAAATATATGAAGGCCAATCAAACTTTATTTTAAACACATTTAAATCAGATCTGCATGGGTGCAAATAGAGGCTATTTTTCAAACTGGGTGTTTTCTTTAGGAACAACTAGTTAGTCCTTATACTTGATATATGAATATACTATTGTTCTTATTCCTGTGTATATGTCGTACTCTTAAGGATAGATATTAGTATCTCGTGCTCTCCTGTTTCTTTTGTGTTTCTCTAATTTTTAAGTGGAACATAACCCAAGAGCTATTGGAGTGTTATCTGCAAAGTTTGTTGTCATACCGAGGAGTTTCAGATCATTGATGTAGAAAAGTGGTTAAAGTGGTGCTAAAACTGATCTCTGAGGGGTGAGGGGCAATGTTAATTTTGTATTCCTCCGAAGTATAGGCATTCACTTAAACTTAAAGAAGTTTGGATACTTCGAATAGAGATGTTGAACTGAATCAGATATAGCAAATCTATACATCTCATGACGGTATATATGATGTGATTAATACAAATTTAAACAAAACTCCTTTTTGTTAAGTGAGGTTTGTACAATTAGACAAAAATATAAATTCGTTATTTTTTTAGGTTATCCCTAATGTCACATCTGAAGCAGAATGGTATGAGAAAATGAAACAGAGGGATCGAGATGCACAAGTTAGAGGTAAGAAAGCTTTAGAAAAGGAAAAGATTCAACGGGACTATGAAGAATTGATGAAAAAGCTGCCGATCCTTCAAAGGAAGGAGCACATTGCTAAGATTGGCATTGATAAGCCAGAATACCACATGTCAGAAGAGCGACTTAGGGAACGCGAACGTGAAAGACAAAATCGTTTGGAAAACGCGTATAGCAAAGTTATTCCGGATTTGAAGCCGCAAATAGTGACTATACCAAGCAGGAAACATGAAATTCCAACAAAGGATGAACCTTTTGAGATTCTTGATGGTAAGATTATATTTTGTGTGCCTTTTTTATAGACTGAATAATAACCTTTTTCTCAAGTTTCAAACTTAAGTCAGATGCTGCCTGTTTGAATGAATAAATATTGGAATGTCCTTTAAAGCCATGACTCATTCTGAAAGGCACATTAAATATTACCTCTTTGTGCTTTTTATTTTCCATTAGGAATCTCTGTTTTCAAGTAGTTTTTTTTCATGTCCGATTTTATATTAAGCATCTTAATTATTATAAAAATATCGTGTTGTTATGGTAAATAACTCTTTAAGATAAGTAAGACTTATTCTAGATACTTGCATTTAAACATTTTTAAACATTCTTTATGGTCAAAGAAAAATGTTCACCAAAAGCTCTTTCTCGAGGTTTAATAAAAAAATGATGAATAAAAAGGAAACATCAAGTGAAATACTGAAACCTAAAGAAAAAATTAAAAACATCAAACATTTATGACTTAAACAGTCTTCAAAATTACTATTATTTTATTACAGCTGGCAAATGGTTATAAGTGTTCATACCTTTATAAATTATTCACTTCTTGGTAGGTTCTTTATTGACTCTTGCATACCGCAGATGTTTGCTATGCTTAAAAAAAAACAGAGTAATATTCAAGGCTTTTTTTCTGGATTACAAAGATCTATGCCATGCATTAGGGGGGATTTTATTATACTGCATTTGCAACATCATTGCCCAAGTTGACACTCTCCACACGAACCGAATAACAATCAGAGGATACCTTTTCAATGAGTGCAGTAAGGTGCTCTTTAAATCTAAGTTCACTGTGATTTTATTGTCTTTCAACTAGAGCCAAGATCATTTAATTAACTCATACCGAAAGCTTAGAAATTAATTTGCTTGACCAGAGCCGTGAAAGCTTCGATTCTCTATTTCATAAAGTGATAACTTATGTATTGCAAATTATCAAACAAATATTCAGAACCCATTTTCAACTGGCAAACATTGCCTTTTACATATAATATAGAATAATTGTGGTTTGCCTAAATAAAAAACCGACTTTAGAATTAAAACAGATTAGTACTATTAGTACTGACGTGCATACCTTGAATCTCTGATTCAGGGGCCGCACCCCCCGCTCACAAAAAGACATTCTTTAGGTCTTCATTTACATACCAAATTGCGAATCTCCTTGACCCGTTAAGTATGTTTAAGGAAAAACGTTTTTTTTCTTCCTAAGCCTTAATAGCTTTTAGACATTGGTAACATTTAGAACTAGTTTGATTATTAATAATGCTCTTAATTGTATACTATCAATTATTTATTTTTTTGGCTTAAGATGAAAACAGAGATCTTCCTTAGGAAGGCTTACCTGATCTTTGACCTTTTTCCAAAAGTTGTGTTTTTTTTTTGTAAAGAAACGAATATCATTAGCCTTCACTTCCCTAATGTGTGAAAATAGTATTCTATATGGCCTAAAATATTGGCTTTTGCACAAAACAGAATATCTATACTTATCTTTAATAAATCTGATAACTTGGTGATAGCTACATCTTGGATAAGATCTGATCTTCATTTTTGAAAATGGTCAAAGTATTTTTTCCATTTGTTTCTTTTCTTTCATAGTAATAATTTTTGGCACTAGTAATAAAAAAATATTGTCTAATTCTCAGACATTTGTTAAGGTAGATTTATACCTATAGTTTTTGTTAACCTATCGGTTAATGCCAACTTCTGGATTGACCAAAACAAATCAGATTTGACCATAAAAAAATTTCTAATTAAACCAGAAGTTGACATGATTAATTATAACTGTCAAAAACTAAGACAGGAAAGTGCAAACCATTTCGTTAAACAGTTTATGTGTATGTGTGTACAGAGTTTCTGTTGATATTTTGACTAGGGTTGATAAACTTTATTTCATAGGATTGAAAAGATGTTTGTAGAAGTTTTAAGGTTATATCTGAACTGCCATGATTTGCTAAAAAACTCAACAAATATGTATTCCAAAGTGAAAAAATTTGCATCTACTTTATTATTTTTAATGAATATTATTGTGTCATTAAATAAGTTTCTTGTTAATTATACATATATTAGGTTTGTTACCTTTATATTTTAAGGCAACTGAAAAAATTCACAAAAACTTTACCGTAAGAGGCAGTGTATTCCTATTGACTGCACCTTTATCTTTTAGAAGTTGAAATGTTCTCTCTTTCTAACACATTGCTCCTTATGGTAAGGTTTTTGTCAATTTTATTTTTTTGTTTTTAAACATAAACATATCAACCCTGGTATATTAATTATCAGTAAGAAGAGACCTTTTCAAAGAAATTGTCTTAGGATGTTTAATTTAAAATACCAAAGTCGAAGCTTATTTTTTATTTTTAAATTAACATTTCTTATTTTTTTTTAACAAATCCTTTAGAAGAAAACCTTAATACTTTTGTTTTAAATATGTTTCTGTATCTTTTGGGATCATTTTATTCTGCCCACATTTTCATTTGCTATTACTTTCTTATTTTTTAAGATATCAAAATTATCCAAAAAAACGGATTATGTGGCTAGTTTCCAAAATTGTGTTACATTACAAAATTATATAAAAAAAGTTAATAGTCAAAAGTGTTTGATTTGCATTTTTTTGAATTTTACTTTCAGTTTATAGGCCTTATTTTCTGATTCTAATTATACCGAACTTGGTACCATCATTTATAAAAATATACACAAAAATCTAGAAAAAGTTCACCATAAGACAAATATAGTGAAGAGAGCAATATAATCATTATCACACACAATGGTCTTATGGTTAGTTTTTCTTTATTTTCTTGCTTATTTTTAAAGTTGAAGTGTATTTAGAAATAGGGAACATAGACACATCTATTGAAAATATAATTCTATTGATGTTACAGAAAGAACTTGGTAACTAGACATTCTAATTGTGTTTTGAAATATTTTGATATCTCAGAAAATTTATAAAGTTAAAGCGGATTCAGATGTGTGACCCACCCTTAATTTTTTTAAAAGATAGATATAAGAAAGTCAATATAGCAAAGTGCAAGCCGTTTTGTTCAAAGCGTTTGGTCGATAGAGGGTTATGGACGGTCCAAAATGACATTTTTGAGACCTTATTTTTACGAAACTAGTCGAATTTGGGTACGCAACTATACAACATGTCACATAAAATGTGTTAATAGATAATAATATATAGGATGTATCAGGATAAAAGTTAATAGCAAAAATATCTAAATTTAAACAAGATATGGTATCACCAGAGACCTCAAAAAGTTGCAAAATTTTCCTATAGTTAACCTCATTTCATCTCAGTATTTTCAAAACCAAAAAGTTATAAGGGTGTATAAGCCACTATTTTGTGGCACACAGTATATAGGAGTTCTTTTGGTCTAGGGGATGACTCCAGGACACTTAATTTGGGCAAATGGGACACATATACTAGACCGAAGACTATGTTTTCAGCAGAAGAAGTGCAGGAAATTATTAAAGCCTTTACAGTTCAAAAACCAGAAGATAGGAAGTCGAAACTCAAGCAACTTCTGAAGAGCCTCAAGCTTCAAAAAGAGCAGCTCATAAATGAGATAAGGGCACTACCTAGAGACGATAGTATCGATGCTCTTATCGGAGATTTAACCTCATTCAGTGATATTGACAGCACACACAATAGGTAAGTTAGTTATGAAATTATATTTTATCATCGTCTTAATTTACTATTAATTTTTTATTAAGTTGCTTGTGCTCAATTAACTTCCCACTGAATAGTTCAGTTAGTGAGTTAAAGATAGATAATATCCACTAAAAGCTATTTAATTCACACAAATAATTAATTAATGATTAGTCCGAAAGGCGCACTGAGATCCAAAAAGTGTGCCAAAGGTAAAACATCATAAAACGATCAATTATATTATATTTGTGAATATTTTATGAGACTCGATTTTTGTCATTTTTAAATGGAATTTAAAT
The DNA here is from genome assembly GCA_030620095.1 of Kuschelorhynchus macadamiae. Lineage (NCBI taxonomy): Eukaryota > Metazoa > Arthropoda > Insecta > Coleoptera > Curculionidae > Kuschelorhynchus > Kuschelorhynchus macadamiae. Next base: position 164,160 of record JAUTXW010004088.1, read on the forward strand.
GTTGACTAGCTTCATAATTTTTTATACCTACAAGATGTAACCATGTTTTAACAGTATTTTACAGGATTTACTACAGTATGCTAAACCACCAAGTTCTTTTTATCAGATTAAAAAAAAATGCTCATCTTTTTGTAAAAATTCTCAAAGTGTTCGTCTTCTTTAGGATTTTGTAAATATTTGTAAACGAAAATTTTAGAAATCTGTTCCAAGGTGACAGTGTAGGGTTCTTAAGTGCATAAAAGGTAATAAGCAAAGGTACGCATTTTTTACAGATGTTACTTTCGGCCATAAATATTCTTAGCCACCTTGATAATTATATGGCTGTTACAGGCGAGGAAAAGTATCTCAAAATAAAAAATTGTTTATTACTTTCTTCGTGTAGACGACTTATAGGCTATTATTTAGCTTTATTTTATTTAACTTCACCATTGCTCTAACTAATTAACTTTTTATTATTAAAAGTTAGATGTTTGATTGAACTGAAATTTTGCACATGTGTATAACGCCTGTAAAAATTGTATGAAATACCTTACCATTTCAAATAGTGATGCCGCTGATACGAGAGATTCTCGCCTCCCATCTCGTGTTTCTCTTTCCGGGGCCACACGAGACCAGATAAGAGAGGGGACTTCTCTCGCGGAAAATTTCTCGTTCCTCTCGAGCTCTCTCGTCTCTCGAGCGTACAAAAATCTCCATTTTTTATGTTTTCAGTATTAAAAAAGACAAATTATTAAAAAACAAAATACCGTGCTTATGTAAACTGATCCCAAAAAATTAAGCGTATTTTTAATGAACTCGAAACTTCTATTTTCATATTTAAAATTTTATTTTAATATGCAATACGGGAATAAAAATGGTGTTTGTCTTTTATAGTAATCGTTACAAACGCCTTAGATTGACCAAATGTCAATATACAGGGTATGTGAAAATGTCTGTGCACATATTAGAAAATTGTCTTACATTTTTATGAAAAGTAGGAAACAAAAAAAGTCGTCACCTTAACGTACCTAGTTAAGAGAAAAATATTCTGTCTTGCTTTTTAACTTTTTTTGTAAATTTTATTTTTATTACTGAGATCTATTTAGAGATACCTTTGAAATCAGGTTTAATTTTAACTCGTTGTTTCCCATTTGTTTTCTACGACATCTCGTTTTCGGCGCGGCATGCTTCGGACTTAATTGTCAATTTTATCTTGATCTAAAGCGTCCGACAATACCGGAAGAAGGCTTGGGGATCAGCACCTTTCGGAATTGGAGGTTAACTCTCATTAGGTAATTTTCCCAGCATATCTCACATATGCTCAGTGCAATTCTGGCCAGGAGGCAGTGCCGGTAAAGGCAACCGTTCTATGTCGGCTTTCTCTATATGTTCAAGAACAACCAAAATACCCAAACCTGCTTTCATCAGAGAATATCACATAATTTCATTCTGTCCCTAGTTAAGCCAAATCTTTATAGATTTTTGTATTTATTATTACAGACACTTTGTATAATGAAGTGACAAAAGTAACATTTAACCTGTTAAACATCAGATCTAAAATTAAACTTTAGTTTGAAAGTATCCGTGAATATATCTCAGTAATAAAATCCAAATTTGAGAAAAGTTAAAATATTTTTCTTCTGTTTAGGTTAGACTGTTCTCAAGTTATCGTTAGCGCATGTTTACATGTACACACAAATTCCCACATTTTTTTCTAAAAATATATTTTTTATATTTTAGGGACCCTAAAACGTCGCAAAAATCTAACTTATATTTTTGAAAATTCTTGCGATTCCAATATTTTCTCTATTTAGCCCTATATAATGTAGTAATAATACAGTATATGGCTGTTGTATGGGGAAGTAAAAATGCGTCCAACTTTTTTCACAATTTAATGTCAGATATCTGTAAAGTGAGCTATTGATTAAGTTATTACATATTTATTTACTTTTGAATCAAAATAAAACTGAGAAAACCCCTTTGTATTTCTATATCGTCCTTTATAAAAATAAATAGGTTATTTTTGTTAGAGTATTTAAAAAAAACAAATAAAGCCAGTGGCGGATCTATAAATGGAGGGCTATAGCCCCCTTTTTTCAGGACCTCCCAATTTACGGTCTACTCAAAATTCCACATTATTAACCTCCCCCCCTTGACATCACCTTACTTGCTTGACATCATCCTAGATTCGCTACTGAATAAATTCGGTTACCTAGGTAAAAAATATAAAACACTTTTTTATTGCCATTTTGCATTTTTTCTATAATAAACCTTGTGCAAACTCAATTTTTACAGGGATCAATTATTAAAAAAAAATCTTATATAATGAAGACTTTACTGGTTACACTCTATATTGAGAAGGGTGGAAGTGCCCTCCCCACTGAAGGCTTATCTCTTTTTTACAGAAAATATGATGACTAGGGAGAAAGTGTGAAACTGTAAAACCTAGCGACCAAAACAAAAAAAAATCCTTCGTATACATCACAGGTCATTGTAGGAATGATGTGCCTGGGTGGGAATCGACAGCATCCCTATAAGCTCGACACTAAGGGTTGTTAATCTACTATATTTTTTATGGTTTTCATTTGTATGTAACTGCAGTCTAAAATGAAGGAGGTACTGAGTAATTGCGTATAATATTCTAACTCCATTAGGTTTGTTATTTTAAGTTTTAAGAAAACATTTTTTAAAGAACGTTATGTAGTTAAATTTATAGCTTTTAGAATTTCTTTATGTACGACGGTTTTTTTGTCTGAACAGAAACAAGAGTAGTGAACAGATGTACACCCGGAACGAAAATACATCGCATTTTTCAATCCCTAAAGGACAGTTAATACAAAATCAATATACATAAGAATCTTCGCTTTTGATTTATTTATTTCAAAAAACTGGTCTTCCTGCTCGCGACCAGAACGAACGAAAAATAATATACTACATATACAATAAACGATGTTTTTATGAGAATTACGTTGATCTAGCTGATCACTAGAGTGATTTATACGGAAGCTCTTTTCTGTTGGTAGAACGACTCACCTTGACAAAATCAACATGATTTAATTACAGCCACAAAAATGTTGTAGGATTAGGTATTTTTTAAATTATTTCCATGGCAATTTAGAAATTGATGAATAAATATTTTTTTGTTTAGTGTTTGTTTTTCTCGTGCAATAGTCATGTCGAATACCAGTCGAGAAAAAAAATTGTAGAGAAAAATTTTCTCTTGTAATATTCAAGTTTGTTTCGCTCATGACATTTTTACCAAACCGCAAGCTTGAAAGCTCGAGATTTTGTAAAAAAAATTTCTCTTTTGTAGTATTAAATATAGGAATACCACTTTTATTTTCGTTATGTACGGCTTCCCTGGTAGCAAAGGCACAGTTCCTAAAGTACTGGTTTGTTGGGTGTTTCCCATAGATATAAAAATAAACTAGAACAAAAAATGGCACCATCATGCAAAGTTGTATAGGTTGGGATCTATTTCTAGTATTTTTGGCGACGTTTTGTTGGCAGTGTTTTATAACCATAGTCAACTTCACGTTATTTTCCTTTCTCGGAAGTATGGTTTTAGTCCGAACTCGGGTGTGTGACATCGGTCAGTTAAAATGTATTGAATTTTAGAAAACAATATTTTCACCTACCATTCAAAGTCAATTAATATAAAATATAATGATGACTTTCTTGATAAAACAGAAGCTAAGATAAATGGTTCAAAAAGCAACACATGTGGTACCTTATTAATTTCATGTAGTGGCCCAGAGTGGTACAAGGAAATGACAGAGGTTCTTTTAAAGTTGATGTCCTGTCTGAGGAGAAAGATAAAGTGTAGAATGCAACATTGTGGATCGTTGGTGTTATTGTACATTTCACAAAAAACAACAAAATTACTTCAAACTGCGACGATGTTAGATTTCAAATTTGACGTTTTCAAGCAGGCTATTTTTTCAGCTTTTTCGCGATGAGTTTTCAGGTCAGGTAGTTTTCGGCGCTTCCAATATTACCGAATAAAATGCACCAAGATATACAATTGTGTATATGGGTGTTGTTTTATTTACACGGGCCTTATGGGCCATCATTATTCTGAATCTTCTTGCATGCCTATGGACTTTCCTAAGAAGTAGTAATTGATAAATTACTTTTCATAGATGATTTTTTGTTATAGTTTTTAGATTTTTAGATAATTAAAAATTACCACCCTATTACAAAATTTAATATTAAGCTTTTAATGGTAAAATTATATCATCTGTTAACAAATTAAGAATGTTTTTTTTTTCTGATTTACATATATCACAAATCTTTTAATAAGAGAACATTCCTTAAAGTTACCTTTATTAAAACTGCTACAATGTTATGTCATGTCAGCGTGGCGTCGCCCAAATAAAAGCGAGGCCAGAGAAATATATATTTTGGTAGTACTTGGGATTATTTATCTTTACTTAAACTTGCCTACAATCTTCGGCCGAATATCTAATACGACTAAAGTCGGTCGACTAATATTAGTGCTACTGCTGCACGCTTGGGAGGCAATGAAGCAGCAACAGCGTTAGACACGCATTATATGATGCCGAGAGGAAAAACAAAATAGTAATTTTTTAAACTTCAAACTTGATCGAAGCGTAGGGTTCTGAAATCAGGCTAAGCTCAATAAACGAGGCCCGAAGTTATCTTCGTATAAAGTCAAGGGAACGAACAGGAGCACAAAATCTAGTAACATTAAAGGCACCTGAGTTATAAACAATTATTTCAAGCTCTTTAATAGCTGCACTGCATATTTAAAATTTAAATGCGATGTTTGATGGTATTGCCACCAATATATTCGCGTCTGGTAAGATTAACATTTTGAGTATTGATAACTTTAACAATTTTTAAAGAATGTAGTGTTTTGGTTTTAGATGCAAATGGGTATATATTTTGAAAGTGTCGGGAATGTTTTAAATAAATGATGAACGATCTGGGTTTTTGTATGTGGTTTTTGTAATTTACCCATCTTGAGTGTAGGAGATATTGTATCTACCTGCTTCGAGCTAAATACAATTTGTATTATTTGTTTTCTACTTCATGTAGTTCTTTTTATTTGGTTTGCTGAGTCCTTCTACACTAATGTAATGTAATGCTTGTTTGATGGCTGATAGAGGCTCAGCTGTAGTGTTAACCTGTTGATAATAATACCAAGGCATTAGTTAAATCTATAAGAATACCTTACTCTAAGCGTTTCTCATATAGTAGAGAATGTGTAGCTGTTTTATTATTGTTCCTACTAATCTCATAATTGCTATCAAAATTCCTCTTTCCCTTTCTTTTTCTCCTATATTAATGGTTAGAAGAAACTGTGCTACTATATAACATTTCTTATTTTTTATTTTATTTTAGGCCTAGTAAACATAGAAAAAGAGATAAAGACAAGGATAAATCAGAGAGAAAAAGACGTCGTGAGGGAGGTGATTCAAGTAGCACTTCCGCTGAAACTTCTGTGCACGATAAACAAAGCAAATCAAAAGGTCGTCAGAAAGACAAATATAGTAGATCTCCTTACAAGAAAATGAAAAGACCCGTTCCTAAAGTGCTAGTGTTACAGAATACTAGCACTCAAACAACTCCAAAAGCAACAAAGGAGAAGTCTTCTACAACTTCAACTATAACTACTACTTCATCTGGTGTTCAAGTTTCTGAGCAGCCCCAGCAATTAGAATTCAAAGGAGTCTTACCTGATGGAATTAAAATTTGTACTAAATCGCACGTACCCTGCGATTGTTACAAGGGTGTTGAAGGCGGCTCTTCAGAGGAAGTGTGTAAAATATATATAAAATTAAATGAAGAGAAGTCTCCTAAATTTGAGGTCGTAAGGACTACCAGAGATTCACCTGGGAGAATAGATGGCGATAAAGCGATTGAGCAGACAATACAGGTATGGACTCTGCAGACGTTTAGTTTAAAACGATTGGCCATGTGTGTATTTTTCTTTGACAAAAATTCGACTCCAAAAAGTACAAATCACATTTTATACGACCTTAAAAATTTGACTTATTAAGGTCGACGTCAAACTACAATCTGATTACTAGGTACTACATTGCGTTACTGTTCCCGGCCGGATCATGTTTTTAATATTAGTTGCTTAACTTTAGAATTCATCATTTTTAAAGACATAATATATGATTTACTCTAATACCGCAAGTAATTTGTTTAATACCGTTTATTAATATGATACAGGTACAGTCAGATTTCGTCGAGAGTTCTTGAGTAGTTGACCTAGGAACTGCGGCAGGCATAGGACAACGTTGTCATCACATTCATAGGGGTTTCTAGACATGCGGAATTGATAAATGGTTTTGCGCTTCACGTAGTCATTTTCTTATCTTAAATGGAATGCCCCATTTATTTTTATTGCAGTGAATTGACCGTGAAAAATTTAGTAAGATCCCAAATTTTCAAAATTCTATCTGTACTGGTTGCTCAGGACTACACCGTATTTACAGTTAAAAGTACTGGAACACTTAACTATCTTTAAAACCGCTAAAGTTGTGCTTACAAAATTCGGCATTTGGGGGTTTCTGGGCATGCGCTGCACGCAGTAATTTTCTTATCTTATATGGAATGCCCCATTTATTTTTATTGCAGTGAATTGACCGTCAAAAATTTAGTAAGATCCCAAAATTTCAAAATTCTATCTGTACTAGTTGCTCAGATGTGACAACACCGTATTTACAGTAAAAAGTACTGGAACGCTTAACTATCTTTAAAACCGCTAAAGTTATGCTTACAAAATTCGGCATTTGGGGGTTTCTGGGCATGCGCTGCACGTAGTAATTTTTTTGTCTTATATGGAATGCCCCATTTATTTTTATTGCAATGAATAGGTCGTCTCAAATTTAGTAAGATCCCAAATTTTCAACCTCATTTACAGTAAAAAGTACCGAAACGCTTAAATATCTTTAAAAACGCTAAAGTTGTCTTTACAGAATTTGGCATTTGGGGGTTTCTGAGCAGTTTTGCGCTACACTAGTCATTTTCTTATATTAAATGGAATGCCTCATTTATTTGTATTGAAATGAATGACTTGAGTTATCAATGATATTTTGTGTGATATTGGCGGCTTTCTCTGACATATTATCCAGGCCATAAGGATAAAGCAAAAAAATTAAAAAATATTACAACTACTAACTACCTGCTTTTATTGAAAAAAGCAGTTATTCCCAACAAGCCGTTGCCAAAACATCGGTTATTATTACCTAAAAGGGAGAAATCTAATAAATAAAAAATAAATATACATACCTTTAAATCTGCACACCATCAATGTAGGCATTTATTATTTTGTAATGTAACGACCTTTATTTCTTATATAAAATACCTTCTATAACATTATTTGGACGGAATTCCTGATATTTCTATACTTTTTGAAATGTATATCAATTTTCACCGCACCTCAAAGTTCTTGCTGTTGCCATGTTACAACAATGACAAATTAAAATAGAACATCAGTTAAATAGCTTAATATTGTATTGATTACATAATTATAAGTTTATTATGGCTCTATCTGACTCAACGCACTGATATTTTGATTTTTCGTGGATATGGAAATAAAACCAGGACATATCAAGGAGTTTGTTAATGACTGCTGTCCTAACAATCCAATTAAAAGTCCTTTACCTAAAACCGGCCGCCCAAAAACTGCTACAAGTAGTGAAAATAAATTGAACGTTTTATTACAAATAGAGGAAATTCAACCAGTTAGCTATAAATGCCGAAAATCTCTCAAAAATCTGTAAGGACTACCTTGAAAGAAAACAAATTGAAGCCGTACAAGATCCATTACACCCAAGAGCTTTTAGAGGATCATCCTGAACGCCGTACTGAATTCGCCAAAAATGAAAAATATCAGCTAAGATACTTATTTTGAGCACAACATTGTGTTCAGCGGCGAAGCTATTTTTTGTTTGAACAGCCAGGTTAGTAGCAACAATTTTAGAATTTGGTCTAAAGATAACCCTCATTGGATGAAAGGACTTTATATGGTGCCAAAGTAGAAATTGATGTTAGTAGATAGATAATCAAAAATTAAGATAGAAAAGTGCAATTTGTTTTGTTGCAAGTTAAGTCGTTTAGGAGTTACAGAGCTTCAAAAGTGTAATTTAGGTATAGGGAACATAATATAAAAAGTGTTAAGAATTTTCAATACAACACAAAAATGTTATCCCAGTATCCGTAAACAGTATAGGATACATGAGTGCTGTTAAAGCCAAAACAAAGAAGATAAATATATGTACCCAAAATAAAAGCTCTAGAGAATCAATGAGAATAGAACAACATATATTTTCAACATTATTAAAATACTGCCTTATTGAATCTTCAATAAATCGATATATCACACTCACAAAAGTGCGGGATTCCTGGAGAAGATCCGGGCGCGTAGTTTCAGAAGTAAAGAGCCAAATATTTTACACGTTGTTCGTTGTTCCGTGTTAAGTAATCAACAATCAATAGGTAAAGATTAAAGGAATAAGAAATAATAACTACATAATTTATATAACCAAAACATTATTACATTATTTTTTATTACGGTCTCGAGTCTTGTTAAATTTTAATCTCGTTCAGTTCTTTTTGATCGACATATTTCCCGTACTAAATTTAAACGTTTACCACTTAATTTGGTATTTATTTTCTCCAAAATTTTTACATTTTGATACATAGCATGAAAATCAGGATAACATTTTGAAGACAATGAAAAAATTAAAAAATTATGCACTCTTCGTCAGAGTCGAGAAATCTTACCGTTTAGTGGCAAAATGGTCTCAAAATTTTCATTAATCTAAATCAAATTTTAAAGTGGAATCGATCTCGATATTTTAAGAAACCATACGTCTAGATCATCGTTAGGTTATCTGTCAACTAAATAATAATGTTATCAAATATTTACTTAAATAAAAGTTTGGCATTATTAGCTTATTAGTTTGTCCCAACTAATTCTAAAAACTGAGTAGAAAACCCAAAATATTATCCTTAATGTTTACTTTTCGGTTAGCTGAATTACATACACAAAAAGATATGTTACACAAGTTTGATACTAGGCTTGATAACTTGTGTTATAATAGTTATCTTCTTTTCTCTTTGCGAGCTCCTTTTTCTTTCAAGATACACTTCATGTTGGTAAGATTGCAAATAATATATATCATATTCATATATAATACAAAATAATACTGTTTTCAAACAGTTTCAGCGACAGCAGTTTATGTAACAACAGTTTTTTACAGTTGATCTAAATTAAATTTATAATATTTAGTTACAGCCGGAGAAAAGTCGAAAAACATCTACAAAAGTTGAAGAAATCATACCAAAGTTGCCTGTAAAAGAAGAATATTCAAAACCGCCCAGTAAAGAAAAAGAACGACCAAAAAGAGTAAAAACTAAATCAGTAGCCACAGAAACAGAATCAAGTACAAAACCATCATTAAAAGAACCCAAAAGAACTAAAGACAACATTACCAATAAAAGGAAATCTCCCCCCAGAAACAAGAGCGAGTCTTGGAAAGAACATTTCAGTAAAAACTCAATATCAACTTCGAGCACATCATATATGAGTCCACCAGATTTTTCACGTTCAGAAATACCGTACAGCGGTGAGGGTACCAAACCATCTTTGTATAACTTGAGGAAGAAGCCCCAGCAAAAGAATATTGACAGGTAATATTAAGCTCAAATTACAATTAAGGGTTTTTGTCCAAAAATACAATTCCCATTGACAAAGCAGAAATTAAATTCAACTTACTGAAGCACAGAAAAATGTCCACTTCAAAACTGAAAGTGACAAGGTAAATCAAGTAAAATAGTACATCACAACAAAAATCAGTATTAATTATAATCTGTACTAAAGATAAAGATAAAAGTTACAATGCAAAACGTTACTAAAATATAAAAAACTATACTAGAACAACTATTAAAACTCATCTGCTGTCTAGTAAGCCTTCATAATTAACAAACGCTTTATCTCTCTGCGAAAGGACTTCTGGCAATTATTTGGGGAAGTTTAAGGTCAGTTTGTTAATAAGTTTTTTTAGATTGGTTTGGTAGGTCAGTACAGGTTTGAATTTAATTTAATGTCTACATTTTTTGACCAGTAGCAGAAGGTTTCTATAATAACAATACAAGGTAAGGTAAGTATGCTGTTTTGAATAAAAGTGGCCTACACGAATCCCTGGGTCCAGCCCGACACAATTATCTCCGAGCCGTATTTTGCAGTATAAAGACAGAGTTAAAGAGTGTTTGAGAACATGAACCTTAAAAAAATTCCGTACCTCTAATGAATCTCAATGGCTATAAAGTATGAATCCCTAGCTATGCTCTGGCCAAACTCACTAGAAATGATGAGTGACCTATGATAAAAGTACAAAATGCCCACTAGTTTCGCTTGATTTTTGCAAAGTATTTGATAAAGTTAATTTTTCGATACTCTTGAAAAAAGTGTTTGATTGTTATCAGTGGAGTAATATGCGATATGATACTTCGCCATCTTGACTGGCAGCTCCTTCAATATCAGCAACAAATTCATAATGATTCATGATCAGAACAACACATCAACAAAAACATTCCGGTTAAATTTCTGATTTTGAAAATTCACAGCGATTCCAACAATGGTTGCTCTATTGTATGTTTCGCCAAATAGTTGCATAACCTGAAACTAGGTGATAAATTGATCAAGGGTGTAATCAACAGTTTTATTTTCGAGTTTTAAGGGTGAGTCAGAAACCTTTCCAAATTGTTTTTGCACCATTAGCAAATTTATTGGTGTCTTTTAAATACTCTTTCAGGGTAGCTTTTGGAATGTTATATTGCCGCACAATATTTTTTTAGTCCTGCATTTCCATTATTATATGCTGCAATTAGCCTTCCCATTGTTTCTTCTTCTTTGATTTTAATGAATGACTCGAGTCACTCATCTTAAAATCACTCGAGTCTCGAATCTCAAACAACTGCTAAGTTCACTTACTACGTACACTCTCTGACACTCTGATAATACCGAAGAGCAAGAAACATAATTTGTTTATTTCAATGCTGATCAGTAAATTGATTATAAATGAGTGTAATTCATACTGGCACCCCAGACTTTCAAATAATAATAGAATAAAGTTAATACATTATAAATAAAATATAATGATGGTTAGAACATTACAAAAGATATTTATTTAAGTATTTATAATTTACAAAAGCAAACAAAACCTATAACTAAAGTAGTTATACGCGTAAAGTATTCCCACACTATACTCGTTTGTTTTTCTAATCTTGACATTGCTAGTTAACTTTTAATTTTCAAAATATTATCCAAGGGCACACTGTTAATAATTGCGAATAATACCAACGATTAAAATATCATATCAACTAAACACATCTACGCAGCATTCAAAATCCGGGGAATTACTAGCCTTAATAACTTAATAACCATTAACCAAACATGCATACAATTCCAGAAATATTCATCAAAATGCGTCATCTGCTAGTTGGGAGCAGTCCGCATGCAAACCAAGTTGAAATCTGTAAATGCGAGTGATTCACTAAGCATCCAGCGAATCGTCAGCAGTACGCCGGCCGTCGCTCGCGGCAAGCAAGAAATCACAGGTATGCTCTAAACTCCGCTGCGATAAATGACTCGATGACTTGAGTCAGTGCCACGATTCATTTAATGCTGGTGACTCGACTGACTTAACTCAATAAGAAGACTCGCTTTTGCCATCTCTAGTCCTTTTATCATAAGTTGTTCTTTGTGCCATATTGCATAACCGCAAATATATATATATATAAATTTACATAACTAGTTGCGCAGTGCCCTCCCCTGGTGCTAGGAGGCCCGGCGATAATGTGTACTGGAGCCCAAGAAAAACACTGTTTATAAGGAGATTATGCAAACTATGAAGGAGCTTTTTTTAGACATCATTTATTTTTTGTGGCGAGTGCATATAGGGAGCCCCTTCGTAAAAATATCTACCCTCATATAGTACGAAAGCTTTCACGGCTGAGTTAGATTAAGAAATCATGGTTCTTGGGTTTAGACTGTGTCAAATTGGAATTACTTTCCAATTTTTCGCCTGCCATTGCATGAGGCATCTTCAGGGATCCTCACTGCACAAAATCAAAACACCGAATGAGCTCTGGTGAACAAAATTCAGATATTTATACTCGTCCGTTGACACATAGCCAAGCAATTTCATTATAGGGGGGGCTTTGAGTTCAGTCGCTATATTTTAATATGGCTGCTTCTTTTTCGCAGATCGTCAACCCTAAAGAGTTTTTTGGAGTCTACGCAAGATCAGGATATCTATACAGACAAGAGACTTCCCAAATACATCAAGCGCCTTTTAAGTATGTCGAAAATGAGCGTTGACGAGTTGGGCATGTCTTCCAGTGATGTCCAAACCCCAAGTCAGAGCGTTATCGAGATGGAATCCAACAATCCTTTGGCAGCATTACACAACGTTATTAGATTTATTAACTACAAAGCGGCCGATATAGCAAAGGAATTAAGCATTTCTACTGAAGATATACAAGCCCCTCCAAATTCTTTTATCAATAGTTCTGATGGATCAGGTTCTAAGGTTCAGCAAGGTACGAAAGATTATTTTCATTATACCTCTTTGAAAACACCTCCTTTATCACCTGTTTTAGTATAAAGAAAATGCATCTTTCTTGAGCACTAACCTCCCATGTTAAAATAACAACACATTTAATTAAGAAATATTTAAAGTTTTCAATACAGTACAGTGTTTTCATTTTAGCGTATCCCCATTTTAAATACATATAGCTCTTTTATTATTTGACCTATAGAAATGAACCAAAAACAAAATTGTAGGTATACTGCTCAAGTTTTTTTTATCGTGACGAAACTCATAATATCCATTCGGCGAAAAAAGTTACAGACCCAACTCACATTTTCTTAAATATTATTATCTATAATGAAAGGCTTCATTCCCATGACTACAAAAATATATGGTCATTGATATTTGTTGTTTCACTAATTTTCAATTTGTTAAAGATTTAATTATAATAAGTTATATTTATATTTGTACAATAATACCGATTAATATAATATATCCTTCTCACAACTCATTACTTTTCACCCTAAAACAAATACTCAATGTGAGTCAACATTTAAGTTTTCGTTTTGACATTTATTTTACGTAATTCACGGCTAACCGAATGAAGAATGCGCCTCGTTAATCATATCGAAATCTCCACGGCAACGTACAAATCAAACAATGCTAGTTTATTTGTAATTTAATTTAATCCTCTTTTCCCGTGCTTATACGATTCTCGTGCTTGTACTGAAATATAGTAATAGTATTTATGATTTATTTACCATTAAGATATTTATTGGCAAATATGCATGATGGCTTGTAAGGAAACTAAGACATTCTATGGCGAATGGGTTAGAATCATAAAAAGTATTATGATTAATGTACAAGTACAAGTACAACAAGTATTATTGTGAAAGTTTCGTCGATTTTTTAGAGGGGGAATAGGAGAGATCTAAATTGTGTTGTTCATTCGTAACCTGTTTAAAACCGACTAAAAAAAGTATTTTTTACGAGTTATTGTAAAAATTATAACATAAAACAAATTTTAATAGACTTATAAAAATCTATTGCATCTAGCTTCTTCAAAAACTCATAAACACAAAACTTCGCTAAAATAACCTTATTAATACTTTGTTTGGTTGCTGCACCATAGTGAATCGTAATTTTACGGGTTGGTTTGTCTAATGTTTAACTTTTTAACCTATAGTCTGGACAAATGAATTTTTGCGGAATCCATTTCGTCGTAAGTTTCAGCTGCATATGTTTTATCTTTAATATTTTAAATACACATTTAAAAATGAGCATCTGGGGGCAGTTGTTCGTCTGCCCTCCTCTCTGGCTATGCCCGTGGGTATGAATGTGAATGCATTGACATCAGTGGCGGCTCGTGGTGTTTAGGCTAGGGTAGGCGACAACCACAATAATTTCAAGAATAATGACGTTATAAGAAAACGTTAAGCCGCGTACACACTTAGCTGACAACTAAGTTTTATAAATTAAATTTATCCGCCTATCTTTTAAAAGGGCGAATTTACTTATTATGACATCCGTAAAGTTATCAGCCTTCTGTAAGGAGCAGGACAACTCTTTTTCTATTGAAATTAGCGCAAGTGACAATAAACGTTCATTTTTTATTGTATTGCGAGAATTCGTTTTTATTCGCTTTAAACAAGAGAAATGTCTTTCCACTGAGGTACTTGTAATAGGTATGGTAGCAATTAACGCAAAAAGTTTGTAACTTTCAGGAAATATTTCTTGAAGTTCATTTTTTACAAAATGTTTTAAAATTGCCTCGACGCTCAGCAATGCAAATTGTTCATCGAGATATATTACACTAAGCTCATTAATTAATTTTTGTTTGTCAAAGAAATTTTTATAAAAGTTGGTCACATTCGTCACAAATTCAAGCGGAAAATTTTTGCTATATTCTTCGAATTTTGAGGAATCCGCTAAAGAAAAATATAATAACTGAGACATATCTGCAAACCTAACTTCTATTTGAGTCACAATATTGTCAATTATCTCATACAATAAAATGCGTAAAGAACTTTGCTCATCGCCTTTAATGGTGTCCGATAACTTAATTCTTTTTGACAATTGCCCTGAGTCCCTTTTATTAAAAATCCTTGTTTGGGCTTGTTCAAATATTGTATTAAACATTGTCTCATTTCTCAATAACTTGATACGATCTCTTGCCATAAATATTTGCTTTTTACAATAGGTGATGTCCAATGATTTTTTCTGTAGAATGTTGAAAAGGGGGTCAGTTATGTCAAAAATATGTTTATACACAGCGGTAAGAAACGAAAATTCTAAATCGTTCATAAATTTAAGATATCCCTTGGCCCCGTTTATTGACTCAGCCGATGATGATTGGTCGTCAATAATTTTAGAAAAAACTAATTTTAGGCCTTCCCATTCAGAGTGCAAGATTTGAATGATTTTAGAACGGGAAGCCCACCTGGTGTCTGAACTGGAAGAAATCCTCTTTCCTATCGTCGAATCTAAAGTAAATGTCCGTTTTGCAGACTGATGAAAAAATCCGGGAATCGAGGACGCACTTGCGAAAAAAATTCGGCAATTTTTTATATTTTTTGAACCAGTTTGTAAAACCAAATTCAATCTGTGCGCACTACAATGCGTAAACAAAGCAAAAGGAGCATCATCTTTAACTTTTTTTTGCAAACCATTCAATGAACCTGCCATCACACTAGCACCATCGTAGCATTGTCCAACTAATTTTGTTTTATAATCGAAATTGCCTATGACTGTAACAATTAATCCATACATTGCGTCCGCTGTTCTGTCTTCGCTAACGTCATGAAAACCCAAGAAACTTTCTTTGATTTCACCGTATTTATTAACGTACCGAATTGAAATCGCACATTGGGACTTCTCAGAAATATCCGTAGTATCGTCAGCTTGCACTGCAAAAAACAACGACTCTTTTATCTCCCTATGAATTGTATCTGCAAGGTAATCTGAAATACAGGATATCAAATCATTCTGGATAGTTTTTGATAAACCAGAAAAAATATTTCCAATTTTTTTTAAATGTTGTTGTATTTCGTTATCACGTTTAATTAACAGATTAAAAGTTTCCCGAAAATTTCCCGCACTAACGGAATCGCTTTTTTCATTATGGCCTCTGAAAGATAATTCTTGCTTTGCTAGGTGACACGTAACATCGACCAAATAGCTCATTAGAAGTCTGTTTTTTCTCACCTCCTCATTATATAATTTAAGAGACAAAGAAGATTGTAATTGTAGCGCATCCTGTATAGTGCTACTGTTTTTTTCTAACCGCTTTAAACTAAGATAACTGCTTAAATGTTCTTTCGATGATTCGTGTTTTTTTATGGCCGCAGATAAATTTTTCAAATCAGAAAATCCCTGACGCACCCAAGTATTTCTGCCTTTTGCCAAAAGTAAACATGGCCAACAAAACAAATTTTGTTTAAAATGGCTACCACATATCCACTGATGACTTTCGTACCATTGAGCTTTAAACGATCGTGAAAAAGTTTGGCCCTGTTTTTTATCAGGCTTTAAAATATTGAGAAGTGGCGTGGGGCGGCCAAAATAAATAACATCTTTTCGATCGTTTTCGTTTAGACGCGAAAATGGTGTCTCGCACAAAGAGCAAACAATATCATGCACCGGATTATTCGCCATGACTTTTTAAAAATCCATTAAAAAAAAACAAAGCAACGTAATGTACCTACATAAAATAGAACAAACCGGAAAAAACGCACTTAACCTACGGTCGACGTGACGGTAAATTCATCGAATATGAACCGTCCAACCCCTAAAACTAGCGAAACTACACTTAAAAGCAAAATATGTAATACCTAAATATGTCTATTAGAAACAAATAAAACAAAAATACTTATCCGTTTATCAGGATTTCTTCGTTTTTCTTCTGGCAAATGCCGATAAACAACCAAAATCACAAATTAAAGCACAGAAAAACTAGACGCGGTCGTAAAATAATAGTCAAAAAAACACACACGTATCACCGTCCAATGTTTTGTATTTATTGATCGATATCAGAAAACGAGAGCGGTCAGAATATAATTGACAAAATTTCAAATCACTTGACCGGAAATCCAAACGAACGATAATATTGCATCATGCATACTATTTACGATTTTTACGAATTATAAATGAGATTAATGAGAATAGTAGCAGGTGGCCAACGTTGCCAAACGCAAAATTTGTAAATACGGTTTCGCAAGCCTGAGAAGAATTTCTTTATTTTTCTTGAGATGTACCTAGATTTTGTTTAAAAAACCCTTTCAAAACCACCCTAACAACATTGAAACTGCTTATTTTATTTTTTTTTATGGTTTGCAATGTTTGCATATGTAAGGCTGCCAACCGTCCCGCATTCTGCGGGACAGTCCCGGATTATCTTTTAAGGTCCCGCGTTACAAATAAGGTTAGAAATCGTCCCGCATTCTCTAATTATGCCCCGCAAGTCCCGAATTGCAACAAATCATATTCTAAGTTCCCATGTTTATCGGTTTAATAATACAGAGAAGTACCATTTTAAGAAGATTTGATTAAACTAAATTATATGTTATAAATAAGCCTTAATTAAAAAAAATACCAAAGTGTAGAAACATGTTTCATTTTATTATTATTAAAAAAACCTCATCTAACCTAACATTTATGTTTAATGTCTTTAATTTTTTTGCTTTAGTATATAACAGAATGTTCGGATAATCAATTTAATTAATTAAAAAATTAATGCTGAAAATAAAGAATTTTAGAATATCAAAATACAAGAGTTCTAACCACACTACACCACAACTTGTTACGTTCTGGACGCGCGTTTCGCTAACCAAGTTAGCATCATCAGCAGATGATATAAACTAAAGTAACTTATCCTAACCGAGACTATTTATAGGTAAATGTGGTCACACTTGGTTGCACCCGACTGCACCGTTGTCAAGTAAACAATAGAGGGGACTATAGGGAATAGGCCCTCTGTCTTTATTTAGTGCTTTCTTACCACATTTAACTATTTCTATACTCTCAAATGCATCCAATAATCTATTATTAGATACATTTTTAATCAACTTAAGATTATTTATTCCTATTCGGTGATTGTTTTCCAAAGCATGTTGGGCAAAATCTCCTTGGAAACCCCAAAGACAAAGTCGACTTGAGGGAGCGGAGTGGCATCTATGAAATTAGCTGTAATGATTGTGATCTAAAATATGTTGGGCAAACTAAACGCTCCATAAACATTCGTTTTAAAGAACACATGGCACATTTAAGATACGGAAGAACAGAAAAGTCAAGCGTTGCCCAACATGCTTTGGAAAACAATCACCGAATAGGAATAAATAATCTTAAGTTGATTAAAAATGTATCTAATAATAGATTATTGGATGCATTTGAGAGTATAGAAATAGTTAAATGTGGTAAGAAAGCACTAAATAAAGACAGAGGGCCTATTCCCTATAGTCCCCTCTATTGTTTACTTGACAACGGTGCAGTCGGGTGCAACCAAGTGTGACCACATTTACCTATAAATAGTCTCGGTTAGGATAAGTTACTTTAGTTTATATCATCTGCTGATGATGCTAACTTGGTTAGCGAAACGCGCGTCCAGAACGTAACAAGTTGTGGTGTAGTGTGGTTAGAACTCTTGTATTTTGATCTATCTTCCACCACAGGTTCCAGTGTTAGGACTTTTAGAATATGGTTAATGCGCCTACAACGCATACTAAAATTTGTTGTGTCCCGCATTCGTAAATGAAAAAGTTGGTAGCCTTATGCATATGCATATTTTCTAAAAACGTAAAGCAGTTCAGGTGAAAATTCGAGAATTTGGCAACACTGCCAGATGAACAATATTGGAATCCAATGCGAAGACGTCAAATATTTGCCGAAGGCGGACGATCGTTTCGCCTACTGTAGCAGTTTATTTCGCGTGATTTTCTCTGTATGTCGGTCGCTGGTCGTCGGCGATGTGCGTTTTCGTGGGCTGGCTGGCTGCCGTAGAGAACATCTAAATTTAGGCGGTTGGGATATATCGCCTCTAAACGTACATAGGTTTCGCATGTAATCGATGTTTATTTAAATGTTAGGAATTTCTAAGGGAAACGCACGGGTTTTTTCGAAAGTTTTGTATATTTTGTGATGTTAAACGGTTAAATATTGTTTAATTGATATGAGATATTAGATTTTTTGGGCAGTATTTAGGCACGATTATTCAAGGGTAGGCGGCGCCTACCTTGCCTACCCTGACGAGCCGCCACTGATTGACATCTTTTTTTTTGATTCTACATAAATGAAAAAATTAAACATTTAAAGTAAAATCGACGCTTTCTTCAGTATAAGCGTCGGAATAGCAAAACGTTTTAGAAACTTTAAAAGTCGAAATTTTAAGTCTACGTCGATTTCTAAGACTTTTAGTATTTGTTTTATTGGTTTCTGAGATATAGCGGAGCTTTTAGTAGAATAATATTTTTTTACTTGCCTCGTAAAAAGGAAAAAATCACCTTCCGAGATTTTTGCAGATCTTCACGTTTCAAATTATTTATGAGGGACTGGTAAAATGTTAAAAAAATTAGTACTAAAAAACTAATTATCCATTTTACCTCAAATTTTGATAGTACGAATTGAAGATGATGGAATAAAATGCCGGCGAAATAAAAATTTTAAAGAATCAATGTAAAAAAAACTTGACTGAATTGACTTTAATTTTTGCACAAAAATTAAATGTGATATAAGGATAAACTGGTTCGAGTTCAGCATGAAGGAACCAAATGGCTGGCGTGAAAAATCAGTTTAAAACTACTTATTCAGTTTATTTTAAATTATGTTATAAAATCATGTGTGGTTTATATAGAAACTGTTCGTTGCGAATCTATATTGGATCACACTTACTATTCCTAATAAAAGGAAATATTCATACTGAGGGAAGTTCCGGGTAAAGAAACCAGACCTAATCACCATACCAATTAAAATTGTTAGTTAACCAGGTATGTTTTGCTTATCCTACTATCACTTTGTAATTGACATTTATAAAAATTATTTACTTAATTGTTACTTACGTCATTTTAAACCTATAACTGCCAAGTTAGACTTGGTCTACACTTAAACCTCTTTAGTGAATACCGGTGTTAAATTTTCTGCAATTGTTTTCTTTTAAATTGGTGGTGCGAATAATAAAAATATCCGCATTTTTGAAATCTGAGTTCTTGCAATTACTTTGCTTCTTCTTAGCGTTGCGATGTGTATAGTGGTGGTGGCGTCGTTTTTATTTTAGCCATAAATAATTACGTTTTACCCCTCAAAAAAAAACACGTTTTAGCAAATTTTGGCGTACTTGTTATTTCCTAACAAAACGGCGTTTGGGGCTTTAGTGAAAACCTGTATATTAAATTCTTTAATAAAAGCTCTACAAAAAATATATTTTTTAACCTGAAAATAAATAAAATACAATAAATATGGCATTTTAGGAAAGTCCTTTGAAAAGGATCCTCCAGAAAAAGACGAAAATGGTAGCTCAACTGACAAAACAAATGAAGCGCTCCTCTGTCAATACGTGGACGTGGCTGATTCTTGTACCAAACGTATCGCTAATCTAGCGGCTATGATAGAGCAGCTCAGACAAGAAAAAATTCAGATGCTTGAAAGCACTACCAAACCTATCGAGCAGAAAATTCTGATTGATCACCAAAACGTTCCTCAACAAATCGATCTAGATCTTCTGACACCTACTGTTGGCGATAAGGATAGCTCGACAAAGTACTTAGAATTTCCCCCTTCTGGAGAAAAATCGAAAGGTTCGAGCTCCACGGGCAGCATGGACGAGGAAGAACTTAACCGGAGATTATTAGATATCGATATGAGTCTGGCCGAAAAACTGAAGAGGTTCAGGCAAGTCAGGAGTGAGAAACCTGGTGACGAAGCTGAACAGTCAGGTTTGTTTTTTCAAAATTGTATCTAAACTCCGATCACTTTAAAATTTCAGTGCTTTCTAAAACGATGTGTTCAGTCATAACGTCATAGGCGGCGGTGCTAATCCAATTCTCAGGAAACTAAATAAAATGACTAATATCAACTTCCATATCCAGTATTTTGTTAAATGCTGGCGTTTTAGACATTATACAGGGTTAATTAAAAGAAGCAATAAGAAGCTATGCGTTAGAAAGAGAGAGGACTTTCTAACTCAGTGTAGAGTCAGTGCCGCTTATGGTAGATTTTTTTTTAATTTTCTTAGTTTTTATAGAAAAAGATATCAAATCTGGATTATTTATATTCGAAAAAACGAGGTCAATTTAATAAAACTATATTATGCAGGGTATTCGATTTAAAATAATAAAGTAAAACTTCTGATTTCAAGATTTTGCTTGTAGACCCCGACTCTGACTCTTTAACTGCTTTATCATTAAAACCTCTTTAAAAGTTCTCTAAGTAGTAATTGATCAACACATTTTTTTGTTGCAGTTGAAAATCAAAAACAAGTACCAACACCTGTTTCAGAAGACCCGTTAGACCAAACTGACCTTCAATTTCTCCAGCGGCTTCAGAGACTTGTTCAGGAGAACGAAGAACAGCCGCAACCTGAAAGTCCTTTGCCTGAAATAAGGCAAGACAAGGAAGTCCCATTCGTCCCCTTCCTTGTTGACATTCCAAAACTACCTATATTAGAACCAGAACCGGAATCAATGGGTAGTCAGGAAAAACGGCATCCGCCTCCGTCTAAGGGCCTTATCAATGTTAGGAAATTTAATGGGAACATTTCTTTGATACCTCACGAGTTATCCACAATCGTTGAGGCTGACAGTCAGATGTCTACGAGAATTAGTCCCAACAATTCGAAGTCTGGCGTGGGTCCCTTTGAGGATATAATTCAAGCTCAAAGTGACGAAAAATATTCTTTACCTGCCGATAAGTTAAGTGATAAAAACGGCGGAACTGAAGAAAGGTTTAAAAGCGATTCAAAGCATTCCTTGAAGTCGCCAAGAACTTCACTCTCTGAACCCGACAAAAAGTTAGAGCCTGAAAATGTTGTTGATGAATCAAGTAAATCTGTAACGTGCACCGACAGTACTTGCAGCATAATGTTATCTTCTAGTTCCAGTAAACATTCTTCTAGTACAAGTTCCAGCAGTGACATGAAAAGTATTGAAGCAATGCTTAAGAGTATTGGCATGGATTGGGCGATCCCCACGCTTCATAAAACCCAAGAAGCATTGGCGCTTACCTCAAGTTCGAGTTCTGGCGATTTAAGTTCTAAGCAGAAAACCACCAGGAGATCGAATAGTTCCAGTGAAGTGAGCTTAAAAGATTTTCTCAAGAAGCAGATGATCAGTAAAATATCCTCTAGTAGTTTGAATAAGTCTGACGCGAGTCCTGCTAGTTTTCTACGCGAGTGTTCCGAGATTTCTGTTATCCAAGCGAATTCTAGCACAGAAAAGGGTAAACATAGAACTTCAACTCCTGTTTTATCGAGCAAAAGTACTAGTAAATCTAAAGAAGACCAGCAGCACCTCTTCACCGGTGCTTCTGATATTTCCTCAGTCAGGAATAGTTCTTGTGAAGGTTCGTGTAGAAAATCTTCAGGAAAACGAACATTCCACAGTTTAGCAGGCGAAGAAGAATCGTCTGTAACAAAAAGTTCTGTTGATTCAAGTTGATTCGAATTACTTTAACTAATTTATTTTAATATTGTGATGCCATTATTTTTGCTAGAATTTTTATTTTTTCTTTTGACTAAATACTTTTATTATATTATATGTTTAATTCATTATTATACAGCGTGTGTTTGGATTTAGGTAACATATGAGAAACTTTTTCTTATTAAAAAAAAATAAGTTCGGCTTCAAAAAAAATTGCAATATTCTGAACAAATTGCGTAAAAAACACGCAAAAGCAAGTAGGTAAAATGGAAAAATTGGGAAATCAAATTTTTTAAGATGGCCAAATTGGAGGGCATACAAAATGAGGTAAAAAGTCATCTAAAGGTAATATAATGTCAATAAGTTGAAAATGGGTATCATATGGAAAACTTTTATTTGTAATTTTAGGCGAAAAAGTTATTCTTCATAAAAAAATCTGCTTAGCTGAAAAGTTAAATTAATTTAAAAAAGAATGTCATTTTATATACAGGGTACGAAATTAAAAAAAAATAGAAGTTTGCAAACAAAAAAAATGAAATTCGAACTTTAAATTAAAAAGCCTGCAAATACAAGTCAAATATTTTTTGGCAATAGACTTAGTGTTTGAGAAAATTGATGGTGAATATGTAAGGAATGTGTAATTTTTTCTGCCATTAATTTTCTCAAAAACTAAGTCTGCTATCAAAAAACTTCTGAAAGCTCTTTGGGTTATATTTGCAGGTTCTTTAATTTAGCTGTCTCAAAGTTGCAGTCTCAAGTTTTTTTGGTTTGCAAATTTCTATTTTTGTATTTATTTAGTACCCTGTATATAGAATCACAAATAAAAAAGTCTATATATTACCCAAATCCACGCACACGCTTTATATACCTTAACGTACATAGGTATTCATTTATCATAGTGAAACTTTAAGAAGTATTGGATTTTTGATGTTTATGCGGGGTTATAATTTTTAACTTTACGAAACGCCCTATTGCTAAAAAAATACAGTATTTTGCCCACATATTCACAAGAACATTTCAATTTAGGCTCCGATGTGTAATAAAATACTTCAGTTTTGTACGTTTTAAAAAACTTTTACTCCTCATAAAACCTAGTATATTTTGCAATCCACTAGACTAGGTCCATTTGATAGACATGTAATATACAGAGTGTTTCGTTTCAAAAATAATAACTTTTCGATTTGCACTGTGTACTATTAAGTTCATATGATTTTCCAATACCTGAGCAAAAAGCATAAAGGTCATATATTAAAAAAAAGTACGTATAAATAAATTACATGTGGACATTAGACGTGATTTCTCTGTACAACCTTAACAAGAAGCAGTTAGTCTGGCATCACTTGTAAGTGGTTGTATATTTGACATATTTGATTCATAACAAATATAAAAAACAACCTATATAATGACTATTGCAAAACGAAGAAAAATATCAAAGTCAAATTTTCTGTGCCCATCAAACGTGTCTTTTTTTCTTGATTTTAAATATACCAAATTTTATAACTTTCTCTTTAAAGTCAGAAGAAGCAGTGTATACCAACTGACATCAATATGTAGTAGAACGTTTTCCGTCTCTTTCTAACACATGCCTCTGACAGGGTTTTTGTCAGATCTCGCGGAAGTTTTTAAAGCTAAAGATATCAAATCTAGTATATTTTTAATCGGTAAGAAGAGATTAATTTAATGGACATATAATATACAGGGTGTACCGTTAAGAAAATTACTTTGGGATTGTTTAAGTGCTTTGCAATAGTCATTCGTTTTCTATCGAAACGGATTTTCGAAACGAAGAAACCCTAAAGCTTTCATATTTACACTTTTTCTCTACCTTTGTTAAAAAACTCTGTAGGTGGTTGTCAAAATATAATGAACCACCCAGTACAATCTTAACAAATAAAAGTTGACAGTCCTTATAAGTTCTTTCACTATAAAGATGAAAATGTTAAATATGAAAGTTTTGTGGATTTTATGGATCATTTATAAATATCAGCGAAATATCTGATCATCTAATAAAAAAGATATAGTATAATAGATCGATTTTCTCGTTTCTTTTAAATTGGGTGGTATGGATTTACAACCTTTTATTTAACTTGCTTTCTCCATAAGTCTGATTTTTAAAAGTTATGTGTTTATGTAAGTTTTATTATTTTTTAACTTTTAGTTTTATAGATTATACTTAAAAGCTTGTTTCTAACAAGATTTTTTACGTTAGTTTTATTATCGCATTTTTTATTCTACGAAAAGTTCTAGGCTTATTTTGTGTCCAACTTGCAAACAATAATTTTAGTGATAACACGTAGCCCGCGTCTGTTTTGAAATTTTCAGGGGTCTTGATGATTTCAATAGATTTTCTTATATTTAGTTTTCTCCATTATCCATCTCAAAAGCAATCCGACATCAATTTATTAATTAGTCTTTGGGGTTTTGTCAATATGGGATGCAAATTCAATTCCGAACTTGAAAATCAAGCGGATATTGCACTGAAGATATTATAGGCGTTCGATTAGGATTGAATTAAGTAGTGCAGTTTCACCTTTTATTTAAGGTACTGCAAAATAAAAAAGCAGCAAGAATTCTGAAGGGATCCAACATTCGCACAATCTTTAGTACACACAAAAATTTTATTGGAATCGTTAGATATATATATATATATATATATATATATATATATATATATATATATATATTTTCTTGCTAGTAATAAATATACCAGGTTTGATACTTAAAAACAACCAGTAATATTGACAAAAACCCTGCAATCAGAAGCAGTGTGTAAGAGAGAGATGGAGAGCGCTCCACTACATAGTAACTCGATGGGAATAATCGTTAGATATATATATATATATATATATATATATATATATATATATATATATATATATATATATATATATATATATATATATATATATATATATATATATATATATATATATATATATATATATATATATATATATATATATATATATTATATATATATATATATATATATATATATATATATATATATATATATATATATATATATATATATATATATATATATATATATATATATATATATATATATATATATATATATATATATATATATATATATATATATATATATATATATATATATATATATATATATATATATATATATATATATATATATATATATATATATATATATATATATATATATATATATATATATATATATATATATAAATATATATAAAAAGACAAAAGAGGAGTAATCCATACCGTTACTGGTTTCGTTTTATAAATGAATATATATATATATATATATATATATATATATATATATATATATATATATATATATATATATATATATATATATATATATATATATATATATATATATATATATATATATAGTGTGTCCATTAAAAAAAAAAAGAACTTTAAGCAGTGTGTAAGAGAGAGATGGAAGCAATATCTTGTAAAATTTAGAATATTTTGTTTTTTGGTTCGTATGGCTAACTTTAAAACTAAAAGAGATATGGGAGGTTAAAATTTTATCTAGATAAATTGATCGCAGTGTATACTGTCAGTATGTCATTTATAAATGAACGACTTTTGATTAGCGGGTAATTCTCATGACTGTGGAGTATAAACAAACTTCATTATGTTTTTGGTATGAGATCTGCTAGCTCAGTGGACTAGCAAGGTCCTGTGTTTCATCCCCAACAAAAGCTATAATTTTGTATGTAGTTTTAAAAATCGGAATGGGTTTTGGTTAGTTCTGGTTAGGCCTTTTTTGGGTTGATGTAAAAAGTGTGTATGAAATGTTTTTGGGATTTAGTCTTTATTTTCTAGGAGTAGAAATGATGTACTCGGACCACGAAAGAAACTATTCCCTGGCAGCTTCGCGATAGAACATTGCGGCTGTGTATACTTAAATTGCAAAAACAACGATGGGGTTATGTCATTTATAAATGGCTGATTTTCCAAGGGCTGATTATTAGGTTAACAATAAGTAATGAAAAAATAATGTTAGAACAAAGGGTTCCATAAAATAAATCAGTAGCTGCTGGATCTATTGCATACGACATTTTGCCAGAATAATCGTGTTAATATTATAACAATTATCCAAATTTAAAAAGATGAGTAAAATTGAACTTCGTGCCATTAAAAACCCCGAAAACCATATTAAACTCGATATTAATATGCATACTTTTTTTCCTGATGATATGGTAAATGCAATATATACTGGCTCCGGCGTTCGTTTAAGTAATTAAAAATTTGTGTCATTCCACAATTTTTTACATTTCTTAAAAATATGCTTGCTATGGAACTACTCCGGAAATATCCCGAATATCCTCTAAAAATTTCATTCAAATTGGTCAAACCATCGCGGAGTAATCGATGTATATACTTAAAAAAATACGTATGGTCAAATTGATAACCTCCTCTTTTTTTGAAGTCTGTTAAAAATTGACAATAATAATGGGAAGCTCGGTTGTCTCTAAAGATCAATGTATCAAACCGAATATATTAATAATCGGTAACAGGCATTCAAATACCAAAAATGATGCTCTTTTTTTAATTTCTAATTGTCAATTGTTTATTTTTTGGTAAATTCTGGCGTTGAACACACACACACACATACACAAGAATGGAAAAATACACTGTGTTTTCATTCCGGATCTACATACGTTCACTACTGTCGTTCTGAAAAGAGCGGTTTTCCTGACGTTTTGCTTTCTCTCTCGCGTCCGAAGAGACGAGATAATAGTCCCCTTATTGGCTCTAGTCGGCTTTTCCTAGTAAAGCCCATCTTTGTCTTTTCGAGGTTACCTAGCTAAAAAAGTGCAAACCCTGGATGTTTTACTATTCACCTCTGCAAAATAGGCGTAAATGATCTACAAGCTATAGTATCAAAACTAATAAAAGAGTTGTTTTAATTCTCAGTTAGATACTAATTTAGAGTTAACCCCCTCCCCGGAACAAAATTCTACGTTGTATAGTCATTCATGTATGAAAGTGAGGACCTTTTTTGTTTTAGTCATCAACAACAATTATGAGCTCGTGCCCTCCTCCCGAAACAACATTAAATTAGTCACTGCTTAAGAACTTTGTAACAAACATATTTTTTGCAATCCTCTCCCAGAGAAGATTTCTGGCTGCGCCACTGAACTATGACATACGAACCAAAACAGAAAGACCACTTTATTTGGTCCATCACATATTTAATATGGTGGCAATTCATTTGACCTACATCTGACTTGCTAAAAACTGGAACTTGCGCTCTTGGAAAATTCACCCTCTCATTTCATGACCTAGGACGCGACGGAAATTCAATATTCCAAATTCCAACCTTAAACATAGTGTTTACCTCAAAAACGAATGTTAAGTATGATTTGGCTGTAAATAGTAGACATTTTTTTACGTGAAAGCTAATTTCATTGAGGGGTGAGTTAAAACTCATTCACAAAACTACTCTACTAATCAACCAAGTTGTGATTGTTTTGTCTCAGGAATTTGTTTTGAGACTTTTTACAGATATACAAGGTGTGTTAATCATATGTAAAAGCTTTGCTTTATTTTAAGAGGAAAAGTTTATCTAATGAAGATATTAGATATGTATGTGCAAACGGGATAGTTTTATATATATAAAACAATTGATTTATGTTGAAGTTCGATATTATTGAAAAAGGTATTTAATTAAGGCTCTGCGCAATTACTTAAAAAACTCATTTTGAAGAATTAGATATTTTTAGTTTTTTTAACACATCTATATATAGAACCAAAGGAGGGACTAGATTCTTAATTTGTATCCTTTTGTATGCATTAGTATCTTGTTAAAGGCCATTTTCATGAGTAAACAAGATATTTTTACTATTGCCAGTGACATGCGTGTTGACAATTACTTGCCTAAGTTTTTTTAAATTAATTAATCATTTTTAAAAATCCTCAGAAGTTATTTACTAATGCGTAACAAAATTAAATGCCTTAAGTAAAAGAGCTGTCAAGCTAATATATAAAAACTTAAAAAGCTAAGGATAATTATAAATAAATATTGGCAAACGTAAATATAATAAAAATAAAAATATAAAATGGACAATTAATAACAATAAATAAAAAATCAAAATACGAAAAAAATTGCTAAAATGTCTGTGTTTTAGAATCTAGAATATCAAAACTGTGATTATTTAGTAAAAAAATAAATCCACCCTTTTATTAAAGTAAAGTGAAGTATAACCCTATTTCGCCCATAGTTATTTATTAACATGTATAGAGTATCTGATTATGTTTAAAACGGGGCCTACAAGTCAAAAGTTTTCACTAAATCGCTAGAATTGGCTTTAAAAAAACAAATCACTGGTGAAAAGTAAGGGCATGGGCTTAATTTCATTAAAATTGTCTTCTCTTTTTACTGATTTTAAATATAAAAGGTTTGATAGCCTTATCTTTAAAGACAACAGACAAAACGGACAAAAACCAAGCCATATTATTGGGTTTAATTGTCTAGTGGATTGTGAAAAGTGCATTAATAAATGTTTTCGTAAATATGCTTTTTTAGCAATATTTAGAAACAAAATTAATTTTGATAAAAACTTCATTTATAATCTTTATTCAAAATTCCGATATGTTATGTTCTTTTAAAAATAGTAAAATGTATTTTATTACACAGATTGGGCAATATATTGGTTTCGAAAGCATACTAAGAAGGACTGTTTACAAACGATTAGCATTAATGTATGCTCGTTTTCACTCTATCAGGTAATTAAACACCATAATACCATGCAATATTAACAATTTTAATTTCAGAAATATATATTTTTGAAATAAAAAAAAAACTTCTTACGAACTATATGTGTTGGAAAGAAATATTGGATTAGAATTCTGGGTTGTATTATCTTTTCATTTTCTTTATGGAAGAAATTAATCATTATGATGTACGTCCATGTACTTATACTTGGATCCTAGTCCTAACCTAGAACGCCAGTCAAAAATACTCTCCTTCTTTTTATAGGAAAATGAAATATACATCATTCAATTTGTATAATATTGTACTACCAGCGACGTTTATATTAGAACTTTAATTTATCTGACTAAATTTTATGGATATCTGAAAATTATAAATATTTCTATCTAAAACCCCCTTCCAATCCGCTGTGACGGCAAAAAGGGCAACTTATTTCCTAGGCTGTATTAGAGCTACCAGAAACCGTATAAAACACACATCCAACTTACGGAATCATTCTGCAGCAATAAATCTTTACCTTACTGTGGCAAGCAAGGAGGAGAGAGAGCTGGTTTCTCGTTATAGTTTTGTATAGAGGACATGCATTTTTGGTCAAAAAGTATTTTTACTGATGAGAAGATATTTCAGTCATATTTCAATGGACGCATAGGTTGTATAGGCCCCAAATACCCGTTTCGATGAGAAATATACCCAAAATGTAAAAAACAGCCATCAACGTTTGGGGGTGGATAAGCTCATGAGGTATCGGAATTTGCAGAAAGATTGAAGGAAGATTTCAATGTGCAAAATTACATTAATATATTAGAACACGTTGTTACAATCAATCACCGCACGATTTTAAAATAATTTTACTTACCTTCACGACAATTGCCCAGTACGCACTGTCCGAATTGTAACTGAATGGACGAGATAAAGAAGCTCTGACGTCAACCTAGTTGAAAACCTTTGGTGTTACATAATAAAAAAAAATCTCCTAACGAATTTTATCCAACGAATTCTGACCAATTATAGAACAAAATTCTGCAGGAGTGGAATGGATTAACGCCGGATTGCCAAAATTCTGTAGTTGGTTCAGTGATCACAAGACTTAACAATGTAATCGAAAAAAATGGTGGGGCAATAAAATATTAAGTTCCATTTTATTTTTCTTATAGATTTGTCGTTTCATTGTATTTTCGTTTTATTTGGTCCTTAATTAAAATCGTTTTACATTTAAGTTTTTAAAAAAAAAATAATTGTTTTTCTGTTTATTATTAAATATTTTTTACATGTCGTTGATTAAAACAATCGTTTTCGTTCTGAAATAACGTATAAGAATGCAAAATGATGTTAAATTAAGATATGTTTTGTAAATATTATAAACCCAAACATTGAGGTTTTTTTCAGTGTTAAAATAGTATATGCTGTATAGAGAAGATTAAAAGTAAAAATTCCTTATGATACATACCTTTTTTCAAAAAAAAAGCACAAAAATCGAAAAACGTCACCATTTTCACTACTTTTCAGTGGATAAATTCTGTTTTAACCTTGTTTTAACTATGTGTTCGGAAATTCAAAAATCGTTCAACAAAATATAAGGAAAATATTTGAGTTATTACTACATATATTAGTTTTTAGTAACAGCATACAAGCCTATAACCTCCTCAAACGACAGTAAAAATCGTACCTGAAGGATAATAAAACTAGTTTTTTTTAGTATTTTTTTATTAAAAATATTCACTCTCGAAGGTTAGTTATGTTTAAAAATGTCTAATTTGGCGATAATCTTTCAAAAGAATATAAAAATATGTTAAATTTACTGCGTTTATAATATTTAGAAGAACTATTAAAATTAAATGCTAAAAGTTAAAGTAAGTCTTGGAAGTAAGTAAGCAAGAGATATATGCAAATTCATGTGAATATCATTAAATGTCAGTTTTGTGTTCGGTTTTCATTTGCCGCAAATACCTATAAAACATTAGATAATAAAAAAAAATGTTAAAAGATTTTAAAGTCAACAAAAATGAATAAATTTTTATAAAACCCGCAAGAGAATATGTTTTCTTTAGTAAGTAAAGTTTCTGTACAATGTAGTAATTGAAAATTTGTATTATATTCTATTATTTTCTATAAATATGTATTAAAATACTTCCCTCGTAAAATGATTGCTGGCGTATGTATTTTTATAACGAGTTTCTACATATTTAACAACTTTCTAGAATAATCAGTTGTGCTGGAGTATTGGAAAACACCAGTGTTGTCCATTATCATTTTTTTACTCTCTAATTTTTTAGGATCGGTCTTAGTCATTTGATTAGTAAATATGCAGAATCTATTGATTTTTAGATTTTTTAATGTTCAGCATTTTTCCTAAATATTGGAATTTTTACGGAAAATATTGCTCAGCAACTTCTTTAACAAACATTTTTTGTAAAGCTTTTTTATATATAACAAAAGAATAAATAATAACTTAAAATCTAGCACATTTCATTTTGCCAAAACTCGTTAATTGGTAAAAATAGACAAAAATAATACAATTCATCATTTTGAGGCTGTTTCGCAAAATCTGGCCTTGGATCAAGTTCTGCCAAGAACAAAATTTGAACAGGAAGTTGAGAATACATTATATCAAAAAAAAAATAAGAAAAAATCACGGAAAGCGTTTTCCGTAAGAAGTGTGATGACGGATTCCTACGTGGAAAAAAGCTGAAAGGCGGGAACACATAAAGCATCGTGACTGGCTGTATTCTTCATATTAAAAAGTTCAGATTTGAGTGGTAGACCCTCAAAAACTTGTTTGCGTTTGTTTTCGATAATAATTATTTAAAAATGTATCAGGTAAGACAAAATGAACAACAAAACCGATCTTGAAAATTTCTTTCATAAATACCAATAGAGATGTTCCGCCAATATCTGGTAATTGTGATATTCCGGTTTTTTTTTGTACGCAAAATGTTTACGCAAGCGATGCAAAGTTAGTCATTTTTAGATCTTGCTGGATGCGGGATGTGTTTCTTAATTGTTTTCATAGTAGTTATAGAAATACAGTCTTTTTTTACTGTTTTTGAATTATATTCGTAGCTTCAGCTTCAACTAACCTAGAAAACATATGCGGTGGATCATACGTTACGACAGCATGATCACTAAGTTTTGCGCCTGCCACCATATGATTGTCAGTTCAATTCATTTGAGTTGATATCGGCAGGCGCAAAACATCAGTTCGAAAAACGGGTAAAATTTTTTAATTAATATTATTTTTGTAAACAAAATTAATACTAATTAAAATATTTTAATATTTTCGTTTAGTCGCTAATGCTCAATTTAAGATCAATGCCAATTTTGAAAGGAATATTATTGTTTTAAACCAATTTTTATTAAGATTCTGCAAATTTTGAAACCGAAAATATATATTTTTTAATAGGTCAGGGGCAATATAATTGTTGAACTATCTATGTTTATAGAACCGACGAAGCGACACAATCATCTGTGACAGCACAATAGTTTTTTAGCATCTTAGAACCGAACCTATAAATTACAGGATCAACTGCGTGTTGGGCGCCATATTAATTTTTTCTAAATAAACAATTCGGAAATCACTGTTTTTGTTGACTAGTTCATAATGCAAATGATTACAGTAAGTCGACTATACCTATACTTTATCTTAAATCAGAAATATCCAGTTTTTTATTTGCAAGTTTAGCACTACTATATATTATTTTCGTCGAATCTTTGGTTTTTATGGAATTCTAGTCCCATGTTGTTAATTGGATTTTACAAAGCTATGCGGTTCACTGGATTTAAACCCCTCTATTTACAGCATGCTAATGGAAAACACTTTATGTACGTCAAATTCAGTGCCGTGTGAAGAAAATGCCTTTTCTTTGGAAACGGAATGGCGACTTCGAGCAGAAAAGGAATTGAACGAAACGCCAGAAAATTATCAGGTGGAAATGCAAAGGTTTCGATCTCTAGTACTAAGTAAGTGCAAGTATAGATTGGTTGAGATATAAAGGGTGTTAGAAATTTGATGGGATAGCATTGACGTTTTAAAAACCGTAAAAGATACGCGGTTGGTTAGGTTAGGGCAAAGTTGGGCAATTTAATGTCGTTAATAAAATTGAAAAATTCCTCACTGATGTAATGTACTACATTTGGAGTATTTAAAATTATCCTTTGTGAATTTGGCAGGATTATGTTTTTATGTCTCTTTCTAACACATTGTCTTTTATGGGAGATTCTTAATTCTTCTGTTCAAATATTAATTACCATACTTTGTTGGTTTTGGGAGATCGTACGCTTGTTAAACATGAAATATAAAATCCAAGTCAGTATTTAGAAAAATTGATGGTTATGGTATCTTGTATATGAGGAAAAGTGGCTATAAAGATGTGCAATTTATTTTGTTATTTCTCTTTAAATTATCTTCGGAATTTACCAACTTTGTTAACGAAATATTATTCGAAATTAAATTTTGCAACTTTGCCCTAATTTAACCAACCTCGGATCTCGGTTTTTGAGATATCAGTGCTTTCATCGAATTTGTAACACCCTGTATATTATTATTTTATTTGAAAATAGTGGTCACTTTCAAGTGTTTAACGTAAATAAATCTACATTTTATACATTGCATGTTCCTTTCCAGATTCATTTTTTAGTTATAAGTGTTCAAAATACAAGAGTTCTAACCACACTACACCAGAACTTGTTACGTGCTGGACGTGTGTTTCGCTAACCAAGTTAGCATCATCAGCAGATGATATAAAATATATATTTGATATAAAGTTTATATCATCTGCTGATGATGCTAACTTGGTTAGCGAAACGCGCGTCTAGAACGTAACAAGTTGTGGTGTAGTGTGGTTAGAAATCTTGTATTTTGACCTATCTTCCACCACAGGTTCCAGTGTTAGGACTTATAAGTGTTAATAAATTTTATAATTGTTTTAGATGATCCAAATCTCACAGTGCCTAATACAAATGAATTTTTGCTTAGATTTTTAAGGGCAAGAAAATTTAATAGCACCAAAGCTTTCCAAATGGTAAGTTGAAACATAATAATATTAAAAACAAAGAGCCACGGGAGAGCGAGTTTTTTTATGGACCAGTATAGCAAAACGTGTTTTGAAATTGGAGGGTTCTTTACAAAAACCAGATTAGTCAAAAAATGTAATTATCTGCGATACTGCCCATATATAATCTTTAAAACCCCGACCAAACTAGTTTCTAAATAATATGATGTAAAATGTAAAAAACAAACACTATTTTTTACAAACACTTCCACTATATTTAATTTAACAACGTGACATGTTTCACTACACAGTAGCTTCTTCGGACGCTACATCTCGAATGCACAAGCTTACAAGTCAAGGTGATATTTATATAACTAAGTATAATACAACCATTTGGAAATTTTAATGCCTTAAAAAAGGTCTGGGAATTTTTACGTACTAGCAATAAAATAAAAAGAAATTACCTAAAATTATTAGAACATATTTAACAAGGGTGAATTATTGAGATCTACCTGATTGTTTAGTAAGCAATTTGAATGTTTGAGTTTATTTATTTCTAGAGACTCGAGTATATTCAATTTATGACCCTTATTTTCAAGGTGTAAAATTTTAAAATTTTTATTAAAAGTATGACCGCTCTCAATTAAATGGTTTGAATAATTAGATTCGGTTTTCCCTTTAATAAAACATTTATAATGCTCCTCTATTCTTTTACCGAAATGTCTGCCTGTTTGACCTATATATGTTTTGTCACAATCTCCACAGTTTAATTGGTATACACCTGATTGTTCTAGTTTATCAGACTTAGTTTTATTATTTTTGATATATCTACTTAAAGAATTATTTGTTTTATACGCTATTCTAATATCTAAACTATTTAAAAATGCACCTATTTTAGAACTAGAATTACCTATATAGGATATAACTTTGTACGGAGTAGTTTTTTCATTAATATTAGGATATATCATAGATATAGCTTTTTTATATATTTTTTTTGTAATATTTTATCAATAATGTTTAATGAATATCCATTGTTAACTGCTATCTGCTTAATGATGTTTAACTCGGTCTGATAATTAGTTTTATTTAAAGGTAATGAGATAAGTCTGTGAATCATACTCTGGAAAGTCGCTAATTTATGTTGAATTGGGTGACATGAGGAATTGTGTATAGTAGTATCTGTATGTGTTGGTTTATGATATACCGAAAAATCAAGTTTATTGTTTATTTTTTTAATAGTTAAATCTAGAAAGTTTATGCTGTTATTTGCTTCTAGTTCAATTGTGAATTTTATATTAGGATGAAGGCTATTGATATAATGAAGAAAAATATTTAATTGACGTTCAGTTCCCGTAAAACATGTTAAAACATCATCAACATATCTATGCCAGTATATAAAATGTTTGAAAAGGGAGTGCTTGTTAATCTTGTTTTCCAAGGTATCCAAAAATATCTCTGCCAACAAGGGGCTTAATGGGTTTCCCATAATTAAACCTTCTTTGCTGGTATAAAGTTTATTATTAAATTCGAAATAGTTTTGTTCTAAACATTCGGTAAGTAGGTGCAATATATCTTGTTTTTTAACAACATTAACTGAATTTTTGTTTAAAAGGCCTTCAACAAGTTTAATGGTATCTTTAGCAGGAACACTAGGGAATAGATTAGTGACGTCAAACGAAATTAGTCTAGCATTATTTGGTAACTGTATATCTTTGATTTTATTAACTAAATCTAGAGAGTTTTTAATTTGATATTTTGCTGAGAACTTCGTATATGTTTGAATGATGTCTATAAGTTTCTTGGATAGTTTGTAAAATGGAGCTGAAAAGAAAGAAACTACTGGTCTAATAGGGAATCCCGGTTTATGTAGTTTAATTAAGAATATAATTTTGGTGGTTTAGGGTTCATAATGGTATATTTACTGATGTCTCTGTCATTAAACAAACTCTTACAGTTTTTGATACAATTTTTGATTCTTTGTTGAAAAATATCTGTAAAATTATGTTTTAAAATATGATATTTATCTGGGATAAGAAAATCTAATGTTTTGTTAATATATTCTAACTTATTAATAGCAACTACAGTATTGCCTTTATCTGCTTTCGTAAAGATAACATTATTAGATTTATTTTTAATTTGTTCTATGCATTGAATTTCTGAATTTGATTTGGAATCTTTAAGAAATTCTTTT
Source organism: Kuschelorhynchus macadamiae (assembly GCA_030620095.1). Taxonomy (NCBI): domain Eukaryota; kingdom Metazoa; phylum Arthropoda; class Insecta; order Coleoptera; family Curculionidae; genus Kuschelorhynchus; species Kuschelorhynchus macadamiae. Next base: position 200,240 of record JAUTXW010004088.1, read on the forward strand.
TTAAGGAGTTTTGAACTTTCAAATTTTAAAGGCATATTTGCAGGGATGTCTCGAAGGGCTAATTCAGTTTCAGCACCTAATAATTCTAAGTTTTTAGTTGAAGTTGGTTCACGAATATTGTATTTAAATTCTTTTTCTAATAATTTAACTTCAGTATCTGAAAATTCGACGCTAGATAGATTAGAAAATCTATCAAAAAATTGGTGATTTGAAATCTGTGCTGAATTTGGGCTTATGTTATTATTTTTATAATTATTAGATATTAGAGAACAAAGTTTCTTGTTTTGTATAAGGAATTTTTTGTGTATGATTAATTTAATTTTTTCTCTTATATTCCGATCAAATTCGAGAAATTCAATGTAATGCAGTTTAAATAAAAGTTCAGTGTGAATTACTTTTAAGTATGTGTTGTAAATACCTGTTTTTGGAATTGTATCTTCTTTTCTGCTGATAGCCATTTCTTAAGACCAGTGGTGGAGCCTTCTTGTGTTGCTTTACTCTTGTTATTGCTTTTGAATTTCATATACTTAGGAAAGACGTTGTATACTACTATACTCGGTGAAAATCCATAATAATATGATGTAAAATGTAAAAAACAAACACTATTTTTTACAAACACTTCCACTATATTTAATATCAATAGCCTTCATCCTAATATAAAATTCACAATTGAACTAGAAGCAAATAACAGCATAAACTTTCTAGATTTAACTATTAAAAAAATAAACAATAAACTTGATTTTTCGGTATATCATAAACCAACACATACAGATACTACTTATACACAATTCCTCATGTCACCCAATTCAACATAAATTAGCGGCTTTCCAGAGTATGATTCACAGACTTATCTCATTACCTTTAAATAAAACTAATTATCAGACCGAGTTAAACATCATTAAGCTGATAGCAGTTAACAATGGATATTCATTAAACATTATTGATAAAATATTACAAAAAAAAATTATATAAAAAAGCTATATCTATGATATATCCTAATATTAATGAAAAATCTACTCCGTACAAAGTTATATCCTGTATAGGTAATTCTAGTTCTAAAATAGGTGCATTTTTAAATAGTTTAGATATTAGAATAGCGTATAAAACAAATAATTCTTTAAGTAGATATATCAAAAATAATAAAACTAAGTCTGATAAACTAGAACAATCAGGTGTATACCAATTAAACTGTGAAGATTGTGACAAAACATATATAGGTCAAACAGGCAGACATTTTGGTAAAAGAATAGAGGAGCATTATAAATGTTTTATTAAAGGAAAACCGAATCTAATTATTCAAACCATTTAATTGAGAGCGGTCATACTTTTAATAAAAATTTTAAAATTTTACACCTTGAAAATAAGGGTCATAAATTGAATATACTCGAGTCTCTAGAAATAAATAAACTCAAACATTCAAATTGCTTGCTAAACGATCAGGTAGATCTCAATAATTCACCCTTGTTAAATATGTTCTAATAATTTTAGGTAATTTCTTTTTATTTTATTGCTAGTACGTAAAAATTCCCAGACCTTTTTTAAGGCATTAAAATTTCCAAATGGTTGTATTATACTTAGTTATATAAACATCACCTTAACTTGTAAGCTTGTGCATTCGAGATGTAGAGTCCGAAGAAGCTACTATGTAGTGAAACATGTCACGTTGTTAAATTGAATATAGTGGAAGTGTTTGTAAAAAATAGTGTTTGTTTTTTACATTTTGCATCATATTATTATGGATTTCCACCGAGTATCGGCTGCTGACACAATCATATAGTTTCTAAATATCGCAAAAGAAAATACATCTAATTCTGCAAAAGTAAGACAAGTCCGTATTCGTTCCAGCAAAAACCAGATTAGTCCTGCAAAAAACATTTGGCAACGTGCGCCAACTGTCTACATCGTTTAAATGCGTTTGCCCTAGTATTGTTTCTTTATTTTAGCGAGTTTGGAGGAATAAATAAATATAAATAATCCTGACGAGTGGCAGAAAAAGAGGTCTAAAAAACCAAAAAAAAAAGATAAGAAAATATTATAAGAGATGCTAAAGTACATGCCGAGGAACATGTAAACCACGTTTTAGGTGCTTGGGATTTCACTGTTTTGACAAAATAGATATTCCCGAACGACAACAGATTTTGGAAGATTTTAACAACCCGGCTACAAAATACTTAAGATTTATATCTCTGTGGTTTGATAGCTATTTATCTGATTGCAAGAAAGCGAGTTACAGATGACCCCAATAGAAAAAAGATTCTGCTGCTGTTTACACTTATAAAGTCCATCTTGATGGTAATGAATAATGGTAATAAATACATGTGCCAAAAGGCTTTTTTGAGCTTTCGCGGAATTTCTAAGAATAAGTTGAATCGATTACAGCAAGCCTTAGTAACCACGGGAATGTTACCTAAATCAAAACCAGGACACCATGCTTCTACCTAGAAATATACCAGAAAGCGTAAAGCACCTTATGGCAAACCACATTAAATCGTACCAACTTAAAAAATCCCATTATTCCATTCCTGACAATCCTGAACGAAGATATCTCCCTGAGGATCTAACTGTGTCCGAAATGCATAAGCACTTTCTGTACCAGATAAACGTGCCTTACAAATGTTACTGGTCAATCTTCAACACATTTAATATAAAATTTGGATATCCAAGATTCGACACTTGGGCAATATGCGATTCTTTTGAACAAAAGATTATTGCAGCCTACAAATGACGAGCTCAAATTGAAAAAAAAAGGCTAAAGAAGGTAGGATAACATGCCTCTCATTTGATTATATGTTTGTTTTTTACATTTTACATCATATTATTATGGATTTCCACCGAGTATCGGCTGACACAATCATATAGTTTCTAAATATCGCAAAAGAAAATACATCTAATTCTGCAAAAGTAAGACAAGTCCGTATTCGTTCCAGCAAAAACCAGATTAGTCCTGCAAAAAACATTTGGCAACGTGTGCCAACTGTCTACATCGTTTAAATGCGTTTGCCCTAGTATTGTTTCTTTATTTTAGCGAGTTTGGAGGAATAAATAAATATAAATAATCCTGACAAGTGGCAGAAAAAGAGGTCTAAAAAACCAAAAAAAAAGATAAGAAAATATTATAAGAGATGCTAAAGTACATGGCGAGGAACATGTAAACCACGTTTTAGGTGCTTGGGATTTCACTGTTTTGACAAAATAGATATTCCCAAACGAAAACAGATTTTGGAATATTTTAACAACCCGGCTACAAAATACTTGCAAGATTTATATCTCTGTGGTTTGATAGCTATTTATCTGATTGCAAGAAAGCGAGTTACAGATGACCCCAATAGAAAAAAGATTCTGCTGCTGTTTACACTTATAAAGTCCATCTTGATGGTAATGAATAATGGTAATAAATACATGTGCCAAAAGGCTTTTTTGAGCTTTCGCGGAATTTCTAAGAATAAGTTGAATCGATTACAGCAAACCTTAGTAACCACGGGAATGTTACCTAAATCAAAACCAGGACACCATGCTTCTACCTAGAAATACACCAAAAAGCGTAAAGCACCTTATGGCAAACCACATTAAATCGTACCAACTTAAAAAATCCCATTATTCCATTCCTGACAATCCTGAACGAAGATATCTCCCTGAGGATCTAACTGTGTCCGAAATGCATAAGCACTTTCTGTACCAGATAAACGTGCCTTACAAATGTTACTGGTCAATCTTCAACACATTTAATATAAAATTTGGATATCCAAGATTCGACACTTGGGTAATATGCGATTCTTTTGAACAAAAGATTATTGCAGCCTACAAATGACGAGCTCAAATTGAAAAAAAAGGCTAAAGAAGGTAGGATAACATGCCTCTCATTTGATTATATGCAAAATCTGTCCCTTCTAGACATTCCATTGGCTAAAGAAGGTAGGATAACATGCCTCTCATTTGATTATATGCAAAATCTGTCCCTTCTAGACATTCCAAGTGGCCCTGTCTTTTACTCTCGTCAGTTGTGGTATAATATTATTGGTGCCCATAATCTAGCTGATGATCCTCGAAAAATATATCGACATCTAAAATCTGAGGGAAAAGGGACCAAATGAAGTGACATCTATGTTATTAGACACAATAAATAATATTCCAGAAAAAATAAACTGGTAAAATACTTCTATTCAAAATTTGGCTAATACGGGCATAACGTAAAATTATAAATTTTCTAATTTGGACGGTACCTAAAGCGATGTGAGATTTGACGTCCAGTCAGGAATGCCGCGCCATAAGGTTAGAATGTTTGGCAGGATCAACAATGGTTATGATACTGGTGGGTTTGAATATGTACAAGTTCTAACGAATTACTTATCAGTGGTACGATAGCGCAATTGGTTAGAGCGATGGACTAGTGATCCAGAGGTGCGGGTTCGATCCCCGCTCGTACTGTAACTTTTGCTGTTGATTATAAATATCTTTAAAAAATATATTTCACAGTTTAAAAATAAACTGGTAAAATACTTCTATGCATCAAGAACTTGTTTTGATCTCCGATGGATGTCGGGGCCAGAATAAAAACAAAACAATGGTTCAGTTTTTGTACTGTTTAGTTCATGTTTTAAAGATTTCGAAAAAGTGACATATCTATATCCCATACGGGGACATAGCTACCTACCAAATGATCAAGATTTTACAAAAATAGGTAATAAAAAGAAAAAAAAGGCAGACATTTCTGAAATTTTGGGACAAAGTTATTCAAGATGCAACACAACATCCTTCTCCATTTGAGCTAAGGATAATGACTTTTTTGACATCAAACATGATGAAGAACCTATTTTCTTGAAATCGCCTAAGCCTGTTTTAAAACTTTAATAACTAAGGATGATGCCGTTTGAAATCGTACTACGTACGCACCATCGAAAAGACATATAGTGGTCAATAAAACATTCCACAATAGTCTAAACACCCTTGATTTTCCAAATGCCAGTATTAAGAAAACTTATTTCGGGAGATTCCATCAACTACTCAAGATGTTCCTGCCGACGCCGACGAAAACGTGGATGTTGACAGTGTTGATAGCTCTGATGGGTGTGATATGTGAAGATAATATTTCATATTTTTTGTTAAAATATTATAAGATTTAAAGTGTTTAAATAAGTTGCATTTAAAAATAAATAATAAAGAATGAATAATATTAAATTTTATTCTGCAAAAACCAGACCAAGTCCAAAAGTTTTTATTTTTTTTCCAAAAATAATATAATATATCATAAATTGTTAGTACTAATAGAAGGACATTTGCATAACATATTACAAAAAAAATACCGTTGGTTTTTCGTCGCCACAAAACAAGCTATAAAGTTTTTATCAGTTTCCCACAAAACATTTCTTTGGACTAATCTGGTTTTTGTAAAGAACCCTTCAATTACAATGTGATCCTTTGATTGGTTTTTTCATATAAAAAACATCGTTTTATAAAAATGTTACCGAAAGAAGTTCTTAAGCTGACAGTAAATATAACTGATAACAAAAACAATAAAATACCAAAAAGTATTTGCTACCAAAAATGATATGAAAATTGTGTGTTGTACTCGGCATATCCTTTTTCGTCATCAGGGTTGGGAATTTATTAATTCGGCCTGCATTCTCTTCACCCAAGCAAAACCAAAGTCAAAGGTTGAATTTAATTTATTATTTAGGCGTTTGTGTCACTTACCTCATTTATATAAAAATAAAACATATATATAATGATTAGACTGCCTTTTTGGTTCTTTCTGTGAAACGTTTTATCACACAATTCGTATCTTCACCGCATGCTAAAGGTGCCGGAAGCAACTTGGTTACAGATATTATATTAATAGATATTGGGTGACTACTTCGTGTACGCCTTTTTTACCTGTCGCTAACCATGGTCACGAAACTGCACGTGCCATAGTCACTTTCAAATTTACGTGAGGATTAATATACCACTTTGGTGACGACCTTACACGTCCCTGTTGTACTGGGTGAGGAAATGTTATTCAGATATGCTCCGTTACCCCGTTTTTACTTTCTTAGAGACTCATATCTGCCAATATCTCTATACCGGAGTAATTTTTGTTTTTTTTTGCTCAGGAACAATATTAAATACAATTTGTCGCTCAAGGTCGTCATCACTCTTGGCTCGAATTCTAATTCTGAGACATTTCGCCGTGCAGGCATGAACTTATATCGCAAATGACACGTGGAAAGCACAGCATAGCAAATAATCTTCGTCCTTATGGTGTATTATAGAAGCCGTGCAGCCGATGAGGTTTCTTTCTTGCTTCCCCCAGTATAGTGTAGTTACTTGTGACCCAAGCAATGTTGTGAAGTTTACTCAGCTGCTATCGTATTATAATTCGGTAATTTCCCAGTGTGGCAAAATGATCTAGAAACGGCCTAGGATAAATTATGGCCATATTGCCTGCTACAGGATGAAAGCCTAATTGGGAGGTACCTAATTGCCTTATGTAAATGGAGGAAAAGTTTACTGGTGCGGATTAAGTCCCTTATTCTGTAACAAATCATTTTTATGGAACGTTTCGAGGAAACTGTTTTAAGCTCTGCTGCTTAATAATACAATCTGTTATTTTACATATATCGATGATACTTTTGTAATACGGCTACAAGGAGAAGACAATTATTTAAATATATTTAGGGATAATTTAAACCTACAACATTTTAATATACAATTCACAATGAATGGAGTCAAATAGTACCATTCCCTTTCTTGATGTGTCAGTTTAAAAGAAAGAGAATGTCATCCTAGTTCGGTTTACAGGAAACCGACACATGCGCTTAGAAGGAGAAACTGGAAGGTCTGGTCTGTATCTAATAGAACTCAAGGAACATTAATGTAAGTAAAAAAACAAATTGTTCAATCCAATGTCGCTGAATAAAAGTACTCAACATCTGTAAAGGATACCAAGATTCTTTCATCATCTTTAAAAGAGGATTAAATAATCTATTGAAGCCATCAAGCACCCAGATATTCAGAGACGCGGGCTACGTGCTTCATCACGCATAGAAACCAATCATTACATAGGGTCCCCCGTGGGCACAGGTTGGGTATAAATACTTATACTCTGCGCATCGTAACTCCTTTAGTGTTTTGATTTTGTGCAGCGAAGTCCATGAAGATGCCAATTTGACATGGTCTAACACCTGTCTGTCTGTCCTTATTCCATAATCGGCCTTTATTATAACAAAAGTAACTCCTTATAAAATTTTTTATTGCTCTACTTTTTTTTTAAATAGTGTTTCATTTTTTATTTATTTTTAAAAAACATATTTGACGTTGTTGATTGATAATTATATCCTTACGTTTTTGGGCTAAACAACATTCGTTTTGGGGACGACACAGCGATCATGGCCGAGTCATTAGAAGATCTTCAATCACTGGTAATTAGGGTTAACGAAGAAAGTGTAAGAATGGGACTCACTATAAACACACAGAAAACAAAATTCATGGTAGTCTCTAAAAACCCAGTTAATCAGTGCCAGCTATTAATAGAAGGAAAAACCGTGGAACGCGTTGACAAATACAAATATCTAGGAAGCTACATAACTTCGGATCTGGATCAAGACCAAGAAATTAAGATCAGAATTGAAGTTGCAAGACAATCGTTCTTTAAACTTAAAAGCGTATTTACCAACACAAATCTGTGTCTTAAACTAAGACTGAGGTTTGCGGAGTGTTACCTGTGGTCACAATTACTCTGCGGGGTAGAAACTTGGACCCTCAAGGCTCAGGTTGTGAAGAAATTGGAAGCCTTTGAGATGTGGCTATATCGCAGAATTTTAGGGACACCACAGAAATATTAACGACGAAGTCCTGCGTAGAATAGGGCAGAGCAGAAAACTTCTATTATTGATTAAACGAAGAAAAACATCGTACCTGGGTCATATCCTAAGAAATACAAAATATGAATTACTTCAAACTAATATGCAGGGTCGCGTTGACGGAAGAAAAGATATAGGAAGAAAGAAAAAATCCTGGCTAACAAACACATTCACAGAAGTGGTCGCCAACCTCCGTTAGGAGACGGCACGAGAAGAGTTTGGGCTGATATCTGAAAAATCATACCAGCTATAAGTTTAACTGCTGGTATGACCAGTGTTTAATTAACAAATAAGTGCCTTATTTTTGACATATCATTATAGTGAATCTATTGTTTTCTAGTTAATTATTTGTAATTTGTCATATACAAAAAACATAGTCTGCTTTTAAATATAAATTTAGTTCTACCTACATTTTCCATTTTGGATTTTAGCTTCAAAGGTATTTCATCACGAAACTAAAATGTCCGGAACTCTTTAGTTGTCCTCTACCCTCGGAGTGTGGTAAGACGTTTGATCTTCAAGCGCAAAACATGCTTCTTCAGCGGGACCAATGGGGACGCAGAATTTATGTTATTCGTGTAGGTGAGTCAATGATATAAGGATTATGTATTTACTAATTGGGATAAAAGCCTAATATGAAATGATATTTTGGAAACATGCTCGCATGTTACGAACCTGAGAAATATAAATGTTTGATCAGATTAGTATTATATAGTGCGAGTTACAAAAAATATATAAAAGAACAACCAAAAGTGAAATACCCTTATTTGTGATTATGGGGCAAACATTTATATAAAGAGTTGTTCGTATGTGAAATTAATACCAAAATTTGAAAACATTGTCTATAAGTTATTTGATATGTTTTGAAACATACCTTATATATCAACAATCTTATATTCCAACTTGTAGATTGTGGCTGTGGTAAAAGTCTCATCAGTAAATATTGTTAGGTAAAAAGTTTAGGTCCCCCTTGTGTTTTCGCTTACAGAACTCCATTCTATGCCTTCTATTTTCTTCTGTTAAATCCAGAACAGGTTGAAATTTATACGGTTTATAGTTATAGCAGCATAAGACTTCATATATTTTCCATAGTGAGACTTTAAAAAAACGGACAGCGTCAAGAATTGATTTTTCTGGATCTTCTACGAAATACCTACACTTTTTAAAACCCATCCTTAAACTATATCAAAACTTCAAAATCTTGGGTCTCTTTCCTAGCTATTGTGCGTTTTTTCCTATAAAGGATTATTCTCTTTAAACTATTTTTATTGAAACTTAAATACAGAGAAAAAAACTGAACCAAGTTTAGACTTGTGGTTGTTTTTGAAATCAGCAAGAAATGTGTTTCCAAATTCCCGAAAATATACAGGGTATTTTATTTAAAATAACAAAGTGAACGTTCATGGGTTAACTTTCCGATCGTCTTTATTTATTTTTATAAACTTTTGGATTTAGCACTAATGCAAGTACGTATCGTTTTACATATTAACACAAATACTGTATGTATGTGTAAATTATGTCTGTGAAATGAAACAAACCACTAGTTCAATTACCTTATACCTAGTACTTTGGTAATTACATTTGCTAAGTAACTTGATTAGTTTTTGGTACTACAATTATATTTTAAAGATTGCAATTATATGAAGCACCTAATTCAATTACTAGACAAATACTTCAATTACTTTATTTGACAAAAATCAGTTATACTGTAAGTGTAATTGGGATTTGAAATAATTTTTTCCACTTTAGTGGGTAATGGAACTTATATAAGAAATTATTATTGTACTATTCCTTTCTGTTATTAATACCAAATATCGTACATGTTATAATCGATAAAAAAAAATATGCTTTATAAAAATTTGATATTGGCATTATTTAATAAGCAGACTCCTATCTGATATTCAAAATTCAAGAAAACGAGAACCATTATTAAGTATTTTTCTAATTTTTTTCGAAATGTATCTGGTAACTGTAATCATAACATTTTTTTATTTTCAGTAACAGCCTTAGATGCAGTACACACTGTATTACAGAATATAAATGCCAAATGGTTAAAATATGTAGCCCTTCTATTGACATATATATTTTACATATTTTTAATTATTGCATTGGAAAAAACTTATTTTCCTTTACTGTGAAAATCCTCAATATATAAACCTTTACCAAAAATTAACGACCCGAAAATGTCGCGTCAGATATTCGCATATTTGCACGAATGCAATATTTTAACTGATAAGCAGTGTAGTTTTCGAAAAAGTCTAACCACATCCGCACGGCACTGGCTTTTGTGCTGAATGATATTATATCTGGGATGATGGGTCTGTTGCTGTTTTGGTTTTATTAGATTTTTCTCGTGGATTTGAGACCATTGATCATTGATCGCTATTATCCATATCAAAATATTACTAGTTTAGTTTGGCGGCAGTGAAGTTAGTAAGATCATATTTGCAAGACAGGACACAAAACATGCTTGTTAAGGATGTGTCTTCTGATACTAGTTCTTGTTCTACTGTCTTGTCAGGTGTCCCACAAAGTTCGATTTTAGGCGCTTTACTGTTTGTAATTTTTGCTACGAAATTTTAAACTCTGTAAGAGAATGCAGTTTATTAGCTTACGCCGACGTAACGTATCCGAACGTTAGCTGTAGAATATAATCTTACGATGAATTAAAAAATGCAAATATTATGTGTTTTGGCAGTATAAAAAACCGTAGCTATGTAAAAAACCATCTAAATATAAAAATTGATGTGTTCTTACCTTTTGTAAAATCAGCTAAAAATGTAGGAATAATTGTTAAGGAAAATCTGAGATTTGTAGAACATACCAAATATTTAAATAGAAAAGCTTATTCTTCTCTGAAACTTATTTACTCTAACCGTGGCATCTTATATCTTATAACTATCAATAGATTGAACCGTACATTGTGTAAAACTTTAGTCGTGTCTTATTACACTTACTGTGGTTTCATTTACGGTAATACTCTTTACCTTAATGGTAAGGATACGAAAAATGCATAATACACATTTTAGATTAATTTATAATCTTAAGAGGCAGGATCATATACCACAAACAATACCAGAATATTATCGGTTAAATATGGAGCTTCCCAGAACGCGTTATTTTGAAATTTTTTAGACACGTCTTATTGAACACTCCTCATCATTTCTTCTTGGTAAAGATCAAATTCATTTCTCGTTTTAATGTTCATGGCAGTAATTTTAGAAAAATAAACAAATTTATGCTGTCAAATTGTATAAATCTTTACCTAGTGAATTTCGTCTTTTTAACGTAAACAAGTTTTAATATAAATATCGCTTTTCTTGTTCGGCAGGCAAAAAAATATTTTAATTTAGCTAGGCGTCTTGGTGTTGTGACTGTTGAGGGCCATTGTTGGGTGCAGTCTCAAATATTAGGGAGGCTCCCTAAGGGAGCTTAATATAGTGTAAGTTAAGCAATTTTAATTTTTTACGTGGATAATCCTTGGATACGGAGGGTGTGGTCGGTTACAAACTGTAGTTAAGTAGGAGTAACCGTATATGCTAGACTTCGCCACGTTGAGGTTGGCTGCTTTTACGCAATTGTTTTTTTAAATATAGTTTCTTTTGTTTTCAAATAAAGGCGTTACTTATAATTTATTTTTACTCTTCACGTTTAGATAGTTTCGATTCGTCCAAAGTATCAATAGATGACATCTTCAAGACCAATATTCTCGCATTAGAGCAGATAGTTCGGGAACCTGAGACTCAAATAGCAGGGATAGTTGTTATACTGGATATGGCTGGTCTATCTCTCCAGCACGCCAAGTTTTTCACCCCCTATTATGCGAAAAAGATGGTCGAGCTCGTGCAAGAAACTTTTCCCTTGAGGTTTAAGGGCTTTCATGTTGTGAATGAACCATTTTACTTTGACGCCGTCATGGCTGTGTTGAAGCCGTTCCTCAAGGATAAAATCAAAAAGAGGGTAAGATTAAATTGTTGCTTCCAGTCTCAGTTTTTTAATTTTTTTTAACTATGGTAACATTTAAAAAATTAGGCCACTAAGACACTAACATTTAATTTAGGTTCATTTTTACATTAACAACTTTAACGCTGTTAGAAACTTTGGACACATTTTGAGGATATCTCAACAATACAAAAAGTTTATATTTTCCGTACATTTATAAGGGTAACAATGACTCTTGTGGCAAGAGTGGGGGTAAAACACGGTCTACGGCGCACCGGTCTGTTGGTCCTGTCCGTGGTGATCAAAATTACCAATATATAAGGACTAGCGTGCTCCAACTGCAGTCATAGAAATCCTTGTCAACCTTCCGCTTTCATATTTTCTTGAAGGCGGAGGCGAAGGTGGTAACATATACGTTAAAAAATAGTAAATGGCGGCCCCAAATAGATACTAGAATATAAGAAAGTAAATTACCATCAAAAGTAAATATCTCGGTAAGAAGGTGAATTACATTAACATTCACAGCTTTAGAGCCAATTTTGGAATTAGAAAGTGCGTGGATGTGCAGCACAACGGACCAATGGATCCCTCGTCACTGGATGTATACTAGATCTCAATCTCAAGCAAACTAATGATGAGAGAGTAACTCAATGAGTAAGCGGCTAAAGCTTTCTAGGGTAAGTAACCTAGTAAATCAATCAAATACATCGAAATGGTATAAAAAATGTAGTTAGTGAAATAATTACAAATTATATAGATGGCTTTTTAATTTTTTTATTGAATTCAAACAGTATACTCAAGTTATACAATATCGAATGTGTTTATTTACCTTAGATTGAGGTGATCTTGTTTTGTGAGATGACTTTGATAAAATAATTATTATTTAATGTTTTGGTGTAGGCAACCAAAATAACATACCCTTTAACCTTGTTTCCTACCCTAAAATAGTAAGTAATATATTTGGTGTTCTCAGAGATTTTAGTGGATGGCAACATTGTTTATTTGAGATTAGAAAATGGGGGTCTTACAGTCTATAATAATCAAATTAATTTGTTCCTTAAAATCAGATTCTACAGACGTTATCATTGAATTGAAGGTAAGAATTATAATACTCAATTAGGGTATGGTTCTTTAGTTATTTATTTACATATATAAATTTAGTAATAGTCGCATTTTACCTAAAAGTATGTCTTTATTTTATGATTGGTTTGACTTTGATACATTTTCGGGTGACTGTGATACTTTGATATTATCAAAATCAAGCCCATCATAAAATGGGGGCGTATTTTTGTTACCTTGGGTGAATTTTGCGTCTTACATTTTATATTAGCTTACTCTTTAGACGCTAAATATCAATGTTTCCCGTAAAACAATTTTTTTTCCAAAATGCCACGTTGTATAAACGTAAGCCTGGAACTCTCACATATAACAATTTTTTAGTAGAGACCTTGGAGGAACAAGCCCTGGACAATGTAAGTAATGGAAAATGTGCAGACTGGAGTACCTTTTGTCAACTTTTGATGTAAAAATGTTTATTAGGAATTAGGTTTTTCCAGGCAAAGACTGGATTAAAAACTTTATGCAGAGAAAGGATAATGATATATCAGAATGACTTGCCACAAATTTTACCAGAGCACGAGCAGGTATTACTCAGGAAACTCTGGACTTATATTTTATCAACTTAGGAAAAACATCATCTAATTTTTCCAGTTAAAATGTATTTAATTATGATGGGATGAACTTCAGCTATTATCCGGGAAAAAGGCGTCTTTTTTTCAACGTAGAACTAAATATCCAGAGAATACAAGCAACCACAGTAAAGCGGCCATCTCAATAATTATATGTATAGCAGCAGATGGTACACTACTTCCTCCTTACGTTATTTATAGTTTTGAAAATATGTGGGATTCGTGGACAATAGGATTGACCCGAGGTCGGCTCTTCTGCAAGCGTAGGAACCCGATACAACATACAGTATAATATTTATTTTAATCTAAATATATAAGATTTTTAAAACCAGAATAAAAAAATTATTAAGATACTGTTATCAAAGTACCCATTTATTTATTTTTTCTTGTGATTAATTAGATTTTATAAAAAATAGATTGCATAAAAAAAAGTAAATGTACTATTTTATAAGCTCACATATTCTGAACATTTATTTTTCATTTATCTAAAATTAGTATAGAAAAGTATGTACAAAATTATAACGTCACCCCATGTCACGCTAATTAAAATTAAATTAGTGACTGATTATAAATATGATTTCATTTTCAAATTAATAAAACATTACGGGGTCCTTAAATATTTTCTAAATAAAATGACACGATTTGTGCGACACTTTGTATAAATGTGAAATTGATTAGACTAGGAATGCTATTAAAAATAGCAGTTTTGAGAAAATATGAGATTAATTATTGCTAATTTATATATCACTATAACATACACTAGAGAAGAATTTTGATTATTGAGTAGAACGGCTTGCGACTATGGCTGGTAACTCTGCAGTAGGTTAATGAAAAAATTATGTCTTGATATAGTACTTAAAATTCAACCGGTGAAATTATCAAAAACTCAAACTCAAATATACTTTATTGTTAAAAGAACATATAGTCCTTGTCAACAAAGTAAACTCTATAAAAATAAAAATATTGGGCTAGTCATTGGAAAAATAAAATAGATAAACATACATTATAAACTAAGTAACTACATATTATACAAAAAGGCACAAATATAACCATAATAAAATCCACCATTAAGTATATAATATAATAAAAAAAACATAAAGCTTTTAAGTGCAGATTTTAGCCACGGAATCTAAAATACATGAGTAATAAACAAAAACAAAATATATGGTATGCTCATAAACTATCATCGTAAAATTCTTGTATGATATGCTTTTGCCTCCAAGCTATATTTTACTTTTTTCTTAAACAATTTAAGATATTCTGTATTTCTAAATATTTGTGGGACGTGGTTTACATTTTTTTACTTTCATATAAAATTGAATGTTTTACTAAGGTTGTTCTAGGGATGGGAGGTTCGAATTCTGTCTAGTATTAAAGACCTTTTCAGTTGTTTAAATTCCCATGTTTTTTTTATGTGTGAGAGATACAGATTCAAGTACTAAAAGGCAATTTAAGCGTTAACATTTTATATTTCACACAAAGTGGTTTGCAATGGTCTCGGGCCCCAACTTTGCATATGTAACCAACAGTCCGTTTTTGCAATATAAAAGTAGAATTAAAAATTTGTTGGCTGCAGTAACTCTAAAAGGCTATGCCATAAGTTAGGTATGAATTTATACAAATGTAAAGTAAGCTATTCTTGCTGTAGTAATACGAACAGCATAATTGCCTCTTGCAATTTTTTCGTTGAGATTATTAATGTTGTTAATAAATTTCGATTTATTATCAAAGTGTATTCCCAAAAATTTCGTGTTTGATTTCTTTTCAACCTTAGTATAACATAGGTAAAGATTATCAAAGTTAAACCTAAACGTTAAGATATTATTAGTTTTTAGTACATTAAAACTAAAGTGATTCGCATCACACCATTTCGTAATTAAGATCAGATCTCTTGAGATATTTTGTTTCAATTGGCCTTCATTTCTATTTTTTTAGACAATGGTAGTGTCGTCCGCAAACAATGCAAAAGTTTCGTTTATTCGGTTACCCAAGACAGATCCTTGTGGCACCATACAAGAAATTGTAGATGAACTAGACATCTTTTCTCCGTAGATAACTAATTGTTTCCGATTTGTTAGATATGACTTAAACCAGTTGTCGCAGTTACCCTGGAATCCATAAGGCTTTAACTTTTTGAGGAGAACTTCATAATTTACACAGTCAAAAGCTTTGAAGTAATCGCAAAAAACCGCAGCAACTATATCTTGATCGTTTAAACCAGAATATTTTTTTCTAAAAGGGAAAATAATGCATCTCCGGTACTTTTTGAATTACATATATCAAATACAATAAATATTTGAATATGGTGCTAGTAATATTTTTTCTATTTTCAGATTTTTTTACATGGAAACGACATAGACTCCCTCCATGCCTTCATTTCGAGTGATATTTTGCCATCAGAATATGGCGGAGAATCCGGACCTTTCGACAACCGGGGCTGGTATATGAGATTGTTGGCCAATGAAGATTATTTTCAAAATTTGGAAAAATACGGTTACAAATCTGATAATGTTCAAGATAAGGTTTAATATGCAGTTTACGTATAGTTACCAGACCAATATTACGCTAATTGCAAATGAACGTTTTTTATTTTAGTAGTGTTGTTACGTTATACTAAAATTTTAAAATTTCACTGTACCATATTTGAAAAATTATTTTTTTTGTATAATATTGCTTTATTATAATAATGTTATTGTTACCAGCAAATTCGCAGATACCTAAAAAACAATACCCTAAATTCAAATTCAAAATATGCTTTATTGTGCTAAATACAAAGTACTTGTTGACAAAGCTCTGACAAAAATCATAAATTAAATTGCCTAATAAATAAAACATACCTACAATAAAAAACAAAAAATGGTCAAAATACTATAATGTAACTACACATAATTTAAGATATAGCTAAACACTAAAAGTTTGAGGACGTAACACATATTTAAAATATCATTAGTTTATGTCCAATTATCATTAAAATAATCTAGCAAACTATAATAGGCTTTTTCCCTAAGTCGTGCTGAAACTAACTTTTTAAACACTTTTAATGTGGGTGACAATTTTATACTATTTGGCAGGTGGTTGAACATTTTTATGCTTTCATAAATTAGTGAATTCTTAGTAAGAGCGCTTCGGGGAATTGGTACTTGTACATTATTAACCAGTCTAGTATTGTAATTACTAGATCCAGATAAACTAATAATATGATGGTATTTTTTAAATATAAGACATACTGTTTCTAATATAAAAATACAGGGAAAAGGTTTGAGTGTTTTTGCAAGGACCATTTTAGTATATATATATATATATATATATATATATATATATATATATATATATATATATATATATATATATATATGTTGCCGGGGAAAAAAGGTGTTTGCAGCCTGATTGTAGAGGCTAAAAAGGCGTCTCTTGGCAAAACAAACATTTCGGCCGGGTCCATAATTATCGAGCAGTGGCGTCCGATTCAGGCACTTTTTTCAAAACCCGGTTGACGCAACATTCAGCTGATTAGATCAGAGAGAGAGAACCCAACTCCGGGGGTACTAGCTTGTACCACCAGTACCAAATTATTGTATTTTCATCCGAATTTCAAACACTTGCAAAATTTCAAATCGATATAATTAGAAGTAGGTTAAAATCGACCAGTACTACTTGATACCATCGAGTACAAAATTATTATATTCTCAGCCGAATTACATACACTTGCTAAATTACCGGTACCATTTGGTACCATCGAGCTGATCAGATCAGCTATTGTATTGTAATCTGAACAAAGGAAACTAAAAAGGGGGCTGCTATGGGTTAAGAGCAATCTGCAAAACCAGGTTAAGCATTTGATATGCTGTTACACTCAACCTGAAATGTCTGTATAATTACCAAAATAAATTTTTAATAAATCGCTATTTATTTAAATTTTTTGAAATATATTTTTACTTTGTTCACTATTATGTAAAGTAATAGTAACAATAATTTAATATAACTGTTCTGGGTTAGGCAATTTTTGGGACATCCTGTATGGAATAATAATAATTTACTATAAATTGCGTAATAAGCCCTATAACGTTGGCATTTACCAGTTTTTTTTTTACTTCTTAAAATTAAACCAATATTAAGGGTGGCGAATTATAAGGAAAGGTCCCGTACATCGTAAATAATAGTACATACTACTTGAGCATAGTAAATAAAGGCCTTTGCTCTTTGCTGGTTTAGTAGGCACTCCATGAGCGAAATAGATACCTGTAGCATTAGCATGTAATACGTTTTATGCATACGAAACAATCTTTTGTGTTTTCTACCCTATTTTTATTATAGTCTAGTCACCAGAGACAGTTTTGAAGGAATAATATAATTGTGTACTATTTTTCCGCTAATAGTATCTCTGGGCTGTTTAGGAATATGCAGAGTGCTCACACGTAGGCCGTCCGGTTCACAGAAAAAGCAAATACCTTCCAAATTATTTCAGATAGAGCAAAACTGTTTTATTAAAAAATGTAGGGCAGATTATTATCTAAAAAAAGGAATTCATATTTTTTTCTGCAGTTCTCACTCTCAGGTTATGCTATGTTATATAGCCACGGATATCTTTTTTCAAGCGCATTTTAATTTATACTTAAATAAAATTAAATTTTACTCGATTTATTGCAAAATGTCTCCGCGCCCTTGGCAATAAATACAAGATTTTTTTTCCAGTCCGCATAGAGGGGAGAGCAAAATCAAACCTTTTTTGTAGGTAATTATCTGCCCTATATTTTTTAGTAAAACATTTTATTCTATTTGCCAATATTCTGGAAGATTATGGACAAAAGAGTTTTTTTTGGGCCATTGCAACCAGGCAGCCACTGCACATTCTTAAAAAGACCGTCAAGAGGTACCACTTGCAAAAAAAATTAGTGTCCTTTAGTATTTTACACGTCCCGAACCCCATAATTACTGGACTATTATGCATTTGCCCTCAAATGAATCTTGTATGGCACATATATATGTTCATTTCATTGAATAAAGAAAAAATTGTGACACATTATAATGGGATATATATTATAAGTGTATTATTTTATAACAACTTATATTTATTGCTCAAAAGGAATAATTCCACATAAGATTAACTAAGGTACGCGTTTGATAGAGAAGGAAGATTACTTTTTTCTCAAGTTTTCTCCTTGGATAGCATATTTGTCAGAGACGAGAAATGTATAACTATAATAATGATAGATATGTAATAGGTTATATAAAAAATTATATATTGTGTTGTAATTGCTTATTATCTTAATGGATTATTGTGATACATATTTGCAAAAGTGTGATATAATCAGCGATAAAGCAAAGTCTTTAATGTGAGTTTTGATTTTTTATAAATCAAGAAATACAAGAAATATACAAATAATATATTTATAAATAACAATATGTGATTAAGTTAGGATTGTTGAAAAATAAAGAGCTTTTTGATAATCTTTTTTGTGTCTTTAAGAAAATCCCCCTTTTCTGCCTACTTTTTGTGTGGCGAATAAAACCAGGAAATTTTTACTTCCTTCATAAGGATTTTTCTTAGATAATAAAGCATGTTTTTCGAGCTACCTGTTTGTTGGTCTGCCTATTGATCCGATTGACTCCAAATTTTGTACAAAAATCAAGGAGACGAACTGGTATGATCCTGGTTAGTTTATCCGTCATATTAGATATGACGTATAAACTAGCGCCCTAATGAAACGTTAAAAAAATCAATTTAAAAATCCTCTTGTTAAACTGATTTCACACTTTGAACAAAAATCATCCTTAACTCAGGAATGAACTAGTGAAATTTCAGTATTTATCCTGATGTTGCATCAGGATGATCAGTATGGCAGGGTAATAAATTGTTTTAAAAAACCTGTGTAAAGACTACTTATTTAATCGAATTTAAATTTTACACAAGAATAAAGTGTTATCACAAAAAATATAGCCTGCTTTAGCTATATTTTCTGTGGTGTTGTTATGTAGCAATGAACTGGTAGGAACTTGGTACGACAAAAGGGAAGATTACAGAAAAACCATTTTGATTTTTAAAAATTAGCTTAATTGGATTTAAATTTTGCATCAAGATCAAATATGATATAGGAATTCACTGGTGAGATTTTTGTACAAATCCAACATGGCGGATTAATCGAATCTTTAAAAAATGAGTGAAATAAATTACTTATACTATTCAAAATAAGATTTTGTATAAAAATCAAGCGAGACATAGGGGTGATTTTAAAATGATGAAATAAAATGGCGTAATAAATTTTTTTTAAAAATTAAGTATAAAGAAACTAGTTATTCAACTGACTGTCAATTTTGCACAAAAATGAACTGTTATTTATGAACTGGTACAATTTTGATGCAAATTCAATACGGTAAAATAAAATGGCGACCTAATAAAATGAAACATTAGTATCAGCCATTACCCGTAATTATACCTTTCTTTTATAAAATAAAATACGAAAGATAAAAATTAAGAAAAGACATCCGGAAATTGGCGCTACTCTCTTATTTTAAATTACTCACTTTATCAGCGATAGTGAGGTTTGAACCTGCGTATTTCATATATAGTCATTTAGTAATATGTATGTAAAAAAATGTGGCATCTTATTGTATGAGTTATCAATAAAATTGAAATATGAAAGTTTTTGTGTTTCATCAGTATCGTTATAATTTATAAAAAAACAACTAAAAGGCGACTGGAAAGTTAATCAATAAACATCAACTGCGTTTATTTAACCGGAACATCTTATATATTATAAGACCATCCAATGGGTATCTTCTTGCTGATTATATATCCTGGGTTTGGTATCTTCATCTTTAAAGGTACTCGATAAATTTAAGAAAAACCCAGCCTTAACCCCAACTCCATAATTACTGGACTATCATGCATTTGCCCTCAAATGAATCTTGTATATTGACACATATTTTTGTTAATTTTATTGGAAAAAGAAAAATTGTAACACATTATAATGGGATATATATTATAAGCGTATTTTTTTTGTAACTTTGGAAAGAAAAACTTATTCTAATAATCCGTTGTTACTTTAACTCAACTAACGTGGAAGAAAAAAATCATTGGAAAAGCTGTTTATTAAGAGGTATAAAAGATAAATGTATTTAAAAATGTATATCTTGGTAATTTAAAAAATAACTGATATTTATTGTTCAAAAGGAATAATTTCACATAAGATTAAGTAAGGCAGGCGCTTGATAAAGAAGGAAGATTACTTTTTTCTCAAGTGTTCTCTTTGGATAGTATATTTATCAGCAACGAGAAATATATAATGTATGTAATAATAGTAGGTATGTAATATGTTATATAAAAAAATATATATGGTGTTCTAATTGCTTATTACCTTAATGGATTATTGTGATACATATTTGCAAAAGTGTGATATAATCAGCGATAAAGCAAATAGTCTTTAATGTGAGTTTTGATTTTTTAAAAATCGAGAAATACAAGAAATACACAAATATTATATTTAGAAATAACAATATGTGATTATAGTATAATAACAATAAGAGCTTTTCAATAATTAGTAATTTTTTTGTGTCTAAGAAAATATTTCTCCTTTGTCTACCTACTCTTTGTGTGGCGAACAGATCAAGGACATTTTTACTTTCTTTGGAAGGATTTTTTTTAGATACCTAAAGTACGTTTTTCCTATTTGCGTCGGCTGCCTGTCTATCGGTCTCCTTTTCGCAGCATAGCTAAAAACTATTGATCCGATTGACACAAATTTTGCACAAAAATCAAGGGGATGAACTGGTAGAATCTTGATTTGAATCTAATATGACGGATAAAACAGCGGCCTAATAAAACGTTAAAAAAACAATTTAAAAATCCTCTGTTCGACAGATTTCAAATTTTGAACAAAAACTAAATTTAACACAGGAATGAACTAGTGAGATTTTAGCATTTATCCTGTAGTTGAATCAGAGTGATCAATATGGCGGGGTAGACCACTTATTTAATCGAATTTAAATTTTACACAAGAATAAAGTGTTGTATATTGTTTATTAAACATTGGCTTAATTGGCAATGACATAAGAATTCACTGGCAAGATTTTTGCACAAAATCCAATATGAACAAAATGACGGCTTAATAAAATATTTAAAAAAAGTGTATTTATATCATACAATTAAAATCAAATTTTGCAAAAATTACATGTGAGATTTTGATATGAATTCAATATAGCGGAACAAAATGGTGGACAAATAAAATCTTTAAAAAATTACTGATTCTATTCCAATTAAAATTTTGCAAAAATAAAGCGAAACATAGGGATGACCTGTTTTAGATTTTGTTACTAATTTATAATGATTAAATAAAATATCCTAATAACATTTTTAAAAATTCAGTATAAAAAATTAGTTATTCAACTGACTTTCAATTTTACACTAAAATGAACTGTCATTTCCCGGTGAACTGTTTAAACATAAGTGTCAGCCGTAATCTGTAGTTATACTTTTCTTTTATCAAAAAAAAAAAAAAACAAAAGATAAAAATGAAGAAAAGGTAAAGTTGTTGGCTTTACTCGGAAACTCTCTTGTTTTAAATATTCCTTTTATAAGCGAACCTGTTATTTCCGCATATAGTCATTTAGTAATACGTATGTAGACAAAATGTGGTATCTTTCAATTCCCTTGACAAAAAGTGTTTCATTTCAAATAAATTTCAGGTTAAATTCCTTTACAGATTGGTTTTACCCATTTATACAGAAGTATTCTCATAACAAATGCTTTCTTTTATACAGGAAATTGAGAGATACCTCAATTTCTATATGTACTGCGTGCCTGGGTATATTTTAAACGGTATTTAGAGACTTTATTATATGAGTTATCAATAAACCTTAAAAATACATGCGTTTTTGGGTTTCATCAGTGTCGTTATAATTTATAAAAAAAACAAAGAAAAGGCGATTGGAAGGTTAACCAATGAACATCAACTGCGTTAATTTAAACGTAACACCTTGTATATTATGAGCTGATCCAATGGGTTTCTTCTTCCTGATTCTATATCCTAGGTTTGATTTCTTCATCTTTAAAGGTACTCGATAAATTTAAGAAAAACCCTGCCATAACCCCAACTCCATAATCACTGGACTATCATGCATTTGCCCTCAAATGAATCTTGTATAATAACACATATTTTTGTTAGTTTCATTGGAAAAAGAAAAATTGTGACACATTATAATGGGACATATATTATAAGCGTATTTTTTTTGTATCTAGAATAACTTTGGAAAGAAAAACTTAATCTAATAATTAGTGGTTACTTTAAACTTAACTAACGTGGAAGAAAAAATTCATTGGAAAATCTGTTTATTAAGATAAAAAGGATCAACGTATTTAAAATGTATGTAAAATCGTCCTAATTAAAAATAACTGATATTTGTTGCTCAAAAGGAATAATTTCACATAAGATTAAGTAAGGCAGGCGTTTGATAAAGAAGGAAGATTTCTTTTTTCTCAAGTTTTGTAATAATGGTAGGTATGTAATATGTTTTATAAAAAATTATATATTGTGTTCTAATTGCTTATTATCTTAATGGATTATTGTGATACATTTTTGCAGAAGTGTGATATAATCAGCGATAAAGCAAATAGTCTTTAATGTGAGTTTTGTTTTCTTATAAATCGAGAAATACAAGAAATATACAAATAATACCATAAAAGACAATGTATTTCCATTGATTCCACTATGTAGCAGAATGTTCTCCGTCTCTCCCTTATACATCGCTTGTTATTGCAGGGTTTTTGTCAATTTTAGACATTGTTTTTAAAGGTAAAGATATCAAACCCGGTATATTTATAATGAGCAAGAAGAAAGCCATGTAATTAATCGACATTGTACTGAGTGTCTCACTTAAAATAACGAAGTTGATGCTCATTGGTTAACTTTCCGATCATCTGTTGTTTGTTCTAATGATTCGGATAAAACCCAAAAACTTTATTTAAAGTATTTTGTTAACTCATATAATAAAATCACTAGGTACCATTTAAAATTATAACCAGACACCATGTACATATTACGACATGAATGTAGGTAGAACTAAACAGGGCAATACGTGATTACCCGCTGATAAAAGGAAGGATTTAGAATGAAGGGCAAGCTAATTACATTTTTTGCATTGTTATACATGTAAAGGACTAAAAAAAAAACTTGATTTATTTTTTAAGGTTAATTCTTTTCACTATTTTTAGACTACATTAGATGTCTGAGTCAAAAAAAATAGTGGCGTTGTGTGGACAACCAGGGGATCATGAAGAAAAAAATCAAATAACTAGCTTATATAACTTTCTTTGTTCATGTTCTTTATGTATGACAACTTAAGCTTCTGCGTTTTTAATATATATAATTTTATAAACCGATATATTGGATATATGTAGTTTCGAAGAAATCTGAAAAAAAACTGCAATTTTTAATTTTTGTCTTTATTTTTTTTTCTAATGGTATTCTTGGAGACAGCCAAAAACAAATACTCTTTCCAAGGACACATCTTTACGATCTATTTTATACTTTAGACAGATTTTACATCCAGTGTTTCAGTTTTTGGCATCGCAATCAGTTACATTTTTTTAAATAGGGACCAACAATTTTTTATGTGACAAATATGCGTACAAATATAGAGTCTTAAAAATGAAAAAATATTTGGGAGAATTTATAAATCAGATCTAATAAAGTCGGACTAAAGGAATTCAGTAATCCTATTACAACAAAACACCAAAATTAACTGCTTAGTGTTAAGAGAAAGTATACAAGATTAGCTACCGGAATTACAACGAATTCATAATTGCAGATCGTTAAACTATTAGGAAGGTAGGTGGTTAGGTATTTGATTAAAGAGAAGTAGCAGGTAGCATATTTCTTAATGTTTTATTAAATGATTTTTCAATGACATCGTTAACGTTACGTCACCAGTATGTCTTAGATTATAGGATTTTGGTCTCTTCATTTCAATTGTATAGGCATTTTTGGATATATTAAATGGAATAGATCTCTGATAGGATAATAAAGTTAGAGTGGATGTTATAATTACCCAGAACAAATTTAGACCATAGAAATAAATTGGGAAACAGTACTTTAGAATTAATATATTCAAAAAATGGTGTCGAAATGGATAACATTCTGACCAAATACTCCACAAATTTCTGAAGTTAGAACATGACGATCTAACCCAACTTACCCTAAGACTAAAGTTGATATTAACAGAAATACAGGGAGTCCAAATAAATTTAAAATATCTCGCATTTGTTAGTTTTTAAGATATCGTTACGAAAGTTGGAATTTGGGAGTTTTTTGGGCTGAGAAATTTAAATATGCTCCCAATTTTAACGCAGTTAAGAAATCATGGTTCTTGGGATTAGACCGTGTCAAATTGAAATTACTATCCGATGTTTCGCCTTCGAATGCACGAGGGATCTTCAGGAATCTGGAATACTGAATAGGGTTCAGATCTCGTGGAGTAAAAATCCCTGAAGATGCCTCGTGCAATCGAAGGCGAAACGTCGGATAGTAATTCCAATTTGACACGGTCTAATCCCAAGAACCATGATTTCCTAATTGACCAGAGCCGTGAAAGCTTCCGTTCTATTTTAACGCAGTTCATAGAGGGCGCTACGCGCTGTAACTTTTATAAGAATAGAACGTCGTAACTTCTGTGCGCCTACGTGTATAAAAGTTTTAATTGATAAACGACATTCCCTGTATTTCTGTACCTTGTAAATGTTGCTAAAGTTACCTAAAGTTAGTTTTTGAGATATGCATGCTATTATTTAGATTAAAAAATATTAACAATAAAAATAATACATTTTCAGAACGTTTAAGCGATTTTTTAATATTATAGACAAATAATTTTCAAGTTCAGAAATTAAATTACTGAAAAAAGGTTTTAAAAATGATCTCCAAGTTAGAAATACTATAAAAAGTAGGGAATACTTAGGTATTGAATATGAACTTAGTTCTTAATAATGCAGACAATGTCACGGAAAAACACATATTAGCAAAATCAATTATTTCAGAACCTTTAGATTTGTCTGCTGGTTAATTTTCAAATAATAATTATAGTTAGGTTAAAAAAAATTAAGGATAAACCTATACATAATAATATTATATTAACTAGGGCGGATAAAGAAAAACAGTTATTGCGTTGAAAAAAGAACAATACATTCAAAAAAACTATATATTTTCTAAATCCTGAGAACTTTAATAAAAATAGATAACGATCCGACAGTTATAATTCAAAAATTGATTAAAAACATAATTAAAGAAAGTAATTTATTTCGTGATAAAATAAAATATAGTTTAACGTTGATAAATCCACAAGCACCGAAGCTATATTCTTTTATTAAGTTACACAAAGACAATATGCCCTTTCGACCGGTAGTGTCAAATGTAATAGCTCCAGCACACCGGGTATCTAACAAATTGATAGGAATTATTAGTAAATTAATTTTAAACCAAAATATAGTATAGAAAACTTAATAGTATTAAAGAAATAGCTATTCCAAATAACACTATTTTAATTTCTTATTTCTTTAGATGTGCAAAACCTATTTCCCAGTATGCCCCTTATTGAAGCTATGTACTTAGTGGATAATTTGCTAGTAAAAAACAAAGTCAACCCTATTGTTAAGAATGAAATATTAGATTTGTTAGCAGTGTGCCTAGATCAAAATAATTTTTAATTTAATGGCTCGAACTATTTTAGTAAAGAAGGTTTAATATTGGGTAACCCTTTAAGTCCTATTTTAGCTGAAATATTTGTTGATAATTTAGAACCAATAATAGTAATAGATAATCACCCTAAAGAGACAAGTTTATTTCTTGGTGCAGATATGTTGACGATATTCTGGCTTGTTTCAAAGGCTCACAGCTTAACCTCTTTCTAAATATTATTAATAAATTACATACAAATATAAGATTTACTTTAGAATTAAAACAAAATAACAATAATAATAAACACGATTTTGAAATTTACCACAAACCATCGTATACATATATAACAATACATAATACATTAAACCACCCATTCACAGATAAGATGACATCTTTTCGTAGTTTTGTACATCGTTTAATTAATGGAGCTCTTTCAATGTAAAATTATAACAAAGAACTTAATACTATAAAAGAGATTGCAGTTAATTACGGTTATTACGTAACCATAATAGACAAAATTGTTTATTATCAATATAAAATAGCACTGAATTTTCTTTATCCTAATTTGATTACAAAAGACAATATTAAGTCTTGCACATTAACATATACGAGAAAAATTAGCACTAAAATAGGGAATTATTCAAAAAAAAAAACAAATTATAAAGTAGCTTTTTGTACAAATAATATTTCAAGGTCAAGATATTAAGAATAACAAGTCTAAAACAAATAAGGACCAAAAATCTGGGGTAAACGAATTGTGAAAAAGTATATCTTTTTATAAACACATAAAAGAATACAAAACATCACATATTAAACAAAAAAACAGATTCTAATTATGCAAAACACTTACTATAGAAACCAATCACAATTTTCACATGGAATTTAAAATGTTGCATTCAGCTAATAATAGTTACAAGTTAAATTACTTAGAAAATTAATAGAAATTAATAAGAGCAAAAACAATAATATTTGATTGAACGATCACACCAACTTAAGCGTGCGTTGGGTAGGTAGACACTACTCTTTTATTATTGTTAAAAATTCTAGTTTTAGTAAAAGCCTTGAGTTGGTTTTTGAAAAAGACGGAGGGTGTTCAAACGACTGTCAAACTGAAATAAATTAGTGGCAATTACGAAACAAAAATAGTTTGTTTATTTACTATATTATAAATTTTTTTTTCTTAATAAAATTGTTTTATTGCATTATCTCTAAAGTATTATTAGAGAAATTATAGTCTACAATACGTTTGGAATGCCCTATCTTCCATAGTCGTGAACCATACAAGCTTTTGATTCCTGTGGAATACAGACAGACTATTCCATGACTTGTTATAGAATATACTATTCTTTGTGCAATGACAATTATAAAAACATTTTATAAGCTTTTTCTTATCCATTAAACTTATACAGTTATTCCGATTATCAGTGGACCTCAGCGGTGTATTAAAAACCTGAAATCCCCAAATCATTTAAGTGAGCAGATATAATTAAATGAGTTTTTCTTTTTTACACTAGGTATGGAGCTTCAAAAACCTGTATTTTTTAAAAATTGCGTGATTTTTTTGTTGATTTGTAAGTATACATATGAATTCCTATTTTGCCTCATTTTTAAATCATTTAAGAGTAAACTTTTTAGATTTATACTCCAATGATATTTCTATATACTTACAGTGTTTTTATTTACCTCTTATAGTTATTTTATTTTTAAGTAACTACATTACTGGAGATTAAGTTGGTACACTATAAATTTTTTGTTCATATTTAAATACGTGTATTTTCCAAACGAATTTACATGCCAAAGTGAGGTTTACGTCTTTTTTTCAGGAAATTTCATGGATAACATTTTCTTTGTAAGCCATTTGCATAGTTTACCTGGAAGGAAAACAGGTTGGAAAACAAAAGCGTTGCAAGTAAGTCAAATTGAAATGGAAACATAAACAACACGCATTTTGTAAATGTGTATTATTATTATTCGGTTGAGAAAAAGCAAAACAGATTTTTATTTTTTTTACAAACATTTTTTTTCATAACTAAATTTTTTAAAAATACGGTGTACTCTACAGGCAAACTAGAAAAAACAGTTTTGTCCGAGTTTCGATATTGCAATTGTTTTTTAAAATATTGGGATTTTACGAGAACTTACATCTTCTTAAAATGTGAATTGGATAATTCTTGAAAATTTAACTTTTGTGTTGACAATAACGTTTCTGAATGATAAAATGTAAAATATTTTTTCTTCCCCACTGTGAAAATTATACAATTTTGAGCACCATGTATATCAAATTGATTTGGAAATTTTATTGTCAACAGAAAAGTTTAATTTTCAAAAATTATCTGGTTTATATTTTAAAAAGTGTAAATTTTTGAAAAACCCCAATATTTTAAAAAACTAATGAAATATCGGTAATCGGACAAAATTGTTTATGCCTTTACATTTTTGAAATGTCGTTAATGTTTCCAGGAACGAAATTTAGCTTTTTTACAAAGCCTTATTTTCCACCCTTTATATACCACTTCCAGATGAACTATGGAAATGCAAAGAGAATGTCCATACAATTCTAGAAGATGGCGCAAACCTCATCTTGATATGTTGGTTCAATTGGAAAATAAGCGAGTTTAAATATGACCAAAAAAATTGTAGTATGCAAACTTAATGTCCAGCAGTGTATTAAAGTAAAAACCTTTGAGACTATGACCAAAATATGGATTTCCGTATTTTGCAATTAAAGTCACATTTAATAAATTGGAAAGAAAATATGGGGACTCAATTTAGAGGAGTAACTGGTATGCACGCATCAACTCAAACAACTAGCTTGTATACTGGAGGACTCCATGCAAGAAAAGCAGATTGCCGTCAGCTCAAAGGCAATATAGAACTGCTCGAAAACAGTGGGCTGGTGAACATGCTAACTGGGAAATAACAGAGTGAAGTAGATATATGTTTGCGGATTAACGGAAGTTTAATATGCATGTTTCTGATGGTTGTGTTTTAGTACAGAGAGAAGACAACGAAACAGAAAGAGAGGAGACAGTAGATGCATATATATATCGTTTGGAGGTGGCGGTTTGTTCTTTAGTGAGAAAATCACTGAGAGAATGACATAGCCTCTAAGGTTTTCAGACATGAAATCAAATGAGCATGTCTGGAGTAGAACGAGATTGCGGCTGAAGCACCGTGAAAATGAGATGGAAAATAAAAAAAAAATTAGTAAATGTCTAGTAGTTTATTTAGCGTCTTATTGATACAATGCCTAGTAGAGTAACATTTGCAATGGCCAATAGGGGTTGTCCAATCCGTTATTAGTCTTTTGTTTCCCTTTATTGTTATTTTAGTCTTTTATTTGTTTAAGCTGTGATTTTTAGATTATTTAAACTTAGATGTTGCTAACGAATACAAGTTGTCTACCAAAACTCATTCGTTAGATGTTAAATACCCCGTATATTTAGATAATACCGTTTTAATAAAAATATTTATTTAAGGGGTTGTTGGAACCACTGAGGCAATAAAATAACAAAACTCAACTTTTCAATTGCCCAAAAAACGCATATTTTTAGACGCGCCCTGTATTTTATTGAAAAAAGACTTTGGCTAAGAAATTGTGGAACCATCCCGAGACTAGCTGACCTTAAACAAGAAAGTTATAAATAAGGTGTCAAATTGTGAGTTCTTTATACACAGTGTTACAAATGAAATTAGTTCCAGCAAAATTGTGAAGAAAAACGGGAGTTTTGTTATCAAAAGCTGTAAACAAGGTCATGTTTAATCTAGCTCAGAAAAAAAGGGGAATTAAAAAATCGGTGAAATCACTTTTTTGAATTTTAGTCCTAGAATGTAAAAATCGAGTGAGAAATCAAACTGCCTTTTTTTACTTTAGATGGAATTATCAAACATTTTAGGTAATATTAAATCATTTTAATTTGGGCCTTGGTGTAGTAACAGATGATAGGGGTATACTATCATCTGTTACTACATATCAAACAATTTAACGAACCAATAATTCCAAAAAGTTCGTATTCATCAAAACGAGCCTATTATTTTTTAAGCTTCTTTGAAAATGGGGTAAAAATTTAAGGTGGACGCTTTGCGTGTTGACTAGTGTATATTGAAGTAAAAAAGGGTGAAAATGGAGACCTTAACAACAAAAACCCTTAAAGAAAATAAAAAACACAGCGCTCTATATTAACCCTAATATATCTAAATAACTCTAGTCTTTATTTTTTTGGCAAATGACTTTCTTCTTTTACTTATTTGTGGAAAAATTAGTTTTTTTTGG
Source organism: Kuschelorhynchus macadamiae (assembly GCA_030620095.1). NCBI lineage: Eukaryota > Metazoa > Arthropoda > Insecta > Coleoptera > Curculionidae > Kuschelorhynchus > Kuschelorhynchus macadamiae. The sequence continues at coordinate 230,643 of JAUTXW010004088.1, forward strand.
TATATAAAATTCTGTTTTTTTTTTTAATTATCCAGCCTATATTTCTTTATAAATTTTGATATGTTTGGGGAAACGAAAGTCTTAATATATAACAGATATAATACAAAAGCTATATTTGATAGAACATTAAACACTAACGATATAATAACACGAAAAAAAAATAAAAAACAGATTCTAGCATTTCTGCTAAACAGTTTTCCCAATTTAACGCTTTTAAGATACAGATAAGATACATTTTTCGCTCATAGTCTCTGCATTTTATGTTTCTATTTATGAAAGGAAAACATTGCCCCTTCATGAAATTTGAACGTTTGCAGGCTGAGCAATAAATACGTGTATAGAATACAAAAAATGTGGGTTTATTGAACTTCCTTTTGGACAACTAGAAAATATTTACAGTGTATTTTAAGCTTAGGTTTAGATTTAATCAGACGTAGTATAATATTTTCTATTTTTTTCTCTGATTTCTGTAACTTAAAATTAAACATATGCCAATGAAGGAATATGCACAGAGTTTGCATTTTTTACTTTCCTGGATAAATAAAGGATTTATTATAAGGGCGAGTTCGATAAAAGCGAGTTCTAATCAATATAATCGGCGCTTACATCATAAAGAGTCATTTGATTTATCCAGAAAAGTGAAATATAACACTGTTGCTATATGTGCAGGGTTCTCCAAACTATTAAGAAAAATAATAATATCAATAATAATAGATATTTATTTGCCAAATAAATACATTGTCATATTATTAACTTAAATTAAATAAAATACTTTGACAAAAAGGAGACTGAAAATCAATTAAGAAAAGATCCTAGTTCAACCTCCTAGGACATGATAAATAAATTAAATGGATAGTAATCATTATCTAATATCTAAACATACAAGTAAAGGTAGTCCGTATTAAGTTTGACCATAATTATACATTCAAACAAATTACGTTATTGATTTCATTTTACTAAATAGAAAAAACTGTTAAACCTAAAAGTTATAGGGTTCACATAGAACGGAAGCTTTCACCGCTTTGGTCAATTAAGAAATTATGGTTCTTGGGATTAGACCGTGTCAAATTGGAATTACTATTCGACGTTTCGACTTCGATTGAACGAGACATCTTCAGGGTTCTTTACTCCACGAAATTCAGTGTTCAGATCTCGTGGAGTAAAGATCCCTGAAGATGTCTCGTGCAATCGAAGGCGAAACGTCGGATAGTAATTCCAATTTGACACGGTCTAATCCCAAGAACCATGATTTCCTAATTGACCAAAGCCGTAAAAGCTTCCGGGGGTTTATTACATAGGTTATGAAAATATTTTTTATTCATACAGGATGTTTCAGAAATGTATGCCGGGCCCAAAGTACATCTTTTCCTCCCACATAAATCACCAAATGTGTCTCGTTTTGTTAATTATAAATATACTGGGTTTGTTTTTTTTTTTTTTCGAAATTTTTCAACCCAGATTCACGTTTCTGAGACGTACTGTGTATATAAATAATTATTTTCCTGCCACTCTTAGATTTTATTTTATTGGGTCTCCTAAAATTAAACCAATATTGAGTGTGTCGAATTATGAAGAGAGGCCACTTTCGGGGGTTCTTTTTATATTTTTAATGCATTCAAGCTTTATTTTAAAAGATAGAGAAACGAAACATGTTAAATAAAAAAGTTTCAAACTGTTATTTACCACCAAGATTTGCTGGAAAAATAACAAACGACATTTGGAAAGTTTTATTTTAAAAGAAACCCTATGTATTACTGTTACATTACATTAATATCTAAGTTACATTAAAGTAACTAAGTTACTCTGAAGTAATTTAGTTACTTTTTTATTTATGACAAAAGTATCTTGTAACGGTTACTTTTAAAAAGTATCTTTCGTTACAAAGTGTAACTTTAGTAACAAAAAGTAACTTTAGTTACAAAAGAGTTTTAATTCCAGTTACATATTTGGTCAACTTAACGTATAAATCCTATAAAAATATGGAAACACGCGGCAGCCGAATTCGCGGAAATGGAGTTAAAAAGGGGGCTCTTATTGTTTTTTGGCGCTTACGATTATGGTCGCTCATTGACTTTATCCACATCGTCTCTTTTTTATTTTCTGATCGATCCAATTTCACCAAATTTTTATTACTACCCCTTCCACCATTGTTACTTCGATATCAGAAGCTATAGTAATTTGTTCGTGTTAGTTTTGGTTTACTTACTTGATTTGCACTAACAAGCCGTAAAGTGCAGTTTGTTTTCTTTTTATCATATAAATAAGATAAATAGGTTAACTAGAAATAAGAATTTTGAAACACAGAGTTTTTCTACTATTTTCCATATTTCTGAAGATTAGAAATATTAAGATGTAGGTGGGTCTAGATAATAAGTTGGTTAGATAACTAATACAAATTTGACAGAGAACTAAATGGTATGTACAGGGCAACAAACCATGTTTGAAATATTATGTAGTGACTACTTGTGGTTCATGTAAAAATTTGTCCGCGTAAACAGGTGCGTAAAAAAACAGAGCAGGAAAAAGTATACTTTTCTAAATGGAACTCCGGTATATTAATGAATTTGTGAATTCTACGAAGAATAAATGTACAAGGATATTGAATATGTATTGAACCCTCATTTATTTTTTTTGCCTAATGAGGTAGAGAAAAATGATAAATATTAAGGCTAGAGGGTGTGTCATGTAGTTTTTTTATATTTTAGTAGTAAAAAGTCCTTCTTATTAATTGCTATGTTAAAAGTTTTATTTGAATAAGTAACTTGCTCCTTTTAATTTACTTACTGTTATGTTATTTTCAGTAGCTACCTACTGTGATCACAGGAAATAAAAAAAAACACAGAGATTGAAAACTAACAAAAAAATCTGTAAATTTTCTATATTCGGTGTTCCCGAGCTATGAAATAATTTGGAATAGTGAAGTGTGACCCAATTTAGTTCGGTACATAGTCATTTGGAAAAACAAATATACTGTCTTTTCAATCATTTTTATTGGGCGCCATTTTGTTTCACCATAAACTCAATTTTTTGCCCAAATTTTAAGTAAACTGAATAAGTAGTTTTTACATTGACAAACACTGCCATTTTCTTCCGTCATATTGAATTTGTACCAGTTTATCCCTGTATCTTCTGCAAAATTTAGAGCCATTTGAAGTTTTTTACGTTGATTTTTTTAACATTTCATTTGGCCGCCATTGTTTTTCACCATGTTGGATTCGTACAACAATTTTACCAGGTGATTCCTACATAATACTTAATTTTTGTGCAAAATTTGAGGTAAACTGAGTAAGTAGTTTTTTAGCATTTTTTACTAGATCGCCATTTTGTTTCGTCACATTAGATTTTTACTAAAACGTTAGCATGCCGTGCTTATATTTTAATTTTTGACCAACATTTGAAGTCAATCGGGTAAGTAGTTATTTAGCTAGGCCGCGAACAGATAGACCGACGGAATTGAGAAAACATGTTTTACGGCTTCTAGGGACCCTGAAACGACAAGATTTTAAAACATTTTGGGGGTGATTTTTACAAAACTTTCCTTTTACGAGGGATGTCAAAATAAACATCTCAAAAATTACTAGAATTTTTGTGATAGTTTATAAGTTAAAGCAAAAATAATATGCACAATGTGCCACTTGAAATTTTTTTTGGATTTGGACAATACTTTAAATGTTATACAAGAAATATTATCGCTATTCTATATATTATGTCCATGTATGGAACTAAACAGGGTCATAGTTCACTATTTCTAAAAAAATAGAGTATTCATAAGAAGAAGGAGAAGTTCCGTGTAAAGCATATTTATCGACCCAGAAAATAAAAATATCATTAATAATAGCATTATTACAATAAATATATAATTATAATAGTAATAAAACCCAAATCAATTAAAATTGATATTTTATTAAATAGGTAATGCTCCTATTGCTTAATCTTCTTTAACCGTTGTATGATATAAATGATAAATCGTATAATCGATATTTTGAATAGTATGCTATAAGTACCGTTTGCCTCATTCTAAAGACGATTATATTAGATAATGTTTTAAATTAAGAAAAAAAAACAGCTAATAAATCTTCCAATAGGTTAGTTACAATACCTATTGTTTTATAACAATCTCGTCTACCTTTCTTCGCATATCGGTAAGAAATACCAAAAATGAGAGTCATGTCGTGACCCTAACCTTGAAGTTGTATAAGCATCCCGCTGGTTAATCTGTTGGAACTAATTTGTAATTTAAATAGAAACCAAGAAGAAAAAAATTAGCCGGTTTGTAACAAACATCAAACCTATCGAAAAACCGATAAATATAACTGTACACGACCATCTTTTGTAATACTTAGTAGTAACTAGCAACTATCTTACGTGATGTCTACATTCTGCATAACAAGCATGTAATTCTTGCACCCAGCGACGCGAAATATTTCACTCATACAATTTATATGACTTATTAACTAACATAATGCATATTTACGTCACATTGTTCACACTGGTATCAAAAAAAGAATGGCAATATCGTCGACGTAATATTTCAAATAAAGTACTCCTAATATCCACATGGTGGCTACGACATCCCTACGCTTACTGAGAAGACCCGCACTTTCGTAAGCTACTTTAACGGATCAGAGCCATTTTTACGCAGAACTTGAGAAAGATATTGTAGATAGAGCAACTATGTAGCATATTCTGTACAAAAATAGCATTCACGCTTTTTTTCCTTAATATGATCGTTAGGTTGGTATTGTACTAACCAACCCAAAGACTAAAAAATCTTATATATAAATGACAAAACAAGGTTTGGGTAAATTACTTCTTACAGATATATTATGCGAAAAACAGAAACAGGACAGACTCCACCTGATATGCTTAGAACTGTGATAGTTCTTAAAGAGATAGAGATTTTGGAATACCGGTGACGATCTTACGTAGATACTGCGAAAAGTTGTCCACTGAAGTTCTCAATAACCAAAACAACATTTCACTACGGAACGTTATATAAATAAATAAATAATAGGTACAATGAGACTACATATTAATATTTATTTATTTTCAGGTCCTTACATTAGAACAGAAATGTGCCTTTTTGCTACCTGAAGAAAGCAATCGACATTTATTTTGGATTGAACATAACGTTTTGTTTTTTTGTTTGCGATATCGTTAAAACTTCCTATTTCTAATATATGGAAAAATAATGAGATGGCTGAAGTTGATAGATTTTCGGTATTTTAAAAAAGGTATAAGACACTTTCCATTCGATGTCTGGAAGCTACCAGCCTATCTAGGAAAACGAGTTTTAACAAATGTCAGTGCGTTGTTTGATAGTTTTCACGTGATAACTACAGTTCAAAAGTCGTGATAACTACAGTCCAAAAGCCTAGTCGAGTTGTTGCGCATCGAGGCGTTCGAGAAGTAGGAAGGATAACTTCTGCAGAGAGAGGCATACTTGTAATGCCCTTGCTATTTCTGCGCCAGAAAATAGTGTACCCCCAGTTTATACTTCCGACGGTTAGTTTTAAATCTCATTTCTTGAGACACAAGACAATTCTTTTAAACCTGTTCCAAGAAACTCGTCGACGCACCTAAAAAAAAAAGTTAAAAGTAAAACGAAAAGTTCTCTAATAGAACATAGAAATACAACAAACTCATACCTCGCGTAAAAACGATCAGATGTCCTAACGCCTACGGTTTCCCAAAAATACACAAACCCCCATCAGATCTATTGTTAGTGCTGCTAATTCGTTTTATCCTAGTATTCCCCTTGATGAAGCATTGGATAAAATCTCTAAGAACAAGAATTTTTTTGGTCCATATACTACAGCTCTCGGAACATTGATTTAAAAAAAAATTTCATTTTACAAGCAAATGTATGAACAAATACCTGGCTCTCCATTGGACTCTTCACCAGCAGTGGCTAATGTATTTATGATATAAGGTAATAGGAGATTTGAGGACCTTGAGGTACTAAGTGGGCAAATATACTTCGAAAAAGAAGCTTTTGAGGAAGCACATTTAAAGTTCAAAGTATGGATTCGTTATGTGAAAGAGATATTTATTATATATCAACAGGGTTCTACGTAATTCGACAATTTCCATGAATTAAATCCATTTCAGCCCAGGATACAATTTATTGTAGAATTAGAAGAAAACCAATACCTAGATTTATCTTCTATATATTTAAAACACTAAGCCAGATGTATCAGCAAATTCGTGAGACAGTTGTACTGCACCAATTTACATGATTTTTTTTAAATGATCGTCTGGCTACTTAAACTTTTCAACACTATTTTTTGTAATATTTTATTGCGTATTTTTTCTATAAAACCAATATGTTTTTCTTCAATAACATTTCATTTCTGGACGATGTGCTGAATGCGCCTCATATTCTTATAATTCCACTGGAAATTCATCACGCCATCTAACGGATAAGGCAGAGTAAGATCTGCTGGGCTAGCTAGTTTATTAAAATACTCTTTACATTAAGTAACAAAAGAATAAAAAATAAATAAATTTAAAGGAAGTTTTGCACCTGCCCTCAGTTCTCTGCAATACATAAAATTGAAATTTTTTGAGTTTTTGTATAAGTTCTTCAAGATCGTGATATCTAATTTCATACACAATACAGTATACGAAGAAAACAACGTAGTTGTTCTGACCCTTTATAAAAAAAGGTCAAATATATGATTCTAGATAAGCAGGATGTGCACATTATTAAAACATAAAAGGCATAACATAAATTAAATAAAGAATTATACATAATTTGTACAATATACAAATAATACATTTAATTGTTTTTGACCTGATGAGTATTGTATTAAAAGTTACACAAGTTTGAAATAGCATATTTCATTATAGCCAGTAACCTTTTATTTTTAGATTTGAAGTAGTTAAACAAGCAAAAACCATGAATCCTTAATTTTTTTATCTTTGGTATATTTAAAATGAGTGATGTTTATTAAATAAATTACTGTATTTTGAATTTGAATGAGAAGTCACCGTGCATTGCTAGTAACGTTTGGTGTGGCTTTGTTTCTTATTATCAATAATGCCACATATAAACTCATCAAAATATTCGGGTAACTGTGTTTGCAGAAAATTGAGGTATATTTCGTAGTTCAAACTAGGAGGTAATTCGAAAGGGCCCAATACATGATCATCAATAATGCCATACCAAATATTAATTCTAAATTCATGTTGGAATTGACATTAGGATATTAAATGCAGATTTCCTTGGAGTCAATTTACCGGAATTTTTCGTTAAAAAGGAACTGCTCTTCTACTGAGGTTTTTATTGTATAAATATGTTGGTGGGATCACAATCCTGAGCTTTTTCGTCAGAAAACGGCAGGGAGGACAATTTTTTTAACAAAAACATAAGTATAGCGGCTTCTCTTCGTCCGATCGGAATAAAAAAAAACAACAAAACTACACAAACCACGGGACATAAATAATTTTGGAATTTTCTTTATAATTTTAGTTGTGTTTAATTAACTTTGTCAAAACTTGTGAAAATGTACTTCTAGTGGCCACTAACAGGCATTTTAATTTTTATTTAGGTCTTTGTGTCATATAGAACACTTAAAAACTTCTGGAAATTGTATCGTGTATAGTTTTTAATAAAAATGTTGATAAAAGTTGGTCTTATATGTTTTAAATATCTATTTTTTACAATTAAAGATAGAAAAAAAAAGCTAAATTTTATTTCATATTTAAACAATTAATAATTAATAATTCTTTTCATTTAAAAAATATTATGTAAAAAGGAAATAAAACTTACTTTATTTAAAAACAAAATATTAATTAAAATTAATTTTTTTTGTACATATAAATTTTTGTAACTGCTTGGCTTTTTTACTCAGTATAATCTCTTTTTTCTGTAAATTTAATTTTAAAAATAATTATTTAAAACATAATTTTGCCAAAATTTTGATTTCTTTTAATTAAGAATTAAACAAAAAGTAAATATACGAAATAACATTTTAGTGCCATTTTGAAAAGAATAAAAAACTATCTAATTTTGTTGGTTTGCACAAAAACCAAAGACGATTCAGTTTTCAAGTTTAATTACAGTTTTTAATCATTGTATTAGATGCAAAGACCTAAAATTTGTCATGCTTATTGATGGTCACTAGAAGTATCTTTTCACAAGTTTTTTTTCTATCAAAATATGTTAGACACAATTAAAATTATGAAGATTCTAAAATTCCTTATCGTCTAAACAGATTCGTTCCGATCGAACCAACAGATGCCGCTGTGTATATATGTTTGCTAAAAAAATTGCAGAACCGATAATTTTCTAAAAACTCAAAAAATATGGCTTACGGACGTTGTGGAATGCAAAAACTCAGGATTCCCTTCTTTGTGATCCAACCACAAAATCCAAGGGGAAGACCAATTATCTTGTCACGAAAATTTTCGGTAGAGTGGGTCCTCTAATAAATTAAATTTTAAAAATGATATTGTTTATTTACAAAACGATTGTCAAATCTGTCAAATTTGTCAACGGACCATTAAGCCCTATTCACATCAAAACTAGCTCAGCTTTATCCCCTACTTAACGCCACTATCTTTATATAGTCTCTAGAGACTGAAAAGCACCTTCTTGCTGCCTCAAGAACCAATATTCCTCCGGCAGCAGTCGAAGTGACGTCGGCCGATAGTGGTTTTTATTTAGGTCCAGTATAAAAGCTGAAAGCGAGGTTACGCTGGTCCTGTCATTTCGTGTTCGGCGAGAGGTGTTTTAGTAGTGCTTCTTAGTTCTCTTAGTGACGACCATGGCGCGGTTATACCACGCGCTGCTGCTGCTGTGTTCAATAAGTGCTTTTACCGGTAAGTCTCAGCAGAAGAGATAGTGTACAAAATTTTAGCGGCCATCTTGCCAAAACTAGTCTGCCTTGCATACGTTTGGCAACAATTAAGATCAGAACGCTAATTGATAAGTAAAGCACTTTTACTTTAAATTTATTTTTTGAGTTAATAGAAAAGTAGTATTTGTTATTTAATAGACATCTGATTTTTTTTAGAGAAGTTAAAAGCTCTAACATTAGGTAGATGGATTAGAAGAGTAGTTTATAAATTAATATTACTTAAGTCTTTTTATCTATATAAAAAAAGGTTTTGCATCCATTAACGGGAATTCTAAGAATCAGGATAATTTTTATAGCAAAAAATGTTTGCATAAAACTCTGTTAATACAGTGATTGCATTACATACAAAAACAAAGCAAATTTGTTACATACGTTTTAAAAGCATTCAGGAGGTTAAAAAGTTTAAATCAACAAAAAGAGGCAATTATTTTATATACCAAAAAGTAGACATATTTTATTGCTTTCTTCTGTTTATTGTAATATTTTTGGTTATAAAAACTAATCTTGAGTCGATTTTCTTTTCGAAGTTTTGGGTTATTGGCCTCGCCCTGTTTCTAGTCATATTCCTTTCTTTGTTTGGTTACAGTAATGCCGAATAGCTCTGTCGAAACTATGTCTCGTTTTCTATAGCTTACGAGATAAAGATAATTGTTATAAAGTGATTTTGAATACAAAATTTTACAAATTAAATTTCGTTAATCGGAACTACAAGTTCAGCATGTTTGAATTTAATTGTAGTCGGGATCGGAAAAACAGTAAACATTTAAAAAAATACTAACACACTTGACTTGTAATATTTTGTTGCACTTACGTCATAATGTTTTGCTTGAAATTAGAATGTTATATCTCCGGGACCATTGAAAGTTCAAGAGAACATTTAGATAGGTATAAGTTTTGTTGGTACGAGGTGAGGAAAAAAATTAGTGAGAAAGGGTTCCGGCTTTCGTGACGTGACGTCACATTATGAACTCGAAACTGCTTTACTACACGATGACTGTCGAAACAATTAATTAGTTTAGATTGGAATAATGCATCGTCTTACGACCCTAAGCCTTCTATGGAAACTGGTCATAACAGGTGGTTAGAATGTTATATTTAGTAATTTATTAACGGTCTTAGTAAAGTCCATCTGTTACAAAAATATTAAACAAATGTTTCGTTAAACAAAATAAAAATCAGTTTTAAACCCTTGAGGCGCGTTACAGTATCTGATGAAGGAGAGTGAATTCTTAAATAGCCATCAATTTGTTGCATAGATTTGAAGAAATAAGATATGAACTCTCTTAATCGAAATCTTAACTTAAAGTTTTTTTTTTCATTATTCGACCTTAAGATTGAAAGAATAATATTTCATCTTATGGATATCTTATAATTTTTGTCCTCCCGACTTTTCGACGCGGCGTAATTTTCCTTAAGAGGATATTGGGGTCATTCTAAAACTTGTGTAAAATTAAAGTTTTTGTCGTTAAGATTACTGGAAAGTCAATCTTTTTTTGTATTTCGGAAGCTGGTGACTTTCGGATATAATGTTATAAAATTAAGATATATTTTATTTTTTTTTCAAAAACAATAGGGGTTTTTACTGAACGACGACGCGTTTTCCAATGTCAACCGTTATATTTATGGTTGGCTAAATATCCGGATTTTTCGCTAGACTAATGAGGTTTCTTTCGATGACCCACATTGACCTGTCATACCGCAGATATCGTATGATTTATGCTATAAGGAAGAGGAAGTGGTTAACACACATGTCATGACATTAAGGTTTTGACAATTTGGTCAAGCAAGTTAGAAGCGTTTTATAGGTTTAAAAATAGATATCAACCCATGTCTCATGGAAATTTATGTGTTCGAAATGTATGAATTTTTTGGAATTCTCATTGGTTAAGAGTGGTATTTGGTTTCGAGATTGATCTTTTTAGTTTAAAAAATTAGTACCACTTAAGAATTTCTTAAAATTGAATTTTTTAAAGGAACGTATAATGCATTTTGTATTATTTTTCGAAACTTGCTAACTTTTCACAATTTATGTGAAATGATCCCGAGATCATCATTTATAGAAGCGGTTTTTCATAAACCAGAATTTTAAAGTCGCATAAAAATGATGTTCACTAACCGCAAGACATAACTTCCTTTATAATTTTGCAACTACATTATAATAGATATGCTTCACCGCGTTCAAAATGTGTAGTTTATCTTTGTTTCAAAATAAATAGTTTTGCAGTTAATTAAAGCGTTTATTTTTGTAACCTTCATTTCTGAGTCATCTGTAATCCATAAAATATTTATTACAAAATTTGCAAAGTAACAGGTATTATTCAAAACTCTAATCCACAACTTGACAAAATATATTTTCATCTGATATAAGGAACTTGACTTAGAACTTCCTTTTTATTTATATAGCTCTCCTTTTTCATTTTACTTTTTACATACCTTTAATTTTTGAAGAATAACTAACTCTACGTCCTACGTTAAAAAATCTAATTATAATAAATGAGCTTTGATGCTCTTAAATAATTCACCTAATGAGTTGACTTGCAATTCCAGAGAACGCATTTTTTATCTACAAAACGGAATTTATAAAGATTTATCACCTACACAACTTTATTAAAATACGAGCTAAGAGCCTATTTCTACTTAATTTAATTATTACTGCTATTATTCAAATTTAACTTTAACATTGTCAAAATTCTGAATCTAGAAAAATAAGTTTTTTTAGTTTAGTAGATTTAGAAAATCTGCATAAAATGACCCTTAAGGAAGCTCTATTTATCAAAAAAACAAATACGTATATAGTTTATATTGTACAAATGAAAACGAACCTGTTAACTTCTTAAATGTCATTATTTGTTGCTCATTTTAAGAGTGAAAATTCATGTTGCATTTTTTTAGGATTTTATTTTTTGAATAAGTATTTTGTGAATAGATAGTTATTAACTTTTGAAATTCAAGTTAACAAAGATTAAGATGCAACTTGTCAAGTTAGTAATTTAGTGCTAATTAAATTACAAATACGATCTAAAAATTATATTTATTTATCACTTTCTAGATGGTTTAGCACATGCACTAGAATTGTAATATGCCAAATTCTCTTTGCATACATATTGAATTTACCCAGTCAGTTAAAGAGAATTTGCTTTCGCTTTGCTTGTGTTCTTGAATCACATTAGAATTTTCTTCACATGTTGCATAACACATTTATGTGTAGCGTTGGAAATATATTGTAACAAACTGTCCCCTCTAAAAGTAAGTGTAGACAGCAGTTTGTCTTTGACAAACCCTTCACAATTACGAATATTTATGAATTCCAATATATTTTAAATTTTCACTTATCGAATCCCGAGACTAATACCAGAACCTTGGTATATGTTACCTCTGATATATCCAGTGGAATAACATAGGGATAGCTAAAGGAAATTCATCAATTTGTTTATTTTCAAAACATAATCCATACATCAATACATAAGTATTAATAAATTTTGTGGATATGGGGTTTCCCGTTTCACTACAGGAGTAAGGATTTTTGTTTACTCCTTCTGCTTGAAAGGGAATTTAATCTTAGGAAGCATTCTCCATTAATTAAAGATACATATGTTGGATTGACAACGGTGAGATCATGTATGGAGGGAAGAACAATACTTTCTCTAGAATTAAAAAATCACTTTGTTTTAATATAGATCCGGAATTTTGCTCAATCCTTATAAAATTGGCGCGCTACCACGCCCTTTATTTATAACAAGCCTAACCAATCCTAGCCTAATTTAAGTTTAAGAAAAATAAATAATATACATTTTTATTAATTATAAGTTTTGTTAAAAAATACCTAAAAAAAATCGACGCGTGAACAGGGATTTGAACACGTTGCATCCAAAGTCGAGAACCTTACCACTAAGTCAGAAAACTCACATTGAAGATTCAAATAAACTTGTTTATACTCCGCCCAAACAAACGTCGATTTAATCTATATGGTGATGAAGTTTTGTACATTCCAACCTAAAAATATGTGGGATATGGTAATTTCGATTTCTGGATTGTTCAAACCACGATAATGTATTTGACAGTTTCTCAATATAAATATCAAACTGTTCAATTTTTATTTGTGGAGCAATATGAAGTCCAAATATTTTATACACGTGAAAATCTTAAGAGGCGGCAATTTTAATCAAAATGGTTAAGAGTTTAACCTACTTATACCAGGATACACATGAGATAAAACGGATACAATTATTCAAGCAATGTTATTCAACATAAAACCAGGGATGTCAGACTGAATTTTAATTACTGAATCTCTTCCTGAACACAAACCACTTGAAGTCTGAAATATGACAGGTCCCTATTTGACCTTAACATATACTGCTTTACACACCTCTTTAGACTAGTGACAGGGCAGAATATTCAGCTAAATACGAAATATGACGTCTGGCTTAGAAATGAAATAACAATACGTAATCTTTTTTGAAAGAAAGTAAAAAAGATTATCTAATTTGTATAACTAAATATCGGAAATATCATATTTTTTTATAAATTTGCCTGAAATAGAAAACAAGAATTAAAATAAAAAAGCTCCAAATCCCATAATTTTCTTGAAATAAAAAACTAATATACTTTTACTCGGGATATTGTTTCCATGTCGGTGACTAAAAGCCTGAAAAAAATCGCTTTACCCTTTTCTTAGATTCTTCTCTTTACTTTACCCTTTTAGAAATAATTTTTATACATTTTGCTTTTTCAAATTTTTGCTAATTTTTTTAAATAATTTCTCACTACGGCATACAATATATTAATTAGTTTTAAAAAAAAAAATGTTAGTATAGACCTTATATATTTAAGCTAAAAAAATATTTAAAAAACCCTGTCTGTAAATAGTAAAAGAAAAATCAGGAACCGTATTGTTCTAAATTACTTTATATAATTATGTCAAGTCATAAACTAGGAGGGAAAAGGGTCAACAAAACTTTTGAAATTAAAAGTTTGTACTATAGAGGGTCGCTAGATTAAATTAGCAATTGTTATTTGTTAAAAATAATAATATGGTGTCACTATGGCTGACAATGTGATATATCATGAATTATAAATCAGTAATATTAATTAATCGAAATGAAAAATAACCTCCCTCATCATTTGATGCAAAATGTATTTATTTTTTCCTTCTTCGTAAATAAACCTGTAAATATATAATACAAATTTACTAGAGGCTATGTTACTACATTATTACCCTAACGAAAAAGAAATCGGAAACCTTCATTTAATAGTTGCGTAACTTTAAAGAATATTTAAAAATAAGTTATTAATTATTACCAATAATTAACTAATTAATGTTGCATATAATGTCATGGGCCTTTGGATAAATCGTAGGCAATATGTGAAATAAGTGGCCTACATTTTGCATAGTTTGTGTACCAAATTATATATATATATATATATATATATATATATATATATATATATATATATATATATATATATATATATATATATATATATATATATATATATATAATTAATATTAACTTTAAAAAATAGAATTGAAAAATTAGTACACCCAACGTTAAAGCAACAAAATTTCTGAATCCTCCAACCAATTTTACTAGATAACTCATACCCAATTACACTTATTAAAAAGGTATTATACAACACTAGAAATAATAATATCCTGAACGAAAATAATCATGAAAGGAATAATATAAGTCCTAATAATGGCATATTTTTTGGTTCAGTTCCCTATGTTCAAAATTTGAGCCCTAAGATTATTAAAACGTTTAAAACAGAAAATATGAAAATAGCACAACGTAATGTTAAAACCATTGGTATTTTGTATAGCAAATTAAAATATAAAGATCATATTTTAAACCAGTATAATTGCATTTATTCTATTCCTCGTTCAAATTGCGACAAAAAATACATTGGTCAAACAAAACAAAGATTAAGTAAAAGAATTGCATTGCACAAAAGTGATGCAAGACTTATAAACGAGCTTGTGCTCTTTCAGAACATAATATAGATACAGGACACACATTATAACGACACAGAAATTGTACACAGTTCCATATACTGTATAATGTATCATCTAAATTTAAAAAACTTTTGAACATTCTTGTCTTTTTTTATATTATGGATTTGACATATTTAACCTATTTTTGTTGTTATTTGATAGAAAAACAATTGGTTTTAAATTGTTTATTTCTTGTCTAATAATTTCAACATTTTAGTAGTAAAAATTTATCCAATTTTATATTTTCTGAAAATTCACTCAAAATTCTCTTTGCATTTTAATAAGTGTAAGTTCTTTTTTATTGTAAATGAAGTCCTAAATTTACTGATAATTTTGTTATGATAGAGCCCTGAAGAAGAAATTAATTATTTGGAAAGCTTGGCTATTAGAATGTACATCGCGCCCATTTCTGGATCTATATCTGTAGCGTTATTTTCGGACCCCCCTTTGCAATGTTAACATTATTCATGACATACATTATACATGACCTATAAAGACTTTCAAATTAGTAACTTGTCATATTGTAAGCCTATAATCAACTATCAGTTAACCCTTTTTCTGATAGAATGCTACTTTCTTTAATTAAACATGTTTTTCAGTTTTTTGTCACCAACTTCTGGCGTCCTTGACATAGTTGCACTGCAAATTACTTCATGAATTGTATTAAGAATGTCTTTTTTACATAACTAATTTGAATTTATCTAATTGTTTTATCAGCATTATCAAAGGTTTTTACACTATCTGTGCGTAACATTTCTAAAAGGTCTTATGTGTTAAATTGATCATTGTTGTAGTACTACTATTGGTAGTGACATTTCAATTTAAATACTTTCATGGCATTTATAAAATTAATTATGATTCTGTTATGTAAATCTCGAATTTAATTTATTGTTAAACATAACTATGCAAATTAATTATAAATATATACATATAAGTGTAAAATTACTATTCTCACTTGAATTTATTACTATTGTGTTACAAGATGAAGTGAGCATTATTTTTTTGAACACTACATTGATTACAACGCAGCAGTACAAGCTTACGAATCCTAAAATCAAACATTTGTTTTTATTTTTAACAAAATCATTGATATTGTGTGCCAATTAAATTGAAAATAGTATTTTTGGAGTATATCAAGAAAATCCGAAAAATAGATTTGATTTTTTTCCCACAGAACTCAGAAAATGACTTTAAACTAAATTAAACCCATGTCTAAGAATTTATAAATTGAAATGAGAATGAAATGAAAGTCTATTGACGAATTTTCGAAAAGTCTTGTTTGTTTCAAATATTCATTCCTCTTAGTTTAGTTTAGACAAAAATGCCTAAACTATTGAGGCAAATACTGAATACGCATAGTTCAGTATAAATCCATGTTTTCCGGTAAAAAATAAAATACAATTATGAAACACTTGAACTACTGCATACTGTTTTAATGTTTTTTGTCTATATTATGTATACGCTATATATTCATCCGCAGGCTGATTTCTGAAATGCACTTCTGTCTTTCTTGGTTCAGGAGATATTAAAATATTTTTCAAAAAAACTCGGTACTGGGTATAACTTCTTACTTGTTATTCTTATTATAGTGCCTGAAATTGTAACTTTAATGTCATTTAATACAAGTCTCCTAAAAAGTTGTTTCATTTAGTCACCCAGTTTTTGAGTCAATTTGTCTATTGCTTTCCGGAATGGCAATGCTATTATTGGCCTATGAAAAAGCACATTCGTTACTACCAAACGGACTATTTCAGAGAACAGCTTAAAACCATATGTGGAAATCCGAGAAAAAGGAGATTGGCTGAATGATGTAGAATATAAATAATAAATATCTTGATATATTTCAAATAAGATATTATCTTATTTAGTCCAAATTTCTTATGTCTGATTCTACAAAAGATAATAAATTATTACATAAATTACAGGTCATTTAGAAATAATTAAAGGATTTTTGTGGATCATTCTTATATATATCATTTATTAAATTATTTATAGCTATTTCGAATCCAAAACTTCTTGGTCGCACTTTTTTATTTCTATTTCTACCCTTTTAAGGTAGAATGTAAGTATATAGTAATATTGCTTCATCACGACACATTTCTAAAATTTCTCAAGCTCAACAAGTGCGCCTATAGCTAATAAAAAATTCAACACTAATAAACATTATAAATAAAGAACGATAAAGACAACGCACAGACCGACAATCAATATTGCTTATTTTATGTAATATTATTTTGACATTTTAAAGTTCTGGTGGACGCACGTATGGGATAATAATTGTGAATGATAATTTAAAAGAATGACGTGGAAATTCAACAGTTGATTAGAAAAGCAACCTGGATTTATTTTGGAATTCAATCTGCTACTTCTACTAAATTATAAGGGTTCTAAATATTTGGACATTAATAACTTGAATACTTGATTTTAATGATAAAAATACTATCAGTATTTAAAAATAGGTTGTAAGTGCCACATTGTTAATATGATTATCCAAACCTAAACTACAGTAGATTTGCAATTATTCACAATTAAAGGAAAGTGAAACGATGTATATTCTCAGTATGCAATTTACATTTTTTTTATTTAGTTATATTTTGGAAATGCAACCTAAAGCTGTTTGGCAGATAGTTAAAAGTTGTATTGGCTTAACTGGATTTTTTAGTGACAACAAAAGGTCGACAGTTATTTACTTAATTAATTTCTGTCACTGGTTAAATCACCATTTAAAGCCGACTTCGTATAATTAGAACTGAAGAGAGTCACATACAAAATTGTAATAAACAGTTCAAAAATAAATACAGAAAAATTAAAAAAAATACATTTTAAACCATATTGAAAATTTGATGCTTTGAACTTACATTTGTTTCATGTAAACATCACCACTTAAACTCACCTTTAACTACTATTTTCAAATCTGGAGACCAGTTTATCGTTCAGGAAATGTTAGCTGCTATGCTTACTTTACCATGCCTCTCAGAAAAGCAGGTTTCCCGGTACCTTTTTTGAGAACACATTAGTACCATCACCACAGTCTTTCCAGGTAGTCACCCATCCGAGTACCAACGGCATGTGACTTTGCTTTACATTGATATTCGCCAGTTATTGCGTTAAAACATGTCGACCTTGCACATGCATTCCTTTACTCTACCAGTACGCAGATTTCCCATTGTGTTCGTTTCCTTATTCCCGATCATATATCCCCTATCTCGCAGAGGTTTGTGTGTCATCTCCTAATTTGTAAATCCCTAAGTCCCTTATCAAAAAACTTTTCCTTTCCTTATTTAAAGCAAGTTATCTACAGAACTAAGACTTTTATAGTCTCAGGGTGAGTCTATAAATCAAAAATGGCCAGCTTCTTCAGTTAATTTCGTTGCCCTTTTTCCCCTATATCCATCCATAAATATCAGCAAATTATGTTAACAAACACTATGAACAGATTTTGAGCTACCAGAGTGTCAAAATTTTGAACTTCTTTTGTTTTAGAGACATGGCCTAGATCTTTTTTAACAAAAAATAAGTTTCGGCAAAATTAAATTTAGGGTTCTATTAGGTTTTAAACAGCTTTACAATAGTTTTTTTTAAAGTGCAGTGCAAATAAAAAAACACTGAAAAATAAAAAATCAATCTATAAATTCAGCATATTTACTAAACAAGCGACGATATTTTTCTTAATTTTGTTGTGTTAGAGACTGTGGTCAGTCAAAAAGGTCAAAAACAGTAACAAGGTAATAGATAAAACTGACGATACAATATAACTGCACATCCCAGAACGTTCTTTAGTAGGTAATCTTCATAAATACCAATGCCTATTTCTCCCTTTTGTTTGGTATGATAATGTAGGTGTATTTCTTGATGTTTAATTGTAAGATAAAAGGTCGAAAAATTTAATAAAAACCAATAATATTCTTCAATAATTTTTTACTTGTACACGCTTAAATATGATATATAATTTTTACTGAGTTTTAAAACTTTTTTTGCAACAGCACCAATATTTTTAGCATTATTTGCTACACTTACATTAACATTTGTTGGATAAGAGCTAATAAAACGGTATAAGATTTTAAAGCCAACAAAAAGCGAACAGATATAAGTAAAAAAAAGAAAATGATGTAACTCAGTCTTATAAATCCTCTAAAATGGTGGCTAAGGAATATATTTTTTACTCAGTTTTTTCTTGGCAGCTTTCTAGAATAATCGGTAGTGCTGGTCTATTTGACACTACCAGTATTGTTTATCATGTTTTCTCTATTTTATAAGCATGCTTCTTTTCGATACGCAAAGTAGTGTCATACTGGCTCTCTATTCAACACTCCTTTTTTTTATCCAACAAAGTCGGGAATGCTAAGTCATGGCCAACTCGAATTTAAAACAGGTTAGAATTTTAAATTGAAAAACATAAATCGCCGCATGTAATCCTTAATTTTGGCATGCATTGTCATGAACTTAAAAATTTTCAACAGTAACATTAAAAAAAAAATATGCTTTTATTTCTCTTGTCAAGGGAAGTATTGTTAGAGTGAAAAAATTACCCTTCTAGATTTTTGTAGATGTCTAGATGCCGAAAAGCATGTTGTCTCAATTAGGCCGGTCTGTCTGTATCTCTGTCAGTCAATATTAAATAGGAATCAACTTGTAAAATTTTGGTACGAATCCAATATGGCAAAATAAAATGGTGGCCTAATAAAAAATTTGAAAAACTACGTATCAGATTGTTTTTAAATTTTGTGCAAGAATTAAGTGTGATATAGAGATGAATTGGTAAAATTGTGGTACATATTCATTCAACACCCTCCCAGATTGTACATTGGCGTCCTTAGATGACAAAAATGGCATGGCATAATATTTTGGTACTAATCCAAGATGGCAAAATAAAATAGCAGCCTCCCTGAAAAAAAATACTTATTAGATTGATTTTAAATTTCGTCGAAGCTTTAAATGTGATATAGAGATAAATTGGTAAAATTGTGGTACGAATCAAGATGGGGGAATAAAATGACGGCCAAATAAATTTTTTAAATATCGATGTAAAAAAATCTAATCCAATTGACTTCAAACAAAACGTAAAAAAATTGTGGGTTTAAAAAACTTAGTGTAAAAACTACTTATTCAATCTATTTTAAATCATGCCCAAAAATCGAGTGTGACATATATGGCGCTCCATAAAAATGATTCAAAGACATACAATATATGTATATGTGTTACTAAATGACTATCTGCGAAACTAAATTAGATCACACTTCATAATTCCTCATAAAAGGAAATATTTCTACCGAGAGAAGTTCCGGGTAAAGAAACTTAAGTAACAAACAACTATTCTAAAGCTCTCGCTTACCTAATAAAAAACTAAGTAATAACCTAAAACCAAGCACAACTTACTTTGTCAAAACTAGTTAATTGATAAAAATAATAGCACAATCTTGACCGGGTCGCTAAAATAAAAAAAAATAAAAATCCTAACTTTGACATCCTGTATCTCGAAATGTGGTCATAGGATGAAGATATGATAATGATAAATGTTGATCAGAAAGTCTAAAACTACATTATATCAAATAAATATTGTCATGAAAAATGGCATAAGGTGTTTCCTAAAGTTACCCATTTCTCGTTTTCTTGAGACACCCTGTAAAAAATATTTTTAGAAATTAAAATAATTCAAACAGAATTTACAGGTCAAACCGATTTGTTTAATAAACTTTTTTAATTGGCCACAGTAAATAACTTGTAGATATATGATATCCCTAAGAATTACATTTAATGAACCTTACATGCGAAAATGCATTCTTATTTAATGAGTCTATACTCAGTCATTTGGATGCATGTCACATTAATTATATCTTTAATGAGGCTTTTAAACTCTTCTAGGAATCACGGTGTCTTACTAAATGATTAAAATACATCTATACAGAGAGAAAACTACAACAAGGCAATCAACTTTCACGATACCACATAGTTAATCACCTACAGGCTTAATTTCTACCACTTATCGCGTCCGACCAAAATTTCAACGAGCCTAATAAATGTTTTCGTTAATTAGTAGTAAATAATTTTGAAAACATTAAATCATACTTTCAATCATTGCAATTTATTAATACCATTGATAATTACGAAAAAATGTCAAGAACGCAGCAAAATATTTAATTAGGTTAGCTGTAGCCTTCCCAGCATATATTTTAATGTGCTCTACCAGGAAAGTGAGAAATCTTTTGTTGGCATTTAAGTTATTCATTTAATGTAAAATGTCATGTTGTTTATTAGGCGTTGCGGGAGGTTTTGTTGGGAAAGGTGCTTACCAATATGTGCTGGGAAATTAATAAATAAATTTCAGAGAGAATATCATTAATCGTTCGTTCATATGCAGATGTCATATTTTATAATACGATAAATAAATTACACAGTTAGATGATTATGAGATTAAAAACTTACTTAAGTATTCATGGTTAAGAGAGGAATAAAGTTTTGGTCAAATAGGGGTTACTGGTTAAACGATTTTCTGAGTTAATAATGTCTTTTAACTTTAAAAATGTGCAATTCTCTTAATCATAGTGTTTTCAAATTCGCTTCTCATTGTAACTATCTCGAATAACAAAAGTTAAATACTACGACACAGTTATCTCGTATTGATGTAAAACTAGCACACGTGAAAATTTTCTTTGATCTCGGTTTCTAAAAACTTTTTCTTTAATACATAAAAATAGTTTGATAGTAACTAAATAACTTTTATTGATTTTAAATTGACCGTTTGTATCAAATTAGCGGCAATTTATAACATTTGTTTCACTTCTAAAATAAAATTAGATTATTGTAATATGGAGTCGGTTATTTCTAGGCGTAAGAAGTGGTCACCGAGAAATCCTGCAAACTGGAACTATTACAGTTTAACTATAACAAGTATACTTTTCAGAAACAAAACAAAAATTTTTTATTTAGAATTATTAATTAGGAGGAGAAACCACGTATATACTGGTATCCGGTATCCCGTATGAAACAAACAATAAAAACGAAACTACTTCTAAATTCCCTGTATATCGAAGAAAGCATCTGTTTTGATTTCATATTTAACACTACTAACCTATTTATTATTTTCATTATTATTATGTTAATTTGGTAAACAAAAGTCGGCATGAAATATATTTCAGACCACAATTTGGGCAGGATCAATGAAATGTATTTTATTTTCGTCCTCTACCTATTTTTACTGTCCCTAAAGCATTTTAGGAGATACTTGCAAATTCTGGAAACATGTCATGTTAAAAAGACTTTCTTGCCAAAATGTTTATCTTGGGGCGGTGTCTTGTCTGCAAAGCACAAAAATAACAGTATTCTAAAACTTTTCATTTTATTAAAACCTGATTTTACCTAATTTAGTCACCGAAGACAAAACAAATTAAATCCATGTTTTGTCCTTGGAAATGCCTAGGCACAAAACTAAGCAAAAAAAAATCGTGCAATATACGTTACAAAAATCAGCCCTAACGGGGATCGTGTTCAGTTTTGTACCAGTCTCTAGAAGAAACAAACGTTTTTTCTGTGTATGTACATCTTTTGCACTAGATCAACCCTTTAAATCATATGAGGTGAACGTAAAATATTTGCCTATATTTGAGACACTCTGTATACTTTATTACCTATATACCGGATCTCAATACCCCTGTTCTAGTGGAATATCTCAACCAAAAGAAAATAAACAAATCCGAGTTTCTCAGGGAAAAATACATGCCTTTATACTTGACCTAGTATTCAGTTGATGCCACTTCACTTTATCGGAAGATGCAATAATTTTTTTTTACGATATATTTTTCTATGTTGGTAATCTACGTTAAATTTCCCTTTTAACGATGTTTCACAAGCTAGGTTTTACACTCAAAATGGCGTTAAAATAGTGATAATTAATGTTCAAATATAGTTAGCGACTAGGATGGCAAGTTAAAAGACGATTAGTTACTTTTAAATTAAAAAATTTCAGTTCACAAAAGTTCAAAAATTACATATGATATTAATTTATGGCGAGTTTAAAAGAAACCACATTAAAATGTTTTATGGTGAGCGATATCTAAATAGAGTACATCCAAGCGCTATCTGCTTAGCATCTAACTTGTAGCATTCAACATCGAATATTGCGGGTTCCCTGCGGTCCAATGATGACAGTTATGTGGATTTACCTGCCGTTATTGTGAGATTTTCATCCGACCACCAAAATGTATTTAAAATTCTATATTTTTGCATCACTGCTAACTACGCTGCAAATTCAAGTCGTCTTTCATAATCTCCTAGAATCTAGTCTTTGACAGTTTTAAAATTAGCTGGATGGAAAACTTGAAATGCTGCTTTCTTTTTATTTGTGGCGGTTTTCGGTTTAAAAACACGTTTTGACATGGTACCCACTTGAACCGGTAGTGTTATCAAGGGAGAAGCAAATCAAGTATACATATTTTAGTATATGTATCCTCCCTGTGAAACTTAAGTTTGTATATTTCAGGGAACTGAGATACCCGATATATTTAAAATAACCTTAGTTGAGCTCTTTAACTTGATAGCTATCACAATTAATTATAAGAACATTTATTTTTTTTATGTTTTAAGTTTTTTATGCAAACTTAGCTACGAACAACCCTCGGGATACAGACGAATATTTTGATGTTTCACTTATGAAAATCGATATAGGCGTTTAGCCTTTAGGGGGTAACAAACAATGGGATATAATTACAATTATCACCATCTTCTCTCAATAACAAAAAGGATTGTTTTGCGATTGTATAAACCGATATCACCGAGCCACAGCATAAACTATATTAGAGTCAAACAGCCCTTTTTTAAATCCTCTTATTAACTAACATTATTTAAAAATAGTAAATAATAAAATCCTAGGGTATAAAAGCACTATTTTGGCTTTAAGGAAAATGCCACATCTTAGTCCAAAATTAAGTATATTTTTACCGCTAAAACTGTCCTTTTTCGACAGGCTGGAAATCTTACTGCCTCGATAATTGCAAAATAAAAACATTATCTTCCAGAATCTCGCCAACGTTCCTTTAGACAGTTGGAGTACGTTATAAAACAAAGTTTTGTTTAAAAATTATCATCAATTCACGCCCTAAATTAACTTTCTCTAAAACCCTCATGGCAGTTTTTGAATTAAAATTGTTACTACAGTTTTATTTACTTCAGATCAAGCGTACTTGGCAGTCCTTTTTTATCTCCAATTCAATAATACATTAATCTCTTACAGCTAAGATTCATACTCTCCTTCAGCTCCATCAAAATACGTACATATTCCAGGCTATATGCTTCTGTATATGCCATCGAACTGTGTGCAAGAACGATACAGGAACGCAAAATAACACATAAAGTGATAAATAATATCAACCGACTCTTAAACACTCACTTAAAACAAGTTATTACATATCCAGAACAGTTTGAAACAGCTAGAAGTCACTTTTGGACCAAGAAACTGCCGAAAAAATCACCTTAATTTGGATACCGTGACATGAGGGTCTGTAAGAGGAATGAGCAAAAGAAAAATTCATGAGACCTGAACCAGTTTCGGGTGTAGCCTATGAAACGGCCAAGACTCTAATTTCTGACTGGGTAGTGCAAAAAGCTAACCAATATTGGCTTGGATCGTCGAATCACCCGGATGCAAAGGCTTTTGTCACCTTTCCTATAAAGAAGAGGACAACAGAGAGTTTGTTAAATATTAACAGAATCAAACTTAAAACGCCAATATGTCTGTAGTATATAAGAAGGATAACGAGATAGTCAGGCATGTGCTGTGCGAATGTACGGTCGCTGCCAAGATTAGGTTTTCTGTGTTTAGTAGAAATGTCCTGCTTCCAGAGAACTTGAAGGATAAGGTTCACTGAGGAGTTACAGCTGCTCCTGGAAGTGTAATTATGTGGAGTGGGCCACAAGAAACAGAAGATTCGCATTGGAGGGTCGATTTTGAAGATAGAAGAAGTTCTTGCGATAATTTTGCTTCGTAGTTAGTTATGGAACCAATAACGCAGACGGTATAAATAACGTAAAAAAGCTAACCGGATGAAAGTAAAACGATTTGCTTTATATCCTATAATAATCGTCATTCCAGCAAAATGTTTCAACACCTCGTAAAATAAGAGGTGAATGGTTTTAGTTAAATCTTGTTATATTTCAATATCTCATTGGCTCGAAAGCTAATATTTTTAATAAAAACTGCCTAAGTTTAAAACGTATTTTGAAACAGTTTATATGTTATCGTATTTGTTTTAACAAGAACCCAAAAACAGTATTCCATTTTTATCAGTCAGTACATGTGTTTTGGAAATAACATTATTCTTGAAACAACATTTAACCTGATTGCCCATCGTTGTACATAAATGAGCAACATAGCTAACAAAGAGCTATTATAGCAGCAGTTTTCACACATAATAATGATATATTTTCAATGAATGCATGATTAAATGAATCAGCAGAGAAATAAAGTTATAATTTATTAACACTTCACTAGAAATTACATTTATTGTAGTAATGCAATTACCCATGTTAAACGCTCTCCCGCACCCTAAATTCTTAAATAATTAATAGCATTAGTATAAGGCCAACATAAAACGAATTATAGTACATAATTTTTAAATTTATTATATTTAATAAATGCAGACCATCCTACAAATAGTTTTTTTTTGGTCTGAACAAATATGATGTTTTTCTACCACTACTCGAGTAATGTAAATTTAACTTCGTTCGGCATATTATTATGCAAATACAAACCTCATCTGTTGCTAACAAATGCAAGTACCTTGTAGAAAAATAACTATCACAACTAAATCTAGAACTCGTCCTATTTGCACTACATAGCCTGAATCCGACAATTCTTTTAATGTTTGTTTTATATGGGTCGATATCTGTCCAAATTTTGTTCTCTTTTGTGACTGCTTATATAGTTCTTCTCAATGTGGTCTTTGGTAAAGCTCTTTTATGTTGACCTTGTGTGCTTTATCTCTATTCTTTTATTTCCAGTTCGATACATTTTTATGGTTTTTTTCTCCAGAGCTCTTCGTTAGTGATCATGTTAAGCCAAAAAAAGTAATTTTTTAAAGCATTGGTTTATGGAAATGGATTTTAAAAAAGTTGTCATTTTTCACTCTTCGTAGCTACACAGGAATATATATTTTACGGTTCTGTTAAGAAGACACATTTGTGCTATAGCCGTAAAATTCCAAATGATTTACAACTGACCAACAACTCATAGGTCTTTTTGTCCCTTCTGTTTTGTCCAGAATTCCTGTTGTAGATGTATAATTTTGTTGGAAAAAATCCAGTATCTTTCGTCTTTTAGACTCCTGACACGTCATATTCTAGGAACAAAAGAAGCTTTTCCTTCATGTGTCTTGGAATATGGAAGTGGAGGCAAATACCATCAGCGTGTTTTTTAGGCTGATTTTTTAAATTTTTTATTAGGCCGCCATTTTGTTTTGCTATCTTGGATTCATGCTAAAATGTTACCAGTTCATTCTTATATAGCACTCGATTTATGTGCAAAATTTTAGGTAATCTTTTGGATAATTTTTTTTAGTAATAATTTTTTTAACGTTTCACTAGGTTACCGGTATATTGGATTTTTACAAAAGTATTATCTGGTCATTCTAATATGATTCTTAATTTTTGACTAAAATTTGGTAAGCAGTTTTTAAGCTATGTCGCGAACTGACATACAGACAGACAGACCGACGAAATTGATAAAACAAGATTTTTGCCATCTAGGGACGATTTTTTAAATTTTTTACGATTACATTTTATTTGGCGGACATTTTGTTCCGCCATCTTGAATTAATACCGCAATTTTACTAGTTCATTATTATTCAACAATTAGTTATGAAATTAATTCACTATGGAGTTTTTCAGGCTAAATTTTTATTAATTTTATTAAGCATTTTTCCTCCATTTTGGATTCGTACCAAAATTTTAGCAGTTGTCACCTACATAGGACTTGACTTTTGTGAAAAATTTGACATCAACTGGGTGATCAGTTTTTTACTAATAATTTTTTTAACATTTCACTAGGCTGCCATTTTGTTTCGCCATATTGGATTTTTACCAAGTTATTCTCATATGACCCTTAATTTTGACTAAAATATGAAGTCAATCTGGCAAGAAGTTTTAATGCTATGCCGCGAACTGACAGATAGAACAAAAGACAGGCAAACAGACAGACCGGGGGAATTGAGAAAACATGTTTTTCGGCATCTAGGAACACTGTGAAAAAATCTTGGATAGTCAATTTTTCACGATTACAATACTTCCCTTTTACGAGGGAAGTAAAAAACAAGTTCAAAAGGAAATCCATTTATTTTGTGACTAATTAACAGCTAGCATTAACTCTATAAACCATTTTCGGCAAAAGGATCCTATCTACTCAATACTGAAATGGGAATCGATAAATTTGAATTATTTATATCACACTTGCAGACTAATAGTGAAATTCGGAAAAGTTTATAAATATTTTTTTATTTTTACTAAGTTGCTGAATATTCAGCTTTGCTACATCTTGTATATTATCTTTTTATTATGTTAGCGGCATCACTTCCCACTCTAATACTCTTATGGGTAAGTTTTTCTTTCTAAAAAAAAAGGTTGAGCTAGAAACTAATTTGCACGGAAAGGTTACAGTTTTCGATTAAATTCCATTTTTTAAAAAAAAGAAGGTAGGCGAAATCGGAAAAATTAGCTTCCTGTATTGATCCTCGAATCATTTTGGCATGAAAAGAGAATTCTAAAAAAATTTCTTAATTATCCTAAGGAACACACTTTTGCCAAAAATCAGGGTTTCACATACCTTTCTGTATATCATGATAGTCAAGTAACCTAGAGAGTGAGGTTTGAGGATAAGAAGCTAGAAGAATTGCGTAATCACATGCTAAAAAAATATTTCTAAATCTTTTTGCGTTTCGAAATATTAATGCGACACAAAACGACTGACCACTTTTTTAAATGCAGGCAATCGTGTATGATTGTTCTAACAACTGAGCATCCAATCTTAAGTTGATGCTCTATTACCGCATAAGTGGCTTTATTGTCTTTTTCAGTTATTCTTTTAACAGCATTTTAAATTTGTTTCTATGGAAACATTCGAAGGAGGGCGCCCTGCTTTTTTCTGATGTTAAACAGAGTTCCTTTCGCGTTCAAATTCCTTATAACATCGATAGATTTAGCCAAGGAAGATGCTTGTTCACTAACAGCTGAATTTAAACCCTCTTTGTATAACAAATGATTACAACAACCCTTTTTAAAATCATAATAAGTCACTTTAAAAAATTAGTACCTTGAGTTATAATGAACCTAACTTCAACAACTAAACTTCAAATGTCATAAAAAGTTTTGCTCTCAATAACACTGTAAATTTTGTTTTTCACTGCCTGCTAGATTTTCTCCGCAAATTCGGCTTAGCCCTCGTATCACCACCTTAAAAAAGCGTGCCTAGGCACATCACCATCGGTTTTGTAAGAACAAACTGGGTGATGTTACCCAGTTAGGGAATTCAGATTGATTGAAATTATTTTGATTGGGTTTTAATGCACATTTTAAATGTAAAAGAAACTTTATGGGGAATGGGTGACTAGATATAATGAAAAGAGCCTAATATACCGTATTATTACTACTACTGCTTAATATATGTAACAAAATATTATTGTAATTCTAAAGAGAAAACTGGGATCAACTATTTACTACTGAGTAAATAGACGAGTCTATAATTTTACGTTTTTAAATATCAGGAGTTATATTTTAAAAGTCTAATAACAAGATAGTAAATTATTGATGTATAATATAAAATATTATACATTGATAATTACGATTGTAATAAGGAGATTATGCAACGACCAATCTTGGTGTCTGTGTTGATTTCAAAGAAATAATCATATAAATTGTTTATACGTACTAGCTGGATTGCGAAGAGAAAGTCTCCGTTGTGCGATTTTTATATAAATATTACAAAAATATTAATGGTTACCCCAGTGGCTATCATAGGTGATGAGCATGCTTTGCAAAACATAGTTACATAAGTACTACATTCACAAGACCCCTTTTATTTTAATATTAATTGATAAATGACAATGATTTCGTGTTTATGAACAGTAAATCATTGAAGTAAGACAATAGGTATTTGATCACATTGTCTATTAAAAATGTAAATTAAAATTGATTAAATAATATGATATTTATATGCCAAGGTTTCCATACAGGAATGAGATTATAAAGGATGATTTTAGAATGTGCGTTTTTTTGGTCGGACGGAAAACGTGCATACTGATCTTCAATATTTTGGAAATGTGAAAAACCTATTACTCCAGTTGCCATATGAAATTACATTTTAGCTAGTTCATACTAAAATCATTTCTCCAAAAAAGTAGGAGAGTGTACTGGAAAGGCCCAATATAACAAAAAAATATTCCGAAATTTCTAAAAGTTAAGTCTTTTTTTGTAGAACCTTTTGAAATTAGAGAAAATGAAGAAAATTCATTTGTTAACAATATTGATACCAATCAGTTTAGAAAGAAACCATTTCTTGTTTCTTTTCTTGTCCAACTATTAATCTCCCACTGTTTTCGAATCTATCTAAAAATGCGACAATTGGAGGAAATTTTTTATCTTTAATGGTGTTAAAACTTTAACGTTGGCATTCAGTAAAATTACATGCCTAATAATTATTAGCTAATAATAACTAGATTTCTCTCACACAATTCCTGTTATTTTGATAAAAATACCTTATATTTATTTTTTTTTGCAAAAATTAGCCTTTTTAATTTGACAATTCGTGTTCAAGATTTATTTATTTATAATTGTACTTCTGCAACAAGGGTCATTCTACCGTACATTGCATTACGACTGAAACTGATGGTTTATGAACACAGTTAGGACTTGCAGTTGATAGGTACAGTCACATCTTTTGCAAAATTGAAAGATGCGGTAACGTCAAATATTAATGTTTTTAATTAACTGACCATTAAAACTTTCTGTTATGTGTTAGTAGAATACTTTATTGTGCGGTGGTATATTCCTTCTTAGATTTGGCAACTTTACATATTATCGTGTAACGTGGTTGGTCAGTTTATATCAAGACTGATTTGATAAAGAAAATACAAAATCATCTCTTTAGGGAATCCCAATGATTGTAATAAAAAACAACAATAAGATTCACGATGCTTTTCAAACTATAGCTACCCATATGGGCAGTAAAATATAATAATTTTTTTTGTATTACTTAAACACAACTGTTCAGAAACTGCTACAATGAAGGCCTCATTCACTTCTGGCGCTAATTTTAAAATTATATGTAGGGACATTTTAAAAAACGTAACTCAGGCTACAGTACAAGTCGCCTGACTTTATCTTAATCTTTATTTTCCTCATAAGGACTACCTAAATGCTTTTTGTTTTTCCTTATTTTTTTATTTAATAATAACAAGGTTAACATATTATTAATCATATTTTCGTTATTTCATTTTAAAATCAAAACATAAATAGAAATATTAAAAATAAACCTTTGCTTAAGTTCACTAACACTACTAACACGGATCTGCTTTTATCACATACCATGCGTTTGTCTCAGAGATACCAGGCCATCTTCCTCGGAATTTATGCTGGAATTTAAACCGTTAAAGTTGAAATTCATGTGGACGAATTAAATAAAAATTGATACACAATATTTGTCAATTCATTGAATTATGTGTCATTCCGTTAATGTGTAAGAATATCGTTGTTATTTGATCTTTTCACTTGTTGCTAAGGAAGCTAAAACTTAAAAGATTTTAACCTACTTAGCAGCTTGTTCGCTTGTGCCAATATTTTCATGCATATTATATACATACTCCGGTCTCTCATCACTGTCGAATTAAACTGTCATTATAGATCTTCATCATCTTTCACTTGAGTTTTTTGCAATTACATTTTGTTATTAAGCGTGAAACCAACATATACATTAAAGGTTTTGTTTGAAATATGTTTTCATGAATATTGTTTGTAGAAAACCCCATTTCATCTATTGGGAGGCTAGCGCAACCTCATATTATTTTTTTTTATTTACTTAACTAAGTAGCTGTTTTCGTATTTCACTGTGAATATTGATATTATGTCAAAGCCAGTTAAATAAGAAATAACGCCCTAGGGCATTATTATATGAAAATAACGCCCTCGGGCATTAAAACTAATAATTTTTTTTGAAAAAAAAAAATTCTACTTACTCGCACCACGGGTTATATAAGAGATAACGCTTTCGGTCGACGTATAAGACTGTGTCGACCTCAAGCATTATTAGTCTTACTATACCCACGATACTTTAATAACTATTGCTGAATGTTCAGCATGGGTTTCTTTGCGCGGTGGTAGGATACTCGGCTTTGGAAGCGGCGCATTTGTGTCCGAATCTCTGTTCAGGAGGATAACTTTTTTAAGTTTTAACAAAAGATATAATTAATAAAAATGCGGATTAGGTTGGGTTAGGATTAGTTAGGTCTGCTGTGAAGAAACGGCAGTAGCGCGCCAACAAAATTCCGAGTCTATATTAAAAGAAGGTCTTATTTTAACAAAACCTATACTGTTAGGTGGATTTGTTAGGTTAGCAAATAAAACCATCATTAAAGCCATTAAACCACACCTCAAAACATTGAAAATTAGATTTGAAATACGCGCTTAAAGTGCTGTAATTGGTATAATACCCCGGTAATACCTAGAAGTAATTTATGTTAACCTTACAAAACTTGAATACATGTTAAGATACATCAAAATATTTTTATCGTAAAACTGAAATTATAAAAAAGTTTTACACAGAACAAAGCAATAAATATGTTATCTTTTTTTTGCTTTTTAGTTAACTAGGATGTTGGTAAAAATTGTAGTCTTCCATACTCGGCACTGAACAGTAGGGTTTATGTAAAATATATAAACCCAACTATCTTTTACAACCCCTTCCACTACCTTTATTTGTTTAGCAACACGTGACATGTTTCGCTACACAGTAGCTTCTTCGGACGTTACATTTTGAATGAACAAATTTCAAAGGACTATTTAAATAACTAGGTGAAATACAAAGATTCGGAAATTTAAAAATACATTTAACAGAGGTGAATTGTTTAGTTCTACCTGATCGGTTAACAAGGGATTTGAACGTTTGAGCTTATTTACTTCTAGAGTATTCAATTTATGACCCTTATTTTCTTTGTGTAAAATTTTAAAATTTTCGTCAAAAGTTTGACCCATCTCAATTAAGTGAGTTACATAATTTGATTAGGTTTTTCCCTTGATCAAGCATTTATAGTGTTCCTCAATTTTTTTACCAAATATCTGTATGTTTGACCTATATACATGTTGACACACTGCACAATTACTGATTGTTTAAGTTTACCTGATTTTGTTTTAATATTTTGAATAGACTTAAAGAATTGTTTGTTTTTTATTACTTCTCTAAGTAAGTTCATTAAAAATAATAAAACGAAATCTGGTAAACTTAAACAATGCGGTATATACCATCTAAATTGTAGAGATTGTGAGAAAAGGTCAAACAGGCATATTTTGGTGAAAGGATATAAGAAGAAAACCCGAATCCAATTATGCAATTCACTTAATTGATACTTTTGATAAAAATAAAAAAATACATAAAGAAAATTACTCCTAGTTAATAAATAAATAGACCTTTCCTTATTAAGTTTGTTTATTCAACGGAAGAAACTACTGTATAGCCAAAAAATTTTCAGGTGTTATTAGAAAAATAGAGGGGGCGTGTTTGTAAGAGACAGTTGTGTTTTTATATATTACCAGGTAAGCGATGTTGGCCAAATAATATTAAAATAAGTGTTCATCATTTCTGTAAATACTTTTAGTTAAATGTCGATTAAATTTTGTTATCGAGGCAATAAAAGTTAAGAAATAAGAAATATTTAAAGTTGCCACAGACCCTTTCAGAACAGAAAATGCATTTCTATTAAAATCTAAAATAAACTAGTTTAATTTAACACATGTATAATTGTGTAGGATTTTTAAATAAATATGTAAAGTAATCAGTAGATAATTTTGTCGAGATGGCTCTAATTACAAACTACATATCGCATATACGATTAGTGACTTTTAATTTAATTATCTTTTTTGTTCAATAGTAGCTCAACAACAAACAAGTGAAGAAACACCAAAGAAAGAAGACAGTTTTGAAGCCGAACTTTGCAAAGACAAAGATGCTGGTGAATGGTTCAGATTGGTGGCTGGAGAGGGTGATAATTGCCGTGACGTAATCCAGTGCACATCATCGGTAAGTTTGAAATGTCCAAATGTTTTTCTTAATTTGCTTTATAATTTGGCTATTAGAATACGTTTCGAACGTACTTTTGTACTTTTTATTTGGTTTTCCTTATTCTAATTACGTTAAATTAGCTTTATTGACATTTATTTATGTGCGCTGTTAAATTGGTTTCTATCAAATTATTGTTGGTCTGATGATGCTTACAAGGGCAAAGTACTTGTCGTCTTATTGTTTTGACTGAGACCAATACTTTGTGTCTTATTTGAAAATCTATAAACATGTATCTTTTAGAAATATAAACGACTCCTTTCAATTCCTTCTTTACTAACCTAGAGAGTTGTGAATTGATACATATATCTAATTCTATTCACAATATAATCCATTATAATTTTTCAATCATCTCTCAGATTGTCCTCTTAGGGCGCAGCATTCAGATAGTTTAAAATTGCTGCCCTTTCCCAACTTTGTTTATAATAATATATAATAAAACCTCACCTTAAGCCCGGCCAAAATCCTTCTTGTCCTAAACTATGAGCAAGCTTTGAGAAAACTGTAGATTATGTGAGAAGCAACCTACCTGCTACTCTATTCATGAAACAGATAGCTTGATTCATGGGAGAATACTTCATAAGAAATATGTACGTCATTCCCTCGGGGAACACTCTCCTAGTTCCAAGAATAGATCAACTGGAACATTGTTCAGCAATTAAATATTTGGGAGTAACTCTACACGAAACACCAATATATATAAAAAAAACACCAAACATAAGGTCTCCGTTAGAAACAACAATTTTCGAACATTAGGCCTTAAAATCTCATGTCATGGCTCTGAGCTACTCGGCAGCTGAGTACGCATGTTTCGTGTGGCAGGTCGTAATACGCCCTCAACGTAAATGTGACACTAAACGAGACATACTATATTATCATAAACAGTTTGAGAACGCCATCAGGAAAATATATTAGAAATATGTCGAATCTCAGCGAAGTCAAATTAACTTTTTTAATTTTAATAAAATTTGTCTGAAATGCCGATTACAAAATTGTCGCAAATTTATAATTCTCAAACACAGACAATCAAAAAGCAACAACAATTTAAATAATGTAGAGCCCAGATGTATATTATTATTGAGATCTGCTTCAGATTCCTGCTAAAAATGTTAACCATGTATTCGTATATCAAATACATAGATTTTAATGTCTAATGTTGTACTTGTTTGTATTGGTTGTACTGGGTTCGAATCCCAGTAAAGGCAAGAAAATTTTTTCAATTTTAATAAAATTTATCCGAAACGCCCATTAAATAATTTTGGAAAATTTATAATATTCGGCTTGTCCGGACTAAAAGCAACTGACACTAGGCGGGACATGGCCGGCATTATGTAATGGATAACCAAACATCATCAAAGTTTGAGATCGTACTCTGTTTAAAAAGAGGTATCAAATGAATAGTCATATTATTTCCAAAAATAGGTATTGTATATATCCATATTTCCGCGGTAACCAATTGTATGGAATAATAAATAATGTCGTGGAAGCCTATGTCGAGAAGGTTATGGTGGCGATTTGCTTGTTTTGTATTTCAATTTTCTTTTTGGCGTAAAAGGAACATTACAGTGAATTTGAGTGTATGTCTCAAATGCAGTTGTATAAAAAAGTATAGTATACATCACGCTTGAAAATAATTTTCCGTATTCAGGTGATTTTATGTCAACCTGCTATTTTATAAGCTTTTTTCAAATATTTGATTTTAAATATAAATAAACGAAATTGAATTATTTTTAAATGACGGCAGATTGCTTTTTCTCAGCTATCAATAATCAGGTTCATTCAAGCTGAAAATAGCAAATCTGTAATTGAATTTCCTTGTAAATAAATTTAAAAGAAATAGTAACATCTTGCATACCCAACCTAGTACTTCCTTTGTGGATGTATACTGGTATTTTCTTATATTGCTTTAAATTAAAGTTGAAAGTAACTCAAGTAAATTCCTTATTATTATAAATACTTTGTAAACACTCAAGAATGCTGTTATGGAAATAACTGGGAGATACATTTAATTGCAACACATTTAATTACCATATTTGTTTATATACATTATTAGATTTGTTTAGACTAAAATTCAGATGAACATTATTCAGAGTTAAAAATGTTATTTGTTTAAAAGTGCATGCTGTGCTGTGTGTCCATTGTCACTCCTCAACATACACTCCTAAGAAAGTTTGCATTTTTCCTTCACTGCAATTTATTTTTTGAACCCAAATTACTTCCAGAGTAGCTATAATGTTGTGTAAGCATTTTGGCAAAAAAGCGTAACTTTTCTGTAAAACTATTTTGATAATTAGAATTATTTTCTTTATTGTGAACTTTTTATCAACAATATTGTGCAGCAGTCAACAACCGTTTTGGTATTTTAATTAATCATTATAAAGTTTGCATTTGTTTGCAATGTCAGAAACAGGTAAGACATGGTATGTCAATAGTAATATTTACTGAGAGCAAAAGAAGGCAATACTTAAAGCTATTACAAGACAGCATCTTCAATAACAAACTGAAATAATAACCAAATATATGTTCTTCAAAGGGAAACAAAAATTCATTGTATGAACTATAGTTTTCTACTTTCTCAACTTGTTTTCTGTGTAGGCTTTGTACATTTCAATATACAAGGTTTAAAATCAATCTACCTAATGCCAAGAACTGTGCCTGGACTTGGGTAACATATGGACAATTTTTTTATTTGTGATTTTAGGCGAAAAAGTTATTTTTCATAAAAAGTTTTGCTTATGTGAAAATTAAGATTGATTTCAAAAAGACTGTCATGTTATATATAGGGTGCAAAATAAATACAAAAATCGGTAAATTTCCTTTACCCGGAACTTCCCCCTCATTATACATATTTCCTTTTATTAGGAATAGTGAAGCGTGAACCAATTTACTTCAGTACATAGTTATTTAGGAACACATACCTATATACTGTCTTTTCAACCATTTTTACTGGACGCCATTTTGTTTCAGTATGTAGGATACCTACCATTATTTTACCAATTTCTACCCATACCACACTTGCTTTTGGGCATAATTTAAAATGAATTCAATACTTAGATTTTACATTGACACACACCGCGATTTTGTTACGTCATGTTGAATTCGCACCAGTTTATCCATATATCTTATTTAATTTTTCTCCAAAATTTACAGTCAGATTTTTTTACGGAAATTTTCTTAACATGCTATTTGGCCGCCATTATGTTCCGCCATCTTGAATTCGTAACACACGTTTACCAGCTTATCTCTATACCACACTATACACAAATTTTGATATTAATCTAATAAGTAATTTTTTCAGAGTAATTTTTTAAATATTTTATTAGGCCGCCATTTTGTTTTGTTGTCTTGTATTCATACCAAAAGTTACCAGTTCATTCTTATGTAATACTTGATTTGTTTGCAAAATTTGAGGTAAATTAATTTTTTATTAATAATTTTTTAACGTTTCACTAGGTCGCCATCTTGTTCCGACATTGGATTTTTACCAAAATATTACCAGGTCATCCCCATATGAGCCAAAATTTGATGAGTAGTTTTTAAGTTATGCCGCGATCTGACAGACAGACAGACAAACCGATGGACCCACGGAATTAATAAAACAAATTTTTTGGCATCTAGGGACGCTAAAACGCGAAATATATATGAAATTTCTAGGATGGTTTTTTTTGAGATTACAAAAACTTAATTTGCCCGTCATGTTGTTCCGCCATCTTGGATTCATACCAACATTTGACCCAGAGGGTGATTTTTTCACGATTACAATACTTCCCATTTATGAGGGAAGTAAAAATAGAAGATTGCAAAGCAAAAAAATTGTGATATTTCAATTTTTGAGAGAGCAAATACAAGTAAAAAAGCCCTTGGCATTTTTTTGATAAAATTATTGGTAAATTTGTAAAACTGACGCATTTTTTACATATTCACCATTAGTTGTCGTAAAAACTAAAACTGTTATCGGAAACTTTTTGACTTGTGTTTGCAGGCTCTTTAATTTAGTTGTCTCAAGTTGGATTTTGAATTTTTTTTATTTTGGCAACCTATTTTTGTGTGTATTTCGTACCCTATATATAAAATGGCATTCTATTTTAAATTAATTGTATTTCTCTGATGTGCAAAACTTCTTATGGAGAATAACTGTTTCTCCTTAAATCAAAAATAAAAAAGTTGTCCATATGTTACACATTTTTGACTTATTCATTATAATATTTCCTAAAGGTTACATCTCGTACAAAAAACTTTAATGACTTTTTATCTTATATTTTTATGCTCTCCAATTTAGTTATTTGAATTCACATTTTTTTTTGCTTTTATATGTTTTTTGTGCAACTGGTATGTTATTTAGCAGCTTTTGTACTGCCAAGCTTACTTTTTAATAAGCAAAATTTGTATGTACATATGTTGCCCAAATCCATTCAGACGCTGTATTCTTTGGCCAAAAATTGATCACAAATTGATTAAGTGTATTAATATTGTCTTTCTAGCACAATTTATATTTCGTTATAACATATAAAATATCCGCAGTTGGTGCACTTTGTTTACTAATATTTAAAGTTGTTCCGCAATAATATATAATTAAAAAATATTGCAATTCTCGAGTTATAGTTAATATGAAATATTAGAGATGTAATTCACCAAACAATACTTCTTGGTGTCATTGAACTCGCGATTGTTTTTGAAGGTCGAAGAAGAACAAGGTTAATAACAATGACATCGGTCAATGACATGTCATCGGAAAATACAAAATAGGTGTTTTATTACACACAAACTACATACATATTTTAAATGTTACTGTAAAACAAAATTTCAGACCTTATTAAATAATCGCTGATACTCTTTAAGGTAAGAAAAACTCAAATATCTTAATGATATTATTTGAGTCAAACTTTCAAATCTAAAAAAGAAGTACCAAATTCTAACTTATAAGATGACCCTCTCTAGTACTATTCCATTAGTTTAAAAACACGAAGATATTACATCTAACAAGTTATTTTTAAACGTTTTAAAATAGGTATTTTGTGAGAAAATTTTTGGTTTGCATATAGAAAGCGATGTTAGTGTCCATAATTTGCATGTAAAATCAAATACACCTGTGGCAGCAAACTGTTAAAATATAAATGAGAAGATGTACTAAACTCTAAAATATTAATTTAAATAATGTTTATCAAATGAAATACAGATATCGCTGTACAACTGAAAACTGATAAAAGATTAATTATATAGTTTTATATTTTCGAATTACCAATCTTAGTAATATATCTCTAAAGCAAGGTATTTTTAACCTAATGTGGAAATGGAGCTATCTTACACCCATATTCAAAAATGGAGATCCAAATAATGTTAACAATTGCAGGACACTCTCTTGCAATTCAGTGATTCCCAATTTCCTTGAATAAAGAGTAGCAGTTGTTTCTTGCCTCATAATGATAAATGAACAGCAAAGTTTTCTATCCAAGAGATAAACAGTGACAAACCATTTCGAATGTCAACATACTATGTAAAAACCTTTGGAGAATCGCTGTCAGGTGGATGTTGTCTTTATTCATTTCTTTAAGGGTAACTTACTATGTAAACATCTTGGACGGATCGCATTATTCTTTTAAGAAAACTGGAATCCACGGAAACTAAAAGCTCTCTCTTGCACTAGATAGCTTGTTAATTATAAAAAAACAGGTGGTGAAAATTAAAGATAGTTTATCAAATGAAATACAGATATCGCTGTACAACTGAAAACTGATAAAAGATTAATTATGATATTCTGATACCAGTGCTATAGTGATTGAGGGAAGAATTTGCAAGAGGTGGATGTCGAGGTTCTAACGGCAGGTTACCTCCCACTTGCAGAATAATAACCCCAGGACCTCAAACACTTCGTATGGAAAATGGCTTTCGATGAATTTTTCTAACTTTTGGATATAATGCATGTGTTAACTTCCAGATCAAAATGTGACATTGACAC
The DNA here is from genome assembly GCA_030620095.1 of Kuschelorhynchus macadamiae. NCBI lineage: Eukaryota > Metazoa > Arthropoda > Insecta > Coleoptera > Curculionidae > Kuschelorhynchus > Kuschelorhynchus macadamiae. Next base: position 269,762 of record JAUTXW010004088.1, read on the forward strand.
AAATAGATCCTATGACCAGATATAGAGATACAGGGTGTCAAACTTCTGAATTTATTATTTTTATTTCAGAGACACGGCCAAAATTTTGCTACTATTTTTATCATTTCACGAGTTTTCACAAAATGAAATGTTCTAGGTTGTAGGATAATATTTAATCTTTTGTTAAAGGTATTAAAAAGCTTTACAATACTATTAAAAAACTGAAAAATAATGGGTATGTTAAAAAACAAAATATCCGTCTTTAAAAAGTCAATGTAAAATCTATTTACTTAATTTATTTTTAATTATGTCCATAAATGAAGTGTGGCGTAGATAGGAACTGGTAAAATATTGGTTCGAATCCAGTATAGCGGAACAAGATGGTGCCCAATATAAATATTTGCAAAGGCAGTATGTTATATGTGTTACTAAATGACTATACGCAGAACTAAATTGGGTCACATTTGACTATTCCTAAAAAAGGAAAGAATTCATAACGAGGGAAGTTACTGGTAAAAGAAACTTTAATTAAAGTAAATAAAGTTTATGTTCAATTTATTACTTTAAAATTTAAGATCTCAATTTAATTATTAATTATTTAATTTTTATCACGACCTGTTAATATCTATAAATATGTGTTAAAATACCGCCCTCTTAAAACGGTGGCTAGCGACTGTATTTTTATATTGAGTTCATAAGTACTTACCTACTTGTACTGGACTGTTTGAGACTACCAATATTGTCCATCGCCATGTTTTCTTTACTTACTACATTTTTTCCACAAACCGGCCTTAGTCTCCGACATATCCAGAAATGTCTCCCTGTTAGTAAATATGCAAAATTTATAGATTTTCTGATTTTTTAATTTTCAGCATTAACTTTTTTATTTCTAACAAAAGACTAAATAACAACATAAAACCTAACATATTTCATTTCGTCAAAACTGGTGAATTATTAGAAATAGTAGCAAAATTTAGGCAGACGCTAGAATAAAAAAAAATTAAATTCAAAATTGACATCTAAAAATCTTGTCATATAATACAGTTGTGGCAATGATATATTTTAATCAGGGAATCGAAAACCGCGTTATATAAAAAAATTTGAAAATTTCATCAAAAGCCATTTTACAAAATAGTGAGAGAAGTTCTTTCGCGAGAGTCAATATAGCTTCAGCAAGTAAGTAGTTTTGAGAGTTTGGCGAAAATATTGACAAAAAGGTTTATTCTTATAGTAAATATTTTTTGAGGATTTTTCGTTTATTTGTTTGGGTTTTGGTTAGATGCATCTGGTTTTAGATATTTCTTTTAGTTTTTTTATGTGTCAAGATTTTTGTATTCATCGTTGTGTATAAGATATATGGTTAATTGTGAATGCATTCCAGGTTTTTACACCCTGAATGCAGTCGGTGCTATATACGAGTAGGATAGAAGAATTTGCAAAAAATTGATATCGATATTCTAACGGCAGGTTAACACTGACCTGCCTAATAATAACATCAGCAACAATCCTACAACCTAGGCGTACTTTACTTGATAATTTTATCAATTCTGCTGAACTGATTTTATCAGTTTAGCGAAAGCTTGGTGGGAGTCAATGTGGTTTCAGTAATTATCTATTTTTGAGGGTTTCGCCACAAAATTAACGAAAAAAAGTTTATTTATACACTAGATACCTGAAGTCATTGAGCAAAATGACAAAAACGTAGAAAAAATATTGAATTGGGTATTAACTGATCCATGAAATAATTTGGTAATTTTTCGTTTATTCGGTTGGATTCATCTAGTTTCAGATATTTTCTCTGTAGTTTTCTTGTGCATTTTAGATGTGTTGGGTTGATTATATATGATATGTTGTTGATCCTAGTCAATAATTTACCATTTACATACTATACTTTTCCTCAATTTGGTTTCCGCCAAATTATCCTGTCGACCAAACGGACTCCTACCATAAAAATATGTTACGTGTCGTCAGCTAAAACGACGTAGATCCTTTTGCTTGCCGAAAACATTTATATGCTATGAACAAAAAAAATATTTATATGCTATGCAATGAAAAATAGAACTAAATCTATAGTGCCAATTTAATAATATTTCATTAAAATTGTTTAGAATAACGATACTGTAATTGGCTATTCGATGCTTTAACATCTTTAGCGAAAGGCTTAAATAATCGTTACTTATGTAATAGGTGAGATACACACATTATTATCGCACGAATACGAAATTTGCTAAAACGAGGGCGTCAACACTGCGTACAAAAGTTTATTTACGAGCGAGCAATAGCAAAAAATTTGAAACTAGTGACACAACTGAAAATTTGTTCTCAGAAGATTCACATTTAAAAAAAATAATCATTGGTTTTTTACTTCATAATGAAACGCAAATGAGTGAAATAAATATAATTTATTATTATTATTAATATTATTTATCATAATATATACAACTAGGCAAACTTTTATGACAACAAGTTTTAGTAGCCAATGTTATTACAGATGGCGAAATTATATTATTGGATAAGCTATATTAAAATAAATATGGCAAAATTTTAAAACTGCATGTAGTCTAAAACTTTAATGAAAAATACAAACCGCACATTACTAGAGAATGTTTTGCTCTGATTGTTTAACAATTATATTTAAACACAACACCCGATGCCGGTGTTGTGTAATGCGTATTGTATGATCCATGGAAAATAATATCTATTATTATTTTGCGTAAAAATAGTACCAAGTACCAACACGCCTTTAGAAAGAAGTGTTGGGTAAAGACACGAAGAATTTTTTAATCCATTTTAATCGGTTTTAGCATAATATCTTTTCGAATAATAATATTTCCTGACCCATAGAGAAATTAGAATATTTTAAAATTAATTATCAGGAATTAATGTTTATTGATACATTTTGTAAGTCCGGCATTGCCCAACGTTGCTCCAGATCAGTTTCCCAATTTTTTTTGTTCTATAGGTTACTTGGCGTATTATTTTTTGCCGTAGACTACTGCTTATCTAATACTCAATTTTCCTCTTTGATAGGGCTCTTTTGTAGAAAGGACTTTTGTAAAAAAATTACTTACAATCTTTATTCAGACCTTTAGTGAAACAATCGAATTGAAAATTTTATTTTTATGTTTATCACCAAACCTAGAGGACAATAACACTGTGCATATTTTAATAGAATGAACCAGACAGCTCAAAATTAAAAACAAAATCATCAATTAAATTATAAAATTAGCATTCTTGAATTAATTAACCTATAAAATTACCATTCTTCTTCTTGTTACTCCTAAAGCAAGCGAATATTTGGATTTTGAGGAAATAAATCAGAACCTTTTTTTCGCAAGATTATTTATTTATTGCGCTAAAACTCCTTCCCAAGAGGCATCGAGATGGAAAATCTATCAAAAAAAATTCTTGTAATTGTCTATAATGCTGCATAAGCAACATGTATACCTTTCTGAAGTCAGAACTGCTTTATTTTCCTCGTAGTACGATATCCGATTCTTCAGTGGTACCGTATCCCAGTCTGGTATTTCCATAAACAAAACAGCTTCAAACTTGGTTCTGAAGCCTGCGAGAGGGGTATTTAAATGTTGAACATAGGCCAAAAAGTCCTAAACATTTGTCAATAATAAGTTGGTGAATATTCGCGCCTACCAAGGGGATTGTGAGAATTCCCGCTTTCCAAGGGTATTGCAAAGATAGGTACGCGCTTTCCAAGGGAATTGCAAAAATTCGCGACTGCCAATGTTTTGTCTGAACATTCATTTTGACAAGAAAAGCCGAAATCGTGAACTTAGTTTTTATTAAACTCAGATTGCCGGCTTTGTAACTGCAATGATTGCACCTGATTAAATTTAGTAAATAAATCTGTTATATAAACAATATCTGGTTGACATTTAAAAAAATTCTCTTTCAGAATGGGATTTTTATCATTCAACAGCTTTAAAGTGGTTTAAAAAAGTGAAAAAATTCTTCGTCATTTTCGGTACAGAACAGAACAAACAACCTAGAAATCAACGAATGAATGACGCAGTGAACTGCAAATATGTCAGATACATTTTGTCTCAAATAGCTTAGAAAATGCGATGGCGCTTAATCATTGCTGGTGCTTCATCTGCTGCCACTGATATTATATTTATTAAATAGATCGCTTTTTCCATTAAATAATTTTTTTTCAAAACATTGAATATTGATATTTCTTTAGTATCTGTGGTCAAAGTTCTCACAAAAAGCAATCCTATGCAAATATTTCTTTTACTTATTTTTCAAAAATAAAATACAATATTGATAGTTTCGGATCCGCAAATAAGAAATAATGAATAAAGGGCTCTATTTGTAAAAAGTTGAAAATAATTTACGAACCGCCTGAGTTGATGCGATGACTGTCGGTAGACCCCCAATTACATCTCGTAGACCTTAGCAGAAAACAAACTAAGTATTCTAAATCTTACACAGAAACCCTGTAAAAATTTCCTTCTGATAAAAACTTTGGAATTTGGTTTCCAAAAAAGATTCCAGAGAAATTTTCTTGGATACATTTTATACACTGTATTTTTTCTAGGATATAATTTAATTTATAAATTTAAATGCACATTTACATGACAATGTAATTTGTAATGAAATAAAAATATTTAAATTTTTTGGCACTTTGACATTGAAAAGTAGAATACAAAAACGCTAACTGAGCAAACATCATCCATGTGTCGCTAAATAATAGCAAAGACCGGTTATACGTCATATAGACGGTCTATCAGATACACAATAAATTCACCACTTTTAATCGTTCATGTTGTCGGTTAATCGAAATATTACCTCGCGTGCAACAAGATTAGCTGCGAGATTGCCGAGAGCGCGAGTTAGGTCTATTTGTTTAGAGATATCGTGACAACATATCAGAGTGCCTAAAAGACATCATTACGTAATGAATTATCTCGAAGATTTTTTTACTGGCCCGTTTTACAATAAGAAATAGTCCGTTTTATATAAATAAAATCCGATTGCACCTGCTTATCTTTGACATTTTCGTGCTATTTTTTTATACCTAAAAGCAACTAGTTTTTTTTTATCGAATATACTTTCATATTTTAGGAAAATTAGACTGCTCAGAAATTTAACTAGAACAAACGAACAGTTATCTAGTACCCTATGTTCGAGTTTAAATTTCTGAAAAGCAATCTAGTTTGAGTTTATAAAATAAAAGTTTGTCCAATCTTAAAAAAACGATCGAGTGATTTTTAGTTAGATAAATTCACAAATTCATGCATGGATAGATAATATGAAACAATAATAAATTACAAAAAGCATTTGACAGCATCAAATTTGATTGTAACAATATGTTATGTTGCTCGGTAATGAAATAGCTAGAGAGGTTTTATTATAATTTAATCTCAAAGTGACAATAACGCAATAATCAATTAGCCCTTTTTGTATGGGTCTCGATTTATCATACATACATACATACATACATACATATTTTTTAACGAATAAACTTTTATTTTTATACGAAAACTAGATTGCCTAAAAATTTAACGAGAACGATTTTATATAGTAACGTTTGTTCGAGTTTAAATTGCTAAAAAGCAATCTAGTCTGAATTTATAAAATTATCCATGCGTAAATGGATACAAAGAATTAATACTGTGTTTATTTAATTTAATTTACTTAATTTTGAGCTGGAGAGGTTTTTATCGCGGTAAAAACGATGCGTTTTTTTATCAATGTCAAAGTGACAAAAACGCATTGCTCAAATAGCTATTTTAGTATAGGAGTGGATTTATCATTGACAAAAAATCAAAGAAATGTATGTTATAGTAGGTGTGCATTAATATTAATGTTGTTTTTAGGAAGTTAATGAAATGTGTAATAGACACTAATGTCACAGTCAAAAAATGACTCGAGTATAATTTTTTCTCTCTCTCCGCGCTAGTGTACAACATTAAAATTAGTCCACACTAGTGCGCAAATTATATCGCTGAATATTTTAAACTTTTTTCCGGAGGCCAAAAAGTTAAAAAATTCGGCAATAATTTCCCGCCGTAAATAATCAAACATTTTTTGACCAATAGGAGCCATTCCTTAATAAATAATTTATTGTCTCTATTTATTTCTATAAATGTTTACGCTCGTAGAAAAAGTACGGTTCTTGACTCATTCGCAAAGACTTGTTCGGACTAGACCTCTACCCGAACTCCAGCGACAAGTGCGATAAAGACTTACTTTGCGCACTAGTTAACAAATATACTATTCTGAAAAAAGTGCGAGAAAGCAAAAAATGAGCTACTTGGGAGATTCCGATATCGAAAATGCAGCAAGTGCAGCAATCATTACACTTACTCTAGGAAAGTTCAGAAAACTATTTACAAATTTGAAAGTTGAAAGAAGAAAGTAAACAATGTATCATTGAACTTTATGGAGTACCTACTCATTGCTTCGGACCATGCTTTATCAGAATAAAAATATCGATATTAGTTAATATATGAATGGAATCGCTTTTTTAGAACGAAATTGAACGACATCTATGCATAAAAAGTCGCTAGTATTTGCAAAAATGTACGTAACGATTTATTATTAAGCAGAAAATAAAGACTACTGGCAAAGGTTGTTCTTATTGTGGATGTGTCTGGTGCATGTCGCGCGGAAGAAATCACATACATAATCGAAATATCAGCATGTTTCATTAAAATAAGCATTCCCAACACGGAGAAAAATATTTTATGATTAATGAAAGCTTTATAGACTAAATTAATTTGGTAAATAACAGTACGCCCAACTACGACCTGCATGTACAGCTCATCAAAGACGTTTAAAAGTTCTACGCAGTGGGTATTAACACTATTGGGGGCATAACAATAATGATTACTTTACAGTTTAAAATGTTAAATGAATACATGGGGCATTGTTTAATGAGATGTTCAGCGATATTTTTGGTAGATTCTGTAGTCGATATTACAATATTCAAGCAACTTAGAGGTTATAAGTCGAGTTCTGTAGACGAGGGGTATATAAATTTCCAAAAATGTTTTTGACGGAAAACGAAAGGATGCTAAAAAAAGCAGGACGAGCTAATCCTGAAGTTGAAGAAAGTTAATGTAAACGTAGCTATACTTGTAATCTGGTTAAGGATACTGCTGGAGCTATTGGTCTGAATTCGACATCAACTGGAATTATTGAGATAGAAGAAACAAGAAGTCCTGTTTCAAATAACTCAACCGATGTTTAATATTTTTAATAAATAAAAAAAAATAAAGATTTTTGTTATCCGTTGAAGTATGAGTTTTAGACCCTAGTTATTGAAAGTTCCATTTTCAGATACTAGCGTTTAAAAGTGTCACTTTTAAAAACTAGTGCTTAAAAGTATCATTAGTTAAAAGTCATTTAACAACTGAAATGATATTGAAAAAGTGTCTATTATAAAACATAAGTAGAAAAAAATTAAATATGAAACAGGAAGCTGACCAATGATGAACCAATTTGAGCATGTTACCATAACATGCGAGATTAGTCGTCTTGCTGGTTGTGTGTTCTTTTGACTTTTCTATAGCAGCCGTAGAAATAATATTTTTTCTGTGATATTCAATCAAACCTTCATTAAACTAATTATTTAAGTTTTTGTTGTTGAATTGTTTTTTATTTAATTTTTCTGAAAACCGAATGATTGTCATAAAGTTCTATAAAACGGTCAAGAATTCTTTACACATATAACGGATATCAATAACTCTAACCATTTTTTATTAAAATAGACATTTTCACACATGATGGATCTAAGACCATCTTATATTTTTTTATGGAAAATAGCTTCTGGTGATCTTAAATTTTTTAGTATAATGCAGTTTTCTATATCCTGGTCAAGAAAAAAAATTAGGGGCACAATCAAATTTTATTACTAGTTTTTAAGGTCAGGGTATTAAACTTTGTCCAAGTTTCATATAAAATACATGGGTTTTTCTAACATATTGGAGGAAAGAAAATTTTTTTCGTATAATCATAGGTCCGAAAAAGCATTATTTCCGAGATATTGGGCGAATATTGTTTATATAACACCCTGTTAATCGAAAACAAAGAATTTATGGACTTATGTTAATATAATTTTTTTTTAATTTGTACTATATGTTAACATGTTGAAAAAGCGTATTTTGTGGCTTTCTTCAAATATAAAAATCATAAAGAAATCTTTCTTAAAAAAAAATTATATTAAAGGCAAAATTTGTTCTGTTAAACGAAATTTAGGGCTGGTATTTTTACCTCCGTATAATTTTATTCGGTGGATATTTTCCATGGGTACAGTTGCCTCAACAATAGTTTCAACGGTATATATTCGAATAATAAAGTTATCTGGGGGTGAAAATACTTTAACCCTATTTTCATGCCCCAACCCCTACCCTTGGTCCGGTTACGCTAATTAATAACTAATTACCATTAACTCAATACCCCTATAATACATATACATATTTTTTGAAAATCTAATAGTTCTAGAATATTTAAAATACCTTCATTAGCAACAATAAGAATGGTATTAGAAGAATAATAAGCTGCAAAACAAAAATGTACCTAAATAAAAAAGTTTTTAAAATATTTTGACAGGCCGTGAAAGCTGAAAGTTTTATAACTTATTTTGGCTACCGATGGGGCTACATTTATAAGAAATGGGGTAAAGAATTTTCACAGCATCCATGTTTGGGGCATACAAATCCGTATGCTGTGAAGAGAACCCATTTTCAGCATAGAATTTCAGTAAATGTTTGGGCTGGCTTAGTGAATGCCCGCTTATTAGGCCCTTCTTTTTTCCAAATCGCCTGACAGGTGAAATTTATTTGACTTTCTCCAAAACGATCTCTCCAATTTATTAGAAGATGTTCCTTTAGATGTGAGACGGAATATGTAGTTTCTATATAATGGAGCAACTCCACATTTTAGATGAGAAGTTCAAGAACATTTAAATACTTAGTTAGTTGCCTAATAAAAGGATAGGGCGCAATGGACCCATTGGCCTGTACGCTCCCCGGATTTATCGCCCTGTGATTTTTTCCTCTGGGGCTATTTAAAATAGTCGGTTTATCAAAATGGAGAAATAGATACTGTACAAGAATTACAAGAACGCATCGAAAACGCTTGTGATATTATTCGTGGACACCGAGATTTTATTTTTTAAGCCTGTAGTGCTTCATGGGTACGCCGAGCAATACTTTGCACTGACCGTACAAATGATAACAATTTTAAACAATTTTGTAACAACGAGATGCATTTCATCGCTCGGCAAGAGTTTTCCTAATTTTCATTTGGCCTTGGAACTTTATTTTCTTATCTTTATTATTTGATTTTTTTAGAATTTATAACTCTGTTAACTTTCATATCAATGATTTTTGATTAAATGACTTTATTTGACGATAATAATGTTTTAAATATTTGAAATGTTAATAACTTCTTTATTTTTCAACACACACCGCAATTGTCGATAGTCTCAAAAATCAGGCCTGTGATAAGTTTTTTAAATTTTTAAGTGTTTATAACTTCTTTATTTTGTTGATTTTTTTTTTGTAAATTAACTTATTTTTACGAGTTTTAAAATCTGTCAAAATAAAAGACTCAACTTTGAGAACACTATTTACCCGAGCCAATTTTAAAAAATTTTAATTGATGTTTATTGACTAGAATCTGGTTACATTTTTAACTGGGATCATATCGTATTAATTTTGAGTACAATAATTATACATCCTGACTATGTTATAAAAAAACTTCCTAATAATTAGTTCCTCCGGAAACTCGTTTCGCTTTTACGATTTAACAGTTGATACATATGAAAGCAACACGAAGTCTGCAAAAGATAATTAACCAATAATAATTAGCAATAAAAACCGTTTATTATAGTTTGGAAAAGTAGCTCGATTTTAAGAAAAGCCATAAAAATCAATATTTTTTAGTACCAACCAAATGTCATTTAAGAGAGATAAATATGCTAAATCCAACAGACCGTCGATATACAGAAACGAAATTTCAGCCCGGTGAAGATATAATAAATGCAATAAAGAACTATTAAAAAAAAGAGAGATTTTTTCTCTGGCATGTTACTTGAAATTTAAATGAAAACATATCTATGATCAATTTCCAAGCTAAATCAAGAATGAGAATATAAGTCTCTTTATTAGAGGTTTCAGAATTTTACATACATAGTACATTTAATTTTGTATGTTATGTAACGATAAAATCATGCTTAAATTTCTAAAATTTACTACTTAACGAGATAAGAGAGAAGAGCAAGTTAAAAACATTTATACATTCTTCATTCATTCACTCTCAAGTACATTTAGCAAGACAAGAAAATATATGGTTTTAAACAAGATTGATTAGTTTAAAGAAAATTTGATTGACTGGATCGTTACTTGATAAAAATCCATTATCAACAATCTAAATAAAACCCTTTAATAAACTGTTTTAGATTTTCACATTTATTCACAACTTGTGACATATGCTTCGCTAACACTGTAGCTTCGTCAGAAAAACGGTATTTAAATTTGCTGAATGTTTGGTTTAAATACCGTTTGTCTGATGAAGCTTCAGTGTTAGCGAAACATATGTCACAAGTTGTGAATAAAAATGAAAATCTAAAACAGTTTAAAGTGTTTTATTTACATTGTTAAAGACAATGATCTTTTATGCTCGAATAAAATACCATAATCAATATCATTTGCCTATGATAAGACATGATCTTTTTTAATATCAACATAAATATTTTGTTTAAATATTATATAATAGTGGAAACTTTGTTTTGATTCCAGGGCCTGCAAGCTATTCGTTGTCCGGCTGGTCTGTACTTCGACATTGATAAGCAGACTTGCGACTGGAAAGATTCCGTTAAGAATTGTAAACTTAAGAATAAAGAACGCAAGGTCAAGCCTCTGCTCAACACCGACGAACCTCTCTGTCCAGATGGCTCTTTAGCTTGTGGTGACGGTAACTGTATCGAAAGAGGACTCTTCTGTAACGGAGAGAAGGACTGCGCAGATGGATCTGATGAAAACAGTTGTGGTAAGTGGATAGTGAAATTAATAATAGTACAGAATATAAAATGCCGGACAAACCAAATGCACCAAACAACATTTTTTGAAAAGTTTAATTTTCCATAATTTCGTAATGCAGAAAAAAAATTAATTTTTTTAGTGTGATTACTCAATTCTTCTAGTTGCTTCTCATCAAACCACACTTTTTGGTTTCTATGACTTCCATTGTGAATTCATGATTTTTGAAACCAATATAGGAAAATTAATTCTCGAATTTTGACTATTCTGTTTTGTTTCTCGAATACAGGATTAATCAAAAATTGTAACCTTTGAAAGCGCCATCTCAACTTATTGCCCAAATTGTATAATAAGCTCAATATCTCAACAAGAAGTGGGATAAAATAAAAATTATACTACAATTTCTCCAGTCAACTGATTCTCTACATTAACAAAAGAAAACAAGTTCAAAAGGTGGAAAGAAAATTCCAAAAAAATATCTTAGCAAAAAAATCAGGGTTGCACCTAACATTCTGCATAATATGGTAGTCATGAAAACTAAAGCATGCAAAAATATTTCGAAATCTTTTTGGTTTCAAAGTGATGTAACATAAAATTTTTCCAAAAGCATTGCTTGGTGAACTTGTTTTGTTCAGCAGTGTAGTTTGATATTGTTAAGAAAATAAATGAGGATTTTTTAATTCATGGGCAGACAACGGAGGCTGAAGGTACTAGTAGCGTGGCTGCCTTGACTAGAAAGTTTGTTGACGCAGAAAGTCTTGCCCGTTAAGGGATGAGAGAAAGACCTTTGCTGGTAACATATTGCATAGTAGGGACACACTGCAAATAAAAAACAAAGTGGTATGACCTTTTAGACTGCAGAAACAGGCATGTTTCTGCAGTCCTATGCAGCCATAGAACTCCTAAAACTTTCTTTAATTCATTTATTTATGAACTACATACGGGACACCACGTAGCACATAGAGCAATCCAATATATTGAAGGTTGTAGGAAAGAACTAAATATTTGGAATGCCATCTGACCTGCTACCAAAAATTGTTAGCATAATTCAATCTTATTCCGTGATTTCTATAGGAAGAAAGGAATGGGTTCAGAAATAATCCGATCTACTTAAGTGGCAGATGTGCTTGTTCGCAAGTGGATCTAAAACCAGCAGGAGCCCGAATCCATGAAGTAAGGCCAAATATTGCTGTTTCAGTAAGCTTAGGTAAAGATATCTCCATATTCCAGGCGGAAGTTTATGCTACGTAATTATGTGCAAGAATAGTATAAGAATGCCAGAAAGCACATAAAACGATAAAAATATATAGTACGGATCTTTTCTAGCATTTTTGCAGGATTTCGAAAACCAAAATTTATGGCTGGGAGGTTTCGAAGTCTTAATGATATAACGTATAAAGTTTTTAATGCGTGATTAAATGAATTAAATGAAAAGTGGAAGTAAGGACCAAAAAGCTGTCAAAAAACATTATTTTCTGGTAAAAAGTTTTAACCATTGTTGCGTTCTTTCTCAAGTCTTGTGGGGAGAGCAAATGTCTCCTTGACCCGACCCATCCCAGGTTACGCATCTTCTTAACAAAGCCTTTCTTTTTGTGGTGGTTATTACACTTCATGTATTTGTGCCTGATAAAATTAATATCTTCTATTTTAATTATCCGTCGAAATTGCATAAGTGCAACAAAATCACCGATAATTTTACATGAAAGCGTGTTGCCTTATAACAGCATAAGTTTGTTTTCATATTTTTGTACATTATGGAAACAAACGAATGTAATCAATTTGTAAAGACAATATGCTTGAATGCAAAATTATCCGGTTTATTTTGGTGTTCGAGTGTAATTTTGTGGGCTATTTCCAGAAAGAACTTCACTCGTACAGAATGTCACTACCTATAATTATTTGGTAACAACTTTATACAAATTCTATAAATTGTAGTACTTCTTTTTTTTTTAAGTTATTACCAAACAACTATTTGGATTCATAAGATTGTTATCTCTCGGCAGTGGAATTCTTTACCACGAAGTTGTGAGTAAAGGAAACTTTAACGATTTATTTTATTTGTTTTTAATTTATTTTTATATTATTATTAATAAAAACTGTTTATTTACATAGTACATAAACAAAAATAATACGTAATTCTTTTCCATAAATGAAAGCTTTATTCTATGGAATGGAATTTTACCGAATATTTAAACATGCTATCAAGCCGCAATTTTATTTTGCCATAGAGGATCTCTACTAGAATTTAGTTTATAATATCTGTTTCACACTTGATTTTTATTCAAAATTTCAAGTCAATTCTACGAGTAATTTTTTAATACTGAATTTTGATCATTAAGCGGTTATTTTATCCCCTATAATAGCTTCACACCAAAATTTTACCAGTTAATCTGTTTATTACACTTGATTTTTGTGCAAAATTTGAGATCCGTTCGATAAGTAGTCTTATTAATGATTTTTTGAGGCCGCCATTTTGTTCCACCATATTGTATCCTTATATGCCTTTTGATTTTTGACCAAAAATTGAAGTCAATCGAATAAGTAGTTTTTGAGCTATGCCTTGTACAGATAGAGCGACAGAAATGGTTGAACACGTTTTTCGAGAACTATAAACGCAAAGAACTGCAAGGGTGATATTTCACAATTACAATATTTCCCTTACGAGGGAAGTGAGAATATCAAAGTGAAGTAAAAAAGAACTAGAGTAAGCAATATGATAAGCACATACCTGAGAAAGATGTAGAAGTAAAGTAAATCATTTCAGTTCTTTTGCAGATTAAAGTAGAAACAAATTTATTTCTCTTAGAGCAAACAACATCATTTTACTGAAAACAGATGAAACTGAAAATATTGACAATGAAAACAACAACATGTTAAGTTCTAAAGAATTTGTTAAGTAAAAGATATATATAAGGCTAGATTTGCGCATACAACAAACTTCGATAGTATTTTCCGCATTACGTCAATTGCAAGTAGAGGTTCAATAATAACATTAAACATCGGAAACCAACCCACATACTTTCGAAAATCGGAAAAAATACGCCCATTGTATTTGGTTGCAAAAATAATGAAGATGACATTAGAAGGAATCTGGGTTGGTTTGTTGGATGGTCCCATAATGTCATAGGCACAAGGTGTAAATCGGTATTTGCAGCATCCGCCAATCGAGTACTGGCGACGGTCTGACTTTCCCTTTCGTAATCAACAAGCGAAGAATGTCGAGCGATTATTTGTGTTTACAAAGACGACGCAATGGTAATCGGTTGCTTTAAGGCTAGTTCTCAGTGCAAAACACGAATAACAGAAATTGCGCAGTGGGTTGCGACATTGAGACTTTGGTTATTTACTCACGTATGACCGACAAATGCATCCCAAGATGTTTTTTATTTATTCATTCTATAAAGATGTTTAGAATACCCTTTCTTCTTGGTTATGGAACACATACTGGGCAGGGCAGAAGAAAAATATACGTACATAAAATAAAGCAATCGTATAATAATCATGAAAAAAGTTTGCCTGTTGTTTACTTGAAAATTAAAAAGAAGGTATCAGTTTGAGAACCAGTTGCGAATCACCTTTCATGAAAAATATTTTAAAGCTCTCAAAATCTCGTGCCTCAATTGAAAGTAGAAAAAAATATTCGTTACAATATCTTGCCGTGTTAACAAGTATCAAAATTCATTACATCTTCAAACGTCAAGGTTATAATTCTTATTAACCTCTCAGAAAATTGGCACATCTATTTAGGGATATCCTGTAAATTAAAAAATATGTATAGTTATTTAAATCTGGTTATATAAAACCTATAGTAACCATCCAATACTGGTATTAAAGAAATTATGTTTTTGGCTTAAAAACTGTATAAGTAAAAGAGACCCATTACTTTTCAGCTAGAGTACGGCTGATGTTATTTTATTTTAGCAAATAAAGTATTCGAATCTGCCTTATCTAAATTCTGTGAAAATATGATGCAGTTCTTTCTGTTACAAATATCGGTCTAACCTGCAGACTTTAAAACGATATAATTGTCACCTTGACATTTATTTTATTCAGTCCTTCTAATCGATATAACAGCCTTGCCTCTGAATTAAATCATCTATTTCAACAAGAAAATCTTTTGATCAAGAGACAGTATATTTTGCGAATCAATATTTAGCAGTTTTACATTGCAACTTGTATACCCTTTACAGTGTTTCCTTACATACAAAGTAACATTTTCTTATAAATAATAACATTCATTAAAGAATGATCCATTCATCAGAAATGCGGCTTTAATTTATCATCGGCGAATTTTAGGCGATTAATTCTTTTTTAATAAAATTAACATTTGCTTTGAAAAAAACAGGAACAGTTTTTTTACTAGGAAAAGTAAAGTGAAGCCAGCCCTTAAACATCATCACAACATCAAAATCACCTTCGCCGTGAAGTTAATCTTCTGGAAACTCCTATTCTAAAAAAAGGCATCGCATAAAATCTAAAGTGGTCAGAGTGGGCAATGTTCACTGACTACTGATAACCGTGAAGTATCAGGTAAAATGATACTGCCACAGAAGAAAAAATACAGTTTTTGCAGACGGATCAAAAAAGGAGCAGGCAGTTTATTCAAGGTATCTGCGAACTTACTATGCATAAACAGATTAACACAACATTTTTGTTCAAGTTAACATAACAATAGCTACGAGAAAGATTGCCCCCAGAGTCACAATTAACAAAATCAACAATAAGCAAGCGTTACTAGCCCCGAAGTGCTAAAAATATCAACAAGGTCTCTATGGGAATGTCATAATGTTCAAAATTGCAAAATGACAACCTTAACCTTTGCACATTAAACTACCTGCAATTTTTTAGATGTTTCTTTTTACAATTACAAATTATAAATTTAATTATTTTTTTATTCAAACGGGAATATATGAACGTTTTGAATAAAATCTTGCATTATGTACGGGAGGTATTACATATAACTATCTTCTACGATCGTTCTAAGCTTTACTTCACTATATCCTTGAATCTATGAAACGTGTTCAATAAAATTAAAATCGTTAAATAAGGTACAATCAGCAAGCCATTATTTAACGATATCGCATTGTCGAAAGGTTGGCTGCTGATATGTTTGTAATCTACGTTCATCCTATATCTATAGAAAATCGATCGCGGAAAAATATGTTTTTGTTGACCGCTCACAAATTCTGCCATTTCTTACCTTGAAGGAAAAGACAAAATCAATTCGAAAAAACAACTTGGATTATGTAAAAATAATTTTTACTGGTCCAATCCAATTTTTTCGACGTAGATAAACGCCCGAGAAACCAAATGTCAGTAATTAAACAAGTAGTCATGTTACGCTGTTTCTATGGAGAATACATTTTGTTTGATGTTTCGTTAGGCATCTTACCGTTTTGATAATTAAAAATCAGAAAGTTATAATTTCAATCAGTTTATTCTTTTTATTTTGTACTTAAATTGACAATGACAGGCCTCGTCTATGGCTGGTCCTGGAATCTATATACTCGTCCACGTAAATACCTAGTATATAACTCATGAATTAAGTGACTTTTTTCACTCATCGGATTACTCTTGTAAAAAATACTACTTTACTCATTGGATTAGTTTCGTAAAAAATCGGTAAATTTCCATTAATCGGAACTTCCCTTGATATGAATCTTTGTTTTTATTAGGAATAGTGAAGTGTGACCCAATATAGTTCAATACATAGTCGTTTACTAACACATACAGTGTGTATCAGCCAAATGGAATAAATTCGATAATAAATAAATGGGGGCGTGTTCGGAAAAACGCTTGGACCCGTCGATTGATACTTTTAGTTGCTCATTTTCTCCAATAAAAACTTTTTATACAGGGTGTGTCCTGTAACAGTGGTCAATGCCAACTTTCTTATTTCAAATGCAACACCCCGGATATTATTTAATTTTTGGATTCTTTAGGAGATTCTAAACATATTTTATGTTCAATGTCCTATACCTATCTTCAACTATTTCGGCAATATTAAGTGTTTTCAAATTTATTGCAAAAATTAAGATTAAAAAAATAAAATTATTTATTTCTTCATAATGTATAAACAAAAGTAAAAAGTTAATCTAGGAACTGTTGAATATGCTCGCCGCGAACGTCTTGGCAAATTCCTAATCTTAAATAGAAATTTCTTCTAACGTTATTTAGCATCTCAGGCGTGATCGATCTAATCGCAAGCGTTATTCGTCTTCTTAAGTCAGCTAAGTCGAGGGGTTTAGTTTTGTATACAACATTTTTAATATGTCCCCATAAGAAAAAGTCTAATGGCGTCAGATCGGGGGATCGCGCTGGCCATTCTATCGATCCTCGTCTCCCTATCCACCGATTTGGAAATATTCCGTTGAGGTACTGCCGGACATTAATTTGGTAATGGGGCGGTGCTCCATCTTGCTGAAACCATATCATATTCGCTGGAACTTGTGGGTTTGCTGGATCCGGATACAAATTTGTCAAAGTTGGCACGACATTATTTTGGAGCAGTGCTAAATAATTATCGCCATTCAAATTGCCGTCAATGAAAAAGGGGCCTATGATATGATCCCTAACAATTCCTGCCCAAACATTAACCTTTTCAGGATATTGAGTATGTTCTTCGCTGATCCAGTGAGGATTTTCCCTAGACCAATAGCGGCAATTTTGACGATTTACATGACCGTGAAGTGTAAAGGTGCACTCATCCGAAAACAAAACATGTTCTAATTGAATAACATTGTTATCTAACATAGCCATCATTTGTTCACAAAAATAAATTCTCCTATCATAATCGTCTTCCATGAGCTCCTGAGTTGGTACTTTATAGGGATGCATTTTATTTTCTTTTAATGTTCGAATAATCGACGAATGGCTAATATCGAACATTGCGGCGGCTTGTCGACTAGAAATATGTGGGTTTTCCTCAAACTCAAGCATAATATCCAATTTAGTATCATCATTTATTGAATTGGCAGCTGCTTTTTTTATCTGCCTCACATGTCCAAGCTCGCGAAACTGCTTTTCTATTTTACTAATTGTCCCTTGGGATATATGCGGCAAATTTGGAAATTTTTCATGAAATAAGCGAGCAACTTCCACTTGTGTTCGTGTGTTATCTCCATAACCAATCATTTGTAGAATTGTTATTTTATGCATTTCTGTTAAATGAACCATTTTTCTGATATTAGGTATTATGCAGTTAACGAAATTCAAAAGACTATGACACTGACACTGACAACTACTGTCTTGCAAAGAGAAAGGCCAGGTATTTTACACAAAAGTAAACAAAACTGGCTCTTTTTGTTCCATATCAATAAAAAGGAACGCTAAAATGGTTTTTGCTTACATTCTTAATATGAAGACCTAAATGGTAAATAAGTATTGAGTGTGTTGTAGCGAATTTTTGTAATCAAATAAATAGTTCAGTAACCAGAGCCACTTTCATGAATAATAATAAATTCGAAATAAATAAAATAAAAATAATCCAAAAATTAAATAATATCCGGGGTGTTGCATTTGAAATAAGAAAGTTGGCATTGACCACTGTTACAGGACACACCCTGTATAAAAAGTTTTTATTGGAGAAAATGAGCAACTAAAAATACCAATCGACGGGTTCAAGCGTTTTTCCGAACACGCCCCCATTTATTTATTATCGAATTTATTCCATTTGGCTGATACACACTGTATATACTATCTTTTCAAACATTTTTATTCGGCGCCATTTTGTTTCATCATATTGGATTCCTACCAATATTTTACCAGTTTCTGTCTATGCCACACTTGATATTTGGGTTTTATTTAAAATAAATTCAATAAGTGGTTTTTATATTAACACACACCGCCATTTTGTTACGTCATGTTGAATTCGTACCAGTTTATCCCTATATCACATTTAATTTTTCTGCAAAAGTCAGTTGAATAAGATTTTTTTTACATTGATTTTTTGAAAAATTTATTTGGCCTTCATTTTATTCCGCTATATTGAATTCGTACCACAACTTTACTTAATAACAAAATGTTACCACTTCATTCCTATATTATACTATTTGATTTTTATGCAACATTTGAGGTAAATTGGATAATTCGGTTTTTCAGTAATAATTTTTTAACGTTTCACTAGGTCGCCATCTTATTCCAGCATATTGGATTTTTATCAAAATATTACCAGGTAATTCACATACGCCCTTAATCTTTGACCAGAATTTGAACTGAATCGGGTAAGTAGTTTTTAAGCTATGCCGTGAACAGACAGACAGATGGAAGACAAACAGATAGACGGACCGACGGAAAATTGATATGTAAAAACTAAGGGGGTAATTTCTTCCCGATTAGAAATTTTTTTTTCCGCCATTTTGTTCAGCCATCTTGAAATAGTATCTACCACAGTTTTACTAGTTCATCTGTATACCACAATTATTTATGGCGCACAATTTGAAATTGTTAGGCGAAATTTTAATATATTTTACTAAGCCGCCATTCTGTTCCGGCGTTTTCGATTCTTACTAAAATTTTACCAGTTAAATCCTATATAATGTTTGATTTTGGTGCAAAATTTGAGATAAATTGGAAAAGTAGTTTTCATAACATTTCAGTAGCCACCATTTTGTTTTGCCATATTGAATTTTTACCAAAATGTTACCAGGTCATCCCTATATGACCCTTCATTTTTGACCTAAATTTGAAGTCAATTGGGTAAGTAATTTTTTAGCTATGCCGCGAAGAGGCAGACCCACACATAGACAGACAGACCGATGGAATTGAGGAAGCATGTTTTTCGGCATCTAGAGACCCTGAAACGTAAAGATCTGAAAAAATCTTGAAAGGTGATTTTTTCCGAATACAATACTTTCTTTTTACGAGGGATGAAAAAAGTACTATTAAACTTGATGCACTTATAACGTAAATTAGTATTATAAAGTTTACTTGTTTACATGTTTCAATATGTAATCTTAATTTCTTTAAAAACATTCCAGAGACTTTCCTAAAATATTCTTCATGCATTTACATAATATAAGAAAACTTTAACGTAATTTGTCTTCTTTTTAAGTCTGAGGCCATGTTAGTAGAGTTATGTTCGGGATTCTTATTTTGCCGATGTCGAGACCTTGCTAGGTCACCGAGAAGGCGAAAGTGGACACCCAAATTAAGAAATAACTTTCATTGTCCTTGGTGTAATGTTGTTCGGGCGCGGCGCTTAAACCAGCCTACTTTCAGCATAGGAATGTGGCCACTACTGACATTCCATCATGTAATTTGTAATAACAACACCAACAAGGTATATACGATCTTTCAGTATTTAAGGAGATTTGCAGTAATTTCTTCCTTAAAACTATTGCAATAATTTCTTCCGTCTTTTTGTAAAACTGTGGGGTAAAATAAATTTCTAAATCCATTCAAACGGAAACATTCAGATTATATTGTTTTATGAATGTAGTAACCTTATGCAAAAAACATATCTCCAAATTCTAACATATTAAACAAAAAAAAAAACGAAAAAATTCTAGTTTTACTAATCGATAAAGCTCTTAGTAATAAAAGATTTTCCATCAAGAACTATATGATTTTAAAATTAAATAAAATAAAAACAAGTATCTATCTCTACTTCATGCGCAGGAGCGAACTCGATGAAGTCAATGTTCGATGGTTCTATGCAATAAATCGGGCCTAATGGTATGCATGCAGTGTTCGATGTTTAATTTAAGTGCCTCAAGGATTCGTGGTTTGTTTGCATACCATCAATTTTAAATAACCTCAGGGAACGTAATCTCAAGGTGATCAATCACAACTTCTTGGGAGCCAATTATCAGTTGCATTTATTGAATTATCTTTCCGTCATACTTTTCTTATAATACCCGAATTTGGCACCGACTTCTTGGAATCATATGTCATTCAAATCAATTTCAACTCATTTTGACAAAAAAGTCTCTTAGCATCAATCTTTACCGCTCACCATCTACTATAACTGCATTTCCTACCTCGTTTTGAAAGAAAAATGGTCCTATGATCCCATCATGTCATGGATAGGCTCCTTATGACTCTTCTGAGGATTGTTTTCACACCAAAAGCGACAATTTGATATATCCACATTATTGGTCAATAATGAGCTTCATCCGAAAATATATTTTTTGATCAAAATTAGGACGCGTTTCCAGTTGCACTCAATCAGTAAAGCCACGACGCTTACGATGTGTGGGGTTAACACAACATCATACAGGTATAAACCTAAGTTTATTTTTCAAATTTTTTTCATTCTTGTTAAGTCCTCATTTTTGAGCACAATGAGGAATCGATAAACCGGGAACTTTTGCAACAATATTACTTACAGCACCAATCTTCTCCACATTTCTTTCATTTTGACGTTTTGTTGTTGTTTTCGCAGTGAGTACAATAATTTTCAACATTTTCAACGATTCGACGAATGGGGTTGGGGTTTATATGCACTACAGTTTTCGCAAAATGCGCAACAACAACGTTCACTCCAGCAAACCGCTTACAAGCTACAACACACTGCATAATATATTGTCTGCGTTTCCTTATAAATTTGTCTTTAAGCAGCCCATATCGAACTTCCAAGTGAGCAACTAGCAGTGAATACATGTTATATGCGTTATGAACCTTGAAGCGATGACTAAACGACAAGTTTTTGCGAAGCTCTAAAGAATTTACCGGCAGTACTTTTAAAAAAATTTAAGCCTTATTAGGAATCAAAAAATGCATTATGTAATGGAGCAGGCAAAGGCGACGGAATTTTTTGAGACAAAAAGAAGAAGGCTAAACGAAGAAAATCAGAGAGTGTCAGAACTGGAAGGTTGCGATGTCGTAATTAATATTGCAGAGCACCGTTTTCAATATATTGATCAGTTAAATATAGCAAATCTATTTATTTGTCAAAAATTTGAATGGTATGGCAAATCGTTTCCTCATGACTTAAATATTTAATTAAATCTTACCCAACGGTTGAAAAACAAAAATTAAAGACGGAACTCAGTGTTTCTACAACTCAGCCGGTAACGACTGTAGAAACGGAGCGAAATGCTTTTGCTCTGAAACGCATAAAAACATTTCTAAGGAGTAACTTTTAAAAAATTCGTTTATCACAGATTTTATTTTGTGGAGTGCAGACAATCAAGAACAATGTTTTTTTTTTAATTTTATGTTGATTTTGTTTGAATGTTGCTAGGCATATTGTTTATTGAATGATCATCAATAACGCCAACAGATAAGTTATATAAATTAGCTAAATTATATATGATATTTTATTTTCGTCATAAACTGCAGCCTCCAGCACTGTCAGTTTACAAGGTCACGAGCGGCCACTAGTCACTAGATTACCATATTTAGCAGTCGACTGAAAAAAGCAAGATAATTCTAACTGGTCACTATCAGCTAAGAAAGCATTGCAATATGAAGCTAAGTAGCACTTTTTTTGGTTGAGAAGTTGTAAAAAGGAGAGTAGTATGTTGTGCTGTGTTCACAGAGCGCTGCGCCACCCTAATCAGCTCAATGGAAATCCTGATAGACGACATCATCTTCTATGACTGGAGGATTTTCTAGGACAAGCTATGTTCCTAGGGAAGGGGTACACGTTCATTCAGCATAAAGTGATCACCTTCATTTGTTTAGCTTAATTAACGATTTTAAACAAATTCAATATATCCATCTTGTTTATTTTTTTCTGAAGATATTGAAATTTTTTTCTAAAAGTCAATTTGATTCTTAATAAGATTGCTTCATCAGGAAAAGTGTTTTTTTTTAAATGGATTAAAAAATCGGTAAAAGAGTGGCCCAATTTAGTTCAGTATATAGTCATTACTATCTTTTCAAACATCTGTATCGGACTGATTTTTGAAATATTTTATTAGGCCGCCATTTTGTTTGGCTATCTTATGTTACCACTTCATTCCTATATAATACTTGATTTGTGTGCAAGAATGCAATAACTCTCGATTAATTATGCTATCAGGTGGATAGTAGAAACGGACATTTGTAAAGCGTTTTTCAGCAAACATTATTTAAAGTCAACACCTTCGCATTGGCAAGCAACAAATACCATTCCTTAATTTAAATAAATGGAGCCAATGACATCAACCTCAGCTTTTGCTGTAAGAGATACAGGAAAAACTTTAAATACAAAAGTTGTAGGACTATCAAATATTCTAAAAATTCAGTAAGAAGTAAAAATATATGGATATAACCTATAATTTTTATAAATATACCACATTTCATACATATATTTTTAAAAACAACCGAGAAAATTGTCAAAAACTCTGTCATAACAGGCAATCCACATAAATTTGGAGTCAACAGAAATATATTGCTTATTTTGGAGAGGTTTTTGACAGTGTTGTCAGTAGTCATTAAAGATAACATATGTTTCGAACCTGGTTTATATAAAGTTGACAAAAATACACTCATTTAGTAAAACAATAATATGGATGTTCCATTCAAAAATAATAGGTTGTATCTATATTTCTAAAAAAAAATCACACACACACACACTAAAGGACAATACAATCCACATAAATGTGGAGTAAACACGAATACATTGCTTCTTGTGGCACAGTTTTTGACAATGTTCTCAGTAGTCTGGTATATTTAAAATCGTCAAGAATGTTCTATTTAAAAATATATGGGTTGTGTTAAGATTTACATTTTTTGATAATTTTTAATATTTTTTAAAGATAATTTCAAAGAAATCCTACAAAAGAATGACATAATTATCTTATATTTATTATAAATTGAAAATGTGATTTACACTGCATATTATATAAAATATATTTGTTTCTACCTAGGCATTTTCATTACTTAGAAAGTATATGATTTCATAATTTTGACGATATAGTGAGACAGTTAGGTTGGACCCAAAAATGTTGACACCTCTTATGACGAAGGTATGCCAGTGCTAGCTTCAAATCAAGATGTCATTAAAAATATCTCTCCAAAATTCACCCAGTTACATGGGGAGCCATATCCCATAACAATCGTGTGGTGTGCTTTCTCGGGTGTTTTTAAAGATAAAACAAACCTTTTGAAAAACGTTTCAAAAACAGTAACCCGATCTACCCTGTATACCAATGGGTTTACATAGTTTTCCAACACCTGTGCAAAAAGTATTAAAAGATATATAAGCTCATATAATTTCTTGTACCTAGTTCAAAAATAAATAAATTAAGAGGTGTGACCTTTGAATCTAGCCGCTATGTCTTTAATGAGCCCTACACATCAAGGGGCAAACCAATGTGGTAGTTGGTAAACAAAGGAAAGAAATATGCAAGGAAATACTAGAGGCATTGAGGAAGTACAGGAATTATAGAAAAAGTATGGAAAGTATCAAAGAAGTTTGAAAAACTACGATGACCTGTCAAGGAAGTTTAGGAAAATATAGTCTAAAAAATGCAACAATTCGCTGCAACCCTTGTATTTCTCTATAAAACTTTACGAAACTACGAAATAAAACAATATTCCTTATTAAATTCTTTAAATATCTTTCTACGATCTTAAAATTTATTTGGATAGTTTTCTCGGTTTTTTTGCTGGTTGTTCAAAATCATTAGTATAGTGATTTAGAATTTGCTTTTTTATTTATTCAAATTAGTTAAATAAAACAAAGAAAGGAAATCATATTTTACATTTTGCAACATCATTATCTAGATGGTTCTTCCAAACAAAGTTGTATTGTCTCACGTTTGTCGTCCAGCTATGGATTTAGTGAATATTATAAACTACTAAAATTAAAAAGGTGCATATTACAAAAACTGCTACAAAAAAGGTAAAGTTATATTATTCTAGATTTTGCTACTTAATTAGCATCGCGAATCGCGATTACCAATGTAGCCATTCAACACACTTATATGGAATTGAAATGACATCAGCAAGGCACCGAAAGGCATGAATCTAATTCAGTACTCTTTTTTGCGCCATACGCATTTATATGACGGAATTCGTATTAAACAATATAAAGAAAATTCAATCAACACGATAACCTACAAAATTACATATATTATAAAAAAATCTGTCGTATTGCCAACGAAAAACATCCACTTAACTGAATGGCTTATCCATAAACTATCACTTATACATATTAAATTCCAACATTTTCAATTTTGTTAACCTTTCTTATACATTGTTATTCACGCAACCCGTTCATTAAAAGTTTTTGATGATGCCATTTAGATAAAAATTTCAAATTTTGGGATTAAGGTAAGGTCAAGGGGTACTTCTTTTTTGAAATATTTTCAACTTCCTGTCACTTCCGGTTTAACCGGAAGTTGGTATCAACTTGCTTATTTTAAACGGAACACCCTGTATTTTATGATATTTTTGGATTCTACGGAGAATTTTAATGCTATTTTGTGTAGCATGTTCTATACCCAGGTTCAAGCGTTCTTAAGATACTTGACCTTGAACCAAAAGTGAGCCTTCGGGGTACCAAATTTTAAAATCTCATATTTTTGTAAGTTTTGAAGATATAATATTCATATTTTGCAGACGATCGGTAAATAATCTTAGGTTTCTATTTTTTTATTGAATTTGTCTATTTTTATACAGGGTGTCCTAAATTCAGCGGCAAACATTCATATTTTTAAAGCCGCTAAAGTCCGTTTTTTTAAATGGAACACCCTATAACTTTATGCACTATCGAATGTAGAATTTAATTTTTTATCGAATTGTATTAAGGTTCCCTATACCTATTCGTAACCATTTTCGAAATAATCAGGGTTTTATTAAACTATCATATGTATTTGATAAATGCTTACACCTTCCCGTAGTAAGCAATGGAAAAACAATTATTGTGCTTTTCTATTTAACATGACAGCTGATTTGAAAAACATTTGATATTCTCAATTTATTTTATATTCGCGGAGAATGTTACAAAATATTGGAGAGAACGTGCCATGTTTTTAATGAAAAACATCCTCATTTATCGCCAATGAACAAGAGAAAATTGTAATAAATTGTTTACATTATTTTTAACCATATCTACTAAGTTCGAGACTGTTCTAAACTTGTTTTAGTGAACTTAAAAATTATAGCAATATAACAATCAACAATAAATAAATAAAATAATAAAATTGAATTATAACAAATGTTCTATATGCTGTCCGTTCATTTGAAGATACATTTCAATTCTACTTTGTACAGTTGCTGTGGCCCGTTGAATTTGTCCGTTTTCTAATTCGGCAAAAGCTGTTCGTATCCTGTCCAGTAAATCTTGTTGGTTATTTACTGGGGAAGCATAGACTTTACCTTTGATAAATCCCCATAAATAAAAGTCTAGGGGTGTTAAATCAGGCGATCGCGGGGGCCATCTTCAAGGGCCATTGGGACCAATCCAGCGATCTTCAAAAATTCGAGATAATTGGAGATAAACTGCAGCGGAATTATGTGCTGGTGCCCCATCTAATTGATACCAATAATTTTGCAGCTCACCAATAGGAATTTTTTCTATAAATTCAGAAACCGTCTCTCGTAGAATTTTCAAATACTTATCACTGTTTAAATTGTCTTCATAAATACAGTACCGCACCTGATCATTTAATACTATACCGAAAACATTGAAGCTAAACCTCTCTTGAGAACGCGTTCGCGTAAAGCGTGCGGATTTTCTGCTGCCCAGAAAAGTTCGTTTCTTCTATTTGTTATTCCTTCTCTAGAAAATTTCGCTTCATCCATCGGTCCAAAATATTTTTGAAAGGAATTGAGGGTCCTCTTAAATTTTCAAAAACATGAATTCGCAAAATTCTACTCGTCGGACGTCATCACCAGGTCTCAAGGCTTGCACGTTTTGGAAGGAATAAGAGTGCATATGATGTTCGCTCAAGATTCTTTGGACAGATGAAGAAGAAATTCCCAAATCGTTTTCTGCAGACGGTATTGAACTTTGTGGGTTTGCGTGGAAATAAGCTAATGTGTTTATTACGTTATCATCGGCATTTGTCACTGGTTTCGGAACATTTTTTGTGACTTTAACCTTGCCAAAACGCAAAAAGTTCGTTTTAATCGTCTTGAATTTTGACTTGTTCATTGGCGGCAAATCAGGGTGGCGTTCATTAAACACACGACACGTTCTCTAAAAAATTTTTATAACAATCTCCATGAATATAAAATAGATTGAGAATATCAGCGTTTGAGTATTCACTGACAGCTTTCGATAAATAACGCATACTAATCATCTGTCATATTGGATCTCAATTGTTTTTCCATGGCTCACCATTGGAACATGTAAACATTTAAGCAAATACATACGATATTTTTATAAAACCCAATTATTTCGAAAATGGTTACGAATAGGTATAGGCAACCTTAATACAGTTCGATAGAAAATAAAATTCTACATTTGATAGTGCATAAAGTTATAGGGTGTCCCATTTAAAAAAAACGGACTTTAGCGGCTTTGAAAATGTGAATGTTTGCCGCTGAATATAGGACATTCCATTTAAAATAAGCAAGTTGATACCAACTTCCGGTTAAACCGGAAGTGACAGGAAGTTAAAAATATTTCAAAAAAGAAGTACCCCTTGACCTTACCTTAATCCCAAAATTTGAAATTTTTATCTAAATGGCATCATCAAAAACTTTTAATGAACGCTTTGCGTGAATAACCCTGTATATGAATCAATATTACGTCGGTGAACAGCGGTAAGATGTTACTTAATTAATCGGTAAATTATGAATTTAGGCAACCGCCAGATATCTGTACGAGGAAGTGTCAGAGATATAGGTGAAATTATTTATAAAAGTAGGAAGTAAGTGCTTAAATTTTAATCTAGTGATTTGGTCCCTCACTACATGCTATATAAAAACATTTTCAAATTATGTAGGCACTATAGGTTCCATTTTTGATATAAAAACAGTCAAGCAGAATTATTTTATTGAGACAAATATAAAAACTATATTTTAAGGCTACATAGATAAAAATAATTCCATTTTTGCCAAGAAGAGCACTATTTTAATCTCATATCCTTACACGTATTTTTTTTTTATTATTTTCGCTTCCAAGTGTTTTTTAACTCAACAGCTTCCAAAACAAATGGAACTCCTTCGTAACAAACGTAAAAGACTTATATAACTAGAATGTTATCGAATTGCTTAATTCAATTTTAATATTCACAAGGGTACCAGAGAGGTCTAGATGTGTTTTTCGAACTTTTACTGAGATAAATTTAGATGCCATTAAAAAGTGAGAGCGAACAACTCTTGAGTTCGTTACATCGAAGTGCGAAACAACAAGTTTAACAGGGACGTATTGGAGGCCGTTAATAGTATTATTGCATTATAATTTACTAATACATTTCGTGGTATTGTCCGAATATATCTTTACACGTTACCATTATGGCTAGTTTTAAAGTAAGCTATCTCTAGAGTTCGTTTCGTTACATTTATTTCTTTCATTTCTGTCCAGTTAATTTTTTTTGTTGGTATAATCTATCTTAATGCTGAATATTCTAATTTATTGCGAATTTTTCTTGAAATTTTTAAAATCAGAATGACTTTTTTACTTTACTGTTTTTTTTTGTCTGGTAAGACGAATTATTGGAATCAGTTGAGGTGGAGTAAATATTTCACCAGATTTTTTAAAGCATGTGATATCGTACATTCTGTCCATAATATGTCCCAAAAACCCTCAGAAACACATCATTTATGCTTTTGCTGTTCGAAATTAAATAAATTAACATCTTGTCCTGACCACTTATTTTCTTGTAAAAATGAGAATGCAGCTGATAAATTTTCTGAGAAATCTCTTCTACTTTCAGTTTCTCATGTCAAACATAAAAACTACAATGTTTTGTTCCCATATTGTAAGCAATAAAATTGTAATTACTTAGCCTCCTTTTATAAAATACTTCCAAATTTCTTGTCCTTGGTCAAAAACCTCTTTCTCAACAACACTGTCATATTATTTTCCTTCCATTCGTAACTTATTTGCAATTTGTTTTCTATTACTATTTCTATTAATGTTGAATTTCTCTGGAGCTTTATTGCAAGAATTAGTATTGTTATTATTCAAGTCTTATTGTAAGCGTATTGCAAATGCATGTGGACTAGAATCTGATTTCTCGGAATTGTTATAATTGGATTTCTCATGTTCTGTACAAGATAACAGTTACTAAAAACTTCAACAAAATAGCCAAAAACTTCTAGTTTTGCTCCAGCTGTGTCAATTCTTGAATAATATGTTTTTTTCACTCTTGTCACATAGACTGCGCATCTGAAAATGCCATGCATTTTATCAAAAGCGTAATTGAATTAGATTAGTTGTTGTTTCTAAAAAGAAATTCCTAGAAGAATATCGCTTTTCAACGAGTTTACAAAACATTCGTACTCACGTCTTCGGCATATTATTATACCAAAACAAAGATCACAAATAAATATTAAAAAATTCTAAATTTGTTTCTGCAAAGATCTGACAAAAAATATTTAATGATTGACTAAATGGTAATGTATTTTTTTATTTTGTTCGATCGTTTCAAACAAATATATTCAAATTGAAAAAGTTTACTTCACCTCGCTGGGATTTGAGTCCTGGGTTTCCACCCAGGGGTTTTAACTAGTTTTAACTAACAAAATTACGAAGGCCCTGACATCAAGATCGGCAATTTACCTTATTAAATTTGATGTTAGAACGATACCACGTTATTACACTAGTGTCTGCAAACCAGAGAGGTGTTAGAGAGGAAAGAGAATATAGTCATATTATTATCTATCATTAAGATCCACTATCTTTCATCCAAATGCGTCTTCGACATACAGAGGCTTTGGTGGAAATCACAGCAGATCTCTGATTAATAACATCAAAGTCAGACTAAAAATTGTAGGTTAAATTGACCATTTTTCCCAAATTTATTTAATATTATACAGAGATCTGCTTAGAATGCAAAAGCATGTTAAATCTTTAGATTTGAATAAATTTTGTCTCAAATGCCGGTAACTTGATTGATATTTTTAGTATACTATATAGTACTCAAACTGGTAATTGGTATCAAAACCTATATAAAACAACAGCCTATACATAATTTATACAAATGAAATGTTAACTTAATCTAAATGATCTGAATTTAAACCTCTTTTCTGAAGAACCAAAACTATAGTTTTAATTAAAGTAAATTGAAAAATATCAAGGGCTGTAAATAAAAAAAATCTTTTTTTATTAAGTTTAATTTGCTGGATAAAAGCATCAAATTAGTTTTATTTTTTGGGGCAAGCGAGACGTTCCATTAATATTGTATCTCACATAACCTTTAGAGGTGTTTCACTTTTACTAACCGGTATGCATATAAATTGATGGCATCTCGTTGCAGGGTCGCATTAAGGAATAGTTTTGTGTAATGCACGATTCAAGATATGTTTACATGATATAAACGGTTTCTAATATTTATCTTTAAGTAATAAAGTAAAGGCTTATAAATTATTATGGGCTGCTCCTTTATGTTGGGCTTGCTTGGCTCCACTTTATTCTTACCTGTATCATTTTGTGGTGAGCCAGGACAAAAATAATATAATTATTGTAGGTCGCATATTTACTGTCATATGTGGTTAATTGAGTTCTTTAGTGAGAAGTTTTATGATTTTATATTTATTAATGAAAATAAAATTTGCAATTAGAAGTTACTGAATAAGTTACTATATGAATCGATAACCAAAGAAACATGGCTATAATAGAAATTATTTTAGAAAGATATATTTATTAACCATAATACTTAGTTATTATTGGCCTTTGTCATCTAGTTTAAACTAATTGCATATTTTTATTTTCAACGAGACCAGTTTCAAAGAATTTTTTGTCAGTGTTGCTTAAAAATACGTAACGCTTCTGCCAAGAAATAAATAGTTTCATATTTTAAATAACCTTGCAGTTTTGCAGAAGTTCATAACCTTGCAAAGAACTACAGACCTTGCTGATTGATCGGATAACGTTTTCCAAATAAAACAAGAAACTCTAATTGAAGATTTCATTGTTTAACTTTTCGCAAGCCCAATATAAAGGAGCAGCCCATAATAATTTATAAGCCTTTACTTTATTACTTAAAGATAAATATTAGAAACCGTTTATATCATGTAAACATATCTTGAATCGTGCATTACACAAAACTATTCCTTAATGCGACCCTGCAACGAGATGCCATCAATTTATATGCATACCGGTTAGTAAAAGTGAAACACCTCTAAAGGTTATGTGAGATACAATATTAATGGAACGTCTCGCTTGCCTCCGGACAGCCATTTTGGTGCAACTTTTTTATACATTCACAAAATTATATTATTAAACGACGGTTCCCAAATCTTTTTTAATCTTCCCGGCTACACAATTTTTGAAAATTGACTTGAAATAAGAAAAATAATCTGTTAAATAAAAGAACAATGTTTATGGAAAAGTAAACCTATTTCGATTTACCTAATATACTAATAAATACCTTAAAAATTTGAAGAAATATTAAAACAAGTATTTCAAATATATGAAGAAAATCTTACAACATACTAGAAAACAGGCATAATAGTTTTAAATGATATATGCGATTATAGAATGTAATAATTTTCATGTACTTTAAGGTACTTATCAAAGATTTATATACGCATGATACTTATTATTAAAATTAACCAAAGGTATCAAGTACCAAAAAACAGTTTCTTACTTTGATAACTCTTTTTAGTCAAGATTTTGAAAAAAAAACATATAGACACAGCGTTATATCTCGTCCAAATTCAAGATTAATACTAATAACTTTTAAAGTCTACTTACATGCCATTCGTTTCATTCTGACATTCAAAGTAACTTTTTATTAAATTTTTATTTTACTATCAGGAGTGCTGCGACTGCGAAAAAACCCTGTTAATTTACTTTCAGTGAGTCCGAAGAAAATTAAAACTTTTTTGTTTTTTAAATCACCTTTACATTTGTTTAAATGTCAAAATAATTTGGTTCGCCATATTGACCAAAAAAAGCTTCTCCTTACTAGTTATATACTATTATGCATGGCAAGAAGATAAGTAGAGAAGGCCAACAATACCAATTAAGCTCAGACAATTAGCTTAATCCACAATTTAGTCACTTATAGCATTAAAAAGCGTAGTCTTGGCAAATAGTTTACTTATAAAGTTAAAAATAATTTAGAATAAATGCAAAAATATATATAGAGTGTTCAATTAAAAAATAGAAAGTTAGTAGCAGGATTTCAGAATTTAAAGAAGGTAATGTAATGGCAGAAACATATAATAATATATCTTGTTTAAACAAACAATATTTCAGTCCCTAATTTGAGAAATAAATTATATTTTTAGCCCCTGGTATGTAAGAAATACCGATTTTCACAGGAAAAACTACAAATAAATGACATTCTCTAAACAATTAGCAAATTGGAAAACTCACCTCTCTACACCGCAATCGGTTTGAACAATGTCTAATACGATAAACTAAGAATATATGATTTGGATTGATAGCAATCTGGTGTATAGTTTAAATGGTTTATTAAATATTTTACAAAAGAAAATTTGTTTGTTTCAGATATTGATAACGATCCCAACCGAGCTCCACCCTGCGACCCTACCGTTTGCAACTTACCCGACTGCTTTTGCTCTGAAGATGGCACAACTATTCCTGGAGACCTGCCCGCTAAAGATGTACCCCAGATGGTTACCATCACCTTTGATGACGCCATTAACAATAACAACATCGAATTGTATAAAGAAATATTCAACGGCAAACGTAGGAACCCTAACGGATGTGATATCAAATCCACTTTCTTTATTTCACACAAATATACCAACTACTCCGCTGTTCAAGAAATGCACCGAAAGGGCCATGAAATTGCTGTTCACTCAATCACGTAAGTTTTTTAAATTTCTATTTAATTTTAATTAATTCTACAAGGGTTCAACCCTCACTAAAAAAAACAAGCCTCACAGTAAATATTTAGAAGTAGTTTTAAGCCCGTTTTGACCGCTGAAACCGCATCCACGCTATATGGTAAACGTAGGTGAACGATTGTGTAAGCACTTGTGACAAATGTTTACCAAACAGTTACGAATGAGAACGTACTGCATGAAGAACGTTAGCCTGTATTTATCATGTAGTCTCGATTCAATTACTCTTAGCTCTAGGCAAAATATATTTACACCAAAACCAAAGCCATCTGAGTCATCTGGTCACTTAAAATAGTAAGTCATAACTCGAAAGTTGATATGTCAACGGTGAGATACAGTCCGGTGTTGAATAAAGTGATCGAGTACCATGATTCGGAGGCTACAATAAGCAGCACGGGATCTACAATCTCAGAAAACCCTTGTTGCAGATAGAGGATCTTAAGTAAAGACCGTTCTACATTCGTATATTTGTCCACATACCTAAACATGTTTTAATTCACGTAGTCAACACACAATTTGTTTCTTGAAAAAATATTAGTACCCGTTTTAATTTTTGTGTCATTCTTATAATATTTTGATTCTAACATAGCATTTACGTTTTTATTTTGTAATTTCTCATCATAAAGCTTTCTAATACTTTAAAATATTAAGGGATATTTCATGTTTACCTTCCAGATTATTATTTTTTCTAGAATGCATTTTAATATTTTTCTGCCAAATTTCTTCATCGCCGTCGCTATATATTTAAATAATTTATATTAAAGTGTCAGAATATTTTCTAAAATGAGATATAACTTTTGAATATGTATTTAATGTATATCCATGACGTATCGATTAGCTCAGTTAATTTTAATAAAAAAGTGTTTATAAACCGGAAATCATTAAGTTAGAATTTATACCTTCCATTTTAATATCTTGTAGTACAGGAAATGCACCGCAAAGGTCACCAAATATAAACCATTCTTTCACGTAAGCCTTTTCATTTATTTATGCCCTGCAGGTAATTTGAATATTTTACTGAATTGTAATTGATATTATTAGATAATTTTTCTTTGTATAACTATGTATATTGTGTGTTGTATATCAAATGGCTAAGAAAATAATAGGTCATATGACAAAAAAAAAATTTATTAATCATATATATTTTTGTTGCAAATATTTGTTACTAATATCTGAAAATTGTCGCATTATGATCTGAATAAAAAAAAAGTGAAAAAGTGTTTGGGTAAACATAGCTTTTTGATATGTGTATCCCAATGTCTTTCATAACTTGAAATATTTAAGTTTAAAATATATTTTTTTTTCCTAAAACAAAAAACACTAAATCTGCGCCAATAATCTCGGCGATCATAAGACATTAAACAACTCAAGTTCTGCTATGTTGACATTTACATACAGGGACTGGATAAAGCCTAGCATAAGCGAAATTTTTCGAAATCCAACGGCCTTTGGAAAAATCGCTGAGACCCATAAAATTTTCATTTTAAATTGCGCATGAACATCGAAATATACAGATTGAGCCATGTTGTAGGTACAGTTGTAGGTACAGCAACGCCCATGACTTTTTTGAATAAAACCTGTTACATTTTCAGATTCTACAAAAATAAACACGTATATTTGATATAATGTCCTTTTTTAAGTTCAACTATTTTCGAGATTTTGACACTTGAAATTCGTCATATCGGACAATTTAGCAGGCTTTTATATCGAAACAGTTGTTTTTCTCTTTCTCAGAAAGAAAAGTTTCATGTTGAACTGAAAATTGACGCAATAAGAAAAAACATCAAGAATATGAATTTGTAATTCATTTTGCTCCAATCCTATACATTCCGATTTTACAGCCTGCTAAAGTATTCAAAATGACGAACTTTAAACAATATTTCAAAAACAATTGATCTAAATACATGACAAGTTACATCACATATACTTGTTTTTCTTTCAAATTCAAAAATTTAACAATATACAGGAAATTCTATTTAAAAAATTATGGATATCGTCGTGCTTACTACATGACTAATCTTTAAGTTTGGGATGAAGTCAGATTTGGAATCCGAATTAAAATACGAGACAACAAAGCGAATTTTTTGTTTTGTCTTTTACAAGCATCCGATCCACAAACCAATAATGACAGAGATCTGTGTAAATATGTCAGAAAAACTAAAGTCTCTCCAAATTCATAATGGAATTTTTTAATTATTTTAAATGCATGCTTGAGGTACATCATTGTTTTATGAGGTCGACTTCTCGTTAAAAAAATAATAAAAAAGACCGTATGTAAAAAAAACATATCGGTGATGAGTTGTGTGTACAACATGTTGGTTATTTATTTATACAAATAGCTAAAAAACTTATCAATAGGAAACATCTTACTAAGGAATAGTAGTTATTGGACTGTCATTTTTCGGTTAAAAAATAACTTTTTTAGATGCAAAAAAAAATTTTTACAAATTAAATCATCAATCTAGAAACAATATGCTCCTTTTCTTTTAAAGGAACTATAACAAACATATTGTAGCTGTATGATATGTATATAAATTTTGTGTCAATTTATAGAAAGAAATATATAAAAGAATACTGTTAGTAATATATTTTTTTCTTTTCAGACATAACGATGATGAGCGTTTCTGGTCCAACGCAACTGTCAATGACTGGGTAAAAGAAATGGGTGGACAAAGAATAATTACCGAAAAGTTCGCTAATATCACCGACAATAGCGTTGTTGGAGTGCGCGCCCCTTATTTGAGGGTAGGAGGCAACAATCAATTTACAATGATGGAAGAAGAGGCTTTCTTATATGACTCCACAATAACAGCACCTTTGAACAACCCTCCTCTATGGCCTTACACAATGTACTTTCGCATGCCTCATAGATGTCATGGTAATTTGCAAAGCTGCCCAACTAGATCCCATGC
This sequence comes from Kuschelorhynchus macadamiae, assembly GCA_030620095.1. Classification (NCBI taxonomy): domain Eukaryota; kingdom Metazoa; phylum Arthropoda; class Insecta; order Coleoptera; family Curculionidae; genus Kuschelorhynchus; species Kuschelorhynchus macadamiae. The sequence goes on from JAUTXW010004088.1 coordinate 305,526, forward strand.
CGTCTGGGAAATGGTACTGAATGAACTTGATCGTAGAGAGGATCCAACCAATGACGAATATCTTCCTGGATGCGCTATGGTGGATTCTTGTTCAAACATCTTAACTGGTGATCAGTTTTATAATTTCTTAAATCACAATTTTGACCGACATTATGAGGAAAATCGAGCACCCTTAGGGCTCTATTTCCATGCAGCTTGGCTAAAGAACAATCCTGAATTCTTAGACGCTTTCTTATACTGGGTAGATGAAATCCTGTCCAACCACAATGATGTTTACTTTGTTACTATGACGCAAGTAATCCAATGGATACAGAATCCAAGAACCATCTCAGAAGCCAAGAACTTCGAGCACTGGAGGGATAATTGTGTTGTAGAGGGACCTCCAGCTTGTTGGGTACCTCACAGTTGCAAGCTGACCTCTAAAGAAGTTCCCGGGGAAACGATCAACCTTCAAACCTGTGTGAGATGTCCAAATAACTACCCATGGGTAAACGACCCTACTGGCGATGGTATTTTCTAAGTCAAAGATGTGTAGAATTTAAGGGACTTATATTTGGTGGTGTTACCCTTGCCGAAGTGTCGGGTCAAAGTGATCTTTTATGTTACATTTTATATTTATTATGTCAATGACTGTATGCGTGATCTAATTGTTGTTTTGTTTTGTAATAAATGGTATCTAAATAAGATTAGACTGTTAATTCACTCAATTATATCCTAGAACGCTAGCAAAGCCTACGTCGTCGCGGTTACTTTCACAACGACGTTATGTAACATACACTTTTATTAATGTATTTATAAATAAAAAATAGTGTACGATTTAGACTTTGTAAATTATATTATACAAATATGAAAGAAATTCCTGAATTCGAAATAAATATATTTTAAGTACGTTATTTAGTCTTTCATTAGTCCGCCTGTTTTATCATCATCTTGGCATAAAATGATTTGAAGGCAGCATGGCCGTGAAAAGAGAAAGGACCAATTCTTTGAAATCCGCAAATTAATTCGAAACATTTAGAAGTGCGTTATTGGTGATTTAACTCTAAAGGCGTCATTATGAATATTGAATAATTGTATACTAACGTCTGGACAATTTCTGTAGGAGAATGAATTAACAAAAATTATACAATGTCTGGCCTAATTATGAATATTGAATAATTGTATACTAACGTCTGGACAATTTCTGTAGGAGAATGAATTAACAAAAATTATACAATGTCTGGCCTATCTCATCCTCACTTTATTCAAATCTATTATGTCTTACTAACAAAGAGTTTTTTTGTAGATGTATTACATTGAAGCAAAATAAATGCAGTTTATTTTAGTTAATTATATATTTGAAGCTGGAACACTTATTAACTCCCAATTTCTTTATTACCAAGATTCAAAAATCTGCAAAAATTAAGTCTTCTTAATAGTATTACTAATTAAACTAAAAAAAAACAAAGGGACGATTTTGTTTTAATTTAAAATGTTATTCTGCCTATATGAAATAAACTTACTTGGTCTTAATATTTCCAACTCAGTAGTTACGAAGATTACCGACAACAAATAGGAACTTTACGAATGATAATAAGAAAATTGAAATATTAATATTTAATGCCAAGATCGAATAAGTATTAATTAGATTATAGTATGTTCAATGCTGTCAGGTCTTAGTACACTTACTAGAGATGCAATTTAGTGGTCGATTTAAATAAAGTTCAAAAAACCACTCAGAAATGAATGAAACAATAATATCTGTACCTACTGGGACTTTTTTATAAGTAGGTATTATTTTTAAAAAAAGGTTATTTAAACTTTTACTATAAATATTATATCTATGTATAACACAAGTTTTCGAATTAAAGGCATTCCAAGAAATTTTTTTACTCCTTACAAAAATACTTAATTTTATTAAATTAAATTATTAAATCTAATTTCAAATTAACTATCAGAAAATATAACAAATTAATTTTGTTGAATTAATACTCAAGGTAAAATTAATTATTTATCATTTATAAAACAGGAAATGTTTGAACATGAATAATCTAAAAACTTTTGAGCCTAAATATACATGAGTAAGATATGATCGGTAAACCCATATGTCATTTTCTGAAAAACTTTGTTAAAAACTGTTCTCTATTACTTTATGGATTTTTCTAAGCTTTCTATCCAAATTTCTTTTCGGAAAGGGGGGGGAGCTTCCGAAGTCATAATGTAACTTTTGTTGTTGACGCAAGTTCTCACTTTCATAAATGACTATTTAAGGTATTGTTCCGGGGAGAAGAGGGGTGTCCGAAGTCAGTTTTTATTGTTGACTAACGTCACGGACTTATGTCCGTAATATTTATTATGCCTTTCCATAATGTTCGGAGGATCCAGACCCCCTGGACTCCTCTCCTAAATACGCCACTGGATATATGCATTCTTGTGTAAAATAATCCTTTTTCTGAAGGTTCCTTAATACGTCTGGCTTAGTTGCACGACAATATCCCGATGATCGATTCTGAAAAATAAAAATTACAAATGTAGGAATAATCAAAAACAGATGTATATACGTCTTAAATTCGGCCATTGCCACAAAAATACTGTTTCACAATGTTGCAAATGGATTTTTGATTTGAAATTTTATTTATTAAATTTTTATATCTATTTATATATTATATATATATATATATATATATATATATATATATATATATATATATATATATTTGATAATCTAAAAATAAAGTATAAAATCATAAAAACAAAAGATTTTACCAAAGGACAAACAGGAAACGTAGCAAATACAAATCATAGGCAACAAGAATGAGGTTATGAGCATTAAAAAAGAATTAAGTAAACCCAAATTTACGCTATAATTAAACCGATAAATTAAAGTAAGTACAATATTCTAAATAATATAAAATTTTTCATGTAATATTCGTTCTACTATCTCTGTTATTATTTATAAGTTTAGTTATGTACAGTCAGGCTTCTATTTATCGTTATAGGACTGAATTGAATTATTTATTAATTTCTTCTTACCATAAATAATTTTCATTTAAAACGTGTTAAAATATTAGAGAGTAAAAACAGATTTGTAATTTATAACAACATTATAAGAACTTTTTCGTATATAGTTTTGAGGTAATGAACATCATCCTCAGTTTAACAACAGATTTAATGATATTTAACGATTTCTAAATCATCTTTGGCTAACCATCTCAAATTGTGACATTTTATACCAAAGGTCTAATGACGTTCGACCGTATTTCAATATTAATGTATGATAATGCAGATTTAAGGATCATAAATCCTTTTACAATTTTTTAAATAATTCAAATAACACACTTCAAGAGTATTCATAATTGAATCCGGCGGGAAAAGTTTTGCATAAGAAGTACTTCATAACAATACAATGGGAAGACCTTTACATTCTACTTATAATTAACAATCATATCTTTTCAGAAAAAAAAACCAACCATTTAGTTAGGCAACTATGGTTGACGAATGGTTTAATTAGTCCTTAGTCGATTTCAAACTGGTGGGCTGCCGTTGGATTGGCAATAATTTAGCCATTTAGCCAGCATGTTCTTCTGATTTAAAGCCAATGCATTTTTCACTACGAAAATATTTCAACGATCAAGTCTACATACAATAATTTATGATTAAACCATCTTAGATGTAAAAAGTCAAAAAGAACTATCGGACATCCCACATATATATATATATATATATATATATATATATATATATATATATATATATTACGTGTTTTTTTAAAAAGTTGCTCTGTTTCGACGTTTTGTCAAACGAATTCTTACCTTTATCAAAAGGTCATTATGAATATTGCATGGGACATACTGAACATGAATAACCAATTAAAGTTAATAAAATTGCACTTGAAAACTATACTTTTTATAACATATTTTTTATTTTGAATATATCGGTCAACGTATGAAGATTTCTTGGCACCGGTGAAGTTACTATTTGTTGGACAATAATCTTTAGTTGCTTGTAAATATTCTTATTATTATTAGTATAAGTGCTATTGCAACATATCTTGCTAATAACTCTTCTTAAATGTATTCACTGCATACAATATGAAGGTCTGTCGCGATTTCAATCAGATGCATATACCACGAAGGTAATTGCTTCCTCCAGTCTATCAAATACATAAATTTAAAAATATGTATCAAATAAAAAAACATAATCCGTTTACACACTTAAGTTTTTGTTTGATAGTTTAATATTAACATATTTAAAAAAATATTTAACAAAGGTTGAGTAAGCTGTGTACTGTTTTTTTTTACTCTAATGAGATTTAATTTTTTTCGTTATTTTTAAGAAAGTGTTTATTGTTACTGCACTGGTCTCCTCAGGGTACTCACAATTATTGTGCAGCACGAATGAAAGCAGAAAAATACATGTTAACTCTTGCACAGCATTTCCGCTCATCACTAAAAGCAGAACCCCAGAATATTGCATACAACTTATTTTTATATGATGGTATTTGTGACTTCATTATTTTAATTAAAGGACTAGTATGTGTGGATATTTATCGGATGGAGGTATTGACCCCTTGCAAAGGAAAATCTGCCTTATAAAATAGTGACTCTTTTTTATTCAGAACATTCTGTGGGCTATGCTAATTCAACCTTTCCTTTACAGTATAAATCACAATGCTGAATATAGTAACAATGCTGATTTAAGGTTTGAGAGAATTGATTTTATTATGCTCTTTGCATAGTATCGCATCCTACTCATATCGACATTCATTTTCATAGAGTATTCTTTTGTCATCTTAGCCGTTGCAAAGATAGATAACACTTTGAATAGAAGATCCATCGTACTAAGCCCAGAGTTGCCAGACTGGTTAATTTCGTTTATATATAAGCATAATTATTTTATTGTATTTCTGAACACCTAGATGATTCTGGCAGCACCGAACTCTATATTGTTACGTGAGTTCTAATTGTTATTATAATTATTATTAACATTATTATTTATTAATTTGTTGGTTTCTTTTTTAAGTCGGATGGATTTTATACTATTTAAATTTTTTTGGTTTAAGTATTCACTTTCTTACTGAATAATTAACATTATTATTTAACTTATTAATTAACAACAATTAATTATGTTTTTTGTAATAAGGGAGAGTAAATCATCAAGGCCACATTGGGAATCTTGTACAGGGTGGCCCGGGCTACTTATATCAGAATCTGTAAGAGTTAGTAGAAAAAGTTAAGTACAAAAGTTTGATTTTATTTAAACTTTTAATTTATTAAATTATAAGATACACAGAGTGCTTGATTTGATTTTGATCCACATACATAATTATATTATCATATATTTAAATAGAGTTCTTTAAGGTAAATTCAATAATAATTAATAATATGGTATTTTGATATACCGTTTCAGACTGTTATCTTCAAAGACTGACGCATTTGCCGACGTAATTTCTGAAGTTATGAACGTTCCGCGGCCGTCAAGAAATAGAAAATTTTACGCTTTTCATTATTTAATAACTCATATTCTATTATAAATAAGTAATCTGTATTTAAGAAATCATGGTTCATTACTCCACGAGATCTGAACACTGAATTGATTAAAAAAATATATAATCATTCATCCCTTTTAAAATATTTATATTTTTTATAACTTGTTTTAGATATATGTCACCGATATCAAACCGATAAAATATTTATTCTTATAGCTTTATTTAAAAAGAAAATTACACAACAAACAGTTTTTTCGTTAAAATTTAACAAATAATAAAATACCTTTTTATGTTGACTATATTTTTGAATCATAATGAAAACTTAAAAACACTCAAATAATTCTAATCGTAGGTTTAGCTATTACCCTCATCCTACAACTTTTTAACTGTTTAATGCAACGGCCAGAGAGAGCGTTATGTCCGCTATTTCTCCATGTTATGTATGCGAAAAATAGCAACCATTGATTTGAATGTACGTGTCCACCCTTGGGGCGTACGCACATTTTTTTTCTTTAAACATCCTCAGTCCCACCGTTTGCCGAGTTTTTCATTTGACAATTCTCATTTTAATATAGATACACCTTTTTATATAGATACGCTTTTTTACATCATCCCAAAAAAAAAAAACCTAACCAGGACTAACCTAAATGCAATCCGCTTTTTAAAAAGTAATTTTTTAAGGCTAAAAATTTAACAAAAAACCAACCAAGATTCGGCAAGCAGCGAGACTCGTACGGATGTTTAAAAATAAAAAAATTGGCAACGTATGGTGGCTATCTTCAAGCCCTACTCACTATAATTTTGAAATTATTCTTATATGCCCACAAAAATACACATGTGTATGAGCAAGAAATGCACAAAATTTATTTATAGATATATACCTGTTTTGCTTGGCTATTGGTGTTTTAAGTATTTTGTTCAATAAAATAAGAATAAATAAATTTTTAAATTATTATTCTGAAATAATTTTACAAACAAGTAAGTACGTAGGTATATTTAAATTGCAAATCACATTATCTAAAAGAAATAGCTAGAGTTAAGTAATGCATATTAATTTCATGACTTAAAAATCCTGTGCTAAGGCTAAAATGTTAACGTCTATAATTAAAAACGTAATATACTTTAGTAATTACTTACGTTACTTACCGCATTCAATTTATTTTAGAAAATCTTATCAATATCACAATAATTAACATAAATGGTTGAAGAAACGTTAATATACATAGCTTGTCATACTTTACAAGGACGAAATTAAATTTTACAGATAAAACGTTGTATATATCAGTAGTCCGGCTCTACGCTAAAACTTCTAAAATGGTTTTTCTTAATTCCATATGGTAATTTTTTTGATATAAATAAAAAAATATATGCAAAAATTTACGTTAGCTGTATTTTCATTTCATCTCATTATGTACAGTACTATTTTTTAAAACCCGACAGGTTGACCTTTAGTTTAAAAAGGTCCACGTATATTTTCAAAAAAAACGATGTAATTCATTGATTATAATACATATTTCTGTATTGAATCTTTGTTTATTGCTATTACAGGATTTTGAAAAATGTCAACATGATGTGGGGTTGTACAGAGCAGTGCATCGCTTTGAACAGATGTTGGTAAATTAAGAATAAAAAAAAATATATATATTGCATTTACATAAGAATAAAATAACTACATGAAAAAAATAATTAACGAAATGATTTATCAAAAAAGATATAATACAATATCAACAAAAAACCGCATATTGAAAAACAAAAATCTTTTTTGACTTTTTCGCAATTGAATAAAAATATTTTTAACTTTAAGTTAATTGAAGCAAATATTTAATATAATTAAGCCTGGGTTATAGATTGAAAAGGTTTGCGTCTTGCGTCGCCGTTTGCGCTGCCCTTGAAGTTTACTTAACTAAAAGCAATGAATACGATTATATTTTTCCCGAATTCTGTTTGAGTTCCCGCTAGCCGTCGAAAAGATGGTGATCTTTAACTTTGACGGAAGCGGCTGGCGAAAATCCACGTTTGCGTTAAGCTGGAACCAATGAAATTGCTGGATTTTAGAAAGCCTTTTAAAACGTTCGTCCTTCGTAATAAATTTGACATTAATATACACACAACATCCTCGTCCATTTATAAAAAACTGCTTGAGATCATTGTCTTTAATTTTAAGAAAATGCTTCTAGGAGTTTTGAGTATTTCCACCCCAATTAACAGGCCGAATCCGTCATCCTCTTTGTCGCCTCCTTTTCAACAACTTTACTGCTGCGACACACATTAATATGCAATCCCTAGTCTTTACTTAACATCATTACTATGATTTTTATTATCCATGATCAGCCAATTTAAAAAACGCACATAAACTGAAAAACAAGCAAGACAAAATTGCATTAGACAAAAAGGCGATAAATATAAACATTAAAGTAAGGTTAGTTCCATAGGCGACGCAAAGCGAAAATGTTTTCAATCGATAACTCGGGCTTAGAACCAGCGTAAACACTTAGCTCAAACCGAGGACGCAAGACGCAATCTTTTTCAATCTATAACCAAGGCTTTACATACCTCAACATGTAGACTAGTCTGTCTACGGAATGTTTAGATACATAATATAAACAATATTATTTAAGCAAGCATAAGAATTTATATCATTTACCTTAAGTTTTTGTAGACACATAGTAGTTGTACAAATACTTTCATCCTATCGGGAAATGATTGATTTCAAAATTTTAAAATTTTATCAATTTCTTTGACTTGTAACCTAGATATGAAAAAAATAATAGTTTGCAGCCATCTATAATGTTATTTTTAAATGTGTTCAGATTACTTGTTGCGTTTAGATTGACTATGTGTCTATAAAAACTTATTATTATTAAACTTTATATTATGTATCGAAACATTCCGTAGACAGACTCGTCTACATGTTGAGGTATGTAATTATATTAAATATTTGCTTCAATTAATTTAAAGTTAAAAATATTTTTAATCATTTGCGAAAAAGCCAAAAAAGATTTTTGTTTGTACAACACCCTGTATGGAACCACTAAGCATTTGTTTGTTATTTTTCTAATCGCAGTGAAAAAATTCTGTTGGCCACCGAGAAATAAGCAAATACCATCCATTGTTCATTCCCAATAAAAAATTCACCAAATCCCACTGACAGTAAATACTAGAGAAAACATATTTTTAAAATAATCATTTTTCTCTATCCGTATCTACGATTTTAAAAGCCTACTGCTGGTTTTTAAATATTTCGTTTATTTACTCTCATATATGACCATGTTAATTTTCTTGAAAATATTAATATTAAGAATAGTACCAATTAGTATGCACCTTACAATAAAAACTCTTGTACACAGGAGTGATAACTAGGATATAAGTAATATCTGTTTTAAATTTAAAAAAATGTTATACTTGTTGTCCATAGTTTTTCTTTAATTGTTATTTAATTGTTCATTGTGTTACATGTTGATGTATTTCAATTGGCATATTGTCTGTATACTCCACATACTTTGTTTCGTAAGTCTTAAGATATGAGTTTTATATTGATTTCATAACTTAGTACCCTGCAGATGACCTGATTTAGGTTGAAACGTCGGCAAATACAAAAATTCTATCTTCAATGCTGTTATATTGACCTTAATCCAACCTTTAAAACCCCAATTACAGTTTTTAAATCTAGTTAAACTTACACTGAAATAAACTGTTCATTAAAACGAACGATAGATTTTTGTTTGTTAGTTTTACCTATCTTTATTTTCAAAAAACGAACGAACGCCTTGTTGGAATGTAGAGCCAGAAAGATATTTTGATTTATATTGCATCTTTACATATTATACGATTTGTTAAAGCAAAAACGTTTTGCTGTTCCCCTTCCTTCAATGACTTTTTTTTTTCGTATTGCATATTTTGGAACATTCGTGCCAGAATAGTACGGTAAAATGAATCTATCACAATATAAGATAAATTAAAAAATAAGCCTATTTAAAAAAATCTAATAAAAATAGGATACAAAAAATAAACACATTTGCAGAAGTTCTCACAATATTTCTGATAGTGAGGTTAGTAGTGGAAGATTCCCTGAAATTTTGTTACTATAATTGAAAGCGTAACCAATTAATTTAGGAAAGTGTCGGTGAAGATGATTCGAATATTTTTGCCAACCAATTTCAACTCATTCTTGAAAATAATCGGGCTGTTTTGTGTGAAAAATAGGGTAAATAAACTACCAACAAAATATAATACCAGAAAAATGCAGAAACATAGATTCTCTCTCACTTTGCTTGTGGTTTGTTCAATCGGAGTTGCTCTAGAGCAATATTTTCACCAAATTGGGTTGGCTGTATCAGAGCAAAACTTACCTATATATTTTTAGATCGTCTCAACCAACAATATTCCAAATGAAAATTGAATCATGTAGTGCCATTTGTTTTCTTGATGTACTAACACAAACAAAGACAAAGGCACCCTAGGTCATTGCGTTTAGAATCGGTTGTCAGTTAATTAATCTTTAGTACTCTTTCAATGTGTAATGCATATTCATCGACTTAATTTTTTAAAGCAAACGGATATTGGCCTAAAGATATTATGCGTTTGATTAGCAATAATCTAAGACCTCATATGGTTTGCCATCAAGTATGTATAACCAACATGACGGATAAACTAAGGCATGACAAATAGCATTATATGTGCAGATTTTGTAACGCATTTAAATTTCTTTTTTCGTGCGCCTTCGTGTGCGGTTCTCATCGGCATATTCCGTGCGACCTCGACCTGCTTCCAGTGGATTTCATGCTCAAGTGAGCACGCACTTTATTGACTATCTAATGGTTGAGTTTCTGCTCTATCCAGGCAGATGCTACGTGAAGACTATACATATATTACTATTACATGAAATTTTAGGGCACAAAAATATTACACTTGTAATAATGAAAAATGGAATTATTTTTTTTGGAAAGGTTGCGTACGCCTATAAAAAAAATCCCAAGATTATAATAATATATTCTGCAAGAAGCAATAAATTAAACGAGCTGTTTCTTTTGTGAAGCAACAGGATACCATTACGATAAAAGTTCTGGGTATTCCTAAATCGAAATAATTAATTGGTTATGTAAATTACTAGAATTTTATTGTACAGTGTCTTACATATCAAGGTGATCGAGTATTATAAATATGGTGTATTTATTTAAATAAGATCTATATTTTTATGTTTTGAGAGTAAGCAGATTTATCCTACGCAAACACTAAGTAGTTTTTTTTATTTCATTGATAGAGGTCATGGGTGCTATTTGGCAACACTCTCGCTTATAACGAGTATGTGGAATCACAACTAATTAATTGAAAATGATCTAAGTCTGTTATTTATTTTGAATTTAAAAATATATGAGTCTTTAATATATTTTGGTTTTGATTTTACATACCCAGAACTGCAAGGATATGAACATATTAACACTAACTGTATAAGTTATGTATTTCCAAATTACCCGTTCTTAATCTATCTTTTGTTTTAATGTTAAGGACGTCTTGATATGGATAATTAACATCTTGCCTAGATTACAGCAGGTACACAAACATCAAAGATAGTGTATACTTTGGTATAAAATTGCCATATCAACAGCAAAAAGTGTTATTGACTCGTTCGTCCCAGTGTACGTTTTGAAATAACCAGTACATCGCTTCAAAATTTGCCTTTTTAAAATTACATTTTACGTCCCTCGTATTTATTTATGGAAATTAATTTAGTAATTATCAGTCCAACTAAAAGAGGTGGATGATGTGATCTGAATCAACAAAGCCATAAAACGTACTTACATTGCAGGGAATTTTTGTTATCACTATCAAGTATTCGGTTATAAGTATTCAAAATATTATTACAATGCTTACAGTTGAAAATTTCAAGAATGGTCAAAAATATATTTTATGTTTTCAATATAAAAAAATTCTACTATACAATAAACAATTAGGAGTTATGTACAATACCAAAATATACATAGTCTATGATCGTTTTATTCAATTTTAATAACTAAAAAATTTAAACATGAATCATTGTAATCAGTGTTGACAAATAAATTTATAATTGTCTTGAATGGCGAAAAGTACAGCCTACCTCGCATATTTTCTATTCTGTTGCGAACCCGGAAATAACCGACTGTCACACACGTCACCAGCTAACCAAGTTTCACTTAAGGCTATGGCCTCATGTTTCTTATCTGACGAACTTACTGAATTATAAAATTCCAAAGTCTTGCTGTTCAAGCCATTTTGGTAGGCTACAGTAAATATCGTATTATGTTTATGTGACTTATACTTACTAGATTTATCTGCGCCGAAGTGTTTATATATAAGTCACTAATTACACTTACGCTTGTATTTACAAACTGTCTTGAACACAGTAGTTAGTACTCTGTTGTCGTTTTTTTATTTGTTGGATAGATATAGATTAGGTAGTTATAAATATCCCGTGCTGTATGGTTAGCGCGAGATACTTTAGACCGTTACGTTTGCAACTTGGACAAACATAAAACGTTTCTTTGCACAACTTGCCATCATGTGCACCACCACATTTATGACAACATGCATCAACATACTGTTATGTCATCATTCTCCGAAATAAATTCCTTAATAAAATCCTAAGCAGCAAAACCCTTATAAATACTAGTCATTGTAATCATAGAGTTTATGTCGGACAGCTTTTTAATCTCGAAATTGATTTGCTAGGTTTTGCTTCAGTTTATCCTGATGGAAAGTATTTTTTTTTAAAATACAGATACCTAAAACTAATAAAAACAAATCTATCGTTCGTTTTAATGACCAGTTTATTTTAGTGTAAGTCTAACTAGATTTTTGCAGATCTTTGCGGGACCCTGGACCCCGAAAAACTTGTTCTCCCTTTTCCGTCAGTCTGCTGGTCTGTCCGACTGTAAGTAGCATAGCTCAAAAACTGCTTATCCCATTGATTTTAAATTTAGGTCAAAAATCAAGTGTCATAAGGGGATGAAATGATTACATTTTGGTAAAAATCCAATATGACGGAACAAAATGGAAGAGTCACGAAATGTAAAAGAAAATCATTATTAAAAAACTAATTATCGGATGGATCTCAAAATTTGTACAAAAATAAATTGTGATATAGGGGTATGGTGGAACAAAATGCCGGCCAAATGAAGTGTTTAGAAATTCAGTGTCAAAAAACTACTTATCCAATTGATATGAAATATTGTACGATAATCAAATGTGTAACAAAGATAGATTGGTAACTTTTTAGTGCGAATCCAATATAGCAAACCCAAATGGCGGCCTACTAAAATATTAAAATATTCGTTAAAATTTCATTTTTGGGAATAAAACCTATTTTTTGTGGAGGAAAATAATAAAGGACATAATTTATTTTTCGTGGTAATGGTAATAACAATAATAAATAAATTAAAAACTAGGAAATTCAAAGAAATACTTTTAAATCGTTACATAAATTCTTAATACAAAAAAACATTTTTTTTTAATTTTTTTTTATTGCACCACTTTTTTATACATATGTCACCTTATACAAAAACTTAAATTTTCAGGTTTAAAAGAAAATAGCACTAGATGATAAGATCAATGAAATGTACAGGTAATGTATATTTTTGCCCATAGTTTTGTTATTTAAAAAAAAATTGCATATAGAATCAATCTGCTACCTCTGGATCATTATCCAGTTAACAGACTTGCCCTTAGAATAATTTTTTAAGTTTTAGCATATATTATAGAGATGGAACTACTGAAATTAACCACGTTCAACCTATGAAATTTTACTTCGGCCTTGTAAACTATGACAAGCTATATATATTAGGTTTCTTCACAACCATTTATGTTAATTATTGTGATTTTGATACTAAAATTTTCTAATAAATTAAATGCGGCACTAAATAATTACTAAAGTATCACGTTTTTAATTATGGACGTTAATATTTTAGCCTTAAATTTTTAAGTCATGAAACTAATATGCATTACGTTTGGATAATATGATTTGCAATTTAAATACACCTACGTAATTACTTAATTATAAAGTTTCAAAATAATAATTTTTTTTATATTCTCACATTATTAAACAAAATACTAAAAGTATCAATAAGCAAGCAAAACAGGTATATATCTATAAATGAATTTTGTCATTTCTTCCTTGCAGATATGTGTGTTTTTTAAGGCATATAAAGGTAATCCAAAAATATGTTGGCATGAGAGATTTAGAATACTGTGATGCCGAAAAAGTGGTCTAACTGCCCTCGGCTTCAGGCCAAAAATTCGGGTGGAGGAAGCAAAATGAGCTCATACCAGCAAGTCTTACGAACAAAGATATTGTAACTCAGCACGGTCGGCGATAAAGCAAACCTTAGATTAACTATTTTCTTTAGATGACAGCGCAAAAGCCACATCCAAAAAATTATTTTTTTCTGGATTCTTGATGCTATCGTTAGGTCTTAAAATGAATATTTTCACAGTTTTAATAATTATAAGAATCATGCACACTCTTGGCACACTTATTTACACCGCTAATGTGTGGTAGTTTTCAGACCTTGCATGAATAGGATGAGGGGAAAGCCCAAATCCTTGTGGTGCACCATTTCTAACCTGTCGCTTCCGAAACCAAACGAGTTCTAAATGAACAAATTGCTGTACAAAGTATTCCAATTTTTCAGCAAATCTATACTTTATTATATTTTTTTAGGTACTCTAATTTGGCACACCTTTTGGCCTCAGATATGTCGTACTTATATTATTGCCTCAAAAACATTGCGCTAAGGATAGTGTGCTTGTGAGCCCCATAATAAACACCGTTAAAAAAAATAAACTCTCACTGGGATTCGAACCCGGGACTTCTCACTATCTAGGCGCTATAATCAACTAACCCGCAAAGGCCCTAACCTGAACATCCAACCTCGGCAATTTAACTCAATATTTTATAGCCGTTATAGCTACAAGGAGTAAAAAATGAATCGCTGCGATCTATGTATCTATCATTTAAACGCGTCGCATATATACAGTTGACAGACCGTCGAAGTCTGGAAATTCGTGAATATCCACTAAAATGTAATAATCAGTAAAATTTGAGAAGTTGGATGTTTGATCTTAGTAGGTATTTTTGATTAGAAAACAAATTATTGTTAAAAACATAAAATAAAATTACAGCTTTAGTCTAAAATTTACTCTCCAGAGAAATTTTAATGGATTAAACTTGTAAAAAAGAAAACCTCTTTTTATTATTCGGTTATATACAAACCAGATGCTCGCAATAAATTATCGCTACATTGCAGTAAAATGTGAATCTATCTCTGTTTCAAGAAAATGAAAGTATTCTTCAGTATCAGCGAGTGGATCTTCTTAAAGTTCAATGTCGTGTCGTATGTTGTTCTAGACATTATCTTAGATCAACCATTTATTGCTAAAGAGGACCTTAAAGAATATCTAACAAAAACAAAAAAAGATTCAAAATACGTGTTAAGCACGAGAGAGTGTGCAGCGTTTTAAACGTAAGTTGGTTATATAAGTATTAATTTATGTATATTCAATTCATATAAACAATTTAGGTTTTAAATATTCTTCACTTTAACACGCTTAACGTGTGTTATCTTTCAGATAGCTAATTCTTTTTTTCTTAAGTATTTTTCAGGGTACATTCTAGCAACAAACTACTGTGTAGTTCAAATATAATTTCTTTTCAATTCAACTTTTAGTTTAAATGGTCATAACCAATAACCCAATTAATTTACCAGAATGATTAACTTTATATATTTCCTAAAAATATTTAGGTTTAAGAGTTGCTATGATTTGATATATATTGTACGAAGGCTAGAACAAAGGTAATTTTATACACGAACTTTGCGAAAGCGAAATTTTGAAAATCTGAAATAATCCAATCGCTTTATTGAGAATAGTTTATACTTTACTGAAGAAAGTTGGATACAACAGAATAAGCCAGAAAATTCCGGATGTAATCCCAGCAGAACAAGCCGGCTTTCGACCAAAAGGAAATTGTACTAATCAAGTGCTTTCTCTAACAATGTACACTGAGGCTGGATTTCAGAGGAAACTGAAAACATCAGCTGTTTTTATCGAGCTAACACTTTGCAAACTTATTGGATGGAATGCTTTATAACAGGTAACAGTGGAAACAACACAATGAGTTAAAAATAATCGGGAATTACTTTCGTCAGTGAACACTTCAACCAAATGTAGCAAAGACCAAAGTCACAGACTTCCATTTTAGTAAAACATTAGCAAATAAGAAACTCACAACTCGCTTCAACGACAAGGTGTTAAATGGTAACAAACTATAGTATAACTAAGTATTTAGGAGTCACTTTGCATAGAGCCCTTAGCTACAAGAGCACTTATTAAACACACCTGCAAAACTCCACACTAGAGACAATAATATACAGAACTATATGGGGATCGTGACCCTCTACTCTCCGAGCATCTGCTTTGGAGCTTCTCTACTTCAACGCAGAATATTGCTGTCCGGTATAGCTCAATAGCAACCACACCAAGAAGATCGATGTGAAGATGAACCAAACTCAGCTAATAATCTTTAGAACAATTAAAACAACTCCTCGTTCATTGGTTAGTAATTCTCAGCAACATCCCACCACCACCCTTCAATACGCACTTAACATCATAAATCCAAAATAATCAACAGCTTACCATACATTTATTATAACAGCTAGAACTCCAAAACGAACTTAACATCACCCAATATTGGAGAAGATGAGAGGAATCCTCTGCAGTATACTCAGAGGATACTCGGTGCATCAATCAATACGACACCTAGTTTTGATCTCCCCAGAAGATCGTGCATCCGCCTTAATAGAATCAGGACCAATCACGGTAGACGTGCTTATACAAATACAAATAGAATTTGTATTATAATATATGTATTATATGTATAAACAATAGGAAATAGTTGAATGTAACAGTGGCGCAAAGCAACAAACAATCCAACCCAATTCGATGATTTCCTGAATGCTTCCAACACTGCGATTGATTATGTTTGTCATTATGTTGTTTGTAATATGCACCGTATATTGTCATTTTACAATTTAGTGTTTTATTACTTTTTTACTTATTGTCGCTTTTTTGTATATTGTTTTCTTTGAAATAAATAAATATCAAAATTTACCAATTTATTGCTATATCACACCTGATTTTTTTGTACAAAATTTGAGGTAAATTGAATTAGTCGATTTTTAGTAATAATTTTTTAACAATCGGTTAAGTATTTTAGTTACGCCGCGAACAGACAGACATACCGAGGGAATTAAGAAAACATGTTTCTCGGCATCTGGGGCCGCTAAAAGGAGAAAAATAAACAACACACGGTTTTGTTTAAAAGTTATGGCAATTTAAATTAAAGTCGAATTTTTAGATAATGTGAAATTGATTTTTATAGAATTCATTTAAAAAGCGTATAATAAAAAGTTATATCATGACATGGGATTTTCGATCTAAAATTCATGGTTCTTGGGTTTGTATTGACTCAAATCAAAATCGATTTTGTGACGTTTCTCCTGCGAATGCATAAGTCACCTTTGATGCACTAGATCAAAACCTTTATTGATTTACAAATAGGATATCAATTATTCCTTTCAGTTAATTTACTTTTAGTTTGTTCGGTAAGAATTCAATCTTTAGACTGTCTAACACAATAAACGGGGTACATTAGATAACATTAAGATCAACTGATCTCAAGTTATCGTGCGTGAAACTCGCTTACACACACACATACATACAGATATCGTAAATTATTTTTTCTAAAAATATATTTTTCCTACTTTAGAAACCATCAAGTCTACCCCTTACGGTTTTTTAATCAAAATTATCTTTAACGCCAGCGTTATTTGCATGAAAGAAAAGGGAATCTCGCAGTTTCACTAAAATTGCATTTTCGTTTGCGCTTCGACTTTAAGTAAATAGTTTAAAACAAGTCCCAATAGAAGTAGGTCAAAACCAATTTCCTAGATTTGTTTACATACATAGTTAAGTCCCATACAAGTGAAACTAATAAAAGTGTGTTAAGAAATCAGTAAATTTCTTTTACTTGGAACTTCCCTCGTTATGAATTTTTCCTTTTATTAAGAATAGTAAAGTGTAACCCAGTTTAGTTCTGCACATAGTCATTTAATATACTGTAAATAATTAGAAAATTGTAGCCGCGGATTCAAGATTTATGAAGAAAACTATTTTTGGGTTTTACACCATAAACTATAACATGACACTGAAACATATTTTTTTGGACGTTTCAGGGGAAAGCTACCTCCGTTTGCAGCAAACGAAAAAATATATAACATATTATAAAATATAATGATGAACCTCACTTAGGTTTTATATTTTTTAGTTTGCTAAAGACGGGTGTCGACTTTCGTGAACATCAAAAAACTAGATATTTTTTAGTCTCGCTAATAAATAATAATTAATATACTCTCTTTTCAAACAGTTTTATTAGGCGCCATTTTGTTCCACCATATTGGATTCGTACCAATATTTTACCGGTTTTCAACTATGTCACACTTAAATTTTGGGCATGATATAAAATAAATTGAATAAATAGTTTTTACACTGATTGGTTAAGGTCGCCATTTTGTAATTTCATGTTGAATTCCTACCAGTTAATCCCTGTATCACATTCAATTTTGCTGCAAAATTTTTCCGTTTTAGACGGTTTTCTACGTTTTACATTTTTTGGACATTTGATTTGGCCACCATTTTGTGACATCTTGAATTCGTACTACAATTTTACTAGTATTATTTTTGTGCAGAATTTGAGGTAAATTGGATAATTTGTTTTTAGTGATAATTTGTTTAACATTTCACTAGGCCACCATTTTGTTCAGCCATATTAGATTTTTCCAAAACATTACCATGTCATCCCCACATAACCTTTAATTTTTGACAAAAATTTGGCCAGGTAAGTTGAGAAAACATATTTTTTGCACCTAGGGACTAGGTTCTTAGTAATAATTTTGAAAAATTTGACTAGGCCACCATTTTGTTTCGATATACTGAATTTTTACTAAAATGTTACCAGGTCACCTCTATAAGACCTTCAAATTTTTACCAAAATTTGAAGTTAAACGGCTAAGTAGGTTTTTAGCTATCCCGTGAACAGATAGACCAACGGAATCGAGAAAACATGTTTTCCGGCATCTAGGGACCCTGAAACGTAAAGATCTGAAAAAATCTCGGAGGGTGACTATTTCACGATTCCCTCGTAAAAGGAAAGTAAAAAGGCTTAAAATTGACTTTATGAAAAAAAATCCTAAATCACAAACTTTTCTGATTCTAAGGTGTTAAGAAACGATTTTTCACATTATCAAAAATACATTAAAACTGGTATTTGAGTTTTTGGGATACTGTCATATAAACTTGATTACACTGAATAGTTTTTCTTCCAACAAACATTTCGTTTGACTCGAGAAATCCAAGTCATTTTAATTAAACTTCTTAAAATTATCTAAAGAGGAAGAAGAGTTGAAATAATAATGAGTATTATACAATTTTTGTACTATTCTCAGAATCGTTAATTTACATAAACAATAATAAGCATGATGGTACTACCTGTTACAAAACTTTTACGTCATGCGACCGACTCTTCTTGTATTATTCAAGCACGCATTGAAATGCAATGATATTAATATATGTATGTTTTTAGCTCAATGTATGTATCGCAGCTATTTGTTTCCTTGACACTTAGATTTGAAGAAGTCTAACTTGTTCTTTTAACCTTTAAATGCCAGTATCGACTATTCTTATTATTGATAATATGAAATTTCTTAGTAATTCATTACAACTGGAAATTTGAAATATCGAATATACAAACCGACCATAAATACCTTGGTTTTATTAAACATGTATCAATTAGTAACTATAATAAATGTTTCTATTAGGCAATTATATAAATTATTACAGTGAAAGAAAAAAAATAAGGATTTACTAAGCCTAGAACTTCTCTCAAGTTTGCATTACTAGACCTTCTGCAAGTTAACATTATAAAAACATGTAAAAATTTTGAATAACTTAGATAAAGCAAATTTTGTAAATGTAATAATACTCTCTACAAAAATGGCTCCGGTGATTTTTTCCTAAATACGATAGATAAAACGATCTAAAATATAATTAATTTTTCTATATATCTTGTCAAGGTAAAAATCTCGAAATTTGATTGCGTCTTACGGTTACTATTATATAATTATGAATGGAGATAAGAATAGTTAGTTATGGCCGAAAACGAAAAGTGAAGTATCTGAAAAATGTGTTACCGGAATCGTCGAATTTGCATAGACGCAAACCATGTTGCCAAAAGTTAATTTTTATCCATTTTATCCACAATTAGGCAACGGTTACAAATTAAGGATCTAAAAGAAATACTATTTGTAACAGTTTATACATGGATGACTGAAATTTACAATAAATATTCGTTAATAATAAATATTTATTTATAACGAAACGTTATATAGTTAATTGTTATTAAATCAACTTCAACTATTCTAAACAGATATATACAACATTCGGTAACGAAGATTCCTGACATTGACACGACTGTATTTATATTTTTAACCTGATTTTTAGGACGCTAATCTGCAACCCCTGGAAGAAGAATATGCGATTTAAAAAATTTATGGATAAAAACTCACTTCATATCAATTGAGTAGGTATTCGATAAATATGCATAAAATAAATAACATTAAATGGTAAAAAAATATGTTACAAATTCCTAAATAGCACTTTCATTTCCAACTTACAATTTTCATAAATGAAACACAAATTAGAATATGAATGTCCACATTTTAAAATAGTTTTCACCGGATAGCAGGCTTTTTATAATTTCGCGGGCAATCATTTTTCTTAAAATCTTCTTTAGGTCATACATAATTATATTAAAAAAACTGAAATAGATGTTTTATAAATATTTCTAATTTTATAATTCCAGCTTTCATTTCCGGAATGCCTGCGTAACATTGAGTCCTTAATCTCTTGATAATACAAGTTCATGTTTCAATCAGATTCACTTCTATCGAATTTAGCATCAAGACCACAGAAAATTTTCTTTATCCGGAACTACTTCTGTTATAAATCTTTCCTTTTATTAGGAATAGTGAAGTGTCACCCAATTTAGTTGAGCAATTATTAACACTGATTTGAGGTAAGTTAGATAATTCGTTTTTTTAATAATAATTTTTTGACGTTTCACTAGGCAACTGGTTAGGCATACTGAATTTTACCCAAATATTACTAGGTCATCTCAAATTCAAAATTTGTTAATCTGATAAGTTGTTTTTAAGTTATGTCGCGAACTGACAGACACACAAACCGACAGACGGATCGACGAAATTGATAAAATATGTAGAAGAGATGTAGAACCTGAGAGGGAGATTTTTTCACGATTAGAAAGATTTTATTTGACCGCCCTTTTGTTCCGCCATCTTGAATTAGTACCACAGTTATACTAGTTCAACTCTATATCACAATTAGTTGTGGCACACAATTTGAAATTGGACTGATTTCAAAGTAATAGTAGTTTTTTCAAATTTTTAAATATTTTATTAAGCCGCAAAATTTGAGATAAATTGGATGAATTCTGTTTTGCCTTATTGGATTTTTACTAAAATATTACCAGGTTAGGCTAGGTTAGGTTAGGTCTTGTAAATTGTAAATTTCTGTCCTTGCGCCTGCGTTCTCTGCCAAATTCAGTAATTTTTTCTGTTAAATGGCTTTACTATTTTTATACATATTTATACAGAACCCAGCCGTACTTACGTCATATGCATGCTTGGATGTAATGCACTGTTTACCTGTGTCACTGTCAAAGAGAGATAGATATACTATTCTATGGGAAAGATTATGGCCCCTATATATATATATATATATATATATATATATATATATATATATATATATGTATATATAATGCACATGAAGGTATTTTGCAGTAAAGGTATTTTTTAAATAAACTGTTATAAAATTACTGCTTTAGTACAGTTCAAGAAAATGATCGAGTTTAATGATTTAATGTATATCTTGTTTATTACTTTTCTCAATTTAATAAAATTTACATGAAATAATACATGAATTGGGTTCCTTCAACCATTTAGGTTGGAGTAAAATACCAAAAAAAATTGATTGTAATTTATACTGATACATGTTTAGAGGGATGTAAAAGAAAATACGTCTCCAAAGATCAAATGAAAATAATTTATCAGTGAATAAAAAAGGTGTATGTATGTATAAAAGGGTATGATTTATGTGATGCTTTTTTAAGTTTTTTTGTAAGCTTGAAAACATACATAAAAAATACGATTTTAATTTTTTTTACAGTTTTAAACCTAATTCTAACAAATTTAATTTGTTCTTCGAGTAACAATATACTTTTGGAATTTAAAATCATTTTTATGCGGTTATTTAAAAAGTGTACTGCCTTGCACCCAAGAAGGAATAGCGTAGGAATATATATTTTTGCTTCTTTTAGATATGTGTAGCATCCAAGGGTACAAAATTCCTTTTTGTACTTTCTTACTCAACATCCAGCTTTATAACAACATCATCTTTTTCTGAAATATTTTCAGTGGAGGTTGAAAAGAACGATGAACGGGGAGTATCGCTTGAACTTTCTAAATTTTCATTCGGGATATCTAACTCTGATTAATTAAATTTTGGAGAGATTTAGAGACATACAATAATCTGAACATGAACTGAACGATTTGACACGTCGACAGTTACGTATTTCTTTTTACTACCTTGTAAAAGAAATGTAGATTTTTTCAGGTCTTTACGTTTCAAGGTCCCCAGATGCCGAAAAACTTGTTTTTTCCGTTCCGTCGGCCTGACTTTCTGTCTGTTAGCTAAAAAAACTGCTAAACGATTAACTTCAAATTTTTGGTCAATAATTAAGGGTTGTATAGGGATGACCTGGTAACATTTCGGTAAAAATAAAATATGGCAAAACAAAATAGCGGACGGCTTAGTCAATTATTACTAAAAAAACTATATTTACGCAATTAACTTCAAATTTTGAACAAAAATCGAGCGATATGAAAAAATCAACTGGTAAATTTTGGGTTTGTATCCAAAATGGCGAAAAAATGGGCGGCCTAGTGAAATGTCAAAACAAATATTACTAAAAAACTACTTACACAATGAATCCCAAATTTTGCAAAAAAATTGAGCAATATAAGAAAATTAACGAAAATTTTGGTTCGAATTCAACATGGCGCCTTAATAAAATATATTAAAAATTCAGCTTGAAAATACTACTTAATGGGTTGATTTCAATTATTTGCCCAATAATTAATTATGGTATAGAGATGAACTGGTAAAATTCTGGTACTAATTTAACATGGCGGAACAAAATGGCGGCCAAATTAAATGTTTTTGATCGTGAAAAAACCAGGATTTATATAAGTGCACTGCAATTCCATCGGTCTGCCTGTTAATCGGTTTGTCTGTTTGTTGGCCTGTTAGTTCGCGGCATAGCTTAAAAACAACTTATCAGCAGAGGTTTTGCAACAATTACCCTTAAGTAATTAAGGAGTTATGCAGATTAGCATTTTTGTTTTCGGTAATTAGGGAAAAGACGATTAGTAGCACCATCTGACGTTTACATACCGTCGACTTATTTCAAATATTTTAATGTTAGTAGGATCTATAATTGCAAATGTACGTGCCTATACCTACATATCTAAATACAAATTGTATTACAATGAACTTTATCATTGCTATAATCATGTGGGCCAGTTAAAAATGACTCCATATATATATATATGACTAACAGTGGAGTCAGTCTACCGGAAATTATTGAAAAATAGCAAATGCCCTTCCCCTAGGATTTTTGTAGTAAAAACATGTCGGAGGGATCATAACAGAAAAAATCCTAAGTTTTTGCATTGAGCAACCATCGAAAGCAATATTATTTTGTTTTTGTTAAAAAAAGGTCAATTTTTTTTACAAAGATATAAATATTGCGGCCGTTTTTGAGCCTATCGGAACCCAAAAAACCAATTTTTTCATTTTCAAAAATTCCAAAATTGTGTATTTTTAGTTGCATACAAAATGTATGAAACTAACTATGTAGTCTTAAAAAAAAACTATTTTAAATACATTTCATAATTATCACGTCTTTCATACGTAAATAAATCGTAAATTAACCCAACAATATCAACGTGACGGAATATAGGACCATTTAGTCGGGAAACCTCACATTTTAACTATTGCAATGGGTCTTAAGCTAATTGTCCACAGTGTTAATGAGTTATTCTAAATATGGTTCACATTCCTCGAGGTACGTACATACAGTCAATTTGTATTATAATTGATTTGATCGTTTTTATTACATTTTTTAAATAAAGTATTCCATATTTTTAGAAAATAACATAGAATGTAAAGTTTATTTGACAAATATTTTTTTAGTAAGTTAGCACACCTCTGTTTTAAAACAACATTAATCAAGGGTTCTTAAGCTCTCAATCCTCTACTTTAAATCTTAGATTAAATACACAGTATGTACTTAATCTAAGCTTTAAACCTTCTACAATAGTTCACAATAAATTTAAACGATTTTTTAGGTAGACGTGTAAGCTTAACCAGGATTCAATAATTTGAGATCAAAAACTCCATTTCGGCCTAAGGAAGTAAAATCCAACAAATTTCCATTTGAACACACCATCAACATAATTGGCAGTGAGTTTATACGAATAGTTTTATACGGAAAGCGAAGGGAAGGTCATGGATTTATTTCAAGATTTACACACTAAAAATATGCAATAGCTAACTGAACATTTTATTACATATGGAGCATGCATCTAGGAGATTTGGTAATTTCGGTCTGCCAAAAGTAACATTTGCTGTCGCAAAACATCAAAGAAGGGGGAGAAGGGAGCAAGAAATTGTAGAGTCAACGAGTAAAGCAGAATTATGTCTGGCTACACAAATGAATGCCTTTTATTAGGAACAGTGAAGTGTGATCTAATTTCATACAGTACATAGTCATTTAGTAACACACACTAAAACCTGTAGGATTACAAATAATATATTTAGCCGCCATTTTTTTCCGTCATCTTAAATTAGTACAACAGTTTTACTAGTTCATCTGTATACCACAATTATTTTTGGCACGTAATTTGAAATTAGTCAAATAAGTTATTATTCAGGTTGAATTTTTAAATATTTGTCTAAGCCGCCATTTTGTTCCGCCATTTTGAATTCGTACCAAAATTTTACCAGTCGATTCCTGCATAATACTTGATTTTTGTGCAAAATTTGAGATACATGGGATAAGTACTTATTTAGTAAATTTTTTTTTAACATTTCACTAGGCCGACATTTTGTTTTGAAATATTGGATTTTTACCAAAATATTACCAGTTCATCCCCATATGACCATTAATTTTTACTCAAAATTCGACTTTAATCGCATAAGTAGTTTTTAAGCTACGCCGCCGTGAACTGACAGACAGACAGACAAACCGATAGAAGGACCGGAATTGATAAAAGATATTTTTTAGAATCTAGAGACTCCAAATCGTGAAGATATGTAAAACCTAAGCGGGCGATTTTTTCACGATTACAAAAGTTTTATTTAGCCGCCGTTTTGTTCCTCCATCCAATTAGTATGGGCTTTACTAGTTCATCTGTATATCACAATTATTTATGGAACCCAATTTGAAATCAGGCCCATAAGTAGTTTTCCAGGGTGAATTTTTAAATGTTACTAAGCTGCCAGTTTTCCAGGGTGAATTTTTAAATGTTACTAAGCCGCCATTTTGATCCACCATCTTGGATTTGTATCAGAATTTTACCAGTTGATTCCTACATAATACTTGATTTCTGTGCAAAATTTGAGATAAATTGGATAAGCAGTTTTTTAGTAATAATTTCTTTAACATTTTGTTATGATTCCTACCAAAATGTTACCAGGTCATCCCCATATGACCCTTCATTTTTGACCAAAATTTAAAGACAATCGGGTAAGTAGCTTTTTAGCTACGCCGCGAACAGCCAGACCGACAGAAAGATAGACAGACAGACAGATGGACCGACACGGAATCGAGAAAACATGTTTTTCGGCATCTAGGGACCCTGAAACGAACGTAAAGATGTAAAAAAAATCTCGAGAGGTTTTTTTTATGAACACAATACTTCCCTTTTAGAAAAGAAGTAAAAAGGGGTACAATTTTATGTTATTCTACTGAAGAGCTCGAAGCTTTATTTATAAGTTTGAAACCCAGGCGCAGGCAATACATAAGGCTAAGGTGTAAAAAAACAATATATCTATAAAATATTTTAAGCAAAAAAGAAATGTTGTCGCCCATCCGGCATTGATACAGAGAACTTAGCTGAAGATCCATTAGAGCTGCTATTAGACCATACGGTATCTCAGATGGCCGAAGCACAAACTGTGGTGCTCGCGTCTTTTGATAAAAGTGAATATAATATCAATCTGCATATGTTTTATAATAAGGTGCAGAGAAAGCAATTCTAATCAACACTTTGAGTCAATCAACAACTTAAATAAAATTCTGAAAATCTTTATAAAATTTTAAAATTGTTTTAGAGGGAAGGAAATTTCCGGACATTTTTTGTCACTGACTGGTTAACTGGGAGAAGATGTCTACGTGTCGAGGCATAAAGACGTAAAATATTATAGAGGATATAATACACGCCAGATGTGATGAAAAGAAACAAATATAGATTTATACAATATTATGCTGATTTTCTCAGATCTACTCATTTTTAGTTGAAGAGTTTTATCGTCTAGACAATGTGGTGCTAAAAATAAGAATGTTATTTTACTACTCAAGTTTCCTGCTTAAGAATGTTTCATGAAAACGGTTTTTGTTTATTTTAAATTGGTACTATTGTTATATAAAAAATATTTAAAACATACTTTTTCCAGTTAAGAAAGTATGGATATTGATGGCTTACTACCACTAGCTCTGTAATTATTGAGACAAAATTATAATTTATAAATTTGCTTTCAAAAATGTTTTTCTTCAATTTTTGTATGAAGTAATTTAATTTATCTGAGTAAAAAATTCCTATATTCAACATTTTAAATATTACTTCTATTTTATTCAAATGTGTTTGTATTTTTTTGTATCTATGCTCTATTTACCTCATTTAATCTTGTTATAATGTTTAAATTGTAGGAAAACTAAAATAAGTTTCCATGAATTTACCTCTACGGATTTCCAAGATGGCGAAACAAAATGACAGAAAAAACTAGTTATTAGATTGATTTTAACTTTTGTGCAAAAATGAAGTGTGATATAGAAATGGTGAAGTTGTGTTACGAATTCAAGATATCGGAATAAATTGACTGCCAAATAAAATGATTGCTATCTTGAAAAAATCACCCTCTTAGGTTTTTAAGGATGTTCAGGTTTTAGATGCCAAAAACATGTTTTCTCAATTCCGTCAGTCTGTGCGTATGTCAGTTCGCGTTATAGCTAAAAAACTACTTACCTGATGGGCTTCAAATTTTTGTTAAAAATTAAAGGTCATATGGGGATGACGTGGTAGCGTTTTGATAACCTCCAGTATGGGGGAACAAAATGGTAGCCTACAAAAATCAAGTGTTACACACTTCCCTATTCCTAATAGAAGTAAAGATTCATAACCAGGGAAGTTCCCGGTAAAGGAAATTTACCGATATTTGTTAGTTCTCCAAACAGACCAATTATGACTTTTAGACTTCAGGGGTTTTGGAATCCCAGATACTAAGTTTTGTTAACAGTGATAAGTATGTGTCCAATACACATAATACAACACAAAATAGCAAAAATAAATCAGATTGTGTCAAATTGAAAATAAAAACCTACATTTAAAAAATAAAACATTCAATTTAGCCGGTTGGCACAAAAACTACAGACGATTTAATTATCAAATGAATTGCAGTGTTTCTTCTGTTTGATACAAAGGCCTAAAATTTGTTATGCCTGTTAGTGACTACTGCAGATACTTATGCTTATACTTTTTTATCAAAATTAATTAATTACAAGCAAAATTATGACGAGAATTAATTATGTTATGAGGTTTTTGTTGTTTTCTAAGTTATACATTAAACATAGAACGTAAAAGCCACCGTAGTTTCGTCGGAAATCTGAAAACGATAAAATTGATTTTTTTTTTTGGTTTCGGTCAGACCAATAGAAGACACTATACTTAAGTCTTTTTTTAAAAAAATGACAAAAAGAATTGCGATTCTTTTACAAAAGTCAAAAAAATCTAGCCTCCGGTCGTTGTACAATGCAGAAGAATTGCCTTCTTTTGTGATGCACCAACATGTTAAACCCTTGTTCCTTTTTTACGAAGATTTCCTGTAGATTGACTTCACTTTAATTTATTTTTCATATAACCTGTTTCAAAATTACTATTAATTTATGAAGCTTAAAATGTGTTAGAAATATGACCAGCGGAATTTAGAATACGTCCTAACTGCACACTTTGATTCATGCGTTTACTGAAAAGGCGCGGCAGGTAGACAAGTACACATAATCCAATACCATATTCGTTAAAAAGGAACTAAGTACAGGCAAGGGTAACCGGCCGGGAACCTTGAGTAGAATATTAAAACGACATTATTGTGATTTCTTTCTGCAAGTTATTCAGTTGTCGCAAGAAATGATAAAGTCCATGATTTCAAGAAGAATTACCAACACTCGCCCTGTCATACTTGTGACCTTATCATGTTTTTTTTTTGCGATATGAAACTTGCAATTATAACGCTAATTTTTTATGTATTTTTTCCTACTACGTTATTAATGATTGAAATATGATGCTGCGAAATTCTTTTATAATAAGTAGCTTGATTAAATTTAGTACAGTATAGAAGAGCAGGAACAATGTATTGTAGTCACCATTAAATAACTTGTTTCCTCAGTTACTACGCCCTGTGCGTTTATGTCCTTCTTCACAAAATAGTTTAAAAACTAAAAAAATATCATGTTGTTTCATTTTTAAGCTACGGAAAAAAGATGTCTAGTTCAACTATAATTTTTTGTAAAGTGCCACAAAGATCTGCCTTGGGTCCCATTTTATTTCTATTATACATTAACGACTTAACTAACCTTAACATAAAGGGGACTTTTACATTGTTTGCGAACGACACTACCATTGTCTGGGAAAACAAAAATGAAGTCCTGTTAAAAGAAAATATCTCAAGAGATCTCATCTTAATTAAGAAATGATGTGATGCGAATCACCTTAGTTTTAATGTATCAATAACTAATATTTTAACGTTTAAGTTTAACTTTGATAAACTTTACCTATCTGATATTAAGGTCAAATACGAAATTTGTGGGAATACACATTGATAATAACTTGGAGTTACTGCTGCCAACCACTTTTTTATTCTACATTTATTTTGTAAAAACGGGCTGTTCGTTACATGTGCAAAGCTGGGGCCTGAGACCATTGCAAACCACTTTTTGTGAGATATAAAATTTTAACACTTACTTGCCTTTTAATACTTGAATCTGTATCTCTCATTCATACAAAACATGGACATTTAATAACTGAAAGGGCCCTTGATACTAGACAGAATTTGAACCTCCCACTTCCTATCTCCAGAACGACGTTAGTAAAACATTCAATTTTATATGAAAGTAAGAAAATGTACAATTACCTCCGACAAATATTTAGAAACATAGAATGTTTTAAA
Organism: Kuschelorhynchus macadamiae; assembly: GCA_030620095.1. Classification (NCBI taxonomy): domain Eukaryota; kingdom Metazoa; phylum Arthropoda; class Insecta; order Coleoptera; family Curculionidae; genus Kuschelorhynchus; species Kuschelorhynchus macadamiae. The sequence goes on from JAUTXW010004088.1 coordinate 334,663, forward strand.
TTAGCATCCTAATTCTGTTAAAAGTAACGCACTAGATTTTTACACCTAACTTTAAAGTATATAAACTGCTCGTCATAAAAAACGTAACACCTAGTTTTTTGGGCAATATTTGAAAGGCCATATTTCAAAAAGTACTTAATTGATTTTGAAAAACTTTGCAAAATCTGAAAAGTTGATTCGTTGGCTCACATGACTAATTTTGGGAATACGCTATTTGTGATATAGCATATAATACAGGGTGTTAAATAAAGAGATGTTTTTTTTCCTAAATTTCATGTCATCCCCATTTATAGGAGAGTTGAGTTAGAGAGACGCAATAATTTTTCATATTAACAGTAGGTCAATACCTCGGGACGTTTTCGAGATTTTGTGGATATCTTAGCCTACTACGATTATATGGCAATTTTTATAAAATTGTTGTTATTCTACAGTTTATTCTTAAAAATTTACAAAAAATTTTTTGCGCATGCTGTAATTCAACTTTTCTCTTTTAACGAATCACCTTGTATACGTAAACTTATAGCACATGATCTGTCTTAAAACTCTGTAAAGTCAACGTATCAATAGATTTTGTAGTTTGTAAATTTTTAACACTAAACTGCAGAGTAACTCATAGAATTTCATAGAAATTGCCATATAATCGTAGTAGGCTATGGATACGCATTTTTGGTTTGTTTTGTATTGTCAATAAACGCTACACGTTCACCAAACATAAAAAGTTATTTAAATCTTTATAACAAAATTTATCCAACAATGGTTCATTTTGGGGATCGTGAATTGACAAACATTATAAGGTAAGTGTATTTTATTCACTTTTTTTTCAAAAAAACGTAAACATTCCTAAAACATTCATATTTATTGTATGTTTTAGACTGCATCAGCGGGGGATGTCTTTTCGGGGCATTGCTGACATCATGGGTTCAACACCAACATCCATATATAGGGCAATTGAACGTCACACAATACACGGGACCTCTGCTTACCGCAACATTGGACGCAGTGGTCGCGGCAGTGTAACGAACCTACGTCAGAACCGCCTTATAAGGATGTCTGTGCGCCGTTGTCCTACCCTCAATGCAACCAAGATCAACAGAGGACTTCGAGAAGCCACCGGCGTGGAAGTTTCATCAGCAACAGTTCGTAGAAGATTTCACGAATATGGCCTACATGCTAGACGAAGGGCTGCCTGCCCTCTTTTGCTTGCTGTTCACCGGGCTGCCAGAAGGAGATGGGCACGTGAACATGCGAATTGGGGAATAGCCGAATGGAATAGGTGCATGTTTACTGATGAATGTAGGTTTAATATGCATGAAAGTGATGGACGCATTTTGGTATGGAGAGAAAGGAATAGTCGGTATGTAGAAGAAAATATGGAAGCTAGAATAGCATTTGGAGGTGGTGGGATTACTGTATGGGGCGGTGTGATGCAGAATGGTAAGACTGATTTAGTAGTGTTGATAGGAGAAAGTATGAATGCTGAGAGATATAGAGAAAGGTGCTTAAATGAGAATGTTGTTCCTTTCGCTCAAAATTTCGGGAATGACTTTATACTGATAGACGATAATGCTCGTCCGCACAGAGCAAGAGTCGTTCAAGAATTTTTGAGGGAGAACAACATTGAACGAATGGAATGGCCTGCTAGATCTCCTGATATGAATATTATAGAGCATGTATGGAGTAGGATGAAACTGAAGATAAATGCAGGTGAGTATGTAATAAACAATTTGAATGATTTGGCAAATGCAGTGCGGTTAGAATGGGAGGCTATTCCTTAAGATTTTATTGCAGACTTGGTAAACAGCATGCCAAATAGGGTAGCAGACGGTCTACGTGTAGGCGGTGGGCCAACAAAATATTAATTCTCTTTGTTGCTTTAACGTGACAATATGGTTTCATTATTTTGTTTAAATCATTTATTAAATTATCATTTAAATTAAATTAAGTTACAAAAGATTTTTGTAAATTTTTAAGAATAAACTGTGGAATAACAACAATTTTATAAAAATTGCCATATAATCGTAGTAGGCTTAGATATCCACAAAATCTCGAAAACGACCCGTATTGACCTACTGTTAATATGAAAAATTATTGCGACTCTCTAACTCAACTCTCCTATAAATGGGGATGACATGAAATTTAAGAAAAAAAACATCTCTTTATTTAACACCCTGTATTATATGCTATATCACAAATAGCGTATTCCCAAAATTAGTCATGTGAGCCAACGAATCAACTTTTCAGATTTTGCAAAGTTTTTCAAAATCAATTAAGTACTTTTTGAAATATGGCCTTTCAAATATTGCCCAAAAAACTAGGTGTTACGTTTTTTATGACGAGCAGTTTAGTTGATCAATTTTAACAAACTTTTTTGTCATATGTAGGTAATCTCATTATCTTAAATAGAGTAAAAATAAAAATAGAAATTTTCTCCAAGCTTCATTGAAGTAAGAATTGATCATCAGTGCAATAGACTCCCCTACATACAAATTAGTTAAATGATGATGATGATGATAGATTCTTTTATATAAAGCTGTGTGCATTCGTTGAAAAACTTGAGGCAATCCAGTTGAATTCCGAAGATAATTTGGTCAGTTTCGAAGTAGAATCACTATACACAAATGTTACTGTTAACGACTCAGTTTCTATTATAACAGATATATTGGAACATAATAATCTTGATAATAATTTAATGGATCTAGTGGAAGCTCTACTTATTTCATTTTTCAAGGAACTTTGTATCAACAAACCTCGGAGGCAGTTATAAGATCTCTATAACCTGTGGTAGCGAATATCTTTATGGATGCCTTTGAGGATTTAACATCCGTTTCTCTAAAACCAAAACACTGATTCAGATATGTAAACGATACTTTTGCTGTTTGGCCTCATGGACAGGAAAAAGTCCTCATATTTCTGGACCACCTTAATCAACAACATCATAATATTAAATTCACAATGGAAATTAAATCTAATAGAACGATTCTCTTTCTAGATGTGTTTGTTCAAAATAAGAAAAATAATACATTAGGACTGTATATTATAGAAAACCGATGCACTTAAATAGAAAAGTGCAAATTCCACTATTCAGCACAAAAAAAATCGGTCATTAAGATATTACGCGTTCAGTTAAAAGGTATAGTAATCTATCTTGGCGAAAGGAAAATGATAAGGAGCCACCGTTAGGTAGTGTTGTTCTTCCCTACGTACGTGACACTATAGACAAAATAGGAAGATTACTTCGACGGTTCAACGTGCAATCTTCAATACACATAAGAAAATTGGACAATGCTTGTGATCCCCGAAACATGTTCGACCTTTTCAAACAGAAAGAACTTATAAAATTCCTTGCTCTTGTGCAGAAATTTATAGGGGAGAAACAAATTCAAGGAAAATAAACGATGTATTAACAAGAAATAAATTGTTCAATCTGCTCAAGCTGAACACCAGCATACCACTGGCCGTATTATAAATGTAAAAGCAAGATTCTAGCGTCGGTTCCAGGATTTTTTAAAAATTTTAAATATACAAAATACTTCAATAGAGATATGGGTTGCTATCTACATCACATGTGGAAACCGATGTTAACACAGGGTCACAGTTCGGCGAGTACAAGTTGGGTATAAAAGCCAGCCTGAATCTCTCCAGTTCATTCATAGTTCAGATTTCTTGAAGTAAAGATCCGTAAAGATGCCTCGGGCAATCGAAGGCGAAACGTCGAGTAGTAATTCCAATTTGATACGGTCTAATCCCAAAAACAATGATTTTTTAATTGACCATATCTGTAAAAGCTTCCGTTCTACTTCAGCCCCTTTCTCACATTTTTTCGACTATCTTTATCTGTAAGTAATTAGAAAGAGGTTTCTCATTCGAATGGCTGCTGATTTTGATTACATTTTATTCTGGAACACCGCATTTGGCTAGTCTTAAGACAGTAGTGCTCCTTGTTTTCTTCTCCCCTTTGAGTCCCATTTGTTGGGTTGATTTTTAGTCCACATAGAAACCTTATTTGGTGCTATAGGACTGTTTTTCATATACATACATACATATATATATATATATATATATATATATATATATATATATATATATATATATATTATTACGATCAATCGATATAACATAAAAATTATTTTATATCAATTATTCGATTATATCTCCATTATCTTTCCTTAGGGTCATAATTCGTCTTGTCTTATTAAAATCAATGTCATGTCTTCAAATATTTAAAAAAATGTAAGGTGTAAGCTATTGTATTAAAACATTTAGATCGTACATTTGGTATTATAATGGACGTACTTTTTACCTTGAAAAAATTAGGCAAAGAGGTGCAGCGATGACCTAGAATACCAGTGATCCATAGGTCAACATACAGTTGGAAAAATTCTATATTAACCGGAGAGTAAAAAGGTTCAAAATAGTTAGTTAAAGTTTTGTAGAATTCGACAAAATATGAAACGATTTTTTTTCTCTGTAACTTTAACAACTCCTTTCGCGCAATGTTATTCTTCAGGTGGGCTCTTTATTCGACCCCCAATCCTCACTCTACCCTCTAGCAGTTAACTTTCAGGTTACGATGCAACCTTTGACCTTTAAAAAGTGTGTTGCTTTGATATTTTGTCTTAGAAAAAAAAAGGAGTTTGTTTTTATCTGATATTGTTACAAGATAAAATATCACCTACCAAGGAGGCAATTAAGGTAGAAAGCTTTAAAATGAAACAAAAAACTATCATGATATAAGAATAAGGAATATATTGCTCAGAATGTTCAAGTTAATGAAATTTTTAAAGAAATTTATATTTTCAAACTGAAGCCTTCAAAATTCACATGACTTTATGTTAAAATATTACTTACCAAGGAGGCAATCAAGGTAGAAAGCTTTAAAATTAATCATAAAACTAAGTATCATGATATAAGAATAAGGAATATATCGCTTAGAACGTTTAAGTTAATGAAATTCCTAAAGAAATTTATATTTTCATACTGAAGCTTTGAAAATTCACATGTCTTTATGTTTGACTGTACTCCGGCCCTTTTCTAAATTTTTTGAAATTCGGCATCTATCACCTCCACCATAAAATAACTATCATATATTTCCAGAATTGAATGGACGCGAATATTTGATCAAGATATACTGCGTAAAATTAAAAACCAGTTTCCGTAAACATTTCATGGGGATTGTTTTAAAAACTATAATCAAAAGTGTCATTCAAAGAAATATGTGGATACCGTAATAAAAACGGTATTATTCTACATTCTTACACACATTCCTATTATTACCATATTAATTACTGATTAGTTTCTATAGGTTCTTCCTAAAGTTTGAAATGTCACCGAAATACCAAAAGTAAAAGTTGTTAAGTGAAACCGAGTAAGGATTATCAGGCGGCGACCCTGCTCGACCTTGACATTATTTTATCGCTTTCTTCTTATCAGCTGCTGAAATGTTACCGCATCTAGTACCTAAGTCTCCTCTAAATAGTCTTAAATCTCATAGATACAATTGGTTATAACACACGTACTCGTGCTGCGAACATTATATATGTAAACTTTCACTTTTGTCTGTCAAAATCCTAAATTTGCAAAATGCACTAAATGCCAATAAACTGTCCCTTTAAAAGCACATATACAATCCAATAGAATATTTGGACATTTATAAAACCAAATTAAAAATTGTCCACTTTTAAAATCTGCTTATTTCTCTCTCTAGATTTACTTTGAATTCAAGATATTCGTTTTAGCACCAACATTTTACAATCCAGTAAAGTAGCAAAAAGTATGAGCCAGTAGCTAAAAGGGTTTTCTTTAAAGCCATACAAGTAAAAAAAGAAAAAAATGAAGAGTTGAAAAATACAAAAAAGTATCGGACTTTAGATATTTTTGTATTTAATTCAGATTTGAGGTTCTAAGGAAAAGAAGTAATAATATTCGTATGATATGTTTATATTCATTTATTCATGTGAAAAGAACCTAAATAATACACATTTTTAATTACTACTTGACTTATTTGCCTTAATTTTAGGAGACTACATAAAAAACACGTTGCCACTAAATATGTAATTTTAATTTTTTAATTTTATAGTTATATAGTAACAATAGGCTCTATGTTGTGTAGTGTTTCACCTGTTTTCATTATAAATCCAATTTTGGTGAGTTTTTCTATATCAAATAACATACTTTTAGCACCAATAACACATACCTTTTTACTCTTTATAGTTTGTCCTGAGGAAGAGTAAAACAATATACACTAAAGCTTGACTGTACAAAAAAAGGGTTTTTCTCATTTTACCCTAGGCCAACCTTTATAAGCTAGCTGCGACTATCCTTACTTCTCTTTATATATATATATATATATATATATATATATATATATATATATATATATATATATATATATATATATATATATATATATATATATATATATATATATATATATATATATATATATATATATATATATATATATATATATATATATATATATATATATATATATATATATATAGCGGTGAATGACATATATTTCGAAGAATGTTATAAGAAAGTGATCTTTTAGAAATTTTAATGGCATGATGTATAAAAGAGTAAATAATTGTGGGCTACTATTGTATTTTAATCTCAGAGAGCAAATGTGGTACTAATTAAAATCAAAGGTTAGATCTGAAAAATGTATATATATATATATATATATATATATATATATATATATATATATATATATATATATATACGCCGTTTTTGTAATCGCTGAGAAAGTACTTTCGTTTTGTGAAATGTGCGATTTATGAACCCCATTTTGGACAAAATTCTTCAAATCCTAGTGCAAGTTGTGTTTTGTAGATGGTGTAAACTTTTGTCTTATTAAGTTCTTGTCACCTTCGTTGGAACATTTGTTCTTTCTTGATTTGATGGGATTTGATACGATTTTTTTCACTGTACTCAGAGCTTTTTGTTGAGTAAAGAACTATAAACAGCTTTTACAATTTCTCTACTATCGACAGACAAATGTTTTCTATGAACGTCGCATAATGTTGTTTTATAGGTATAATATTTCGTAAAATGATATCTCACTACGACTGGACACTTTCCGTGAAAAATAAAGGCAAACATTCAAGTTTTCAAAAATATATTTAAAATATCTGCTATAGGTAAATATTGAAAACATTAAAAATAATTTTTTTTATACATACAATAGGAGAAATTTTAGAATTTATTTTCAGACAAGTTCCAATGGTCTAATTTTAGTCGTCGTACCCTTCCCTGCCTTCTCAATGATCCACTTGTCCAATTTTATGATTCTGTAAATTTATATATGGTTGATTGTAAAGATATGTAAAAAAGACGACAATTGCTAGCAAATTGAGGTCAAACTATATTTTTAAAGAAGGACATATCATCTATATGGATAACATGTGGTAACCCTACACAAATGAGAAAATATATTTAAAGTTGCGCTTGCGGCACCAATTTTGTCCCCTCTATAGTGTCAGTCTGTGATGTTTTATTCCCCTTTCTGCATATATTAACAGCCACTGCCATACTTCTAATTTGGCTTTAATCTGGCTCTAACCCGGTGGGAATTCATCAAGCGATACCGATTGATGAATTGAATGGCAGTCCTAGATTTATGAGCCAACGCTACTATCAGGTCCCCATTATGACTTTATTGGCAAAACTTGGTGCTAATCCGGGGCGGATCCACCTAAGGGTATCAGATACGGTTTCAATTTTTTTTTATTAACGATCCACTCATAATTTTTACTTAACAACTTTATAGACAATATAAATAGTACAATAATAATTAAATTATTATTGTACAATTTTTAAATTTTAATATTTGGTGCTGTTTTAATTGATTCAAATTTTTAGGTTATGATACCAACATAAAAATACCTTCATTTTCTGGTCAGCAACATGGCGTTTTTTGTAATTTTGCACAAAGTTTAATCAAACAGGTTGCATTATTCAAACAATGTTCGAATATTTACTATCGATCCATCGAAATCAGGCACCTTATCTAAAAATGAGAGTTTCCGCAGGTAATTTTTTTTAAGTTTCACATTCAGAAAGCTTTTTATAAGTAAAGAAACATTTCAAAGATTGACTAAGTAGGCCGAAAATGATAATACAATACTCTTCGAATAAAAAGTATCGGTTCCATTCGCCACATCCACAAAAGAAAGACAGCAGCATCACTCTCATTAATTTTGCATCCATGTACATTTTATTAGTGGTTCCCTGACAGGTTTTCTAGGGCCATAGCAAATTATTATCAAAAATCAGTCTAATAAATTGTGACCTCCTGAGGATTGCTCTGCGATACCCTTGAAGGCTGCTACTTACAGTTTGAAATACACCGCTTTAAGCTGTTTAAGAGTTAAGTTAATGTTTAACAATAATGTTTAAAAATTTTGCCTATTTCGGTAAGTAAAAGAGAGTTAGGTTTTAACACCCATGAAAAAAATTGCCTTAAATATTTTGTCTAAGGAATCAAAAACATAGTTTACAATCTTCTTTGTCGGTTAACTTAATTAATAAGGATGTAAAACCATAACAAAAGAAATTCCCAAAAAGTCGTTACAGGTAGGAAAGCAAACTGACTGGAATAGAAAAAATGATTAGTCATTTTTCTGAAAACCTACATTTTAGGCTTACATTTTTCAGCATTGGTCAGGTAACATGGATATAACTGCACCTATTTAAAATAAAAAAAACAATTCTTAGATAGCTAAAAATAGAAAATATCTTGGCTTCACTTCTAAACATTTTTAAACTTTACTTATTAAACCTTTAATCAATTCAATGAATTGGGTTTAATGCTAGAACGTTTTTACCTAGACCGGAATTTTACTAATATACCTTTAACATCTCTCTTATTCTTTATTAAACATGAACCTCATTTGAGTTTCTCTTAATTCATTTAAATTTGTCACTTTATTAAGCTCGTATTCTCTGCTTGCTACAGAACAGTTTTTTTTAACGTAGGCGTCTATATTTTAGAAAACCTAATTTAGCATAATATATTCATATAGTTTATTTAAAACTCATTTATAATGGCGTTTTAATGAAATAAATTTCCGCATTTAATGTGCAAAAATAAAACTACTATAAAACCAAGCACACTATCGTACCTCACAATCTCTCAAAATAAAAAGTAATTTAAATCATGGGCTTCGCATTTTTTCAGCCTGGGTACCTCATCTTTAAATCTGTAACTCCCAGATTCCGAGAAGTCTCTTTATTGCGATCAGTAACCTATAGCGAATGCTAAAAAGAAAAAAAAACAGCTACACCTTTAAGTGCTTCTCACGAGTTTTATTTATGCATCTGACGTACCTAACGAGCTGTAACCGCGTATCAAGGGATGCAGCAAACGAGAAGAAAGCTTTGTCGGTTTGTTGAAGGATTTTGTCTTCTCTATATCCAAGTTTATTATTTTGTTAATAGTTACAATAAAAACATATAAAGGGGACATGGTTGAGAGAAAGACACACTTCGTTCTTATGTTGTATGATCTTTTAAAGGCATTCGATTGTGCCTCCCAAAAAGTACTTTGTGAAACATTTGTCTTTTAAACAAGATAAAGTTAAATTTATTAAAAATTTCTTTTACAATATGCTATTTTTTGCAGAAGATACATTTTTGATGAACTAAGATAAACATTTAGATACAGTACAAAGCAGTGCTCGTATTATTCAATGAAATGAACAAAATCTTTTATGACATAACATTATATGCTGAGGAAATTTGCGATAAACATACAATATTCTTCTTCGAGTCTAATAACAAATATTATTAATTTTGTTCAAAATATGCAACATTAAATTTATAAGCAAAATGTGCAGGCTACAGAGATTTAGTGAAGATCTAAAACAGGTTTAGCCAAATCACTTTCTCCATCTTGCTTTCACATATTTATTCATATGTCGGGATTGTTACAACATCGCTCCGAGTGTGGTGGACGCATTTCACTAGCGAAGAGGATCTTCATTTATTTTTTGTATGCGTTTTAATGACTGATTAATTCTTTTGTGTAATATGTTATGTATCAATAATGAACGGTGATAGTTTGGGTCTATGGCCTGACGTATAAACAGTGCTGTAATGTTGCAATTTTATGCTCAATATAATCCTTATACTAGTCAGTGTTCTTACAAAATATTACTGCTAGGTTATGGCATTCTGGCAGAGGACACTAGATAATCCAAAGATATGTCGGATTACCTGGTGTGATGTCATTAAAATAGCTTTTGGAGAAAAGTGTAATGAAAAGGCGAAATAATTTGGGTGATGGGATAACATCCTGCTCAGAAGGTGTCGTTTATATCTTTTAAGTAAGCATACAATTTGCTTGAATACCCGAAGATTTCATGAGTTTCAGGTTGTACATATTTTGCTCTATTTAATCCCATGTATTAAAATAACAAGGTCATAATTTGAATATATTTTTGTTTCATTTTACACCAAGATCACAACACAATCCTTACCTGGAACATGTCCTAGCCAAGTTTGGAGATATTTCTCCCTGTACTTTATGTCTATGCAGCCATAGTTATCGGTAAATAAAGAATTCTTGTTATTTCACTCGTGAACACTATTGCCCTGCTATATTCATCCTACAATTTGGCAAAATTACGCATATTGTTTCTCCTTGACCATGTTTGCAATCTTCACATTTCATCTGTTATCTGTACAGGTCTTTTCATTATCCTTTAATTTTGTTTTTGTTTACTTAAATCAAATTCCTTACCTATATTCTCCAAATATTTGTCGATACATTAATTTTTATTTCCGAATAAATTTAAACCATCACGTACCAAGTATTTTCAGGTACGTATTTATACTGGGTGTATACTGAGTAGCCCAGTTGTATTTACCTACTAAATATCTTTAACCCTGTAGATGATTATAAGACAAAAAGTCATGTTTATAGAACCACTTTTCGCAACAATGTTTGTATGTACGGGTTGTCTTTTTAATAAGAACTTTCTTTTTTGAATCGGGAAAACCTGTATAGCATTATTTAATTAAATGGGTCTGTTTTTGCTGATTGTGTTTAGATGAAAAACATGACACATCCAATTTTTGTATAATTTTAGTTATTATTGAATAAATTATAGTTAAAAAAAACTAGAAATCCCGCTTTTGTCACTAACACATTAAAAAGTATTAAATGTAGTTTTTTTTCACCAAATTATGGGCATTTAATAAACTTGTCACTTTTTAATGTTAAGTGATTATGCCTAACATTAAAAAGTGGCAAGCTTATTAAAGGCACCCAATGTATTCAACAAAAAAACCGCTATTATTTTCTAATTATTAGTGCGTTACTAACAAAAGTGTATTTTCTAATGTTTATTAGATCACCTCGATGGTACCAAATTATGCATTAGACCCGTCAAAATAAACCAAATGAGCTCAAACTCGAGGGCTTTACTAGCTGGTAGAAACTTTACCATCGAGCTTATCAGATCAACTCGATGGGACCAAATTATTGTATTGTCATCCGAATTTCATGCACTTTTTGTAAAATTTCAAATCGATACAATTAGACGGGAGTTAAAATCGACGGGTACCATTTGGTACCTTCAAGTACCAAATTATTGCATTGTCAGCTGAAATACATACACTTATTTTTAATAGATACGACAATTAGAATTAGGTTAAAATCGACTTCCTAGCGCTTGTGATCGAATCTTTACACATTTTCTCGGTTTTCTTTAAAGAAAGAGGTATCAGATCTGGTATATTTAAAATTCGCAAGAAGCGACATTTAATAAAATAGTATTGGGGTATCCTTAAAAAAAAACAAAGATGCTTTTAATAGGTACAATTTTGAGAGAGCCTGTATAATATAGATACAGCTACTAAGAGTAAACTTTACACGCTTTTTAATTTTTTTTTTCAAAATTTTCAGCCAATTTCTATATAATTCTCTGAGCTATATGAACGAAATATTTCACTAAAGTTACCTGCCAGCCAACTTCCTACCCCTAAATTGACTATATATATCAGCAATTTTGTCGGTTAACTCTGCCGTTTAGCATAAAAGTAGATGATTTTTGCAGGTATTTATTGTGTTAATAAAAATAATGTTATATTTTTTAAACTAGTAGCACATGTTACATGAAGTTGGGCCATGATTTTGTGTAGAATTAGAAAATACATCAAGGAGTATACTATCCAATTAAAAAATGTAACTTTTGTCTCTACCATCCTTCTAATGCACCCTGTATATTTAATAGTATTTTTAAACATAGATATAAAAGAGATCTATAAACTTTATTTCTAACATTTTTTGAATAAAAGGCGCATTTTCGTGATATTGAGGGGATATATATATATATATATATATATATATATATATATATATATATATATATATATATAATGTGTTTTCATTCCGGGTGTACATCCGTTCACTACTGTCGTTCTGAAAAGAACAGTTTTGCTGACGCTTCGCCAAAATCACATTTGGCATTTTCGAAGCTTTCTTTCTCGCGTTCGAATAGAGACTATTCAGACAGACTAGACAGTCTCTATTCGGACGCGGGAAAGAAAGCTTCGAAAATGCCAAATGTGATTTTGGCGAAACGTCAGCAAAACTGTTCTTTCCAGAACGACAGTAGTGAACGGATGTACACCCGGAATGAAAACACATTGTATTTTTCCATTCCGTGAAGGAGTAAAAATATATATATATATATATATATATATATATATATATATATATATATGTATATATGTATATATATAGGTCAACAAAACAAAGCTTTAACATAATGCAATTAGTCTGGGGGACGGAAACTTTTGATGCGTCTTTTGACTTTTGCCGGGTCGATACCCGCCAACAATTAAAAATGTTGTATTGCTTAGGATGGGAAAAATAATTAAAAATTGCTGTGCAATGACAAGATCAATATTTTTGTTTTAAAAATACGAAAAAGGAGTGCGAAACAATACCCTTGCCGCTTGTTAAAAACATGGGGAAGCAAAGGCCTCCTCTGTCCCCCGCTTGTTAAGAGCCTGACCAAATTTGATCAAAGTTCAATATTTTTATAGACTAAACTAATAGAAGCTTTTATTCCTTTATCTTTTGTATTTTTCTGTCTATTCTACTATTTTTCAAGCCTTTATAGAAATCTAAGTGGCAGTTTTTTTTCCTTCGTTTCATAATGATATTACAATTCCAAGCGTATTTTGGTAAAGAAATTTCCCAAAAAGTACTAATTTGTAATTTGTGTAACTATCGAAAATAAAATAAATTCATTAGCAGTATAAATATTTAATCATCCCACAATAGAAATAAACCTTATGATAGTTAACAGAAGTAAAAGTAAATATTGAATTCAGAAATGATTTGTGTACCAAATGATTTGCATAAGCTTTCGCACCACTTCTGGTTTTACTCTTTTTATTTAAGTTTCAGTTCTTGTCAGCCAATTCAATGTTGCATTACGTCTTGGGTAACCTACTTTATAGACAACTGTTACTAACAAAGCCGGCGCCTACAGTAGCCATCGAAATGTTTTTTTAAACGGGTGTTTCAAAAATTACTGTTTAAAAAATGAAAACCAGATATAAATAGAAATTAGGTATTTAAATTGTTCTAGTTATGCCGTAAAATATATAAGAAGTATACGTTAAATACAGTTTTCAATAAATATTTTGAAACTGCAATACATTGCTACTAAATTAAGAATAGTTAATCTATAATTAGAACCGGAAGGATAAATTATTTCAAATTTGCCAGATTTACCATTTTTTTGCACTTTTTGCTTTAAAGGGAGCAAGTTAAAATTTCAAATCCACCATTTTATAAACGTAATTGAATTAAAGTTTGAACTTTAAAGATAGGTATATAACGAATTTTTGATATATATTTCTAAAAGTATGTTACATTTTATAAAGAAATATTTAATATGTAACCTCAACACAGACGTTATATCTGATACAAAATACAATAAAATTAAAAGCAGATCTACTTTAAAATAAAAAAAAACAATATTGTTTCTTAATATTTAATCTAAAAATAGTTTCCTATAAAATACAAAGAAAACTTATTCAAGAACCTGGGTGTTTTAAAATAAACTGCTGGAACTTCGAAGTGCACCTAAGAAGAAATTTTTAATGGAAATTCAGAATGAAATATTTTCAATACCAATGAAGATTTTGAGTTGAGGTTTTCGGCTTTTGTTTGATCAATATTCATAGTATGCAGAGCCTTAAGAATAGCCTCAGGACACCATAACAACCTTCTTAGACAGGGCGATATAGAAGACCTTGTCATTTTTTTAAGTTTCTTCGACCAGAATTCTTACTATAGAAGATTTGTCTTTCTCTTTGTGCTACCAAAATAATCTAGAGCTAGGTACGAAAAAACAGTTTCTAGAGGTTTTCAAATTTTTGTTTCGTTTCCGACATAAAAGATTTTTTCGAAAAATTGATTTTTTAAAATAATCTGCTAAAAAAAGCCTACTTGTGGTAGTCAAAGGTATATCTATCAGATTATGAACAAGGTTGGTACCCTTAAATTTTCCAACATGAATATTGTATACGGGGTTCATATTAAAGGTTCATTAAAAGGTGGATGTTAAATAGTGATTGGGTTTTTTCTATCGATCTTGAATTCGTTGTTGCTTCTAATGCCCGTTTTAGTAATAACTGACATTTTTACCAAAACAGTTTTTTACATTTGAAATTTGCTTTAGTGCTTTGTCATTGATATAATTTTCTTTTTCCCAATAAAATACAGTTTCACATGTTATTTTTGTTAATACAGACTAACTTCAACTGTTTACCCAGTATTTCGAATTAACTCAGAATATGTCCCAATAATAGAGTGGGTAACAAAGGTTTGGAACACCACCTACTTTGCGGAGCAGAAATTCAACATTGTTAAAGTTTAGAATAGGAAGAGTTTTTGGTGCACCCTATACACAATATTCTTGGTGGAGTATTCGACCATGAATATTGTATACAGGGTGCCAATCCTGTTCTTAATCTGATAGACCACACTGAACCTGATTGCCGTAAGTGGGTTTAGTTCAGCAGACCATTTCTGAAAAAACAATTTTTCTAAAAAATCCTGTATGTCGGAAAGGAAAAAAAAAATGTCAAAACTGCCGGTTATTGTCTTTTTGTACCTAGCTCTAGATTACTTCGGTTGCACAAGGAGAAAAAGAAATCTTCCACAGTAAGACTTCAGTTAGAACAAACTTTTCAACAAATGACAGGGTCTTATATAACACCTTGTATAAGACATTTGCCATTCAGTGCTGAGGTTGTCCTTATCGAGAGGCATACTCTAGGAATTGTTTGACATATTCCAAAAGCTGAAAACCATGACTCAAAATCGTCATCTGTATTGAAAATATTTCAATTTCAAATATATATATATATATACATATATATATATATATATATATATATATATATATATATATATATATATATATATATATATATATATATATATATATATATATATATATATATATATATATATATATATATATATATATATATATATATATATATATATATATATATATATATATATATATATATATATATATATATATATATATAATAACCACAAACTCCTGCCGTGTAAAAATCGTCATCACCGTTCAAAATAAAGTTGTGGACGCTTTAAGCTTTGTTCTTAGTTGCACATTTTCAGTCAAGACAAATACAATTCATATTACGGGAATTCTGGTAAATATGGTCGGTTTTGACTGTTGATGTTTACTCTACCTTAAATGACGTTTGCAAAAAAGCTAAAATTTGTTACCTTGTCGGCAACAACTAAAATTCGAATACTGCAGCACCAATTGAAATCAAAGAAGCGAGAAGAAAAAACCAAAATTTGGCCATGAGGACAAAGCATTACACGAAGTAATGAAAAAACAGATTTTGGACGATCGTGTAAACGTTTACATATTTTTCGATTCTTTGCGATGAAACGACTGACATAATCATTGAAGAACGAATGATTTTTTATAAATTGTAGCTTGATCCAAATAGTTCCATTATAAAAGAAAAGTTTTTAGGTGCTCTTAAATCAAAAGTCACCACTATGTGTAAATTAAGTAAACTAGGCCTCTCTGTGGATTATTTTTGTGGGTACAAACTTAGATTAATGTAGAGTTGTTTAGTCATTCGTTAAACTTGTGCATGAAATAATCAGTAATATAATGTTAATTTCGTACTTACACTTGCCTCAATTTATTGTAAACAAATAAAATCAAATGCCTACATTTTGACACTAATTAGTGTCGTCTTCAGGGTTAGATTATTATGAGTGGAAAGTTATTATTCCAGGCATATGAGAATATTATTGGTGTAAGCGGACAAACAACAACATCACTTATACAGACTCAAACCGAGTATTAATTTGAGTCCAGAGCAAGACAGCTCAAGTAATTTATCGAATATTAATAAAGTTCAATCAGTTATTCAAAATATAAAGCAACAATGACAGAAAACATTTCAATCTATTTACGAGTACTTCATTAATTTAGATATTGATATAGAAACGAAGATCTGTAAGCTTCCAATAATACCATTAAAAAGAAACAAAAAAGATTATTTCAAGACCACAATATTCATTTCGTTTATCGAACAGTCTTCAATTTGACTCCAGATTTAATGGAATAAACTTTGTAACAGCCCTTGAAAGTTTAGTCCAGAATGTGTCGATATTATTAAAGCTGTTTCAATTTATTAACAAGATATGCCTGGTTTAGTTTAAGAACCATCTTGTAACTAATCCACCGTATATAAACTACGTAGTTTTTATAGGGTGACTAAACCTTTATAAAGAAAAATTGCTTGAGGTTATAGAGAAACTATTCCAAGCTCTGCTATAGACGTTTTCGAATGTTTCTTAATATGAAAACATGGCTTGATATTTTTGCTGTTTTATCTATGATGACCACCACAGCAAAAAGAAGTGTTTCGGTTTTAAGCAGTCAGTAGTTCACTCTAACACTAGTTAATATCAATAAAACACGAGAAATTAATGTCGATGAAATCATACAATGCATTTTGCATTGAAATCCTGAATGAAAATAGGAAATTGGACGGACTAATATTATTTAGAAAAACCCGTAATATGTTTATCTTACTTTGGTATGTGTTAATAAAACACAATTTAGGACATGTCTACATTTTCTAGTTGCCCCCTCTTGACATCATCCTAGATCTGCCACGCAGACCATCTTTCTGCAAAAGCTATATTAATAAGTAACTATGTAAAATTTGCATAATTATCTTATAGTTCTTCTTAATCTTCTTCATAACCCAAGTTAATTTGTGTAATTATGTTTTGTCCATACCTTCGAAAATACTATTCACCATTCAAATCTAATATCTATAATTATTAAGTTTTTGTCAAACTGTTATTCGGTAACAGTTTTCTGGCTTATTAGTATGTACAGGGTCCCTCGTTATATTTTAAACGGTACTCTAGAGACGTTATTATATGAGTTATCAAAAAACTTTAAATATAAACGTTTTTGAATTTCAACGGAATCTTTAGAATTTAGAAAAACGACAAATAAAAGACGATTGGAAAGGTAAAAAATCAGCACCAACTTGGGTATTTTAAATGGAACACCCTGTATAATAAGTGCTTGCCAAATAGATCTCTTATTGCTGATTATAAATAAACTAGATCTGTTACCTTTAATTCTAAAGATCTAGAAATTTGAAAAATAGGGCTAAAAGAGGCAGTGTCTAAGAGAGAGACGGAAAACCTTCCTTTAAATAGTGACATCCAGGGTATCGAACCTAGTATATTTATAATCAGCAAGAAGATACACATTTGGCGGACATATATTATACAGGGTGCTTTATTTAAAATATATAGTAGCTGATGCTCATTTTTTAACTTTCCGATCGTTTTGCTATATTCCTAATACGAGAAAAATACATATAAAAATCTAATTTTTGATGCTGTGGTAGGAGCTCAATGAAAATATGGTCAAAATATTCTTTAAGAATCTTTCAGGAAATACATTTTTATTGGTGACGACTTAAGTATTATCCTATCAATTTTTTTATAGTTATAGGTGAGCTAACTCGTAGTACATTCAATAAGCATATAGGCTGTTAACCACGAGGATAATGTCTGCAAAACGAGCGCTGCGAGTTATTAAGAACTAGAAGAATTCTGTTTTTCCAAGACTGCCGTTATTTTGATCGATATTCAATAAAATGCAAGTAACAATAAAAATCAATTCAACAAATTATCCAGCAACACCGATGAGTTGAGAGCGTGAATAGTAAATATTAAATAACGTGACTGGTTGTAGCCCGTGAGTAATAAACCATTACTCACTGGTAAAAGTAATATAATATAGGCTCTTATTTAAACCATAGTAATTTTTTTCTTACTAAGAAGAACTTTCATGTCGCTTGCTTGTTTGTTTCAAATACTATAATATATAAATTTTCACTGCAGTCGATTACTAATGTTCACTTTGTTAAAATTCCAAAAAATAACTTTTGTATTTCTATTAATTTTGTGCCCGCTGAAACTTTCTATTGGTTAAGAACTAAAAAAAGCTTTTATCATAAAATTTGGCGGTTGTGATATTAACCTAATCATCCTGTTGATTCAAAATTAACCGTAAAAATACTGGGAGCATATTCCTATTATAAAAATAGTAGACACATTCCTATAGACCGCAAACGCAAAAAATACGATCCTCTAAACGTGTCGACTTTTTTTTTTATTAAATGGTCACCTTGATATTAGTTAATTAAATTTAGGCCCGGCGCAAATTTTGTAAGTTCTAACAAATATTTCATGGCGATTTGTTTACCAAATGAAAGTAATTATTATAAAAATAATAATTTGGTTAGTGATGTAAATATGACATCGGAATAAATGATGTCTTCAGTATTTGGAGACTCAGAAGTAGTTTATTTTTATTTTATACGGGATACCGGGTTCGCATATAAAGTAAAATGTCGGTTAATTTAGTATGTTTTGTGGTTTTTTTCCTATATTAATATACTAGGTCTAAAGAGGAGGGTTTTCTGAATAATTTATACTTATTTATATAATGTCTGTAATATTGGCGATTTATTGAGAATCTTAATCACTCGACCATCGGGTCTGCAAAAGCCCTATTGTTACTTGCTCTCTAAATCTGTTTACTTCTTTTTTTAGTAAACTAATTATAAACAAATCGGATAATTATAACACCTGCGTCAAGTAGTAATTTAATGGTTATATAATCTGCATTACTTTGGCTAGTTTTGCAAAGTATAGCATTCAAATACATTTTTCTTTCGAACAAGATCTTTGAAAGCTCCACGCTATTTTAGACCGATGTAGTAAGTGATGTTTGCAAAGATTTTGCATTTAACAATTAGGTTTTTGAAAGACATATTTTAACATAGACTATTAAAAATGCTCTAAAGAATCGGCATTTGGACAATCTCGAAGGCAATATAATTAATTATTCGATTACCTTGTTTAAAAAAATCGTTTAGTCGATTTTTCCATAACTCTATTAGGTATCGAACATATTGTGTTGATGATTGCTCAATCACACATATGTCGCATAAATATGATTAAATAATATATTAGTGTATGAGTATGGAACCAAGACATTTATTAAATACTGATTTTGCAAATAATAAAAATTAGGATTTCGAGTAAAAATATTTTATTAAACAAATTATTTAGTTGATAAATGGATATATTTCTTTTAAAGATTGTACATTCAATCAAAAATATTCGACTAACTGAAAAATTAATCGATTACTCCATAAAATCGATTATTTGCAGCCCTACTAGTCAATATATAATATATATATATATATATATATATATATATATATATATATTATATATATATATATATATATATATATATATATATATATATATATATATATATATATATATATATATATATATATATATATATATATATATATATATATATCCGACTAGTAGAAAAAAAAACACACTCTTTGATAAAACTGCTCTAGTTTTATCCAATACAAGGCCTAACAAACGAAAAATTTTATACTTTTACATGTGATACTTTAAATGGCGCTAAAAATATTCATTAAATAGAAAATTCTGTTTAATTTTTTAATAAAAAAGAATTAAAATTTTTGACAAAATTCTTTTTTTGTATTAAATATATTTTTGATACCTGAATGTAAATAAAAAAGACATCCTTAAGGTAGATCAAATTGCTGGAAAACCAAATAATTATAAAAAACTATTTTTGAACAAAGAAAAAGTATAATTATAAAATAAATTTTACCTAATATTTAAACATCCAATAATAAACCTTTTTTTATTTAAAATAAAATACTGTTAATTATTTTCTTATTTAAAATACGTTTTTGAAATTAATTAGTTTTCCTTTTGCGAATTGTTGCTTTTTTCTACATTTTAATGTAAATTAATCTATTTAAGATATAAGAAAAAACTATTTTTACCAAAGATTTGAAACTTTTTTTATTTTGTAGGTTGCGTATTAGACATAGTCTGAAATTAGCGCAGTTTTATCTGAAATTTGAAAATGAAAATCCCGTTTTTTTTTAATTCGGTTGATTTGAAGCCCCTATATTTGTTCTCTTCTTAATTACAATTTTTCCATAAAAGTTAAAAAATATGTCTTACGGTCGTCATGCAAAGTGTCAAGATTCCCTTCTTCTGTGATGCTATTAATATATTTATAGAAAAAAAAACCCAAAAGCTAGAGCCGTTCTTATTCACGAAAAATTCCACTAGGTTAACTCCACTATTACTTTTGGAGGCATCTAATAATAATAAATTAGGTGCAACAAAGACAGAATCTTATCTTAGGATCTAATCGTTTGAGCCAATTTGTTTATATAAAGGTTTTTGCTTATTTTAATCTAGTAAATATTTTCCTAGAAACTTTCGTATAAAGGTACTTATGTGCGTAAAAATATTAAAAAACTTAAAAAAATGTACCCCTGTATATATTCGGACTTGGAAAAAGATATACCATTTAAAAAACGTAACTTTTTCTGTTTGATAAAAATCTTACATTACTACTATAACCACTCCTCGCATCCGCTTGGTTAGTGGTCATCGGCTAAACTCAGCCATCTCAGTAAACGAATAGATCTCAAAATGGTAGCTTTCTGCATCCACTTCAAAAGTTCTGATGGGCCTCGACCCACTGAAGGTTCCCGAATCTTGCAGCAAGAAACTTGTTTTTAATCCCTCTCAAGGCGCCAACAATAAGAACGATTAGTTGGACTCTATACTCGGGATAGAGTTCCTTTAGTTCGGCCTTCAATTTTATGTATTTGGATCGCCTTTCCCTTTCTTTATTAAGTATGCTGGTGTCCGTCCGCCGGAGTAGAGAACTCAATGTCAAGCATTAAGAGGTCTCGTTTGTCCATCAGAACAATGTCTGGCATGCAGTCTAACTGCGTAGTTCCAATAAATGGATCAGCTGTCATTTTCCTCTACAGTTCGACCTTCTCTGGGACATAAAGAAGCACTGGAGTTTCATCGATACCGTAGTGATGTCTCATATGGTAATATAGCACTCTAAGAGCGGCATTATGTCGGGAAATATAACTGGATCGTGCGTAAAGAGGGCATTCGATAGAAAGTGCATTACAGTCTTGGGATGTTCCCGATAGGACTTAATCTATCATGGGATACATTAAAGAACTTACTATGATATAAATAGTGTTAATGACCACATCTTGCGAAACCAAGAGAAACCCTTAGGTTTCAGATTTATTATTATTTACTTTCAATAATTTTACTTACATGGTATATAAAAAATATGTTATGTTATTTGTTATTTTCTTTCATTTTCATATTTAAACAATTTATTAAGCTGCCATTCTATTTTACCATATAGGATGCAAAAATTGAAGTCAACAGGGTAAGTAGTTTTGTTTGAGGTCCATTTTATAAGTTTGAATCCATTCTATAAATAGTTTCGTAATAATAATTTTTTTAACAATTTGTGAGGAGGCCATTTTGTTCCACCACATTGAATAAACAAACACAAAATTTGAAGACAATGAGATAAGTAGTTTTGAGCTATGCGGCGTACAGACAGGCCGATGGAAATGGGAGAATATGTTTTTGGGACCTAAAGACCCTAATTTTTTTTGCGATTATGATGGAAGTGTTGGGCAAAGTTTACATACTAATTTTTGTTTTGTTAGCATGAAGCGAAAGGACATCCTACTAAAATTTTAATATTCTAATGAATAAATATATCTATTAACTTTTTATAATAATTAATACCAGTAATAAGTAATAACAGCATTATATTGGTGATGTCCTCAATTACAGTTCATCAATTTTGTAGTTTACTTGTACAGTTGCATCTCAACTCTAATTTACTAGTCGTTGCTTAAGTAATTAATTTTTCACAGAATACCTACTGATTCCATTACGTAACACTTTCTTTGCTGCTTTTAAATTAGTATCATTAAAGCAGAATAAGCAAAATGCACCTCGCATAAATCCAAATAAGTAGAAAACAAAGAGACTGCACAAATCGCTTGTTTCGAAACATTTTCTTTATTCTAGTCATTGAGTGGGCGCGCCAGCTCAGGATTTGCATAGACATCTTTATCATTCATACAAACGATTAGGTTGCGTTAACATTCAACCTTCGATAGTACTGTCGCCTAATATCCGGAGATCTACCTACATATTACTGCAAACAATAAATTCGTAATTACCGTTGGTAACTTAAATATTAATACTTCTAATGAGCAATTAGTTAAAACCCCGCATGACAAAATTAAAGGGAATGCTAATTTGAGACCCAAAGTAGCCCGCCAATTTCTCCTGGGAATTGGTTTCAGTCTATTTTTTAAATATTTGGTATGTTGTAGTTTTCAACCTCCTGATCAAAAGCTCCTATGGCCGAAACTTGTATGTTATTTTATATACTTGAATCGTATTTAAATACGTCATTTGTTTAGAATAATTTTTAAGAATGTGTGTATTAAGAAATATAAACTAATACAAGGTGTAGCCGTATTGCAGAATGTGATCATTTTTGTTTCGTATTTTATCACATCCAAAATACTAAAAGTTAAGTCAGATTTTTCTGAATTTATGATATTGTTATCAATATTAAATGATATTTCAATATTTCTATTGAAAAAATTTGCAAATACCTGATACTACAGTGGTCATAAATGTATATACACTATCTTTGTAACATATTGCATTTTTTGAAAATCTAAATCTACTTAACCTATTGCTGGGATATTGAACTAGCCAGTAAAATTGACACATCTTAATTATCGAATGAATATTTTTAGTACATACAGTCTTATAAAATTTTAGATAGAATTTACATTTACTCTAATTTAATTCTACCAATTACCAACATAATCCACCGAATGTTTCTCAGTTCCGTCGGTCTGCCTTTTCGCGGCGTAGCTACTAAAATACGTGCCCGATTGACTTCTAATTTTGGTTGTTAAAAATAAGGGGTTATATGAGAAAGAAAAATTATTACTATAAAACTGCTTCTCTAATTTGCCTCAAATTTTCCACAAAAATCAAGTATTACGTAGGAATGAACTGGTAAAATGTTGTTACGAATCTAAGATGGAAAAACAAGATTGCGGTTTAATAAAATCTTTAAAAAAGCAGATTGAAAAAAAACTTATTAGATTTATTTGAAATTTTGTGCAAGAATTAATTGTGATTAAGAGATCAACTGGTAAAATTGTGATGCAAATGTTTGTATTCGTGAAAAATTAACCTTTCAGGATTTTATAGATCTTCACTAAAAAAATCCAAGTCTCTAGATTCCAAAAAAAATATTTTCTCAAATTCGTCGGTATGTATGTCTGTCAGTTCGCGGCATAAATACTACTAAACTACTTACCTGCTGATTTCAAGTTTTGATCGAAAATTAGGGGACATATAGTATGACCTGGTAACATTTTGCTGAAAATGTAATATGTCGGAACAAAATGGCGGGCTAGTGAAAAATATATTACGAAAAACTGATGGTCAAATTTTCTAATTTATTTCAAATTTTGGACAAAAGTCGACTGTTAAATAAAAATGAACTAGTAACATTTTGGTACGAATCCAAGATGGCAAAAGTAAATGGCGGTCTAGTAAGAGATTTATTAGATTGATTTCAAATTTTGTGCAAGGATTAAGTGTTATATTGTGATATACTGGTAAAATTGTGATACGAATTCAAGACACGAATTCAAATCAACGTAAAAAGTCTCGTTATTCGGTATAATGAAATTACCAAAAAATCAATATAAAAACTACTTAATCAATTTATTTTAAATTCTGTTAAAAAAGCAAGCGTAGCATAGGTAGAAACTGGTAAAATATTGGTACGAATCCAATATGGTGAAACAAATTGGCTTCAGATTTACGATCGTTCAGTTGGTATTGGAAATATCGGAGAAAAACCGAAAATTGCGGATTTCGTTTTTCGCCAATAAATCCCAAATGGTGAATTTGATAACTGTCGAAATGTGTCTTTTGTGGGACATTTTTTTAAGACGAATAAGGTGGGGTGTACGACATGTCTCCATCGCCTTTTGTTATCCCGCAACTCGCCTCAACTTTCATTTTTCTTATCGCCGCCTTATTGGATTTTTCGATTTTTGGAGAGAGAGTAAAATTTCCAATCTAGTGATATCTCATACGTGTATAAAAGATTTGAGTATGGTCGAAATATCACACTTCGTAAAGTTGGATCTCAATTTTTTCTAAGGAGACCATGATTTATTTGTAACAAAATTGGGCTTTGACATTGACGTTATTCAAATGAAGAAAAGTTTGACATAGAAACGCCGATATTACCTCAACAAGGGATTTGGAGATGTATTCCGAACGACTATTCAGAAAAATTGCAGTTAATTTAATTAACCATGGGGCCTTCAAACAACCTAGAAGCGGATACAATATTGAAAATGAAACTTTTATATTTTAAACATTTTACAACCTATCAACGAAAATCCTAGTGCATCGGTAAGAACTGTAGAACAGGAAATTTATGAGCCAAAATCAACGGTACAGAAAGTGTTAAAAAAGATTAAGAAGTATCCAAACAAACCCATGATAATTCAAGAACTTAAGGAAACTGATTTTCCAAGACGACTACGTTTCTGTGAGTGGGATACTAAAAAGGTTAATGAAAAACCCGATTTTGTAAATCATGTCTTGTGGTCCGCTGAGAGTAGGTTTACGAATTGTGAAGTTTTTAATAGGCATAACAGTCATCATTGGGCTGTGGAAAACCCTCACGAAATGGCAGAGAGACGTCTACAGACCATATTTGGAAGTAAGGTTTGGTGTGGGGTCATTGGTAATTTAATCTAACTTACCTTTTTTAATTGGGCACTTATTTATAAATTTTTAATCATTTCAGGAAATCGAGCTATAGGACAGTTTTTGTTTGACTACAACCTAAATGGACAGAGATACCTAGAGCTTTTACAAAACCAGGTAGTACCGGCTTTACAAGCTGCTCTAACGGAAGACGAGTTTAGAAAAATCTGGTTTCAACAAGATGGATGTCCTGCTCACAACACTGTTCAAGTCAAGAATTTCTTAAGAGAGCAGTGTGACGAAAGAATTATTTTCTTAAATGGTCCAATATCTTGGCCTCCTAGATCCCCTGATCTCTCTCCCTTGGATTGCTACCTCTGGGGTCACACGAAGAATGAGATCTACAAATTTTGATCCCCCTGCGACCATAGAAATCTTGAGACAAAGAGTTTGGGACACATTTAGAATTATTAACGGGAATACACTTACCAGGGTTGTACGAATAGCAGTCACCAATTGTCAAAAGTATTTCAATGCAAATGGACGTCATTTTGCAAATCTGTAAATTAATTTAACCTAGGTACGAAGTAGCTGAGAACTTATTTAGATTTTTTTTAGTCGTTATTTACGTTTATGTTGTATTAAATATTTAATGCGTTTAATACATTACTTATTAAGGTAATCTTGTGTGATATGAATCTAAGTGTGATATTTCGATAATACTTAAATCTTTTATGCACTTATGAGATATCACTAGACTGGAAATTTTACGCTCTTTCTAAAAATCGAAAATTCCAATATGGCGGCCATAAGAAAAATGAAAGTTGAAGCGGGTTGCGGGATAACAAAAGACGATGGACAATGTCATACACGCCATCTTATTTGTCTTAAAAAAAGTGTCTGAATAATATCACATTTTGACAGCTGTTAAATTTATCGTTCTGGATTTACTGGCCAAAACCGCCGATATTTCCAAAACCAATTGACTGATCATAAATCTTAAGCCGGATATCGAATGCGCTAAGTTTCCTCTAAAACTTTTCCCATTTGCTTTAGGTATAATAAGAGCTGAGATACCTATATAGAGAATCTGGGACACACTGTATATGAGTTATTAAATTACAACGTTCGGAATTAAATTGGATCACACTTTATTAAAAAGAATTGCTCATAATAAAGTTCCGGATAAAGAAAATTTAACAGCTTTTTATGGGGAACTGTCATTTCACTTTCAGTAACAGAAGAACACCGTAGTGTAAATATTACACTTTCGAGAAATTGGCAATAAAAATATTAAATATCTTATATTTTAATAACAAATGCAGGGATAATAAAAAAATTACGTTTAAGTGATCATATATTAAATACCGGTTTTCCCTATAAAAAAATTGGTGCTAATTTCTAAAGTAAATGCAAATAGGAATAAATTCATTAGTCGAAATCATTTCGTTAATAGACATAAAAGCAATATTAGCCATTTATGAAGTTACAGTTACCTATTTTATTTCATGTCTAGTAAATTTACTTACCCTTACTGATCTGCAGTGGGTAAACTTAACGTTACAGCATTCGATACATACCGTAATGTAACATTACAGTATCTGATACCGTAATGTGACATTACATTATTTGATACCCTAATGTGTTGCATATCAGCACCACCATGTTATCGTTATTAGGAAGCAATTATTGGTCTGGTTTGACTTTGACATTTTCTCACTTAAAAATACAAGAAATAAGATATTTGGTTTTATTTATTTGACAGCGACAATCAAAAGACAATCATAATTAGCTATGGAAAGCAATGGCTATAACATCATTAAAATGATACGATATTTTGATTGCCAACTAATATTTCTTAAATTTTAGTAAATAAAACTTTGTAGTCATTTTAAAAAATATTAAAAAAATAGTATGAAATAAAACATCTTCTTTGCAATACGCAATAGTCTTGAACAAAGGCATGCGCAGTTTGACAAAAGATACAAATGTCTTGCCACTGCGCATGCTTTTGTTCAAGACTATTGCAACTTGCAAGAAAGAATTGCGGCATGTAAAACGGCCTCTAGTAATAAAGCGGTTATATTAAATAGTATATTAGTTAACTTACCATGTAACTGTAAACAGAATTTAAGTGAACAATTTTTTAGAATCTAAAGATTCAAATTGTTGTGTAATAAATAAAATATGTTCACATGTTTGAGAATAAATCAAAACAAAACATTCACTTTAAAGATCAATTTTGAATTACTATTTTCATATTGGCAGAATCCGCAAGGTTAATAAAAAATGCATAAAAAACAATAAAAATTTGAATAAAAAAAAATAAGTTATCCAATAATATCTTCAACTTACTTGTTAAAACCACCAAATTTTGACTTAAACCTTAAAGACTAGAAAGGTTTTGTTGTTTATAAGGATCTAAACATATTTTTAACAAATATCCAAACATTCGACAAAAAGCCAAAAATCCATCCAAAGCGCACAAACCCAGCATTTCTCAATTATGCCGGATTGCTTATAATAACGTTTAATGAAGCATGCTTCAGAAAAAAATCGGTAAATTTCCTTTACCTGGAACTTCTCTCGTTATAAATCACTCCTTTTGTTAGGAATTGTGAAGTGTGGCCCAATTTAGTACAGTACATAGTCATTTAGTAACACACATATACATATATACATATATATATATATATATATATATACCGTTTTTTAAAACATTTTTATTCGTCGCTATTGTGTTAGATCATATTGGATTCCTACCAATATTTTACCAGATTCTACCTATGCCACACTTTTTTAGGACATAATGTAAAATAAATTCAATAAGTAGTTTTTATATTAAGACACACCGCCATTTTGTTATGTCATGTTGAATTCGTACCAGTTTTTCCTTACATCACATTTCATTTTTTCCGCAAAATTTACAGTCAATTGAATAGGATTTTTTTACGTTAAATTTTTAAAAATTTTGTTTGGCCGCCATTTTGTTCCGCTATTTTGAATTTGTACCACAACTTTACCAGTCCATCTCTATATAACACATAACGCTTGCACAAAATTTGAAATTAATGTAATAAGTAGTGTTTTCACGTTGATTTTTTTTTAAATATCTTCTTAGGCGGCCATTTTGTTTTGATATCTTATATTCATACCAAAATGTTACCAGTTCATTCAAAGTATAACACAAATATTACCAGGTAATCCCCAAGTGACCTTTAATTTTTGACCAAATATTTAAAGTCACTCTGATAAGTAGTTTTTAGGCTATGCCGTGAAATGACAGACAGACAGACAGACAAACCAACAGACGAACCGACGGAATTGACAATATGTAAAATCTGAGAATTTTTCACGATTAGGTACAAATATTATATTTAGCCGCTATTTTATTCCGCCGGCGCCGCCGTCTTGAATTAGTACAACAGTTTTACTAGTTCATTTGTATACCACAATTACTTTTGGCACGCAATTTGAAATCAGTCCATTAAGGAGTTTTTCATGCTGAATTTTCAAATATCAAAAGACAGGTTTACATTTGGTTCCCCCATCTTTAATTCGTACTAAAATTTTACGATTTGATTCCTACATAATACTTGATTTTTGTGCAAAATTTAAGATAAATTAGACAAGTAGTTTTTTTAGCAATAATTTTTGTAAAATTTCACTAGGCCTCCATTTTGTTTTATTATTGAATTTTTACTAAAAGGTTACCAGGTCCTCTCCATACGACCCTTAATTTTTTTCCAAAATTTGAATTCAATCGCATAAGTAGTTTTTAAGCTATGCCGTGAACTGAAAGACAGCCAGACAAACCGACAGACCGACCGACAGAATTGAAAGAACAAAAAAAAAACAAAATGTTAAAAAAATACGTTTATTTTTATATATTGTTTTTAAATTTGCCTTGTTTTGAAGTTACCACATAAAACAACATGTTGTTTCTCCCGGTATATTATTGCTTAAGGGAACCTGGTGCCGAAAATAGACAGATGAATGATAAATCTGAATAATTTGCCTACAATATGATGAATGAAAATGAAAAATAATACAAATTCTAGGGTTTTTAAATTAAAAAAAACACCCACGTTAGGAAACGAGGCAGTCTGACAAATTTTATTGTTTAAACTTGCTTGCTATAAACAGTAACGATAAAGAAGTTCTGTTGGTGAATAAATAATATAATCAAATCCGATATATGGTATGCGAAAAAAAAGTTTTCTTATTGGTTCCTGAAAATTTGAAATAATAAACCTTATCCGAAATAAATACTCGTAAAAGTTTAACATCATTAGGGTCTATTAATATAGTCGAAAATAGTGCAGATGAAACAAAAATCTAGTATTTTTATTTGTAAATAAATATAAAACTACCCTTGGAAGGAAGGATTTAAAATGATATTATACCAAAAATGTTGGTAGATTAAATAAAATA
The DNA here is from genome assembly GCA_030620095.1 of Kuschelorhynchus macadamiae. Taxonomy (NCBI): domain Eukaryota; kingdom Metazoa; phylum Arthropoda; class Insecta; order Coleoptera; family Curculionidae; genus Kuschelorhynchus; species Kuschelorhynchus macadamiae. Next base: position 364,400 of record JAUTXW010004088.1, read on the forward strand.
TTTATTCAAGTCTTTCTAAAAAGGTTTTTAGTTTTTAAAGCTATTGCTACTTTTTTAAGTCTTGCAAAAAAGTTAAGTAAAAAAAAATTCAATTATCTTAACGCAGATTAGATATATTATCTGTGATACTTCTAAAATTATAAGCGCTCAAGGCTGACTAGCAGTACAAAGAGTAACTTCCAGAATATGAGCCGATTAATTGACATTTAATTTAGAACAATAGGTAGTATTTTTTTTTAAGTACTAATACTATTCTGCTTACACCTAAAATATTTTAATTGCTGAATGACTAATGTTTATTCATTGAAATATAAGATAAAAGATCATTCCATTAACACCAAAGGGTATACGATTTTCATGTATTTATATCTTCGTAAGGAATGTGGAGTTTTTTTGAAAACTTGTTAGTAGCTATTAAAACAAATTGAATGTTAGTGAAAAATAAAGTATGAGCGACAATATCAGATTAAAAAAATAAATGCTACGCTTCAAAATGATAAAATTGTTCGTTTGGTAAACTGTATAGGTATAATATATCTATTATTTGTTTACCCGTTTTGTGAATATTTGCAATTTAAATGTTTAATCCTGCAATCACGCATCATGACAGGTGTACATAAATTTAAAAATAAACAGGCAAAAGATAATAAAATTACAAAAAAATGAATATCTTCTTCCGATTTAATCTATGGATCAAAGTATGGTTTTAAGTGTTTGAAGTAGTGTTTCTGTTCTCTGGATTATAAAAATTGCTCGAATAAAAAGAAAGAAAATGCCTGCAACTTATTTTATGCTATGTTTTGCCATCTTAAGCGCATCTTAGCATCTTTTTAAGTTCTTATAGGTAAAACATTTTTTGTAAAAATGATACTATTAATTGAGATTTACGTGAATATTACTAAAAAAGCCAGGAAGTAGATAAGTACTTTCTTGGGTTCTTAGGGAGGTATGGTGTCTAGAGTTACAGTATAAAAAAAAGTACGAGTTTAATGCATTAGTAATTTTATAAAATCATATGCTTTCCTAAAATAGCTCCTTATTACTAACAAATAGTGCCTTAAACCCAGGCCACACTGATCTGGCCCGAATCGGCTTCGGAACAATTTGTTCAGAATGTATCGAAATTCTCAGTTAGTAATGGTCCGACGTAAGCTTGTAGAAAGGACTTAAATAGAGTGTTTACCCATTTGGTAAAAGACAAGTGGACATTTTTTGTATACTTTAGAATAAGTGTAGAAAAGTTCCATAAATAATACCAGCTATAAAAACCGGAAATAACTAAGTAAAATACCACTCTTCGAATATTCGTTAATACAGACGAGGTCGGTGAATGTACCTTTTTGATAAAGTACATTTTGTACAAGCTTTCAGGTTGGTGGGGTCATAATTTTTGATGACCCAAAAAAGCAATTGATACGCATATATGTTTAGCGCTGGGGAGCTGCAGCTATGGGCCCCCCTGATTGCGCCACTGGTTAAAGCTGTAACAAGGTGTTAAAATATAAGAAACTCTCTCGCAGATAAAGGTTTAAATGACGCCATTGCGTAACACCCAGTATATGCAAAAAATACATAGGGTCAATTAAAGTTTGAATTCTCTGTACAAGCCATTCGCAAGAACACTTTAGAAGGTCTTCTGAAATTGTCCGATGATGATCGATAAGGTCTGGAATTCGTTGTTGTTACTAGATTGTTGGTACGGGTACTAGTCCTTTTGTCGGATTGCTCTCTGTCCGAGGCTATATTTACACGTTATTGCAGTTTGAAGGCGTTATCGGTGGAGTTCTAAACTTCCGGTATACCCCGTTTATTACAATTTTTTCTTCTTTCAAAAATCTTTCTAATGCATCTTGGCTTCCACTAGATGCCCCTTGACAGTGCAACTGGTATCGCGATATGACTTTTCTTTCAAGCTATCCCCTCACCGCTCCTACTATCACCACATAGCGGTCATTACGCTAATAATCTATGTAGCACCGAGAAGACAAACAAGATAGAATGCAGAAACTAGACCTTACACGTTCACTGAGCAGGTAAGTCTCCTGCAATCCCTGGAAACAACGCAACTAAACCGAGCACGTGGAACCGTTAACACAGAGGTCTGCTTTGGGATAAGAATAGTTATCTCCGAAAAGTGAAGCATCTGAAAAATGTATTAACAAAATCGTCGAATCTGCACATGCGCAAACCATCTGTCAAAAGTTAGTTTTTATCCACACATTTAGGCAACAATTAAGGTTTGAAAAAAATACTATTCGTAACAGTTCATATCTGTTCGTTAGAAATCAATATTTTTGTATAAGGAAATGTTATATAGGTAATTATTATTAAATTAACTTCAACTATTTTAAACAGATATGCAATATTAGGCAACCCTGTAAGAATCTAACAGTGATATGGCATTCTTTGTATTTACATTTTTAACCGGATTTTAAGGACGCTCCTCGCAGTTGTGATGATACATTAAAAAAATGGTCCTAAACCAAAAGGTTCGGAATTATACAAACATTTCCGCAACAAAAAGGTTTTCTGTATCATCTGTAATGCCAGTTAAGAGAATAAGCAATTTTCAAAATTAATGTATGAAAAACTTACTTCCTACCAACTGAGTAGCTACTCAATAATATGCATAAAATAAATAACATTAATAAGTATTTTCAAAAAAATATATTACAAATTTCACATTTACTTTCAACTTACTTGCAGTTTTCCATAAATGAAACAAAAATTATATTATATCTAAAGAATGAATGTCCAAATTTTAAATTAGTTTTTACTGGATGGCAGGGTTTTTTATAATTTGGGCGGGCCATTGTTTTTAAATTATTTTTGAGCCCAACATAGTATATTAAAAAAAAACCGAAATGGATATTTTATAAATATCTCTTATTTTCCAATTCGAGCTTTCGTTTCCGGAATTTCTGCGTAATAATCCCTTGATAGCACAGACCCCTTAAACACGTCTACCGAACTTTGGCATCAAAACCACAGAAAAAACGGTTTCGTTTATAAAATGATATGAAATAGGACAAAAATGCTTTGTTTACATTTCTTCTATCATTGTCAATTGCAAAATAATGTACCAAGTATGCAAATATCATTTCTGTTCTTGCGCTTGCGCTTTTTGCCAAATTCCCGTCATTTTTCGGTTAAATGGTTTCGCTATATTTTTACGGCGTTATGACATACAAGCTATATCCCCTCATAAATATATGGTATCGACCAGGAAGTATTCCGATAAAATGCCCCCCCGAGGATTTCGTTACGACTTTGTGAATGCTGACCAATTCCGTCCGTTCATGTACGAGTTATAAAGTAGTTTAAAACTACGTGTTTTTTTTCTCGGAAATATTCTTTCCTGTCTGAGCCGCTACCGGCCGGATCAGTCTGACCAAAGGTTAAATACAATACATGTGTTCTTAAGCTTTATTCAGTTACCATCAATTTGTATAAAAACAGGACTATTCTCACTTTATTAAACTCATATTCCAGGATGTATTTCTGCTATAGAATTTATTTTGATATTTAATCAGTACAAAAAAACTATTTTTCCAATCGACTTAAAATTTAGCTCAAAATCAAGTGTTAATTTTAGTGCGATTCTCATCTGGAAAATAATAAATAATGTTATAAAAAATAAATAATAATAGTAATAATAATAAGAAATGAATTAAAATTAAAAAAAATATTACCAAATAATTTTACTTCCGTAAAGAGTTTTGTTGGATATATTTGTTTTCATTTATTTAAGGGGCAGTGTGAAGACGAGTCCGAGATACTACTGAGAATAAGGGCAGGATGGAGGGCGCAAAAGTCGCAATGTATCAAATGCACCATTAGGCATCTAGCGAGGAAGATGGATTAGTAGAAAACGATCTGGCAGTTCAAGAGGCTAGTATTTTTTTTGTTATATTAATATAATGTTTAATCGGTTTGTCTGGTGGCCGAAAAACGGTTTTTTAACAATAAATTATAAACTAATTTTCAAACATGGTTCTAAATTACACTATATGTATATAGTGTTTATATTATATTATATATTGTACCAATAAACATGTGCTGCAAGGGGAGTGTCCTGTTATTTTAGTTTGCGTGCCAAGAAGTTACTTATCAGACAAGTAGCGAAATGGAGTTGTTTCAGATCTGCAACGGAAAAATTGTACAACATATGAGGTACCTAAATTTTAATTTGGCAAGAGTTGCATATAATATTTTTTATACAATCGTTAATATATTATAAATGTGTTAATAAAGAGACAGTAAATAATTGTAAAATATCCATTTTTCGTGTATAGTTGTGAGATTTGTCACTTATCTCGATACATGTATTAGTTAGTTACTCCTTTTCGATAGTTTAATAATGTCGCTTTTTGGCACTAATGCTTAAAAGTATGTCATTCCGAAATTAAAATTACAACCGACATTTAAAAACTCTTGGAGAAAGAAAATATTAATTTAGAATACAACAATAAGTGAAAGCCGCTTACTCACTATGCCTTGATCCGTCGATTTGATGCCACGGTTTACGTATCTCTGCATAGTGTGGATGTGTTTTTCGAGAGATTTGAACCAATTTTTTGAGCACACATGCAATTGCTTTTACAACAATATTTATGCACTACATGATGATATCGGTACTAATTCGTTGATGGATACGAATTGCCGAATCCGCTTAACGAATCATAGTGACGTATCGCATCACGCATAGTAAGGAGCGGGGTTTATAAGAAACTTACTCAGCACAGAATTCTTTCTTTGATCAACAAAAGTTAACAAAAAACTTGAGAAAAGCATCAATCAAAAGATAACACACTTTTTGAATGAACACAATATATAAATTAGGATTTATTGATTGTTGGAGAAATTTCGGGTAAAAGCAATTTCTTTATTTTTTATATTCTTAGAGAATTGTTTATTTGTTTCATAATTACCAACCTTACTAATGTTGTCTTCGTGAAACAAATTTATATACAATTCTTCCTAAATTAGTTTTAATATATTCTGTTTTATTAAAAGGATTTTATTTAAAAAACTCCTTTTAGTTGGAATAGTGAAGGGTGACCCAATTTAGTTCCCCACATTGTCATTTAGTAACACATAATATATTGTCTATTAAAATATTTTGATTGAACTTATTCCACTATATTGGATTCGTACCAATATTTTACCAGTTTCAACCTATGCTACACTTGACTTTTGGACATAAATTGAATAAGTAGTTTTTACAATTCGTGTCAATTTTTCCTTTTCCACATTTATTTTTTTTGAAAAATTTGAGTAAAAAGATCTGTTTTACGTTAATTTATAAGTTTCACCATTTTGAATTTGTACCACAATTTTATCATTTTATCTCTGTCACATTTAATGCTTGCCAAACTTGGATTTGTACCAAAATGTTACCATGTCATTCTTATATAACACTTAAATTGTGTGTAAAATGTAAGGTAAATTAGATATTGTAAGGTTAGTTAGGTTAGCTACGCTAACGAGGTTTTTCTCGCGACATTTTTAGGTACCTATTTGTCGTAAACGATTCACAAAGGTTCAAATTCGTGCGTTGACGTTGTCAAATTATGTTTTCATAATTACATAGATAAAAAATAAGCAAAAAATAATAGGTAGAAAGTAATATATAAAATAGAGTCGTAAAACCATACTTTAAACTAGCCTTTAGAGAGGCTGCAGTCCGGCAGCCCCCCTGGATACGTCTATGTCGTAAGGTACAAAAGCTGGGTTTATTAACTATCTTAACTTTAACTCTAGTAACAATATTTGGAATTTCAGAAAATACTGAGTAAAGGAGAATTGTTAAAGTCTATTCGGTCGTTAAGTAATAAATTTGTATCTTTCATGCTCTTTATTTCAAAATTTTTCAATAAATTTAATTCAGGGTCATTATTCTCTACATGAAAGATCTTAAAATTGTTGTTAAATACATCGCTATTTTTAAAAATTCTTCTCGTCTGTCCAATGTATGTTTTTGAGCATGAACCACATGTTAACTTAACGACTTTTCATTTCTATTAATTTTTGGTTTTGTGTTTTTCAGAAATTTTCCTAGAGAATTATTAGTTTTGAAAGCTATTTTTACGTTCTTCCTGTTAAGACAACGTTTAATTTTCAAAGAGGACTTTCCGCAGTATGTTATTATGTTAAAACATGTTTCATCTCTACGATTGGTGTATATTTCATTAATAGTTTTGTACCTTAACTTGGTATTTTTTATTTGTTATACGATTGAAACTGGGTAGCCATTATTAACTGCAATTTATTTAATTAAATTAAGCTCATCACTAAAACTTTTTCTGATAACAGGACGCTAATCAATCTATGGATCATACTGTGAAACGCTGCTAATTTATGTTCTATGGGATGTGAAGACTTGTAATGGATGACAGATGTGATGGTTTATGGTAAATTTGAAATAAATATTTATGTAGTTCTCTCCCGTTTGTTAAATCTAAGAAGTTAATAGAGCCGTTATCTTTCACCTCTAACGTGAATTCAATATTCCGGTGAATAAAATTCAAAAAGTCTAAAAATGTGTTTAATTACCTGTCTGTGCCTGTAAAACAAATAATAATGTCATCCAAAATGGGATGTGAAGACTTGTAATGGATGACAGATGTGATGGTTTATGGTAAGTTTGAAATAAATATTTATGTAGTTCTCTCCTGTTTGTTAAATCTAAGAAGTTAATAGAATCTTTAACCTCTAACGTGAATTCAATATTCCGGTAAATAAAATTCAAAAAGTCTAAAAATGTGTTTAATTACCTGCCTGTGCCTGTAAAACAAATAATAATGTCATCCAAATATCGATACCAATAGACACACTTATTACTCAATGTATATTGATGAATCAATTTTTCCATGTTATCCGTGAAAATCTCTGCGGACTTCCCATAAATCAGACCTTCTATACTATAATGTAGTAAACATTATTGAAAAAGAAATAGTTTTGGTTGAGACATGTTTTGAGTAGCTCTAGAATATCTTGCATACTGATGTAATTAACCCTGATTTTTACTAATAAAGATACAATAAACAATATTTATTGTATCTTCTGGGGGATGCTAGGAAACACATTTTTTACTACTTTGTTAATTAATTCGTGATACATTTTCAAAAATTATGTTTTATAATATTTGATATTTTCCTAATTCTTGAATAGAATTGTATTTAAAATGTTTCTATTTAAGTGGCTAATAATAGTGTTTGCTGTTTAGGGCATAAAACACGAAACGTTGTACTAATGAACTCATAATCTCGTCGTTAATTCTCGTCTCGTTTACTTCTTGGATGAAATTCTCTCGACTCGTCCCGTGAAATTTTCGCAATTTCCTGGTCTCGCAAAAATACGTCAGAGTCGGGCAAACAATTTAAACGGTTTTATAAGTTTAATTAATTAAGTCAATGCCCAAGCCTAGAAAACAATGTTGGCAACTAGACACGTAAAACTCAATTTAATTTTATTTTGCGACACAAGTAATAACTTGTCTCAACCAAACATTAGCCATGTTTATTGTAAAATTTCCGAAAATACTGTCAAATTGCTAGAGGCATTTAAAACTAAAAAATATCTGAATAATACTTTGTTAAAGACCGTACCAGGCATCATCAAGCTAATTAACAAAATTGTACTATTGTAAAATGTTATAATATGTGTTGCACACCTCCTACATAAGAAGGAATGGGAACAATTGCTTAAAAGCAAAGGGGAACAGCTGCCTCTTCGGTATTTATACATACAAAAGGCGCATCGCGCCCTGATCTATGAACATTCTTAAAGACGAATTAGTAAAGACAAAAAAGTTTAACTTATCAATTATGGCAAAAGATTTGTTAGTAAAGAGGCAAGTTTTACCGCCAGGAAAACTTTTTCTTAAAAAAGTCTTTAATGTAAGATAATGCATACAAGTTGCGTTTTATATTTTGGAATAACATTTACCGTCAGAAAACAAAACTCTCATTTGGATTTTTGTTTACACTTCTACTTTGATTGTAAAAGTTATACTGACTATCAAACTAAAAAGAATAGAACTAGATAATTCAATATATATATATATATATATATATATATATATATATATATATGTGTGTGTATATATGTGTCCGAAATTGGTTATGACAGTATTGGGATCTCGGAAACCGTGATAGTTACAAAAACGTTTAAATGGAGAAAGTTTTAGACAATTATGTTTGTAATTTAACGCCGTTTTGCTCGCGATTCTATCTTTTTTAGTTTTTGAGATATTTTGAAAAAACCAAAAAACTGCATTTTCGAAAAAGTCCTATAATTTATTTATTTATGAAAATTTTCAAAATCTGTAAGAACATTATTAAGGCAACTTTTTACGTAGAGTGCACCTATTAAGTCGGATTTTACATACGACGTTTCAATTTTCTAGAACCATCATCAATTTTGTTTTTTCTTATGGCCGCTGTGTTCGATTTTAACAGTTTTGAAAAGAGTATTTCTTTAGCTTTTTAACGGTGTATCACACTTTGTAATTAGGTTATTACTAAAGGTGCAAAAAGTGCGTAGAGAAAATATTTAAACGTTTTTTGGAATTATCAAAGTAAAAAATTAAAAATTAATAGTGTTAAAAGGCAATATGTAATTGAACATCCAGTTCTACAAAAAATTAGTAAAAACTACTCAATAACATTGCACAATGTTCACAAATGTTCAAATGACCAGCCGCAGATAACACTAACATCTTTGCTCAAGTAGGCTTTGGTTTTGAAATAATAGAATGCTTTTAATCTGTCAAAAATGCAACGTTTAAGTTTTATTTAACATTCATCGCTGTTTTATTCAGGATTACAATGGCGTTAAACTTTTCTAATGAAGAAATGTTTGATATGTTAGTGTGTTATATTAGAAATGCAAACAGGGCCATGGATGTGTATTTTGACACGTACCCCGAAAGACGGCAGCCTGGCAGAACTTATTTTCAAACGCTGGTTAGAAACTTGCTTGAGTTTGGCAGTTTTAATAAGATTCGCACAAAGTAGAAGTATGCAAAAGACAACGAGCAACGCAATAGGCAAATCCTAGAATATTTTAATGAAAATCCGACTTCATCTACAAGAAGAAGCGAAACAGAACTTCAAATTCCAAAATCTACCGTTCATGGCGTCTTAAAAGTAACTAAATATCGTCCTTACAAGCCAACAATTGTGCAAGGACTTCAAGCAGGTGATTTCGAAAGAAGAATTGTTTTTTGTAATTGGTATATCAATAGATGTCGAGAAAATCCCGCTTTTTGCAATAAAGTCATTTGGTCAGATGAGACTCATTTTACAAACTGTGGCATTTTTAATAAAAAAAAACCACCATTATTGGGCTATTGAAAATCCGCAACTACGCGATCCACGCAGGCTGCAAGAGCGATTTGGTTTTAATGTGTGGTGCGGGATGCTTGGTAAGATAAACATAGTCTAATTGAATTGCTTATAATTCAATATTTTCCATTACTTTTTAGGAAATCGTCTCATTGGTCTCTTTATTTTTGATCAGACACTGACAGGCCCAAGATACCTTGCCATGTTTTAGAATCAAATAGTTCCTGCCATTCGAGAAGCTGTGCCAGATGATCAGTTTAATAGCTTGTGGTTTCAGCAAGACGGTTGTCCTGCACATAACAGCAGGGATGTTCAAACCTTTTTAACAACAACTTTTGGTGAAAACGTAATATCCAACAGTGGTCCTGTCCGCTGGCCAGCTAGATCCCCGGATATCATGCCGTTGGATTTTTATTTATGGGGATGTGCGAAAAATGAAATATACGAATTTGACCCCCCAGAAAATAGGCAAGTTCTTGAGCAGCGAACCCGAAATATTCTAGAAAATATAAATAGAAATACCATTCAACGGGTAATCAGAACAGTTGAAAGGAAATGCGGACACTGCATAGAAAAAAACGGTCAACATTTTTAATCCTAGTATTATGTAGCATTTTTTTATTAATTTTATTGAGTAGGTAGTTCATACTGATTTTCTGTTAATTCTTGTAAGGTTAGCACTTTTAAATCGCCATGAACGGTTGACTTCAGAATGTGAAGTTCTATTTCAATTCTTCTTATGGAAAAAACCAGATTTTCATTAAAATATTCTAATATTTGCCTATTCCATTCCTTGTCATACTTGCATACTTTCTGTTGCAATTCTTAAAATTGGCTAACCCTAGCAAGCTTCTAATCAGTGCAGCGCTTGAAAAGAAGTTCTGTCGACAGTCGTTCTTCGGGGTACATTATGTGCAGTGCACATAGTATTAATGTTACTGAGTAGAACTTACTGATTTTATGCAGAATTTAATGTCCAATTTAAAAATATTGCTATTTGAAACTATTAAATTTTAATTTATATCGATAATTCGAAAAAATGTTTAAACAGTCTTATTTCAAACGCAAAGCCTACTTGGGCAAAGATGTTAGTGTTATATGCGGGTGGTAGTTTGAACATGTGTGAACATTGTGCACGAATCAATTATGTTATTAAGTAGTTTTTACTGATTTTTTTGTAGAACTGGATGTTAAATTATAATATATTGCTATTTAACACTATTAATTTTTAACTTTTTACTTTGATAATTCCAAAAAACGTTTAAATATTTCCTCTACGCACTTTTTGCACCTTTAGTAATAACCTAATTACAAATGTTTGATACACCGTTGAAAAGCTAAAGAAATACTCTTTTCAAAACTGTTAAAATCGAATACAGCGGCCATAAGAAAAAACAAAATTGATGATGGTTCTAGAAAATCGAAACGTTGTATGTAAAATCTGACTTAATAGGTGCACTCTACGTAAAAAGTTGCCTTAATAATGTTCTTACAGATTTTGAAAATTTTCATAAATAAATAAATTATAGGACTTTTTCGAAAATGCAGTTTTTTGGTTTTTTCAAAATATCTCAAAAACTAAAAAAGATAGAATCGCGAGCAAAACGGCGTTAATACAAACATAATTGTCTAAAACTTTCTCCATTTAAACGTTTTTGTAACTATCACGGTTTCCGAGATCCCAATACTGTCATAACCAATTTCGGACACACTGTATATATATATATATATATATATATATATATATATATATATATATATATATATATATATTTTTTTTGTGTGGTGTTGGTTTAAATGATAATATCCGTTTTTTAAAAACAATGCCCTCTATATTATTGTATTTTTGTGTTTCCCTTAATATTTTAAATACTCAAATTCAACTGTTTTCGAGAAAATGGTGGTTGAAAATTGACATGTTTGTCCATTTCAAACCTTTTAACTGCTAAACGACTTAACCTGGATCAAAATGGATTTCATTTTTCTATCTTAGTTGTTGATTATCTATTTCCTCATACAAATTTCCGGTTTAACAGGAGGTGTCAAAATTTGACATTTGATTGCGAAGTAGAAATTGGTGTCACGAAATAGATAGGTAACTAAAAGATAGGAAAGTGCAATCCATTTCGTTCCATGTTTGGGAGAGCTTCAAAAGGTCGAGAATGTAAATTTTCATGGGGCATTTTCTCGAAAACAATTGAATATACATAAAACGTATTTAGAATTTGATCATCTTAAAGTGATAGATTTTTTTTGGGCTGCGAAAAATGGCCTCTGAGATTTAACATGTCAAATCTTTTTAAAATGATATAATATAGCCACTAACATTCGAAAAACATTACAAATGTGGTGGCACCTATTTTATAACAAACATTATATATATATATATATATATATATAAATATATACATATATATATATGTATATATATATATATATATATATATATATATATATATATATATATATATATATATATATATATATATATATATATATATATATATATATATATATATATATATATATATATATATATATATATATATATATATATATATATATATATATATATATATATATATATATATATATATATATATATATATATATATATATGTTTATATATAATGTGTTTCACCGGGTGGTCGAAATTGGTCTGTTTTAACAGAGAAAACCTATTTCCTGACTAGATAGAGCAAAACTGACTTAGGTGTCATGGGCTGGATTTCTGAGAAATGTTTAATGGCAAAAACCGCCTGCCGATATTTTCACTGCCAACTGAGATATAGGGCGTTTTTCAATTTTCGGCCATTTTGAAAATTGTCCATAACTTTTTTATTTTGCGGAATATTAACATTCTGCAAAGACATTCTAAAGGCACTTTTTTATGTGCAATCCAGTGGCGTACTCAGATTTTTTCTATAGTTGTCCGTTTTATCATAAATAGGCAAAACTTTTTTTTTTCAAATGGAAATCATAGTTGGCTATAAATTATAAAAAATGCTCGCGTTTAGCCCTTTTCAGTGATATAAAGTTGTAGGTACTTATTTTCAAAAATAACGAAAATATTAGGTGTTTTTGGTTTACATCGAAGTAGGCCTTGGAATAATGACGCGCGTTCAATATTTTGAATATATTGCTGTCAGATTACTGTAGTCTGGTGTAATTATTGCGTTTTGGTGTTATCTTTATAAAGTTGTGTTAAGTTGCTGACAAAATATGTTTGAGAATTATGAAAAGTATGATATGTTAAAATGTTACATATTATCTAACGAAGTTCCTGAAGCAGCTAGTGAATTATATTTTAATACATTTCCCGAGCGACGTCAACCGGATAACCGAATTTATCAAACATTAAAAAGTAATTTAGTAAATTACGGAAGTTTTAAAAAGTTAAGAACAAGACATTATGAACTAAAGGAAGAAAAGGAAATCCAGCAGCTAAATATAATTGGTGAGGTATTAGATCATCCTGGCACCTCCTCTCGAACATTGGCTAATATAACGAATGTTCCAAAGACCACCGTTTTAAAAATACTCAAAAAACATAAATTCAAACCGTACAGAACGAGAAGAGTTCATCAACTCCGTGAAGGGGACGCCGCTAGAAGATTGAGATTTTGTCAGTGGTATGAGCAAAAATTCATGGAGAATGAGAATTTTCCATTAAATATTATTTGGAGTGATGAATCCAGAGTAGATACTTCTGGTATATTTAATAGATATAATTCATATCACTGGTCCACTGAAAATCCACACGTAGTTGTGCAACAAGACCGGCAAGGTCGGTGTGGATTCAATATATGGGTGGGGATATTCCGAGGAAGATTTGTGGGACCTTATTTTTACGATGGAAATTTAACTGCAGATGATTATGTAAATATTTTGCGCACATATATTGTCCCTTTGTTGGAAGACATACCTTTAGCTGATGCCAGAAATATCTACTATCAACAAGATGGTTGTCCCCCGCACAATGCAAGGATCACAACTGATCTTTTAAACTTCGAATTTCGAGAAAATTGGATTGGTACGTGGGGCCCCATACCTTGGCCTGCTAGGTCCTGTGACTTAACTCCCTTAGATTTTTTTTTGTGGGGAAGATTGAAGGACTTGATATTTAAAGGAAGAACCTTTCACACAAAAGAAGAATTGCAAGAGGCCACTAGGCAAGCTTTTGCATCTATTAGCCCAGTTGAACTAATAAATAGTTGCAACTCGGTACGCAAAAGATGCTTAGTTTGTATTCAACAGGGAGGGGCTCAATTTGAACAACTTCTCTAAATATATTTATCAGAAACCTATCTAACTAAATATAGATTTTCATAATTATTTTTTATTTTCCCTTGTAGCTGTAAATAGTAGTTTAGTTTGTTAATTTTGTTCAACTTTGCTATGTAAACAAAAAAAAATAAAAAAAATTAATAATAAATAATTAAAATAACGTTAGCTAGTGTTATTTAAAGTTGTGTTTAAGTTGCTAACAAACTATAAATCTTAACAATACATAATTGAGATATTGTCATCACAAATCAAAGCCTATCGATGTATATATATTTTTGAAAATAAGTACCTACAACTTTATATCACTGAAAAGGGCTACGCGAGCATTTTTTATAATTTATAGCCAACTATGATTTCCATTTGAAAAAAAAAAGTTTTGCCTATTTATGATAAAACGGACAACTATAGAAAAAATCTGAGTATGCCACTGGATTGCACATAAAAAAGTGCCTTTAGAATGTCTTTGCAGAATGTTAATATTCCGCAAAATAAAAAAGTTATGGACAATTTTCAAAATGGCCGAAAATTGAAAAACGCCCTATATCTCAGTTGGCAGTGAAAATATCGGCAGGCGGTTTTTGCCATTAAACATTTCTCAGAAATCGAGCCCATGACACCTAAGTCAGTTTTGCTCTATCTAGTCAGGAAATAGGTTTTCTCTGTTAAAACAGACCAATTTCGACCACCCTGTACATCCGTTCACTACTGTCGTTCTGAAAAGAACAGTTTTGCTGACTTTTTGCCAAAATCCCATTTGGCATTATCGAAGCTTTCTTTGTCGCGTCCGAATAGAGACTGAGGTTTCGGTGACTGCGATGCTTCCTTTTATACTTCCACCTGGGTCCGAAGGTTATATCTGCGCAGCCGTTGGTCGTTATTTATGTTTTCCGGATGGTGCTGTTGTTGTGGCGCTAATTGCGCTTGAGTTTTTGCGATTTTAGATTTGTCGATTATTGTCTTCTATACCCTTGGTACTTTTAATGATTCGTCCTTTTTGTTCGAATACCTTGTTTTTCAATTTCTGTGGCTTCTCGGATTATTCTGGTCTTATAATGTTCTATATTGGCAATCTCCCTACACCCATCGAAATTTATTTTATGGCCAGTTTCCTGATGATGTAGGAATAAAGCTGAGGTTGTTTGTTTGTTTCTGACGCTTAGTTTATGCTCTTCCACTCTTGCTGATATTCGCTTGTTAGTTTGCCCCACGTACATCTTTTCACAATCCTGCTACGGAATGCTGTATACTCCGTGGATTTCCAGTTTGATTTTATCGTTTGGGTTTCCAAGTAGTTTACCTATAGTTGTTTGTGGCATTTGTTTGTATGTTGTGTTTCCTAAGAATTCTTCCGATTCTGTCTGTTGTGCCTTTTACATACGGTAAGACTACTTGTTGCTTTCTCGGTTCATAATTTTTGTTGTTCGTTGTTCGGGAACCCTGCGCATTAATAGCTTTCTCCATGGTGCGATTTGTGTAGCCATTTTTCTTTAAAGCACTAGATATTACCTTAAGTTCGTTTTGTCTCGTCTGTGTTTCAGTTAATCGCAGGGATCCAGATATTAGGGTTTTTGCCACAGCTTGAATTTTTGCTGGGTGATGATGTGATCTTTCATTTAAATATCTGTCTGTATGTGTTAATTTTCTGTACACGGTGTATTCGAAATGTCCGTTATGCAGTTTTGTAACCAGAACATCTAAAGCATGGATTTTTCAATGTTTAACTTACCGATGAAGGAAAATAACGTCAGGACTAAAAATATGTTGCTTTCTCGTTAATATTATTGGTATTATTTCTTTTTTTTTTTCGTTTTAAGACAGATTATCTTTTTGATAGTGAAAAAACTGTCCGATGTTCTGTTATAAAATTTAAATTACATTTTAGTTTAACTTTTTTCAAAAAACAGAACGGTTCTTTTCAAAAACGCGTTTTCCACGAACAACCGCCATATTTTGTATTTAGCTGAACTCCTGGCTCGTTCGCTGGACTAATGAGGTTTCTGTTGGTGGCTCACATTGAACTGTCGCACTGCAAGATATCAAATAGAAAGAGAGTTTTTGGGATTTTGTGAAACAACCACTAAACTCGCCATAAGTTATTAAAAAGGTATGTTAGTCAAAAATATTTCTATATTATTAAAAAAAAATACTGTTAACTATAAAACTTACATACTTTTCATTACTCAGTTTCCAAATTGCTCCTTTTGACAGTGCAGTAATAGAACTATTAACTCTTCAATAATCCTATTTGTTTGTTTTTTTTAACTGAGCTTTTTGGTAAGCTTCTACAATTAATGTAAAGAAAGAAAATTACGTAATATGCGAGATCCCCGGTCTCGCAAAATGTTTCGTCACCTCTAGCAAGACAGAGACGAGACCAACGAAAATGTGAGACGAGAGTCAAACCCAGTTACAGATTATTTTTATATGAAATAAACTAATTGGTTGTACCAACCCAGCTAGGATTACTAACGTAAGAAAAACGTTGCGTTGACTCTAGAATGTATTTTTATAACCGGGAATCGAGAATGTCAAGGAAGCTACTACCCGCCGTCATATTCATGACTTTCCGTGATCCTTTTGAATTATGAATGCGTCTGTTCAAGGCAAACCGCCGCGCTGTTGGTACAAAAAATTTAAGTTATTTTATATTGTGCTTGGAAAGAGACCTTTTTACGTGATTTGAGAACCTGCTTCATGTTGCAGATTTACACAACAAAAACATTTTTTTTTATTACTGCGTATACGTTGCCCCCCGTAAGATGATGTTCTATCTTATTATTTTTTTATAGGTGTGTTCAGATTATTTGTTGCGTTTAGATTTACTAATACATTTCTTTTTTTCACAACTCAACAAAATATGTATGTTTGAACTGATTGAAACAAATGTTTAAGTAAATTATGTATTCCGACATGTGAACTAGTCTGGCCATAGAATGATTTGATACACTGTTCCAACTTATCTTAGTACCGGTAAGACATACAAAAGTAAAAGCTAAATACAAAATTGTTAATTTGATTTTGTTCAATTGTAACATTTTAATGTATACAGGGCGTTTATGTTACCCTGCCCAAATATTTACTTTCTTAATTTAAATAGAAAACTTAAGAATGGAACCATCATCTGTTTATGTTATCTATGAGCAGACCGAAGGCCAAAGGCCTAAGTACTAGCTACCGTGGTTGCTTTAATTGAAGATAGGGAAAGTTATTTGATGCGGATTTGAAAGGAGAGGGAAAGACATTTACTGATCGGGACACTCTGGGAAAAAAAGAGCAAATAAAGTGGGAGGATGCTGGTTTTTACAGGTCGACGCTGATGTCTCCTTGACAGGAAAAAACTTACAAAAGTAAAGTATTTTATTCTTCAGGTAAATCATTGTTTGATTTCACCAACAGACAACGCGGCAGTAAGGCATCAAAAGCTTCGCCTCTTACTTGCGAGTGTTCTTAGATAAGTTTGCCTAAAAAAAAAACAAAATAAAGGAAGTAATACGCCATTTTCTAAATATCGTAATTGATATCACATCACAACACATTAAAGACTAAGACATTAAGACGATTTTAAATAAGTAAATATGCTAATATAATATATAGGATGTCCGAAATATAAGCACATATCTCACATTCGTGCCTGTTTCATCTAAACGGTTGACCTTGGTTGAAAAAAGTAAATACCCCGAAGAAACGTCTATGTTCCCTGTAAAGACTGGTAGTAGACACAATACCAAATAAATAATCAATTAAACAGCAAGTACTCTGTACCACAACGTGTGAAAGAGACTTTTGTTTCTAGGAATAATCATTACGTTCAAGGCTGTAATGTACGTGCAATTTTTAAAATTAGTTGAAAGTAAAATATGTTTTATTACTTCTTAACTGAGATTCTGATAAAAATCTAAATTTATTTTATAGAATATGACACTTAGCCCATTACCGAAATTGCCTTGAATGCACGGACAACAAATGGCTTTTATCACGGCGAGCTATCGTAGAGACGACAGTCGTTTAACACATACTGTTATATTTTTCATTTATAATAATGTTTACTAGATAATGTTGTACTCTTCCAGACCAAATAATGTTTGCTTTATAGACCAAAAATAAATTTGCCAATACTTAACAAAAAAATCGGTAAATTTCCTTTACCCGGAACTTCCCTCATTATGAATATTTTCTTAGGAAAGTGTGCCCAAATTTAATTCCACACATAGTCATTTAGTAACATATATACATATACTGTCTTTCCAAATATTTATATTGGGCGCCATTTTGTTCCACCATAGTCGAATTGTACCAATATTTAAGCAGTTTCTATCTACGCCACACTTGACTTTTGAACATAATTTAAAATAAATTGAATAAGTAGTTTTTGCACTAGTTTTTTTAGGACCACCATTTTGTTCGGTCATGTTGAATTCGTACAAGTTTATTTCTACAACACATTTAAATTTTGTGAAAAATTTGAACTCAATTGAATAAGAAAAATTTTTTACGCTGATTTTTGAAACCTTTTTTTATTTGGTCTCCATTTTGATCAACCATTTTGAATTTGTACCACTATTCTACTATAGCGCACTTAATGCTTGCACAAAATTTGAAATTAATCTAACAAACAATTTTTCGGGCTCATTTTTTAACTTTTTTATTGGGCCGCCATTTTGGATTCATTTCTATTAATACTTGATTTTTGTGCCATAATTAAGTAATTTGTATTATTAGTTTCTTAGTGATAAATTTTTTAACAGTTTACCAGGCCGGCATTTCGTTCCATATCGGATATTTAGTAAAATGTTACCAAATAATTCCCATAAGACCCCCAAAATTTGAAGTCAATCGGGTAAGTAATTTTTTATCTATGCTTCAGTTTGACAGACAGACAGACAGACCGACGGAATTGAGAAAATATATTTTTGTGTACCTAGAAACGCTAAAACTTGAAGCTATGTAAAACCTTGGAGGGGATTTTTTTCATGATAACACACATTTTATTTGGCTGCCATTTTATCCCGCTATCTTGAATTAGTACCACAATTTTATTAGTTCATCACTATATAAAGCTTAATTTTTGCACAAAATTTAAATCAATCTAATAAGTACTGTTTCATACTGATTTTTTAAATAAATATTGTATCAAGCCGTCATTTTGTTCCGCTATCTTCAATTTGCTTTAATATTTTACCAGTTGATCTTTTTTTAGAAAAAGAGAGAAAGATGAAGAGGAAATTATTTGTATCTATCACTTCAGCTAACTCTAAAATGATAGAAAAACCATAAAAGTTATTATTTGTTTTAGTTTTTCTAAAATTGTAGGCTTAGTTGAAATGACAGATAAAAATAATTTTCACTTCATCATAGTCACTTTTTCTCCTCAACAAATTGGTGATGTTAGTTCTTCAATCTGACGTTTCGAATTCGGACAACAAATTTAAATACGGACCTAAATTTTTTAATTCATCATTCGATACCCTTTATAATCCTCAATTAAATTATTAGAAAACATAAACATATCATACCATTTGATTTTCTGAGAAAATGCGTATTATTTGAAGAATTACAAAACAACGCCATCTAGTGACCACTAACAGAATCAATACGGTACAACTAATAGCTCTACGTGAAGAGAAAAAAATAGCGCTTTTTTTCTGAATATAATGGGTTTATCCAAAACAGAGATATAAACGTTTGGAAGAAAAAAAGTTTGACCTTTCCCTACCGCTTTATTAATGAAAAATAGCAAAACTTTGTATATTTGCCTGAAGAATACAATCCTTATATTTTAGACAAACCTTAAATAGAAAAATTCAAGAGAAAAGCGGTTATTTTTCAAACTTGTAAATAATTTCCAGCAGCTTTTCTTGGCCCAGTTACCCATAAATATTTTTTCTCCATAATTATGTGGTCAACGGTTTTCTAGTTATGGTCGGAGACCATGCTTAATTGGACACCCGGTACAAAATTTTAGGTAAATTCGATAAGCAGTTTTTTAGTAGTAATTTTTTGATCGTATCCCATTTTGTCCCGCCAAATTGGATTTTCACCAAAATGTAACTATTCCATCCCCTTATGACCCGGATAACTAATTTTTAAGCTATGCTGGGTACAGAGAGACCGACAGATAGACTGAAGAAATTGAGAAAATATTTTTCTTGCCATTTAGGGATCTTAAAAACCCCGAAGAGTAATTTTTCATGACTTTTTACTCGCCTTTTACGAAGAAAGTAAAAATTAACATAATTCATATCTTCTTATATGAGATAATCAGAAAAAATGCATTTCAAGTTCAATATATGTAAAGCATGCGCATTAATAAACTATTTATCACAAATTTATGAAGTTTGGTATGAAGTTTGTTAATGTTGATTTGTTTTTTTTAGTATAATTGCCTACAAGTGTTATGTAAAAAAAGTCACGCCGTGGAACTAAAAACAGACTAGCTAAATAAAAAAATCATCAGGTCAGCTTGTGTTTATAAAGCTGCCATTCAGGAAGCGAGCCTTGTAGTTTCTGATCAACCTTCTTACCTGGTTTGGATTCTGTGATTTCCTATATTAGAAAAATTCTTTGTGAAACCCATCCAACTGCAGTTTTGAGAAGCTAATTGGTTGAGAAAAAATTAACTAAAATTTTTGACTTCTTTGCTTTTATGTAAAATAATTACTTTGAGAACACTTTTAAAGTCGCTAATTTTACTTACAATTACGATTCTGTAATTGAATATTTGTAAGAAAAATTAGGAAAAATAAAAGAAAGAGATTAACTGTGTAATAAATTTTTGGTCATCATATTTTCGTTAGATTTTAAAAAAATCTTGTATAGTATCAACATATTCTATGAAGCAAACATACCTGTTTGAACGGTTTGGAGAAGGAAGCAGGAAGTATTCATGCAGAGAAATGAATGTACGAAATAGACCTGAGGTGACTGAATAAAATGGAAAAGTCTAATAGAGATTTGTATTTAGCAATGAACGAAAGCTAAAGGTTAATTATGGCAGTACACTAGCGTTTATGGTGTGCAAATTGTTAGTTGATAGTGAAAAAATACATTTCTGAAAAATATAAGTAATGATTTAAGGAGTAGAGAGTTTCAGTTTGAATATTGTTTATTGGAAAATCAAACATAAATCTAAAGCCTAATAATTGTTTTTTACTATAATAGAAAAAGGTACTTTATAGGCAATAGAGAAACCAGAAACCACTTTATTATTTTTAGTATAAATATGGCCGAAAAAATATGCTAATGTCACCTATATGACGAAGACGTCCTTTTACCACAGGCAGTTACATTAATTATCATTAATATTTATGATATTTTAAATACTACTTTAATGAAATCTCCGGAATATGCTATTAATTTAGTTAAGAGGATTAAATGCATGGTGGTTCCAAATTCGACTACCTGGTCATTTTGTGTCCACATTGATCATAAATGACCTTTTAATGGTTTCTAAAAATATAGACAGTTTTGAAATACATAAACTCTACGTAATGCACATTTTAGTTAAAGTATGTCCTAACTATTTAATAATATATAGATAATTTTTGGGAATTTCTTTTTTCTTTCACAACTATACCCTCAGGTCATACCTTGATGTTATCTCAAATCGGAGGATCAAAATCAATTAAAAACTACTTAGGTAACTATTAATTCTAAGTAACTAATAGAAGCAACGTTTTAAAATATGTACCGGGCCATTCGAAAGTTTTACAGTGTTAATTTAACTCTACTAAATAACATTGTATTTAATGAAGACAAAAACTGTTTTATTCTTTTGCAACTTAAATACATTTCGAAAAAATCGTCGTACATTTTTATATGTGTTGAAGTTAAAAAATTGTTGAATTATGCAGAAAAAAACATGATTAAATAAATGTTTTTGTACCTTGATTTACCAACACCATGTGAAGTTTTCTGAATGCATATGAAATGTAAACATAATTTGACGTTTTGTATTTTAATTTACCTTGACATCTCTATTCTTGTTAAAGATTCTGTAGAAAAATTTACCGATTTTGGATACCATATGTTAATTGAAAACAAAATAAAATAAGATGCTATTTAGCAATACCGCCAAATAACTTACATCGTGAGGAATAACTACACGTTGGTCCATGACCTTAAATCCGCTTGGACTTCCACCAATCACATTACTTTAGAGTGCACTCGTATTCCAAATCTGAGTTTCGACGATTTGAAATGTTATTTCATGGCTTTAATGATGGTTTATAGCTTTAATGGTGGTTTTATCGACGAACCTGGGGTAGCCTAACGAGATAAATTCACCTAACGGTATAAGTTATGCTTATAAAAAATCCTTGTTATAATATAGGCTCGGAATTTTGATGGCGCGGTACCGCGCGCTTTCTTTACAGCACAACCTAAGCAATCCTAACCTAACCTAATCAGCATTTTTATTAATCATAAGTTTTGTTAAAAAGTCATCCGCCTGAACGGAGATCCAAACACATATGCGCTGCATCCGAGTATTCTTCCACTGAGCTAGGAAACCCATGCTGCCCAATATTCAACAAAACTCGTCTATACTCCGCGGAAATAAATGACAAACCAATAGGAACCACAATGAACAATCTGTGTTGTGATTGGTAGAAGTCCAAGCGAATACAAATTTTTTTCACATTGATCTCTAATCTATGTGTAATGTCTAGTTCGCAGTTGATAAAAAATTCTCGGGACCAGTAATAGATCTCGAATCCTTTTGCTACGTAGAGTTCTATGGGGTTTAAATTTGAGCTGTAAGAAAACTTTCTAATAAAAACTGGATTGGTATTATAAAGAAATTACATTAAAAATTCTAAAATTTAGTCAGGCACTTCCATACTTGTTACCGTGTAAATGGGATTTACCAAAAATTAGGAGGTCCAACCAAACTGCTGATTGATGTCAATATGGCTGCCGTACGACTGTCATTGTTTTCTTCCATATGAGTCCTTGATAATTTAAAAGCAAATTTCAAGGATTTTTATACATATTTAGTGCATTTTTTGTACAGGACCATTTTTTTATAATTATGTGTTTGCTTTAAACTTAGTTATGACAAGTGAATACTTTTTGAAGCTTTTGCGAGGACGCCTAAGTCGCCGAGCGGTGCAAACAAAATATTTTTAGAATTAAAAATTAGATCCAAAAGACTTTCCCCCAGTGATAAATATGGATATTGTTAGTTATCTAGTTGTTCAATTTAAATAAATTACGTATATCCAAGTTAAACTTAGTTCAGTCTGCGTGCTTAATATTTTGTACTGCACCCAGCACATATATATTTTTTTTATAAATAAAACATATATAAAACAAACATGTTTTTATTTAAATAAATTTTAAAATTTTAAATAAATTATTTAAATAAATTGTCATGCATGTTAGAGTGAAAAAATATATAAAATGTAAAGAATGAATATAATAAGAATAAAAAGTTATGTCTTTACAATAACCTGATGATGAGTGTAAAGGAACTAATTTTTTTTTCAGAGTAATGAAACTTTTACTCTTTACTAGACTTAAAATTACTTATATGTAGAAAAAATGTAATTATATACCTGCACTCTAGGACAGGATTATACTGTCGAGACCCTAAAAAATTTAGTTCCCATCTTATTTTTTGAGAAGTTATTGAAAAACTCAAATTTTGAACTACTTACTTGTAATCCTGAGTCTGGAATTTCCACCTTTCATAATTTAATAAATTTAAGAACTTCCATCCTGAATACATAACAAGATGTTTTTTCATTCGGTCATAGGAGAGACACCTTTTTGGTAAATCTTAGCTTTAAGTAAGTAATAACCCTGGACTTATATGGTTATGGTAGCTTCATTTATACATACAAAAAAATATGTAAAAACTGTTACAGCTACCACAATCTAAAAATCATACTTTATTTAGTTCCTAAACTATGTAATAAAATTCTACATACGATGAATTCGTAAGTTTAAGATAGAACGTAAAACGAAAATTGTATTACTTGTATAATGAATTTAAGTAGGATTACCTCGCTTTCCCAAAAAAAAAAAATTCATAATGGTAACAATTATTACTCCTAATTATTTAAGTTACTATTTATAAAACATAAAACAATAATACAGCATTGAAATATGTAAAGGTACAAAATGTAATATAACTTTTTCAGACAACGATTAGAGATATCTTTGATCAGAGTCTCGACTGAAAATCGTAATAATTGTTAACTAGCTAGATTAATTTTAGTTTTTTAATAAATGATTAATATGACATGTTTGGCACGAACTTGGCCTAATTTAATTTAGTAGTACATAAATCTTCTTATTATTACAGTAATCCACTTCAGCCGCATCGTCGAAAGTTCATTCAATCGTTTTTATTATCTAAAATTGAATTTTTTGAACTTAAAAATAAAACTAATATTGCCTTTCATCTGCCCACTACCACAATTTGCAAACCACAAAAAGAAGGCATTTTAAGGTAAAAAAATAAAAATAAATAACAAAAGTCCCTTATTCTTCTGTATAAAAAATCTATGACCCCTGTCTGAATATGGTCCTGCAATGCCGCAGGCGCAACGATCCATTTTAGTCAAAAGGCGATAGCGATTTCGCTTTTTTTAGAGCTCATCTGGTCACTGCTAATATGAAAAATATGAGTCTGATTCATATAAAAAATCTATAACTTCTTAGCAATCTTGAAGAAATAACTGTCAAACTTTGCATGAACTTAGTAGTTGATATAAGGGTAAAAGCTATTATATAGATTCAACAAATATTATTTCTCACAGGGATTTATTTTTAATATACTACATGGTTACTAGAAAAAAGCTTGAGAATTTTGCGTTTTCGTTTGCTTGTAGCCCTTGATGAGTTTTTTTAATTTGATATTCAAACTATAACACTCTGAACATTGTATTAAAATTAATTTCCTGCATATACAGTGTGTTTATTTAAGCATCCTCACCTCCACCAAGCCTTTTTTTAATAAATTTTCCAAAAAATAAGATGAAACAAATAGACTGTATAGGATGTACTTAATTAAGATTTACCAAAGGAACACAGTTTTCCTACCTGAGAAAAAAAAATAACGCACTTGTATATGTATAGTTGGGCGCTAAATAAGATTTTTTATGAAAAAATTAAAACTAGAATTATAAAACAGAAGTAGATTTGCCCATTTTCGACCATTTTTTGACGCAAATGCCGTCACATATAATGTTTTTATCCACAAAATGGATCTTTACCGCCTTGCATTGATCCTTTGTCTATGTAACTGCAAAATTTGAAATGGTAAATCGTACCTTTGTCTTTGTATTTCCGCAGCGCGTGAACCATTTTGAACCCATTTTTAACCAAAATGTAATTTAAATTGCCTATACATAGCACATTTTTTTGAAGTCGGACGCGCAGGAAGTTTTTTCTAATACGTAGGTACCATTTCATCTTACTTTGAACATGACTAGACTTTGTCGCTGATTTTTCACATTTTTCATGCAGTTCTCCCTTAAGTCGTATGAATTTGCTAAGAACATAAACAAATGAACGTCGCAAAGCTGTCATAAATTGACAACTTTGGTTTTTTTTTTAAATGGAACACCCTGTATATTATGCCATATTTGATATAACATACCCCAGGTCTATCTATCTCCGTCCCTGAAATATATGACATAATTTATAGGGTGTTCCATTTTTTAATATTTGTACCAGTTAAACTAAAAAAATTAAAATTCTTTGGAAAAATACATTTTAATTCAACTGGTACAAAATGTTATTTTATAAATAACAATCATTAATAATACTATTGATGTTTGAGTTTGTAATACCAAAATAAAAAAAATAGAAATCAAATTTTCGATGCGCCCCCATTTTGTTTTGTGGCATGACAGTAACTTCAAATTTTAAGAATGAAATAGGAGTAAAAAGACCTTTTAAATAAGGTATCGCTCGACCGGCCATTTAAATATTTTTTTCGCAAATGGCGGCCAGCCTTTATTATAGAAGATTTGTTTTTTATTTACTTTAAAACGTTGTAAATACTTTTTTTGAAGGTCGGGTTCAAATATTAAGCCGTTCTCGAGCTAGAGGGTGGGAGTAAAATGCAAACTTAGAATTTGAGGTCTTTTTAGAGTCACGACTTCATATATATTCCTGAATAACTTCGGAACACGCAAAATGCTGCACCTGATTTTTTTAAATGTGACTAATATATTACTGTGCTACAAATTAACATAATACTCGAGGTGTGGGGAAACGTGGCTAACTGCTAAAAGTTTCGTCAAACTTAAAGTTTATTTATTTTTTTCAATTTTTTCAAAAAATTTCAGTTGTTAAATCTACTTGAGATAAGCTTTCCAAAAATGTATAATAGTGTGTATTTGTTTACAAAATTCAATAAGATATTTACTTCTAAAATAATACATAAAAAGAATGCATTTTTGATATGCCTTTGTTGTCCATAGTGCGCTGTAGGAAGGAAATCGCGATCGCCGTTAAACTAAAATAGATCATTGCGGTATTGAATACATGTTGAGACGGTGATCATACTATTCTTGTAATGACGTTGATGTAACGAGAAATAAACATAAATTAATAACATATATTTTTGACAATATTGCAATTATTTAAGTTTAAGACAGTAGAATGGAACCAAAAATTGTTAATTTTCCAGTTTTTAGAAGCTTGGTTTTCAAAATTCTTTTTATCGAAACAAAAAATTTTGATGAAACCTTATAAATTTCATAATAATTTAAAAGTATGTACAGAATAGCAGCAACCCCTCCGCAACATCAGGTGTAAATTACTTCGTGTAATTAAACGATACCCAGTAAAGTTATGCGGTGGAGCTACGGTTACATGGTTTCGCTGCAAGCAAATTTTCAAAACTGGTAAAACAAAGAAAATAACCTTCAGATTCCCGAACAAAAATTTTGAGAACGTTGCCCTTTAATAATTACGTACATAAACGTAATGAGTCTCTTCCTGTTTTTACGCGGAACTAATTGAAACAAGTTTAGAGAAGGCTACCTCGTTGGCGTTGCATTGAATTATTTATTGTAATTTCAGATAATTTCTTAGAAGGATTTATGCAGATAATCAGTGAGACAAAAAACTACTTCAATTTATTCTTAATTACTAATAAGATATAAAAAATGGTCAATCTCCTTTAGTATAGTAAAGTAGACCCTATTTAGTTCCACACACAGTTATTTAGTAACACATATATAATTTGTTTTTTTTTTACTTTTATAGCTTGAAAGAAGTATTCAAGAGGGAATATCCAGTTAAGTTCCTTTCCTGATTGGTTTTACTTAATTACTCTGAAGTCCCTTCAAAACAAATCTTTCCTTTTGCCTAGAAAAGTGAAAGATACAGGGTGGCTGGTATGTATGGAAATGATCGATTATTTCCAAAAACAACAGAGCTAGCAAGAAATGTCAAATAAAAATGTTTTAAGATTTTTGAAAATTTTCTGGATTTAACATTTTTGCTAGCTATGTTGCTTTTGGAAATAATCTACCGATTCCATACGAAAGCCGTTTCGGGTAAAAGAACTTTTTATTACATAGTTTCTTCAAACATTTTGATATGTCGCTATTTTATTCTGCCATATTGGATTCGCAACAGTTTTGTGTCACACTTGATTCTGGGCAACATTTAAAATCAACTTTTACACTGATTTTTTAAAAACTCTATTAGACGGCCATTTTGTCTGGACAAGTTGAATTCATACCAACATTTTGCCAGTGATCTGCTTATACGAATAATAAAGGTTTTTAAGCAGATATTTTATTTGGCCGCCATTTCCTTCTTTCTTCATCTTCACATTCTTGGGCAAAATTTGAAATCAATCGAACAAGTAGTCCTTTTAGAATGATTTTGTAAACATTTTACTAGGCCGCCATTTTGGGTTCATACCAATATTTTAAGAGGTCATTCCTATGTCATACTTGATTTTGATGAAAAATTTGAGGGGGATTGAATTAGTTTTCTTACACTGATTTTTTAAATATTTAATAGGTGCAATTTTTGGTGATTCTCACAAAAGGTTTTGAATAAGGCATAGCGTAAGGGTTTGTTCTTATTGAAAATTTGTCAGATGACAAGAATATGGCGTCTCGTATACTGCTGTTACGAGATGATTGATATCCTTTTATCCTATACTACGCCATTATGGTGAGTTGTCTGTACTCAACATGTGTTATAAACTTATATCATTATCATCCGCATTTTTCACCTACTGTTAAATATCGGCCTAGATAAAATTAGATAAGTTATAGGTATGATAGTTTTCGAGGAAACACCGATTAGAAAAGTCATATCGAACAAACATTAATGCGTTTCTGCATAAAACGAATGTAGAAAAAAAATTTAAAACTGAATTTTGTACGTATAAAACCTGCAAAACTATTAATATCCAAAAGTTTGGCAAATGATTTATCATATAAAATTAAGAAAAAAATGTTATATAGCTAGAGGTCCGCAAACACTTAGTTTTTAAGATTCAAGGTGTTAAAATATTTTTTGTTTTTTCATACACCTTTCTAAAGAATTCCAGATACCATTTGTTACACGGTATACTTGAACTAATGTC
Organism: Kuschelorhynchus macadamiae; assembly: GCA_030620095.1. NCBI lineage: Eukaryota > Metazoa > Arthropoda > Insecta > Coleoptera > Curculionidae > Kuschelorhynchus > Kuschelorhynchus macadamiae. The sequence continues at coordinate 392,603 of JAUTXW010004088.1, forward strand.
AATAAAACAAGGTATTATTTCTCCCTTCCAAAAAAAAAATGCATGCATTTGCGAACCCCCAGAATTTGGACATGAATTAATTTACACATTGTATAAGATACACGTCATTACGTCTACCGTCGCACAATAACATTTCTTATGTATAACCTCAATAGTTTTTAAGATATCTGCAGTTATTAAATAGACAGCTTCATTATAAAGCAATAATGATAAAGCAATTGCCAATATTAATCCAATTAATTGTGGTTTTATCCAAAGTAAAAAGGTGCAATTAAAAACATAATGCAGAAGGGGGCTCTGTACTCGATATCACGACAGCCCCACTACGGCCATGTAAAGGATGATTAACTATTAACTAGTTTCTAAAAGAGAAAATAGACTATTTTGGACCTATTCATGGAAAACCTCAAATAACAAATACCTAGTACCCTACGTTATGCCTGTAAAATACTATTAAATTAAAGGCAAATAATACCTTGACCTAGCAGTCAAAAGCAATCATGATAATGTTTTGTTTATATAAAATGTAAAAACTTATAGATAAATATGCGAAATTTTAATCATCATAGTAATAGTGTATAGTGTCATAAAGCAGTTGAATCCATAGTCATCATCATCATTGCTAATATCTCAGTAAACTTGGGCATATAGAAGTATAGACAAAAAATATTCAGACTTTAGTTTTAGTGTTGCAGTATATGGAGCGTCAATTAAATTTAATACCGAAATGTACGTTTTAAACGACAAAATAACAGACATGATAATATTTCGAATTAAATGGAGGACGACAGTCATTTATCAAATCTCCAAATACTTTCATCTGCACCAATCCGGTAACATTATTAAATTTCAAATATGTTAGTTCTAAAGAAAAAGGCCGGCTGGTTAGAATTTTTTGTTTCACCTGGTATATTTTTTAAATGCTAGTGGACTTCTGTTATGTGGTTTTATTAGGTATATTGCTTTCTGTTAATCCCAAGAGCAATAAAAAAAGTTGTTTCCTTGTGACCATGGATACTGATTGATAAGCAATCAGGGTCAGACGCGGTATCTACACTTTCAAAATTAATTTATTTAGATCATATTCAGTGCAGGTGAAATATGCATCCCACCTAAGATGGCAAAATTGTATTTTGCATCACAAGCTTAGAAATAAAGTTATGCAAATACTTGCATTAACCAACAATATCTTCATTAAATACTAAAAGAAATCTTGGTAATGCAACAGCATTCGCTTTCTTTTCTTGGAGGTTTTAGCTAATCAATTTATAATCATCAGCGTCTTAGCTATTAACAGAAAATATACGTTTGTTCAAGAATGCAGTTTTCCTTTCACAAAATTAGTATTGCCTTAAATAAATGTCGTTTCTTCCATTATGTTCGTTTGTATAAGCAACTGCATGGGACAGGACTACTTATATACTTAGTTTTCCGCAAGAATGTAAGGTGGGACCGTGACAGTGGTGTAGTTGTAAAATTAATATTTGTTAATGAGTATACATTAAGACAAATGTAATAACAAATTCACACACAAGAGAGGTGCGAAAGGTAAACTTTCTGCCAAGGGTTAATATCTCAAGATATGTATAACTAAAAAAATATTATTAAAGATTAAAAACCAGACTGCGATTGTGAAAGATGTGTATGAGCGGGGGATTCCGCTCATAGAACGGAGATACTGACCATCAAACTAATAAAGTGCCATATTTATTGTTCTATGTATAACCTCTTTCTAAAAAAAACTTATTTAATTTCTTTTTAAGCTGAAGCTTGAGGAAGATTAAGATATCTTGTTTTAATATTTATTCATATCTAGAACACAATGTACTTATATAATAATTGCATACGAACCCTAACAGTTTCCCTACAAGAATTTTTTTTTACGTTTGACAAAATGGCGTACCACTTTTGCAATTTTAAAGCAAACGCAGGATTCGTGTATGAACCTATTGATACCTCATTTATGTAAATCGGTCTTAGTCTAGTTTGTAGGTGGTCACAAACAAACATACATACATTCACATAATCCTAGGCACACTGTAAGAAATGAAGTAATTCGAAAATTTCGTCAATTTATTACTTACCTCGTAAAAGGAAATTTCTGCAATCGTGAAAAAATCACACCAGGTTTTTAGAGATCTTCACCTTTTAGGGTCCCTAAATGCCAAAAAAACATGTTTACTCAATTCCGTCGCTATGTCTTTCTGTACACAGCATAGCTCAGAAACTACTAATCCGATTTACTTCAAATTTTATTCAAAAATCAAGGGTCAAAAGGGGATGAAATTGTTACATTTTGGTAAAATTCAAATATGAAATTTTCACAAAAATCAAGTATCACACAGACATCAACTGGTAAAATTTTGGATCAGATCCAAGATGGCGAAACAGCTTAGTAAAATATTTAATAAATCAGCACGAAAAAACTACGGTCAAATAAAACGTTTGTTATCGTGAAAAAATCCCCTGCAAAGTTTTACATAGCTTCAAGTTTTAGTGTTTCTAGATGCCCAAAGACATTTTTTTTCGATTCCGTCGGTCTGTTTGTTGATCTTTCAGTCTATTGGGGCATAGCTAAAAAAACTACTTACCTGATTGATTTCAAATTTTGGTCAAAAATTAAAGGTCTTGTGAGAATAACCTGGTAAAATTTTGGTAAATATCCATTATGGTGAAACAAAAATGCTGGCTTGGTGAAATGTTAAAAAAATTATTATTAAGAAACTTATTATCCAAATTACCTCAAAAAGGGCACAAAAACCAATTGTTACGTAGAAATAAACTGGTAACATTTTCGTATGAATTCAAAATAACAACCAATAAAATAGTTAAATAATCAGCCTGAAAAAAACTGAGGTACGAATTCAAAATGGAGGCCAAAAAATTTTTTTAAAAAAACAACGTAAAAAATTATCTTATCTAATTCACTTTTTCACAAAAATTGGTTAGAATCCAATATAGTAAAACAAAATGACGTCCTATAGAAATACTTTCAAAGATGGTATATATGTATATGTGATAAGTGACTTCAAGTTTTAGTTAAAAATTAAGGGTAATGTGGGAATGACTTGGTGACATTTTGGTAAAAACCAAATTGGCGGCCTGGTGAAATGTTAGAAAAATTATTACTAAAAAACTAATTATTTAATTTACCTTTAATTTTGCACAAATATCAAATGTTACACATAAACTGGTAACATTTTGGTTCGAATCCGAGATGGCGGATTCAATTTTTTAAAAAAACAGCCGGAAAAACTACTTATTTATTCTAATTTTGTGCCTAGAGATGAACTTGTAAAATTGTGGTACGAATTCAAGACAGCGGAACAAAATGGTGGTCAAATAAAATGTTTAAAAATTCTTCCTAAAAAAAATTTCTCAGGTAACTGACTTCACATTTTGCACACAAATGAAATGTGATATACGAATTCAACATGACGAAACAAAATGACTAAAATCTACTTATTCTATTTATTGTAAATTGTTTCCAAAAGTCAAGTATGGAATGGGTAGGTCTGGTAAAACATTGGTACAAATCCAATATGGCGGAACAAAATGACACCCAATAAAAATGTTTGAAAATACGGTTCTTTACGGTGTGTTACTAATGACTATGTGCAGAACAAAATTGGATACACTTCACTTTTCCTAATAAAAGTAAAGATTCATAACGAGGGAAATTCCGGGTAAAGGAAATTTAAAGAATTTTTCAAATATGAATATGAAAATACATACAGAGATAAAGCTGCAATTTAAAATAAATTCAGGCTATAATGGGTGCGTAAAAAATACGTGGCACATAAAAGTTACATTTTATTTAATGGAATGAATACTCTACATTTTATTGCGTATTTGAATCCGGCATACAAACTTAGAACAAATTTATTAAAGGTTACCTTGTGAAAATAGCGATTATATTTCAAAGAGTGAATGATATCTAACATAATCAGGGTATATATATATATATATATATATATATATATATATATATATATATATACAGGGTGGTGCAACCAAGATGGGGTGGACGATTGTGGGCAAACGGAGAGGAATTTAAAAAAAAAAATTGGGATATGATTGATAGTCAAGAACGCTGTGTTTTAAAATTATACCCATTATACAGGGTGGTCTGAAAAGTTCGTGGTGAACCAAACTTGTGTTTTTTTAAATGGGATACCTGGTATATTATTATTTTAGTTGATTCTCCTATTCGTTGCGATCATTTTGATATGAGGTTAGTTGGGTCTAAAATTTATACCAAGGGAATGGGACGAGGTTAAAGTGGAAAAAAGGGTTATACTCCGGCCATTTTTTGAAAACAATTGAAGCAGGTATGAAAAAACCAAATATTCTATAAAATGTATTGTATCTAGGACTACAATAACCGCTTGTAAATCGTTCAAAATTATTCACTGTTATACAGGGTGGTCAAGTTTTGCAAATTTACCTTGGATTGAATTTTTTAAAATTAAACACCCTGTATATTTTACTTTCATGTTAAAGATAACATTACTAGCTTTCAGAAAATACCATATTTGATACCTTTCTGACCAACAGTTTTTCAGTAAATTAGCTGTGAAATCAAAATTTCTTCATTTTAACACGAATTACTCTGAATTCACGTTGTTTAGACAATTTAATATTAGGAGGCTATAATATCATCATAAATTGAACAAAAGATTGACAGTCCTGTCAAAACAGCAAAGGGTCAGAATATTGTCATCAGTAAATAAATAAATATTGTTCTTTGATGATGCGATGCCGAAATAAAAACAAGATAGAAGCTTTTGCAAGTTTATCATAGAGATTTCAAGAAACAGAAAATGTTGCTTTCAAATAACGTAAAGTAATTAATAAACCAGTTACCAATGAAGATAATGCTTTGACAGTATTAATAACAGATCTTTTTAAAAAAAAAATAAATTTAATATAAATCAACAAAAACAATGTAATTAAAACTTATAAAAGATGTTCAACTAAACCACCGTTTTGCTGAAGGCACATTTCGAGTCTATCCATAAGTGAAAGTTTCACTTTTCTCAAAGTCAGGTCTGAAATGTTGCGAAAACTGCTTATTATTCTCAACTTCATATCTTCCACTGTGGTTGGAACCTTTTTATAAACTTCTTCTTTAACATGTCCCCATAAAAAAAATCTAGTGGCGTTAAATCGGGTGACCTCGCAGGCCACTTAACTGGTCCATTATTGAGAAAATGTCTTACATGCCTATGGTAATGCGGGGGTGCTCCATCATGTTGGAACCATAAAGAATTTCTTAACATTAAAGGTAAGTCTTCGAGCAATACGGGCAACTCATTTCTCAAAAAATTTAAATAGACTTCTCCCGTTAAATGCTCTTCAAAGAAATATAGTCCTATAACATGAGAGCCAATTATACCTCCCCAAACATTAATTGACCATTTATTTTGATGGTCCACCTGACGAATCCAATGTGGATTTTCGGTTGAATAATAGTGCATATTATATTTGTTAACCAAGCCGTTGCTTTTAAAAGTTGCTTCATCTGAAAACAGCACCTTATCTACAAAACCTGGATTATCCCAAATTGTATTTAAAAACCAAATTGAAAACTCTTGTCGTTGGACGTAATCGCGATCATACAGTTCTTGGTGTAATTCAATGTGGTAGGCATGATATTTATGTTGTTTCAGAATCCGTTTAATACTAGTGCGTTCAATATCAGTAGCTCTCTCAATTTCCCTGGTACTTGTGTGTGGATTTTCTTGCACTGTTAATAACACTGTCAAACTATTATCTTCATTGGTAACTGGTTTATTAATTACTTTACGTTTCTTAAAAGCAACATTGCCTGTTTCTTGAAACCTCTCTAATAAACTTGCAAAAGCTTCAGGTCTTGGTTTTTTTTCGGCATCGGGATATCGTACCGCATAAACCCTGCTTGCTAGTAAAGGGTTTTTTTGACACTCGCCCAACATAAAAGTCATGTTTATCAACTCTGGAGTACTCAAACTCATTGTTACTTACCAATTTCTCAGCCTATCGTCAAAAAACAATGATAATTGATGCCAATTCTCTGACAGTTTGCGGTTTTGACAAGAATGTCAATCTTTCTTTTCATTTATGATTATATCATGGCGTCCTTATATTATAGGTAGTCAATTTAAGCAACGTAAATAATACCGTTTCTGTTAGAATGAGTAAATTTTGGTTTTACGGTTAGTTTACTAAAAAACTGTTGGTTAGAAAGATATCAAATAAGGTATTTTTTGAAAGCTGGCGATGTTATCTTTAATATGACAGTAAAATATATGGGGTGTTCCATTTAAAAAAATTCAATCCAAGTTAAATTTGCAAAACTTGACCACCCTGTATAACAGTGAATAATTTTGAACGACTTACAAGCGATTATTGTAATCCTAGATACAATACATTTTATAGAATATTTGGTTTTTTCATACCTGCTTCAATTGTTTTCAAAAAATGACCGGAGTATAACCTTTTTTCCACTTTAACCTCGTCCCATTCCCTTGGTATAAATTTTAGACCCAACAAATCTCATATCAAAATGATCGTAACGAATAGGAAAATCAACTAAAATAATAATATACCGGGTGTCCCATACTTGTAGTAGCGGCTTGAACCTCGGCTCTAAGTCGTTCTACATTTTCATACGTCTTCCAATAGACTTCATCGTCAATAAAACCCTACAAGAAAAAATCCAACGGAGTGATGTCAGGAGATCGGGCAGGTCATTTTATCGGACCATTAGTAACGATGAATTTATTCTGGAAACGTTAGATATTCCATATTGTTCCGAGAATAATGGTGAAGCGCCTCATCCTCCCTGAACCAGATATTGTCGTTTTCTACCAGAGGAATGTTGTCAAGAATATCTTCTATATCATTATTCAAGATCTGGGAATATCCTTCTGAATTTAAAACACCTTCATAATTGATTGGTCCGATAATCCGTGTTCCTAAAATACCTCATTAAATCCAAAGCGATGTGGGTGCCTGGATGTTCATAAACGACGTTCATTTTTTGTTGACCAGTAATGTCAATTATGTTGATTAATTATTCCATTATTAGAAACATGATTTTCATCAGACCACAGAATAGTATTTGGAAATTCGCGATTTTCATCACATATTCTTGTCAGCCACTAAACAGGGACTAAACTATGACATTTGACTTAGGAACATTGTGCTCTTTTTCGATTGACCTTAATCCAGTAGTATCTTCTTCCTGTACAGCTAACAAAACCTTTAATGTTTGTTCTGGATTGTTCGTATTTACCCTATGCAACATTGGTTTTTGAAATGCGCCATGTTCCTTCAGATTTTGAAAGGTCTTTTGAAAATAGACCTATAGTTGACGTCGCTCCGGATATTTGAGCAAATATTGCCTTTCAGCCTCGAAACAATTATTTTGGCTTTCAATATAAAAACAATTGGACATGTTGTTATATACATAGAATGTCCAATTTTTCTTCATTCGGAAAATGTGCCATCATTAAAAAACATCCACACTATCACAAAACAAGAACACGTTTAAATTTAATCTGTATTATCTGATTTAGAAAGAGAAAATTAGAGTTTTTTATGAGTAAAACAAATTTTATCGACTATTTAAAAAAACAAAACTGATAATGGTTGCTAAGAAACGAAACGTCAGATTGAAAATTTGATAACATCAACTTGTAGAGCATGAAAACTAGAAATGGGAATGTGTAATTTACATATCTTTTCAAATAGTGACAAAAAATATAAATAAAATCGGGAAAATTCGGTTTTTCCCAAATATCTTCCCAAGTAATCGGATGTTCTTAGATTTCGAAACATGACATTTTAGGGCAACTTTTCTCTAATTTAATCATCTTTGTATCTCTTCTGGTTTACGAGATCCCTGTAGTGTGCATTCTTATATGGGACACCGTGTATAGAGCAGGTCCAGTAAGAATACCATATTTTTTAAAAAGACTTCTGCTTGAATGCCTTGATTTGTAATAAAAGAACTCTTCCTACGCGTAGAGCCTACCTCCGGAATAATACTCCATACTTTAAGCGTGATACAAAATGCGCAAAATAATAGTATCATAGGCATAATTCCATTATCTGATAGTCCCAATTTACTGCATTATCAACATAAAAGCCCAAAAGTTTTGTCTGAAGAGTTCTTATTAGAAAACTTTCACTTTGGCGGATTCCTTAGGAGAAAAAAGAACTGACACAGTTTTTTATAATTGAGAATAAGCCTATTATCAAAAACCACTGTTCGAAAGCAATCAACATCTCCTGCAACCTCTTGTCAGCCCTAGCCATAGATATTTCTGAACAGATATATGAGTTATAATCAGCAAACATAGTAAGATCAATAGGATTTTCAACAACCATAGGCAGATCATCATCATACCTTTGCGGTACTCCTAACTTGATTTCTAATTTGTTAGATCTTGCATCACCAATATCTACAACTCGACCCATATCTTTAAGATATGATTGTAGCCATTCAGCAATTTTTCCTTTAAACCCGTATCGATTTAATTTAGAGATTAGCAATGTATGGTCAATTAAGTCGAATACTTACTTAAATCCATATAAATAGACCAAAATACTCTCAAGCAGATATCTATAGAGCTGCTCAAGGAATTGCAGTACTGAAACCATATTAACAATTCGTTACAATTCTGTGCACTACAAGAAATGATGACATCTGCTCAAAAACAACTTTTTCAAGAATCTCTGAGACAGAGCTTAATACTGAGATTGGTGGATAATTTTCAACTATTGTTTTATAGGAAATAAAACATCTTAAATACCGCCATCCCGCTTGGCAGTTTTGAAGACATCTGGAAAAATTGCAGATTCAAGAGATATATTTATGAGGTATTTTAACGGCTGAACTATAAATACATTAACTGTTTTCAAAAAGTTTGTAGAAATTTTATCAATTCGAAATGAGTCGGATTTTTAGACATTACAACTTTAGCAATATCGTCTTCAGAGATAAAGGAGAGAAACATTTATCGGTATGTTACTTATATTTTTCCCATTTTTAGAGTTTTTTGTAGAACCAGATATTATATTCCCCACAGTTAAGCTTTTATTTGTTGAAGTAATATACGTACAACATATCATCGGTATGCATTTTTTTTAGCTGATTCAATAACTTTTTTATATAATTTCTTATACAATTTATAATAGTTAGTTAATATGCTATTATTTGTTTGTATTTCGAAACATAAAGGCATTATTTATTTGTGTATTTATATTTTCGGAAATAAAATGGTCGCTTATCCCTACACCACTGTCCCACCTATTAAACAAATAAATCGGTTTCTCGAGGGCCAGCGCGAAGAAACTGAAAATATTATTAAATATAAGTAGAGTCACCTATCGACAAGACTTCCAGTTGGTCGCAAGAAGTGTGTTTGGGTAGGTGAAAGTGCGACGAAGAGCCACCGATAGACACATGCGCAATCTAAAAAGAGACGCACTATAAATATATACCGGGTCCGCAGTCACTTCTTGGCTAGTGACCGATCCATCAGCATGGATGCCAAAAGACTTTGGCTGTGTTTTTTACTGCTGGGAGTAGGTGAGTACCCTTTCGAATTTTTCTTGTATTTTGACGTTTGTTTGTTGTTTTGGTGCAGGATGGTACCCGGTCGCCGAGACCAAGTTTCAAGGTCATCCTGTTAAACAAACTTTGCTCTTTTGTTAATGCTTGCAACTTTGTTATTGATTTAAAAAAACCGGTTTTTTTAGTTTCTTTAGTGGTTGCATTACAACCTCAACCTCACATTTTTTTTTTATCAAACTGTTAATTAGCTTGATACTTGCTTAATACGAGTTTTCTGAAACAACGATATTTACTTTTTTATTAACATAAATTACTTAGTAGAATGTAATCCAACATTTTTAAAATCTTGCGAAACTTTTCGGAGTAATTTAAACTGATATTTTTATTTGTTGTTTGTACTTAAGTTTTTTTTATAACTTTTCAAAACACTGCATTTACTGAACCACTTATGTTTTACTTTAATTTATTTATGTTCTTCAAAAAATAAAATTTACGTTGATTATCGTACACTTTTAGAACATACCACCGGGTAAATATAATAACTTCTTTGGCAAAACATTATGTAACATTGACGACTATTGCATTTAGGATTTTTTATGAATCTTTGCTATTATTTTTTGAACTGGAAATAACATTTGGTCTGTTTAGTTTAATATTATAAACTTATTTTCAGTTATTATTTATAAAAAAACCTATACTTTTCCCATTGTTATTGATACATAGTTCATCATAATCAAATTCAAATAAATAAACATTTAGTAGTTTACGTTCTATGTTCTTAAAATTCACTTTCATTCTTAAAATTATGTTTTAGTACAAATTCGTGACTTTTAAAAATACTGCTTCTTATATTTATCAGGCAACAATAATGTTGGCATATGCTACTTAATTGAATTCTTAACAATTTTGCAGTAAATTAATGTAGTTTCTTTGCTGCCGACAAAAGAGAAAGTCACTGCTGCATGCTATAAGATAAATTTGTTATGTAAATGTATTCTGTGACATTCATGTAAGATACTCGTTCGGCGAAGCAGATAATTTATATTCATATTGTTACACCTTTATAGTCACGTGACCAGTATAAAAATATTAATTGGAAATTCTTCAGTTTTACAGGGTATTCTGAAACAGAACTCATTATGAGGTTGTCATTATCTTAAATAATAAAAGTGTTCGTAATGTCGACGGTCAATTCAGTGACCATATAAATCTTTACAAGATTTTCGACACCTAGAGGCGGGGAAATGGGGATTCTGGCCTTAGAAGGTCTGATACTGGGGAAAGTTGTATGGTCTTTTACAGTATGGAAAATCAAAAAATGAGAATTAGATCATATTTCTGATATATCTTAAATATACCCCCCCCCTCTGTGTATATTTCGAAAATTCGAGTTTTATTTAAAAAAATTAAACAGGCTAATGTGATAAGTCGCTTTAAGATTTTGTTCATTCTTAAATTATTACCCAAATATGCCACTAAAAATTATTAGAGTTTCAGGATGGCGGCCATTCGCAAATGTGTATACTTACCCTAACCTAACCTAAGTATGAGGGGTAAAAATTCTTAATAATAAAACTTAAATGTAATCTAGCATTTACAACAACTCTCTTTTTCATTAAATTTTGTATTAAAAATGGCACCTAGTCACCATATTCATATTTCCTTACATATAGGTAGATAATAAATTTAAGTTTTAATTCTCGATTGGTTTCAAAAAGGGGAGGGGCCACATTGGAGATTCGCATCGTATGTATATATAAAAAACTAAATGCCAAAAAATATATGTTGATAACATTTTATGTACCGTTTCTAACAAGTAAATCATCATAAGAATAAGAACGTTTTTTACAAATTGTAACATTAATTATTCAAACTCAAAATCTGAGTATGCCATGTTTATTCTACACCATACATAAAATCTCGGCTACATTTTTATCTAACCCAGATGTGAAATGACAACTTTTAAGAGTATGACCTGTTTGTTACTACTTCTCGCAATATATTGATTACAAATAGGTCAAAGTTAGTATATTATATATTATTCTTGTATTATATCATTACTATATTTTAAACCCTAAAATTTTCAACTTATTTTAATAAATTTCTGGTGTAAATGCACCAACTGATTTAAAATTCTATGCATGTCAGGAAAAAAAAACGGTTGTTCCCAGTTAGGCTTGAAAACGTGATTGTTTATTACAATTAGCCAGTGGGTATAATTAAACTAAAATTATGACAATGTAACGTTACCTAACGTTTAATACGAGTTTAATTATTTACTTAGTTTTGTCAGTGGTGCTGCCTATTTATTTGCCTGTTGATGTCTACTTTAATTAATTAGTAACATTCTCACATATATTTATTGCATACTATTGGGTATTTTATTATAACTATTTAAAGCAGTATAAGAATAACTGTGGTAACTTATGTGCAAAACTAACAATATCCAATTTGAAACTATAGGAAATTATTATATTTTTATAAACAGAACAGAAATTTTAGCTGTTTTTCAGCTGATTTTCTAATTACTGTCGCCCTAAAATTCCTGTTTTTGTCATTTTTAAAATTCTGCGTCTTTTGTGAAATTATAATGCATTTACTTGCCCTCAAACTGATTGGTATCTTTTTAATCCTGCCCTTTTTTATCGTTTATTGATTCTTTTCCCGTCTTCAGTTCTGCTTCATGTGATACAAACAATTCACCTGATTGGTGAGTCATGGGTTTGCATTTTCAGACATTTTAAATATAGTTTGTTTGGTGGACATCTTTAAGATTCAACAAAAAAAATCCCGGATACTAAGATATTACAAATTTAGATTTAGATCAAGGCTACTTATTGAAAAAGTTAAATAATTTAGGGCAAATTTTACAAGTTAAGTTTAATCCTAACTTAAAGTTCAAACTCCCAAGGGTTGTGCTGTCATTGTTCAGTTTTAAAGTTTATGTTTTTACTAAAATTTCGTTTCTTTTAAAAGGAATTAAATTATTATCTTATAATTTATAATTAATCTCTGTGTAATGTTTTATTAGAAGCGCTGGTTTTTCAATTATTTAATGCCGTTTCTTAATAGTATATAATAATTTCCATTTTGTCTATTTACCTCTTTTGTACTTTTTACAATTTTGTTTATTCACCTCTTTTGTATTAAGAAATTAATATTCCTGCTATAACATTTTACAACAAAAATATTTTATTCGGCGTCACCTTGACATGTCATGGCTGGTGATTATAAAACGTCACAAGCAGTTTTTCAATCTTATATAAAGAAAACATATTTTCATAATATCAGTTTTACGGATTTGATTTGCTGTTCATAAAAACATTAATATAAACCACAAATAGTTGTTACATATTCAAAAATGTTCTTTTCTTCGCTTTTAATTTTTTCTATAACTGAAACACGAAAAAATAAGTCTTAAGGATAATTTAACGCGCATAATTATTGTCAAGTGGCAACCATTTGTTGTCTGCAACTCAACCTTGGGGATACTGGTTTCATGAATATGGGTGCAAAAGTAAAAGTTCTTATTTTATTCTTTGTAAATTGCTTAGACAAATCATTTACCGGAAAGCTACATGTATTGTATTCAACTTTTTATTTGCCTTGATATTGAATCGAGAGTGAGGATATGTTAATTGATTTCTTTAAATATTTACGGTCAATACTTAAAGCTCTGTTAAAAACCAAACCTTAAAATTTTCCTGCTGCATATACACCAAATTTTATTACCATAAAACAAATGCATATTCAGAAAGCTAAGTCCGTATACTAGAATCCAGTGACTTAAAGAAACGTATATTTTTTAAATGTGTATCTGGGTTTTATTTTAACGCAAAGACGACATCTTTTGGTTCGTTTATCTAAATGGCCATTTAGTACGCGAAGATGATCCGCACCAGAGGGTTAGAAAACATACCAGTTAAAGAGAATGAATTGAAGAACTAATAAGTGATTGATGTTCTAAAAGGCAACTTCAAATTAACAGATAGAGCTAGTTATTAAGTTAAAGTCGATTTAACCTGCTTTTTTATACATAATAACTTTGTACCTGATAAACATTTAGGGCAATATCTGAAATATCAGCTTTAATTTACAGCATTTTTAACCCGCTTTGTATATTAAAAACATGTTTTTAATTTGCTATATGCTGACAAAGTTTGTGTATCTTCCATACAGAACCAGTCAAAATGAAAATTTGAAATTTGGCATATTTCAATAGTAAATTAAATGTCATTTTTCTGTGTGTGATTGAAAATTTGAAGATGTAAACATTAAAATTGCCCATTTAAAATGTTCATATAAGCAAGGATGCTAAGTGCTGTATTCTTATATTTACAGGGTGCTCTAATTTTAAATAAAATTAAAAATTTCTCCTTCTTAAAACAGCCTGTAACAAAAAAAAGTCCTATACTTAGCCTACACACTAAGAAGAAGGTTTCAGTTAAGGACCGCGGAAATCAATGAATTTTATTAGGTTTCAATAATTTTTAATTTCATCTAGGGTCTGTCATATGAACGAATGGCCACCATTTTAAAATAGATAATCCGAATGTCCCCATATTGTGTATAGTTACAAATATAATTTATTCCACTTACATAAGAATAATTTCGGATTTTGCTAAAAATGTTATTAAAACCACTGATAGATAAAGGGAATTTGTAAGTAATAACCTGGTTTTACCACAAATTCTCAGCTAGTTTAAATTCGGTTGGTTTTGGCACCAAAAGAATATGCTAGTCTTATTTTGAGTGTTCTTTTAGAAACGTTCTATTTTTTTTTAATTTCATTACAGTTTTCTCTAAAAAAACTACATTTTTATTTCTAAAAATGTTAAATGTTGCTATAGTTATTACATTGCAGTTTAAAAAAAAAAGATGTAAGCTAATGAATCACATGCAGTACGGATTCTGAGTTAAAATGATCTAAAGTAAAAACTATTTCCTTGGGTTGGAAATTCATCTAAAAAGGGAAGGCAACAACATAAAATATATACAATTATAAGTAATTTAAGTATCAAAACATTTGAATCAATCAATTTAATCAAATAAAAAGGAAGTCAACATAAAAAAGGGGGTCGTGATAGGTTATCACATCCTATATTTTTAATTCTCCTCTAAATGCAGAGCACTATTTTCTCTATAAATAAATTTATTTAACTCCCCTGGATTTTTTATTGAGCTAATATTAAACCTGTAAATATTCAAGACCTTAGGGGCCGTTTTACAACAGCGGTACATTAAATCATGCCTATTCAAATGCAAATTGTGTTGGGGCAATTTAAAAACATAATCCACTTGTGTCATAAAAAAAATAGTGGCCCCTTTAAACATTTTGTGTATGGATAGATACTATAAGTAATTTATATTTTTGTTTTACTTAAAAAAATAAATAGTAGCAAGTGTAGTTCAACTTTAAGAATCGTTTATTTCAAAAATTATTAAATTTAAGATTGAGAGTGTTTTCCATGAAAATTATTTAAGTAACACTTGTTTTAAATTCAATTTTCGTACCCCTCCGTTTGAACCGTGATTTTTTTGTCATGTCTTTGCTTCAGCGGCAGAAAATGTTCATAGGAACTCGCGTACAATTCAAAAGTACCAGCGATACATCACCCAAAATTGTAAATCGAGAACTTTGTTTTTAACGGAGAAAAGGCATATTGTGCGAACATAAAATAAATATTTCTAACGTTTAGATATTTTTACAATAATAGATTACTTATGTTACCTTTTCTAAAAGTTATTGGAAAACTTATATATAGAGATTTTTGAAAATACACATTACCTTTTTTTTGAAAGGGTAATAAATATAGCTGTTTTGTACATTTTCTGTTTATTATTATTTTACGGTTTTAGAAATCTGATGCGTGTTACAACAAAGATTATAAAGTATGAATTTTCTTAATATCAAATCTTAGTTGATGCTAATAAATTAAACATTACATTTAATCGTTCACGAACGATACATCAATTAAAACATAATTTTTCATGCTGAATCTTTTTGAAATGCCATCAAAACATAATCAGTTACGATGTGTAAATACCAAGTGTTGTAATTTAAGTGACATTTAAACGGTGTTCACGCGGTTGGTTCCTCGAAGAACGCGAAACACTCCGTGGTATACGTAAGGAAGGATCGGCAAGGTGACTCGGGGGTGAGGTTTACAATCATATTAAAATTGATTTTATTAACTTTTTGTAACGCAATTATCTTGCGACATTTATTTGTTGACAGTCTACTAGGAGTGACGCAACGTCGCTATGTAAAAATGTTGAGGTAAACGGAAAGGAAACGTTTCAAAACATACAAAGGTTGTACGCATATTATAGTGTGGTCAATCTAACGGAAATTTTCGTGAAATAGGAACTGCTGTTATCCTCGGTTTTTTTTTGTATAAATTTGTTAGTGAAGCACAACGAACGGAAGCCAAAAAAGACTTTTGTAGACACATTTTGACAATTTATTTTAACAAATACATAGGTAAACAAACTTCTATTTGTCGGATCAGTACCAAAAGAAAACCGGATTTCTTCGTTTTTAAATTTTCGCCAAAACTGCGCAGGTTTCAGATGTCTATATTCAATACGTAACCTAGAAAACAACAAAAACCACATGTCATAAATAATTACCCATTTTTTTTCAAAATTTTGCTTGTTTTTAATGAATTTTTATAAAAACTTGTGAAAATATACTCCTGGTGGTTATTCATAAGCCTACCAAATTTTAATATTGAAAAAAAAACTGCAATTAAGTGTGAAAATGTAATCGATTTTTTTATGTTTTTATGCAAACGGCTAATTTGAATGTTATTTTTTTCATGTAGGTTTTTTAACTTTTTAAAGTTAAATTACAAATTCTATTTAATATTTAATTAAAAAAGAATTTACACGAAATTTGGTTGTTTATGTTTTAAATATGTAAAAAATAGAGAAAAAACGATTAAATTCATAAGGAAAGCCAGATAATTATAAAATCATATTGTTAAATAAAAAGAGATTGTCATTAATAATTTATTTTGTGAATAAAAAGGATTTTTATTGGGTGTTTAAATATGATAAATAAAATGTATTTTATTTAAAATTATACTAATTAATTTTTTTTTAAATATAAGGTTTGTAAATATTTGGTTTTTCTTTTGGGTATAAATACTTTTTGCTCCACATTTAAATTTCAAAATAAAACACAAAAAACCAATTTTTTTAAAAATTTTGATTTTTTTTTAATTTAATAAATAAAATAAAATTTCTTATTTAAAAAGTAATATTTTAACGCCATTTTGAAGTGGATAATAAAAACTACATTAAAAAAAAATTAACATTCAGTTTGGATGATTTGCACAACAGTTAAAGTCGATTCAATTTTCAAATCGAATAGCAGTTGTTGACCGATCTCGCATATTTCTTCTTCGGCATATTTTAAGCTTTAAACCACAAGCTTCAGAAATGTATTACCAAAAAATGACATATTGTCGTCAGCAGTTCATATTTTGTTTCATTCTCAAAATCATAACGTGATCCATGGCTACTATGATTTTTATAAACCTATTTTTAGAGTTAAAAATCTCGCAATCGGTAAAAGCAAAAATATATCCAACCTGTAACTTTTTAAAAACGGAGATAGACTCTTTTTAAATTTCAGTTGTTTTCGAAGTATTGACGTTTAAACATTAACATTTTGGATACCTTGAGTTGCTAGTTTTTGAAGACCTATCTTATACTTCCAAACCATATTGGTGCTAACCTTATTTCGTTTGATAGATAGCATCATGGGATAGTCCTTGAAAGTGTAAAATAGGAAAGTGAAAACCGTTTTGTTCTAAATTAAGCCATTTAGATTCTAGAGCCATTCAAAATATCCATATTATAAATTTTCAAATGTCAATATTTCGAAAACAATTAAAGTATTTCCAGAATTTCATATTAAACAGTGGTCGTAAATAAAGAGGAAGAATTAGATATATTGTTATATTTTGAAGGTAACAGATATAGATATTAAATATAGCATTTTTTCAAAATATATTATTTTAAAACACACTTACCGAACATATATTATTTTAGAACACACTTACCGACCACAAAAATTAGAATTATTTTAAAGAATATGGCTACTATTTGTATCATTAAGTTCTCGAAGAATAGAACAAGATCGCAATTTATTCCAAAAAATATTAATGAGGGACGAAGCTACATTTACAACTGCGGGTTTTTTTTATACAAAAAAACACGCACGTTTGGTCCTCTCAAAATCTTCGCTGCATCGCTCAAATGAAATTTAACAGACGACTATCAATACACGTATGGTGTGGTTTATTAAACAATCAAATAATAGAAACAAATTGTTTGTGAAAATAATTAAAATGGAGAACGATATTTGAATTTTCTTGTTTAGCAACAAGACGGAGTTCCACCGCATAATGTTATTCCTGTAGTATAATATATTATGAAACTGGTTAGGGCATCATGGACGCCAAATAGCCCAGATCTTACGCCATTAGATCCATTTTTGTGGAGTTTCTTAAAAATAAAGTGTATTCCGAGCGTAGAAAAACTAGAAACCTGCCTCAGAGCAAGAATTTTATATTTTATCAACTATGTTAACCACCATCATCCTCTTTTATTGTTCATGCATTTAATAAATTAAAAGATAATTACCGAAACTGCATAAATAAAAACGGTGGTCATATTCAACAGTTATAAATAAAGTACTTTATGTTAAAACCTAAAGCGCGTAACTTGCTTATTAAAACGCTATTTGTCATTTGTTTAACAGAAAGAGCAAAGAAACAACATTTTAATTTAGAGCGAAATAGTTTTCACGTTCCCCTCTTAGTTTTTCAAGATCTATCTTATGGTATCAAATTTAGGTAGTACCCATGGTAACAAACAAAAAGATAAAATAGGAAAGTGAAAACCATTTCGCTCTAAGTTAAACAATTGAGATTCAACAGTTATTGTAAATATGAAAATTATTAATTTTGAAACGTCAATATTTCGACAAGAACTAATAGAACTCTTAGAATTTCATATGGGAATCAAAAATATAACAATATACGGGGCAGTCCATTAAAAAATATTCAATTTTCCAAAAGAATTGTCATTTTTGAAATTCCATTATTTTTAAATTACATCAAGTTCTAAAGGTTTATGAAAAGCCCTAAAAATTACGTGTTGACAATTGTTTGACAGCTTTTCAAATAAAGGAGCTAGTGGTGTTAATATATAAAAAATTACCTTGTACATCCCCAAGTTATCCGATCTCATTCGGCCGGGGTGAATGAGCTTTTGATGAACATATATCTGATGCTAATTTATTTCGAATTTACCGCATTTGAAACCCCAATCAGTCATTAAACCGACTAGATCAATGTTGCTTGTATATTAATTGCTTGAACAGATGTCAGTATTTCTTGGAATAAGCTCATAATACTGCAGATTTTAAATAACAACATTTTTCAGAAATGTATTCTCTCATATTAACTCAGTATTCTTTGAAAATTTTAACATACATTTCTTATTCAACCCATAATTTTTAATGAGTCTTAAGTCATTTTCGCGCTAATAGGGTATATGAGTGTGATTTATTATATCTCGTACCTAGTTCTTCATTATATTTATTGCATATCAGTTAATACAATTAACTGCAATAAACACCTAAATTACGTAAACCATTTTATTGTTATTTAGCTTCTTACTGTATATAGAAACGAACCAGTTCAGTATCAAATTGTGCGAATACCACAACTTTCAACTGACCTAGATTTCTTTTATCTTAAAAACATTTTTTTTCATTGTCACTTTTTACTATATATGGCTTCATGCTGTGAGAAATGTAGCCGTAAAACAACTAAAAGTTTAGATATAAACAATATTAATATTATGATTACAAGGATCAGAATATTTTTCATAAAAACTATTAGGTTTTATCTGAGTTTAGTGATATAGAAAATACAAACAAATACCGCGAGTAAAGAAATATATACAGCAGCATTGTTTATTGCAACTGAAGGATGCATTTCTGTCATAAAAAAAATTAATTAGTTGGAGAATTTTTTTAAAACAAAATGTAATAAATGTATATGTGGTGCTAAGACAAAATTCTGAGATCATATTGTTACAGAGTGTTTCGTGCTTGAACCTTAAATCTATCTAGACACAGGAGTTAAAAAAGTAATATATCAATAGTTGAGAAGAAAAAATAAATTTCTTCTTATAAAAGGATTATCGAGTGATACATCGTATTAAAGGTCTTTTTATTCTTATACAACCCCCGATTTCGAAAACATTTGATTCAGCAGTTTTGAAATGATGACCAATAACAATGTTTGGGATAATTTTTTGAGGTTACCAATGTCAATACTCCATACGAAGTGAAGCACCAATCAAAAGGTAAATATTTGAAGAAAAACGTCAAATTTTCATTTCAACAGATGTTCTAAATAACCGCCTTGCACCTCTTGATAAATAAACATCCTGTTAGTGGATTCTTCCCCCACATTATGGAGGGTTCCAGGGTTTATTCCTGTACACACGTCGATGTTACGTTCATGCAGTTCGTCCAAAGAATCCGGAGCTACTTTAAAAACTTAAGATATCACATAGCCCTATAGAAAATAATCAAGCGGTGTAAGATCTGGCAAGCGAGCTGGCCACTCTGTTGAACTTCGGCGACCAATCCATCTATCCAGATAGGTTGCAAATTTATAGTGTCTCTAAAATAATGTGGCAGGACACCGTTCTGTTGAACCGTAATGCCAAAGTGGAAGTCACGGGTTTTGAGCAACAACATCATCAATAAGTGGAGTGATGGTATGCTGCAGCATTCGAAGATACGTGGGGCTGTTTAAATTTCCTTCCAAAAATGTGGGATATGGTCACCGAAAATATCCACCCAAACATTTATTTTTTGAGAAAACTGGGTATGTCCTTCGCGAAACACATGGGGGTTTTCATCACTCCAATATCTACAATTTTGACTGTTGACTTTTTTATTTAGGAAAAAGGTGCTTTCATTACTACAACAAATATGGCGCAGATAATTGGGATTTGCTGTGATCCTTTCTGCCAAAATCTCGCAAAACTCTGGTCGCCTATCAGGATCATATTCGGTTAATTCGTGGATAACTCTCAATTTATAAGAATGAATTTTATTGGATTTGAAAATTTTCTTAACAGAAAAACGCGAAATATTGAACGCCTTAGCAACTTGCTTAGTACGTTGTTTAGGATTAACGATCATTTCAACTACAACCTGAACTTTCACGTTTTACCTTTTACGGTCCATATTACTTGAAATTTTAACAATACATTCTGAAGGTATTTTCTACACATTGGTCATTGAAGATGCGAACTGCAACGCGATAATTCCGGTTAGCCTCGTCAAAGATGATAATTGCTTCATTTTATCTTTAAATCTTATCATTCCAAATTTCATAGCAATGTGTCCAGCGTTTCAAAAGTTAAACATGTATCGACAGACTTTATGTCCTCACTGTATGCATGAATACATATTAAGTTAAAAAAAAAAGAAAACAGATTAATAATTGTATTAAAACATATATCTGTCGGTACTCCTCTGTATTTATATTCTATATAAAAACTAATATTAACAGTTTTATCTTTAAATCTTATCATTCCAAATTTCATAGCAATGTGTCCAGCGTTTCAAAAGTTAAACATGTATCGACAGACTTTATGTCCTCACTGTATGCAGAATACAAATTAAGTTAAAAAAAAAGGAAACAGATTAATAATTGTATTAAAACATATATCTGTCGGTACTCCTCTGTATTTATATTCTATATAAAAACTAATATTAACAGTTTTGTACGAGGTTTGTCAAAAGCTTAATGGTATATTTTTTTAACAGCATATGCTCAAGATGATCAAGATAGCGAGGGAGATGCTACGGCAGAAGAACTGTGCCAAAACAGACCAGCAGACGAATATTTTAGGTTAACAACAGAAGGCGACTGCAGGGATGTAGTAAGGTAAAATATTCGAAATTTCAATAGAAAATTAAAGCTAATAATTCCTTACTGCTTACAAAATTATTTTGCCAAGTTCTTATATTGTTGCTTTTATTTTTAAAGTTATGATAAACTACTATAATCATTGTATCGAAAAAGTGTCTAAACTTATAAAAAGCTCAGAAACATCACAACTTTTTTCTATGTTTCTGTGACACACTGTATAGTACACATTTAAAGATATTTTATTTTTTCTTACTTAAGTATTAATTAAAGTATTGTTTTACTAAATTCAATCCTTCATGTTGTTATCTGTCTTTAGAATTATCCATCTTCATTCTGCAACATACTTAAAAGATTGTTGTAAAAACTTCTAACGGTGATCAATAATAATAAGTAAGAATTGCCTTTAAAAAAATAATCTATGAAGCACCAGATGCATATAGGACCATTTAAATGCAAACTGTTTGGCTTCTCAAGCAATATCCTAATGTTTTGTATTTAACCTTATTCTCTTACAGCATATAATCTATTTTTATTCGATAGGTGCGATTCTAATAGCGATAGTAATGGAGTTACTAGGCTGGCATCAGTTCGATGCCCAGCGGGTTTGGCTTTCGACATCGACAGACAGACCTGTGACTGGAAAACGAACGTTAAAAATTGCGATAGAGTCGAGAGTAAGTTGATATGGAAGGAGTAGTGACCATGAACATAATTGAGTTAGATCAAAGTCAATGTCTAATATTATCTTAAAAATCAACTAACTGCTTGGGTCCTTCTATGAAGACTAGAGTAGGCAGTAAAATCTGACTGATAAATTAAGCATGATAAAAGAATAAGTTGTTATGTAGGGTGATTTGCGTCAAGTTGTACATATTATGCACGTAAATATTTCGTAAGAAAGCAAATAGGTTTATAATATTTTATAAAGCCAGTATAATCGATAAAAGGTAAGTATTTTTATCAGCATGAAATAAAACAGTAAATGGACAAGTTTTGAAAACCGTTCTATTCACACGAATGTGAAAATTAGGGGTGAGAGTAGGTAATGAGTATAAAATTTATTTTCAAACGTGTTGTACACTGTATTTTTTCTACAATTTCACTTAAGGCGCACTTTTAAATTAACTGGGCATCTTCTATTTCTTACATGACAATAACAGAGTCTGAAGGTTCAAACCTTCAAACTCTGTTATTTGAGACCACCACATTTCAGCCTTAACTGGAACGAAATGATAATTTAGGTCGCTAAAAGGGGGGTGATCCCTTGTTTTATAAAAGTTTTAAATGTTATTTGTTATATATTTGACATGTAACTTACAATTTAAATGTTTACTGCTTTTAACTGTTTGTGGTACTATATGGATTTACTTCCTGTGCACACTTGACTAAGTGGCACTGATGATGGCGAAAGCCGAAAGCGCTTTGCTACGTTTTTAATAAATTGATTTGCATGAAATACAAATAAAAGATTTTCACAATTTATTTTAAGATAAAGGTATAAAATTTGTTATTCAGAAGCAAAAGTCCTCTATTATGTATAAGAATAATAAACAGGGTGTTGCTTTTAAAAAATATATGTTAGGATATTCTTGTTTATTTATCAAATTTTGAACTTTAATAATTTCAGTAATCCCAAAAAGTAAAATATCCTACAAATTAACGAACGTGGTAAGCTGCGAATGCTTGAGTTTGGAGACATCCGCAGTGTCGCCTGGCGCCGGCTTTTAATAAAGAAAAAAGTGTTTGTTACAGCCTTATTATGAACTCCATTGGGTTTTTTCAGAAAAGCACAAATATAATTATAATCTTTAGCTACTATTGTCGAGTAGCATTCTCCCTCCGACGGAAATACATGAATTCAAAACATATACTGATGAATATGAATATAATACACGTTGGCTCAATATTCATGGTCACTATTTCTTGGTCAAAACCTTAATATTTAAATAGTCCTTTTGACGTACAGGTGCACAAAGTCCGGTTTAAAACAAATCACGTGTCCCAGTGGATTGGCGTTTGACATCGATAAACAAACTTGTGACTGGAAGGGCAAAGTCACTAATTGTGACAAACTCGAAAGTAAGTCGTCGCACTTGAGGCCCAAAGTGCGTTGGGGGAACGGTTTAGAGGGCGGAAGAACTTCTCGCTTGGTTTTTAATACAATATTGTATAAAGTACAAAACCCAATTAGCAAATATATATATATATTATAATTAATTATTTCACATGTTGGTACTTTTATTACGTGGGCAACAAAGAAAAACAGAGTATACATATAATAGTATAAATTAATTTAAAAAAAAACATTCTGGAAATGTTAATTATAAGGTAAATAAATGTTATCATTAATGAAAAATAATTTCACAAAAAAAAAAAGATTATTTTACAAAAGTTCGCAATTTGTCCATTAATTGATACTTTTTACACGTTTAACTATAAATTTTATAAGCTTCTTTTAACTGATTTGATTGATTGATAATTGATTAATTCACTGACGTTAGTTTAGAAAAAACAGCCATCTGGGGGCATTAAAAAACAATGGCTTCTGGGTAAATATTGTAAAATAATAATCTCTTTTTACATGACGGGTAATAAATGGACGTACTTTCCTCCATTCATATGCAATTTTATCTTCTTACTTTTTATTTAAACTCAGAAACGGTACCAATACGTGGAATAAAACATAGCTGTCCATTATTTTTGGGGATCCTATACATATTATATTTAAAACCAACTTGAACTTGGGTATCCAGCACAACTCTACAACAAAGGTTTTGGAAAACTGTAAAAAATATGTGTCACTTTTAATTTTTTTTGATATATCTCAATTATAGAAATGTTTAACTTTTACAGAATTGATGAGTCTAGACTATAGGTATATTAATGCTCTTGGCCTGAAGTCATCAAGTAATAAAATATGTGTATAATATATTTTGCAAACAAATATTAATAATAATTATTATATTTTATATAAATGCTCTGATTATTTTATAGACTGTGACACAAATTTTAAAAGAATTATAATTACTGCTTTACACAAAAACGACAACTTGTAGTAATTTTAAACAAAATGCAGTAGAAAGTAGATACAGCCCTAACACTAAGCTTACTAATAGATCTTTGCAAACCTAATTACATTAACTTATTTGCATGACCATTTATTTCTGTGAATGTAAATCATACTAACCCTATTTGAAAAAGCATATCTAAGACTGTAACTTTGTCTAAATATTATTAAAGGTTTACTGTGGCATTCTCTCAAAAAAAAACGATAGTATAGAAATTAGCCATACATTTATTTACGGTATGACGCAAATTTTTGACAAGAATCAATAAAAAACTACTTCCTGTTTTAGCGGAATTAATACCTACTTTTTTATTTCAAAATGGGCTTTTTAACGATATATGAAGGTGGGTTTTTAAAATGGCGGCTACGGAGGCATTTTTTGAAAATTAAACATTCATAAAGAAAATAAAGTCACTATTTATAAACTACTTGTTCTAAACTGTCCAAATGAATGAACTTAATTGTTCATTTTTTCAGAACACTTTGATCTAAAAATCTTTCTGGGTAATAATATATTTTTAATTTTTTCCTTGTTTTATCGAAAGCTTACATTAATTAATTATTTTCAAAGTTTAAGGAGAAAATAGTGCCAAATTAAATATACAAGGTGTCATTTCGATAAAACAAGAACTGAAAAAAAAATCACCCAAAACGATTTTTAGATCAAAGTCTTCTAAAAAGTGTAGAAATAAATTTATTTTGGGCTGTTTAAAAGAAGTATTTTAAAAATATTTACTGCATTTTTTCCATAAAGCAGCAGTAACTAATTTACAAAAAAGGCATTTTGAAAACAAAATTAATTTGTGATATATAGTTGAAAAGCAAATTTTAAGTTTATAAGAATAAAAGGGTCTTAATACATAAAATAAAAAGTAGGGGTCACTTCCGGTAAAATTGGAAGTAGTTTTTAATTGCATTTTTATCAAACACTTTCCTTATATCGATTTATATAAGTGTGCCAAATCTTCAATTGACATATTTAAAACTAGAACAGGCCTTAATTTTACAAGTTTGTATACAAACTTCTATTGCAATTTTAGATTGCTAAGTAATAATTCTTATAAATGCCAATTTTTTTTCTTAAAACTAAACCAGAATTTATTGAAGCAGTGTTGTTTTTATTAAAATCGAATCAAGCATTATTTCACAATAATTCCGTTCATAAATTCCATTATATGTTTCTTTTTCTCAAATATGCTTTAATTCGCATATGTATTAATCTAGTCCACCAGAATTATATATTAACAATATGACTAATCCTACTTCTACATATGTAATTCTTAGGTAACAGCTAACACACTACTTTTGTACGAAACAATATGTTTTAATTAATGTTTTTATTTGCATGACCATGTAGCTTACCATATACTGTACATTTTTCTTTTCTCACCTTGTATTCTTTTAGATACCTACTTTACTATCCTTATGTCTGTAATGCTGTTTTGATCTATACTTATTCTGTGTTCTCATTTGTAACATGATTAGTGTATGCTCTCATGAAAATATTTTGCACAATATTGAATTTCGTCAGTAATTAGATGCAATCTTAGTTTATTCTTGTTATTTGTACAGGATCGGCCAGTACAAAAGCACAAATTCTTGTTTATCACTTAAATAACAGACAACTGCTAAGTAACAAATTGAAATTCACTTTCAGACTCTAAAAAGAAGTGAACATCAGCTAATGTCCATTTATAAGTGTGTTTTATGTCTGCAATACGAAACATGTTCGAAACTTCTATAAGCAAGTCCTTCAGCCTTTGTAAAAATATATTCTTAATTCCAACCAAAGCCTAGTATAAACTAGTAAAACTTTAAAAATAATTTAATATTCATGGATTTTCATCTTTAACATATTAATTGCCCTTGTGATTGACTTTCAAAATACTAATTTTCAAGAGTTTTTCTTACCAAGCATAAAAGAATATATAAAACTTATTTTGATACATTATTAAGGGAAAAAATATAAATTTATAAACAGAAATTACCAGAAATTTACTAAAGTATAATAAAGTTTCGAAAATAAGCCAACTAGCACAATAGGGATGGAATATTATTAACTAGTTATGTGATATCTGAATAGTATTTTATTTCACGATTCAAGATATTGCAATTTTGATCCGGAAATAAATTTTGACGCTAAATGCACACTGCTCACCACTTATTTTGAACAATTATAAACCCCTTTAATTTCATAACCCAATATTTTCGGTATTAATGAAGAGATTTAAAAACACTTTTTTCGTACTCATTAAAAATTTAGATGACCATTAAAGAAAACCTAGAGTGTAAGGAATTTTTTTTTAAGTGTTTTAGATATTCTTATATACAATCACTATATAGGACACTCCGATATTCAATACAGGGTGTGTAAAAATTGTTATGAGATTAAATCAAATAAAATAAAAACGGCACACAAGTACAGGGTTTTTCTTAAGTTGAAAATGTGATACGATATAGAGGCATTCTATAAAAATGCTTCGAGCCGAGGTTTTGGAGAGTGGCTTTCCGGACTCTGGTGTTGCAATATATAGATTAGGCTAGGTTAAGTTTTAGTGCAGGAGTGTTAATAAATAAGTAATAAAAAAAAACAAAAATAATTAAAAATTAACTTTTTAATTTCGAATTTTCAATGTCAATCGAAGTTGTTCGGAATCTGGTTGTTTGGTTGATTGCTATTAACGTAGTCTCTAAGAACCTAGGTAACTTCAGGTCCCACGAGAAGCGGAAAACTATCAGAAATATCTTTGCCCTTTAACGTTATTGTCCCTCTCCTGGTACGGATAGCTATGTTTCAGTGACCTGGAGTTCAGGTGATTCCCATTTTTCCCCAACATCGTTTTTGGTTTGCGTTAGAAAATCTTATTAACCGGCGTAATAACCAATTCTAATTAAATCAGTTTCCCATTTACAATAAATACATTATCATAACTTAAACTTTTCAAAAACTCTGTATTTCCTGATATATGCATACAATCGAAGATACTATCCAGCCTAGTGAGTCAAGCAGGCATATATGCAACAACAAACACGTCGAAACAGAAATCTCCAAGGTTTTAATTTAAATTTTAATTTTTATAACATATTCTACACACCCTGTATTGAGGATCCAACCTAGTGAGTGAAACATATGATATGTATCTCTGACTCTTCGCACAGAAAAAACGAAAAAAAGTACATGTTATAACGCATCCAACAAAGAAATTTCTGATAAAAGACCCTTCGAACAGAAAATCTTCAAGGTCAAGCTTTTTCGAATTTGCTTTAATATTGTAATATTGTAGTTTCTACACACCCCGTATTGAATACCCAAGTGTCCTACATGGTAATTGTATATATTGAACCTAAGCGTTCATGAAATATTACTTAATTAATACAGATTACGAATTTCCATATGGAACATATGAGAGTTACGGAAGTCTCAGTTTTAAAAAGAGTCACTAACGTTATTAAGATGAGTTTACATTTTTTATGAATAGCAGTATGTATTATTATTTCAGTGCTGATCATCCTGTATATTTTGACCATTCGGTAATCGGTTAGTTTATACTTTTTGTTATTGTGTAGCATAACCCATTAATTTTCTGTTACATGTATGTGTTAATATCTACTTATATCTCTACCTTTATTTTTTCTCTTGTCTTCCTTTTACCTTTCAACATCTACTTTCTATTCCGATTTGTAAAAAATGTAAATATTTGTATAAAACGCCAATCGAAACTACAGCATCCGGCAAAAATAATGCACAAGACATATATTTGTATTTTGTTCTTTCTATAGTGTTCAAAGTTTTTTATTCATTATGGTTATTATTCTATCACGAACATTTGATTATCATGAGCTATATACAATTTAATTTAACTGAGATTTATTGAGAATTAAAAGATACAGACTTTTGAAAAGTACAGGGTATCTCTTTATGTTTTGCGCCCCCCTTATAGCTTAACTTTTAGAGACAGAAAAAAAGTTTTTTATTAATTAAGTTTTTATTAGGATCCTCATAATTTTCCGACTTCAGCAATATATACATGTTTTTACTCTAACCATCCTCTCAATATTTAAACTCAAAGAAAAAATAGGCATACCTAGAAAATTGGTACGACCTGCTGGTAATGATGACTAACTGAAACTTTTTTTAAATTTCTTTATACTATCATCATATTCCGATCGCGGAATATCCTGCGATATTCTCTGCATTTCGGAAATATTTGCTTCATTTGAATTGAATATCTTATGATGTTAGTATGAAAAAAATTAAAATAAAACTTGTGTTCACAGCTAATCAGTACCTGCACGTCGCACCAGTCTTCTAGGCAAGCCTATTTTTTTTAATGTTGAATATTAAAAGAACGGCTAGAGTAAATTATAAATCGGAAGATTATGAAGATTTCAATAAAAAAATAATAAGTAGGGTTCTCCATTTAAAAAAAAACAAGTTGGTATTTTTTGACAGATTTGCGATGTTCATTTATTTATCATTATAAAAAATTCTGGTGGTTTAGGAAAAACCTTACAGCTTTTACAATTAAAGTTTTTTTTCTCTCTAAAAGTAAAATATGCAGGACGTGCGCAAAATATAAAGATACACCCTGTACGGAAATTCTTGTGAAAATGAAAAGGGCTTTTTTTGTATAAACATAAAGGTGGGATCACAAAGAAAGAAATTTCTGAGGACTTGCATTGGACATCGACCGGAAGCCATATTGTTTTTGACTTTAATTGTAGAAAAATTGCGTTTTTCAATTTTTTTTCAAGAAAACCATAAATATAGAGGTTTATATGCTTCGATCGGAATCAAACAAAATCCAGATTATCCGTTTTCAAATTTTCGACAAAACTGCGCAGCTTTTAGACGTTTAGCCCAACACATAACCTATAAAACAACAAAAAACACACGACTTAAATCACTTCAGAAAGTTTTAAGTCAACTTACTACTTGTGTTTAATGAATTTTGGCAGAAGCTTGTGAAAATATACTTTTATAGTAAACTCGAGATTATGGTGCAGTAAATCTGAATATTTACCTGCGAGCGCCGGACAGTGGCCAATATTGCGTTACTGAAATACCAATATTATTAAAATATTTCTTTTTAAATTTTTGTTGCTTCAGAAATGAAAAATTAACCCCTTTGTAACGCTGCGTTCGCGTGTAAATATTCAAAATTTACTGCAACTTGATTTTAAATATACTACAATAGTCAATACAAAACATAACAAGATCTAGGTCTGTGTGTTTAATACAATGATTAAAACTACAATTTAATTTCAAATTTGAATCCTCTGCAGTTTTTGAGCAAACTGGAAAAATGGAATGTTTTATTTTTTTAAATGCTGGTTTTTTTATTTTCTTTAAAATGACACTGAGAATTATGTCTTTAATAGTAAATTATATTTAGTTACTTAGTTAAAACAAAACTAAAAACTTTAACAAAACATGATTCTTTTTGTTTTAAATACTTAGTCAAAACGTTACAAAAGCTTATTTTTAAATAAACAAAAAACTATGTTTAATATAATTTTATTTTCAAATAAAATAAATATTATTTCGCATTTAAACAACTAATAAAAATTCTTTTTATTGAGAAAATATTATTTAAAAATTAAATACTATTAATTAATATTCGATTTTCTTTGTTTAAAAATAAGGTTTTGCATCAATTTGATTTTACTTTCGAGTATAATCGTTTTATTCTTTATATTTAATTAGAGCCATTTTGAAAATAACCGACATTTAAAAACTTAATTCAGCGGCTTTAAACAAAAACTATTGGCGAATCGATTTTCAGATCAAATTGCAGTTTTTAACTATTATATTAAATACAAAGACTTACAATTTGGTATGTTTATTAGTGACCACCAGAAGTATATTTTCACCAGTTTTATCCAGATTTATTAAACACAAAAAAAAATTATGACATGAACATTTTTTGTGTCATGTGGTTTTTGTGGTTTTTTAGGTTATATAGAGCACATAGACGTCTCAAACTAGCGCAGTCTTATCGGAAAGATTTTTTAGTTTCAATCGGACCACTAGAAGTCACTATATTACGCTTTCTACAAAAGTAAAAAAAAAATATATGACTTCTGGTCATTCTGCACTGCAAAAAACACAAGGTTCCCTTCCTTTGGAATGCCATCAATCTATTTATACAATGAAATTCCAGGGAAACAGCCGTTCCTTTTTTACGAACATTTCCGGTAGATTGACTCGACTATTAAGTAAAGTTCATAATATTTGCAAATATGTTTCAACTCTTGCGTTATTTTTGTGAGTCACAAACCTCGCTCAAGTGCCTGTACAGTTGTCCAAAAGAACCCGCTGGAAAAAATGCTCTATCTAATAAACCAATGCAATAATTTTTAGAACCTAGGAAAGTTCTTCCTATCCTGAGAACAGATGAACCCGTATGTCCTGAGGGAAAATTATCTTGCGGTAACGGAGAATGTGTTGACAAGGAATTATTCTGTAACGGAAAACCCGATTGCAAGGACGAATCTGACGAAAACGCGTGCTGTAAGTATTTCCATAATTTCTTGCGCTTGTTCAATTTATTAATTAATCGATTAAAAAATGTTTTAGTAAACTCGAATTAATGTAATGATTGACTCTACTATTGTTAGGAATAACTGAATTTTTTAATATCACATTAAAATCTGAGTATCTCCAGTGACTACAAATTATATTTTTTAAAGAAAATTTGGCACTTTTTTATTGATAATAAAAGTTTGGAAAAAAGTCGCAAAAACTATAACAACAATTTCTCTATTTATTTTTCCATCCAAAGAATAAGGCATCCAATACACGGCATTCTGGTCGTTTGTAGAATTTTGTTTAATTTTCGGATATGTTACTCTATGGATTGAGATTAGCAACATATATCATTTTTATAGCTAGGGAGGAACATATAAAAGAGGATGGGGTGAGGCTCCCCTTATCATCTTATCGAGTTGGCTGTAATGTTCTTGGTTACTCTTGTTCAATGGAAATAATAGACGTTGGTAATAACAATAACTCTATTTGGAATATCAACAATATACAGCCCAAGGGCTGGACCGACAAGGTCCACCCTTGCACTTGCTACCACTCGGGTTAAGCTAATATCTCTGTGTGGGTGAATGCGTGATGTAGGACACCGTTGCCAACATACAAATTCTTATATGTTATTGGCAATAATACAATATACAGTTCTTTTGACCACTGCTTTTCTCGCCTAAGCCTAGAGTAAAAACCTTCAACCAGGTTTCATAATGTTGATAATGATGAAAATCTGTTGATAAAATTATAATATTCACCTCCCAATATTTTTTCTTCGGTCCGTCCCCGCTTACAGCTCTATGAGATTGCTAAAAAATTAAATGAAAATTGCCAAACTGCAAATTACATGTATTCTAACCATAGATCGATTGTTACAATTTTGGACTTTGGACTATGTTGTCTTGTCAGACAAGTGGTTTTATTGAAAATTTATTTGTAACTTTTTAACAGTTTTTGAGGACATGTATTTTTTGTTTGCGTTTTAACTTCCAAAAGCCTTAACATACGTATTAAAATGTTTCTAAGAAAGTAAATCTAACTAGCGCGATTGAGAGACCCTGTCAAATCTTGCTAGATTCAAGCTCATTTTACGATCAAACTGAGACATGAGCAAATAATGTGGTAAATTTTTAAAATTGCTTGATGGACTATCCGAAGTAAATCGGTCATTGATATTCCTCAAAAAGTTGAATTTCAGTCATACGAACCCCTTATTTTGCTTAAGTAGAGCTTAATAATTTGATTTGTTTAAAACATGTATCAAATGTCCTCTGACATGCTAACAAATATTGAAAATTAAAAAAAAATTCTTTGTATGAAGAATATCTTTACATATATTGTTTTCAATACTTAAATTTTCATTACAGCTGTCGACACAGATCCAAACAGAGCTCCCGATTGTGATACCACTCAGTGTGTCCTTCCAGATTGTTTCTGCTCCGCAGACGGAACCAGGATACCCGGAGCTCTGGAACCTGCCAACGTACCCCAGATGATTACGATAACTTTCAATGGTGCAGTCAACGTTGACAACATCGACTTATACGATGAAATTTTCAATGGCCAAAGAGCAAACCCTAACGGCTGCCAGATTCGAGGAACTTACTTTGTTTCACACAAGTATACTAATTACTCGGCTGTACAGGAGTTGCATAGGAAAGGACATGAAATTGCAGTTTTCTCACTTACACACAAGGAGGATCCCAATTACTGGTCGCAAGGATCTTACGATGATTGGTTAGCTGAAATGGCGGGTGGTAGGTTGATTATCGAACGATTCGCTAACCTCACTGATGGCTCTATTATTGGAGTTCGTGCTCCATACCTTAGAGTTGGAGGCAACAAGCAATTTGAAATGATGGCTGATCAATTCTTTGTATACGATGCTTCTATTACCGCTTCACTGGGTCGTGTTCCAATATGGCCTTATACTCTTTACTTCAGAATGCCTCATAAGTGCAATGGAAATGCTCACAACTGCCCATCAAGATCCCACCCAGTATGGGAAATCGTTATGAATGAGCTCGATAGACGTGATGACCCAACTTTTGACGAATCACTTCCAGGTTGTCACATGGTCGATTCTTGCTCAAATATCCAAACTGGCGAACAATTTGCTCGTCTTTTGAGACATAACTTCAATCGCCACTTCAACAGCAACCGTGCCCCATTAGGTCTCCATTTCCACGCTTCCTGGATCAAGAGTAAAAAGGAATTCAAAGAAGAACTCATTAAGTTTATCGAAGAAATGTTGGCCCGTAATGACGTTTACTTCGTTACCAACTTGCAAGTAATCCAATGGATGCAGAATCCAACTGAACTGAACGGTCTTCGAGACTTCCAAGAATGGAAAGAAAAGTGTGACATTAAGGGACAACCCTACTGTTCTCTTCCAAACTCCTGCGCATTGACAACTAGGGAACTTCCTGGAGAGACTCTTCGTTTGTTCACCTGCATGGAGTGCCCTAATAATTATCCGTGGATTCTGGATCCCACGGGAGACGGTTTCTCTGTTAGGAAGTAATTTATTATTTATTAAATTAACTGTTAAGGAAGTAAATTAAAAGACTTTGTATATAGTTACTATAAATCCGTAATTAGAAATAGACTTGCCAATCGATCGCCTCCAACATTCCCGTATCATGCAAGACAGCGTAATGTTAAATTTTTTAATAAAATATTTTTGTTAAAAAAATAAATCTTAAAAAAGTGACTCGTTGTTTAATTTTATTCTACAGAAGCAGTAGCTTGACCATGTGGACTAAATCGTAATAGTGGGTTATATAACAAGTGTTGAGAGCGGAAGCCTTCAAACGAGTAGAAATCCTTTGAGTTTGAAAACAATTACTTTATTTTTTGCATGAGGAATTATCCCTAGTACTACTACCACGACTTACTTCAGTAACAGCATTTTTATATTTAATTATATTTCAACACTAGTGTTGAAATACTATATAAAAACACTAGTTTCATAGGACATGATTTTATAGCACGAGCCTCTAGGTTAAGTTAGCTTAGGCTCCGATTGGTTTTCTAAAGAGAGAGTGAGATTAATATCCGTATTCACTAAAGAGGTTTTGAATTTAGACCAGATCTAATTTGACAGTTATCGGTTCAAGATGACATTTGTAACCATTGAACGAATAATTTTTCTAAATGTCACAATTACAAAATGACAATGACAGGCGAAATATAACTTGCGAACTAAATACCGTGGCAAGTAAACCTTTTTAGTGAATACGAAGGTAAATGTCTTATGAAATGAGTATTTTATAACATTTTGCAATCCTGAATACGTTAATTCGATGCTAGTTGTTTTTCTCTACTATCTACAAGTTTGGCAATGCTTAGTCATGGCCACCTCGAATTTAAAACCTCTTATGTCTCAAAATTAGAGAACAAAAATGACGAGTATGTAATTGTCATTTTTGGAATGTATTGTCACCAACATGAAAATGTTAAATTTTACTCGCCCCTTACAAACCCCACCTGCTACTCGTTTTCTAAAGTAGCGCTGGTGCTATAAAATGATGTCTTATGAAACTAGTATTTTAATATACTACTGTTTTGTGCACTATATTTAAAAGAAACATTTTCTGCTGAGTATATACCAATGCGGTTTGATAATCATATGCGCACTATTTTTAATTTTGAGATGTGACCGGTTTTAAATCCGAGGTGGCCGTGACTTAGTATTGCCAACTTTGTAGCGAAAAAAAAATAGTGTCGGAAAGAGAGCTAGTGCGACATTACTTTGTATATCGAAAAAACGCCTTTTGATTGCCAAATAGAAAATTAGTATAATGTACAAGTATAGAAAATGTTACTTTTCATACGAGGTGTGACAGTTGGGTCACACCAGTGTGAAAAATATTTTTTAACGACTCTATTATTTTAACAGTATTCAAAATCACTAATAGTCAATTTAAAAATTATTGGCTACTAGATCCCGTTCGTCTTGTTCTCATGGAAAGTCGCCTTCTTTTTTTTTGACAAGAATGGAAAGCTGTGTGTAAAATTTGTTCACACAGCTTAACCTTGTGGACATAATTTTACCCACAGCGAGGGAATTTTAACTTAGGCTTAGTTTAGAAAGGTGTGTGTTTTTTACAGCTTTTCACACTGGTCGCAGAAAAAAAAATTTTAAACACTAGCTTTAAAAAAATTGAATTGCTTTGATTGTAAATAAAATAAGTTAAACGCATTTTCCCACACACGAATTTTTTTCAACACACGTGTTGTAAAGGGTGTTCAAATTTGAGGTTGCTTTTTGAATACTCCGCCACTGATATTGGTTCTAGTTATTTGTCGCCTGATAGTTGACGTTTGTGTAGTAAAAATATTGCGGTGTCAAGGGGTGTTTACTTATGGAGCGTCATACGGTTGAACAACACGTGTTTTTAGTGAAGACCTATTATAAATATGGAGAAAGTGTTGCAGAAACGGTTAGAAAAAGCCGTACGGAGTTTGGAAGAAATAATGCTCCTTCAAAAACGTCTGAAAGTTAATAAAAAATTTGGAAAATTGGTTGCGTGCAGCACACAAGAAAGCGCGTTTACAATCGTAGTGGTCGGTAGCCAGAAAATATTGCTACTGTAAGAAAAAGTGTTGCTGAAGCTCCAAAAACATCAATCCGCCACCGAGCACAGCAATAGGGAACTTGCATACATTTTTAAATACGAAAAAATACTGTAGATTATAAGGCCAGGTGGTATTTAAACATATATTTAAAAAAAATCAATTTTATTGCCTCCCCGGCCGACAAAAGGCAATTAAAAAAGTCAAAGACCAAAAACGGGACGAGATGTGACTAGGTAAACGCGAAATCTGGCAACGGTGCATCGTTCAATAACAACAGGCGTCATTCATCAAGCCGCCAGCCAATCGATATTTGTCTTTTTTGTGGTTAATGGACGACATTGACAGCGTTTTGTGATTTCAGTTTTGTTAGTCTCGAGTTTATTTTGCTCTGTTTGTTGTTTACGTATAAATATTTATTTACCAGTAATATACCCTTTTCTTTTAAATAAACATAAAAATTAAACCACAAAATTAAAAAAAACAAAACTGTTAATACTGTCATCAACCATGACAGCGGATATTGCATTTTTGCCGGTCATTGGCGACGTTGCCATATTGGTATGATGTTACGTCAAACCCTAGACGGCGCCAAATGCTGTCATTTGAAATGATCCATTTGCGCGCGAAATTTTAGAACTTTATTAAAAAAAAAGGATTGATTTTTAAGGCGTTATATTTTAGATAGTTACTTTTTATATGTAAGAGAATACAGTAAAGTAATAAAAAAATATGTAAGTTCCCTATTGCACGTCAAAAATACGACTCTACATAACATTTTAACCAAAGATCTTTATTTAAAGACCTACAAAATACAGTTAACACAACAATTAAAACCAATTGATCATGAAGCACGGCGTATCTTTGCTAATTGGGCCTTGCAAAGAAAGGAACAAAATGGTGATTTTTTTAACAAAATTGTCTTCAGTGATGAAGGTCTTTTTCATCTAAGGGGATATGTAAACAAACAGAACTGCCGAATATAGGGTAAGGAAAATTCACGGATGATACTGAGAAGCCACTGCATCCCCAGCGAGTTACTGTTTGGTGTGGCTTTTGGGTTAGGGGTGTTATTGACCCATATTTGAATGAATCCGACGTTACAGTAAGTGTAACGGAGATCGGTATTGAATGACGATTCAAGACTTTTTATGGGATGAATTAGATGGGATAAATATCCAGCTTATGTGGTTTCAACAGGACGGGGCCACGCTACATACAGCCAATGAAACACTTGAACTTTTAAGGGAACGTTTTCAAGGCCGAATAATTTCACGTACAGGAAACGTTAACTAGCCGCCTAGGTCCTGCGATTTGACGCCCATAGACTTCTTTTTATGGGGTTTCTTGAAGGAAAAAGTATACTCTGATAATCCAAACCATACAGCACCTTAGGGATAACATTGTTACTGCTATTGGTGAAATATCGCTGCAATTATGCGA
Organism: Kuschelorhynchus macadamiae; assembly: GCA_030620095.1. Classification (NCBI taxonomy): domain Eukaryota; kingdom Metazoa; phylum Arthropoda; class Insecta; order Coleoptera; family Curculionidae; genus Kuschelorhynchus; species Kuschelorhynchus macadamiae. The sequence goes on from JAUTXW010004088.1 coordinate 429,766, forward strand.
AAAAATTGTAGAGAATCTTGCCAAAAGAATGATGTTCTGTCAACGGTCAAGAGAAGGTCACTTGTTAAATTTGTACTCTAATTTAAAAAATAAATTTCATACGATATAAGTAATTTGAGCGTTTTATTACAAATTCAAAAAACAACCTCAAATCTGAACACCCTTTACAGTGTGATTAGTAAACATCATTTGGGAATTTTTTTTAATAACTGACTTTTGTAAAATTTCAGTTTGCAGAAAATTTTAGCTTAGAACATAATATAAAATGATAATAAAAAAGTTAGTCACGTGATTTATCTTACCTGCCAATTTTTTCAAAAAGAAATGGCAAAAACTAAATTTTTCTCAAGATTTTGAAAAATAGTAAACGAAAATTATGTTTGCTTTTTGATTTCATACATGTGTACTAAATTTCAAATCTCTCGGTAAGACAACACACGTAAATAACTTTTTTATTGTCGTTTTGCATTATTTATCAACCCAGATTTTACTTAACTACTATATCTGCCAAACTGAAAACGTTAAATCTATTTTTTCTAGGGAAGCAGTACTCGAGACCCCATAAAGTCAATACGGAACGAGATAAAGGTCAAAAACATTCTTGTTGTCGAACCGACGCTATTTCGGCCGTTTTTAACAAAATTTTTAATTGACACGGAATGTACCGGGTGGTCGAAATTGGTCTGTTTTAACAGAGAAAACCTATTTCCTGACTAGATAGAGCAAAACTGACTTAGGTGTCATGGGCTCGATTTCTGAGAAATGTTTAATGGCAAAATCCGCCTGCCGATATTTTCACTGCCAACTGAGATATAGGGCGTTTTTCAATTTTCGGCCATTTTGAAAATTGTCCATAACTTTTTTATTTTGCGGAATATTAACATTCTGCAAAGACATTCTAAAGGCACTTTTTTATGTGCAATCCAGTGGCGTACTCAGATTTTTTCTATAGTTGTCCGTTTTATCATAAATAGGCAAAACTTTTTTTTTTCAAATGGAAATCATAGTTGGCTATAAATTATAAAAAATGCTCGCGTTTAGCCCTTTTCAGTGATATAAAGTTGTAGGTACTTATTTTCAAAAATAACGAAAATATTAGGTGTTTTTGGTTTACATCGAAGTAGGCCTTGGAATAATGACGCGCGTTCAATATTTTGAATATATTGCTGTCAGATTACTGTAGTCTGGTGTAATTATTGCGTTTTGGTGTTATCTTTATAAAGTTGTGTTAAGTTGCTGACAAAATATGTTTGAGAATTATGAAAAGTATGATATGTTAAAATGTTACATATTATCTAACGAAGTTCCTGAAGCAGCTAGTGAATTATATTTTAATACATTTCCCGAGCGACATCAACCGGATAACCGAATTTATCAAACATTAAAAAGTAATTTAGTAAATTACGGAAGTTTTAAAAAGTTAAGAACAAGACATTATGAACTAAAGGAAGAAAAGGAAATCCAGCAGCTAAATATAATTGGTGAGGTATTAGATCATCCTGGCACCTCCTCTCGAACATTGGCTAATATAACGAATGTTCCAAAGACCACCGTTTTAAAAATACTCAAAAAACATAAATTCAAACCGTACAGAACGAGAAGAGTTCATCAACTCCGTGAAGGGGACGCCGCTAGAAGATTGAGATTTTGTCAGTGGTATGAGCAAAAATTCATGGAGAATGAGAATTTTCCATTAAATATTATTTGGAGTGATGAATCCAGAGTAGATACTTCTGGTATATTTAATAGATATAATTCATATCACTGGTCCACTGAAAATCCACACGTAGTTGTGCAACAAGACCGGCAAGGTCGGTGTGGATTCAATATATGGGTGGGGATATTCCGAGGAAGATTTGTGGGACCTTATTTTTACGATGGAAATTTAACTGCAGATGATTATGTAAATATTTTGCGCACATATATTGTCCCTTTGTTGGAAGACATACCTTTAGCTGATGCCAGAAATATCTACTATCAACAAGATGGTTGTCCCCCGCACAATGCAAGGATCACAACTGATCTTTTAAACTTCGAATTTCGAGAAAATTGGATTGGTACGTGGGGCCCCATACCTTGGCCTGCTAGGTCCTGTGACTTAACTCCCTTAGATTTTTTTTTGTGGGGAAGATTGAAGGACTTGATATTTAAAGGAAGAACCTTTCACACAAAAGAAGAATTGCAAGAGGCCACTAGGCAAGCTTTTGCATCTATTACCCCAGTTGAACTAATAAATAGTTGCAACTCGGTACGCAAAAGATGCTTAGTTTGTATTCAACAGGGAGGGGCTCAATTTGAACAACTTCTCTAAATATATTTATCAGAAACCTATCTAACTAAATACCTAGATTTTCATAATTATTTTTTATTTTCACTTGTAGCTGTAAATAGTAGTTTAGTTTGTTAATTTTGTTCAACTTTGCTATGTAAACAAAAAAAAATAAAAAAAATTAATAATAAATAATTAAAATAACGTTAGCTAGTGTTATTTAAAGTTGTGTTTAAGTTGCTAACAAACTATAAATCTTAACAATACATAATTGAGATATTGTCATCACAAATCAAAGCCTACTTCGATGTAAACCAAAAACACCTAATATTTTCGTTATTTTTGAAAATAAGTACCTACAACTTTATATCACTGAAAAGGGCTAAACGCGAGCATTTTTTATAATTTATAGCCAACTATGATTTCCATTTAAAAAAAAAAAGTTTTGCCTATTTATGATAAAACGGACAACTATAGAAAAAATCTGAGTATGCCACTGGATTGCACATAAAAAAGTGCCTTTAGAATGTCTTTGCAGAATGTTAATATTCCGCAAAATAAAAAAGTTATGGACAATTTTCAAAATGGCCGAAAATTGAAAAACGCCCTATATCTCAGTTGGCAGTGAAAATATCGGCAGGCGGTTTTTGCCATTAAACATTTCTCAGAAATCGAGCCCATGACACCTAAGTCAGTTTTGCTCTATCTAGTCAGGAAATAGGTTTTCTCTGTTAAAACAGACCAATTTCGACCACCCTGTACAGTTGGCGTCAGATAAATCCGTACGGTGTTAGATCAGTATAACCTCATTTTATGATATTTTGGTAATACGGACTTTTGTTTTTACCTGTTACCTAGGTTACAACCATACTGATTGAGTGGTTTTAAAGGTATATTAAGGTTTTTAACAAAACTGAAGTATTTGTTCTGTTAGGTTACATTCAAAGACATATATTGAATTCACTAATACCAAAATTAGCTTACAATTTCAACTTTTGGGGGAATAAAAAAACCTGGGCCATGGGCGCTTATCTAAGCCCAAACTCTGAAAAACGGCCATTAATTTGCTTTTTTGAGTAAAATTTGGATCGCACCGAGTCGGTAGACGCCAATTTATCAATTACAAGTAGACTGAAATAGTTGCCCATTTTGCGGCAAATATTTCTCACTGGACTTTGTATACACGTCGATACAGCCGTTTCAAATGGATTTTGTCTTTCGCCGACCTTTCCAAGGCATGTTCCTCATGTCATTTCCTACTATTCATATGATTCCCTGAACAGTGATTTTAGCTATACCAACATAATTGGACACCAGCCTTATTCTATTAATGTAAATATTTTTGTAGCAATACTTAAACGTGGCATATTTTGTGCTATTATTTTACCCTCGACAAAGCGAGACTGACATCAAAAATCAATAAACGTCAATAATTAATCATGTCATCATGTGCTGTTCTAACTGTCAAATGCAAAAGTTAATTCAGGTAAATAAAGAAAGGCCAAGTACAAATTACAATGAAACAATTCAGCCGTACGGATGGTTTTGGACATGGAGATTCCAAATTTGCGACAGATTTCCAGGTATCAACTATCAAGCGGTAATTTTCACTTAAGCAGCGTAGTAAGGACGCAGTTAAATTGGCGTTCCATACTTTAGAGGTTCCCGCGAACGCGAGCATTAATTTTCCACCACTAAATATAAGAAAAACAAGTTGATTTTTTTATTAAAATTAATCTAAAGAGATCCTTATCATAAAATAAAAAAAATCAATGTTCTATCAATAACTTGAAAACCGTGAGAGTTACAAGAAAATCTCATACCGATAAAAATGTAGAGGGGGAGGCGGTGCATACAATGACTAAATATTAAAGATACAATGGTTAGTTTGACAGTTATAGGTCAAAGTTTATAATCTATATCTACCAAAGGCAAAATGTTAGATCGAATTCTCGAGGAGCAATAATCAAGACTTAAAAAAGTTATGTAAAGTTTTTTACAAAAACTATAGTAAGCAAGACAAACGTTTTTCTTTTCGCACCGATCGGTGTTTTGGCCGTTTCTGACCTAATTTATAGTTAACCCTAAACCTACTCCACAGTGTAAAAAAACCTAGCTTTATTGGAAATAAATTCTATCTTTTGTAATAATTAAAATATTTATTTCTAAATTTTATAGGTATATTTAGCCCAACTAATAAAATGTTTTGGTAGTAAAAGAAAAAAATTATTCCACACCAGCAGATGGCGCTGGGGAGAAAATTTTGTTCCTTTTGGAAAGTTTAAAGTCGCTGTCATTTTTCACAAAAAAAATGTGTAACGTCAAAATGTTGGCAATAATTTGTCATTTCTCAATATATCAAAAATCAAAATCGTACAATAAAAAATTTTTAGAAAATTATTGAAAACGGACTCTAGCTAGGCTCAGCTTTCTCTAAAACTTTCCCCATTTAACCGACCTTTTAACTTCAATAAAAACGAAAAACCCTGTAGAGGAAGCAAGAAAATGGGACACAATGTATACGAATCCTGTATATTAAATCATAAAATAAATGTATTCTTGTCTAACTAAAATTAAGCTTACTTCTTTTTCTTTATAATGAACATACGCTGAAAAAGTTATTTCTTTGTTCCAAACCATGTGTTCGCTCTAAAAATATTTAAAGCTTCTCTTACATTACCTAAAAAACGTCTTCATTTTCAAGCAATAATATTTTATAAATTGCTCCTATTGTTGTTTAGAGGGATTTTTTTTTGTTAGTTCTAAAAAAATCTTCCATTAATTCTAGTACCCCTTTCTCTTTGGCGTCGGGCGGTGCTTTATGCCTTACTTGTCCTAGCTGTCCGTTTGTAAGCAAGATGTCGCCGTCTATGAAAAAGTCTATATTAAGCCTGGGTTATAAATTGAAAAAGTTTGCGTCTTGCGTCGTCCGTTTGAGCTAAGAGTTTAAGCTAGTTCTTAACCCGTCTTATAGATTGAAAACGTTTTCACTTTGCATCTTCTGTGGAACTAACCTTACTTTTATATTTATATTTATATTCTTTTTGTGTATTGCTTTTTTTTAATTTACTGAGAATGGATAATCAAAATCATAGTAATGATACCTAGTACAAATTAGGTATTGTGAACATATTAATGTGTGTCGCAGCTGTAAAGTTATTAAAGAGAAGGCGGAAAAAAATATTGCGAATTCGGCGTGTTAATTGAGGTAGAAATACCCAAAACTCCTACCAGGGTTTTCTTAACATCAAAGACAATTACCCCAAGCAACTTTCAGCCGCTTCCGTTAAAGTTAAAGGATGGCGGCAAAAATTTAACCGTATAAGTAAACTTCAATGATAGCGCAAACGGTGACGCAAGACGCAGACGTCTTTAATCTATAACCCAGGCTTAAGCCTAAGTAGCGCAAAGTAGCAAAAAAACTTAACATTGTTATAATCTGGACACTCAAAAGTTACAAAATACGTGCAGTACCGTAAAAGTAAAAATCACTAGTGAATTCAAAAACACCATTAACAAAATAAGCAAATTTACCGTACAAATATAAGTTAATAGTTGTCTAGTTATAGGTCTGAATTTAGATAGAATAGGTAAAAACTTACCATTTTTATATTTTCCGCTATCTTTCAAACTGAAAACTTGTTTAAAAACCACCTCGGAAGCCAAAATAATCAATACGCCGTAATTACCTTTAACTGCCAACCTGATGTTTTTTTGGACATTTAATGGCTTGCTAAGACTTGCCACTTAACTTATTTGTTTTTTTTTTGCATATTTAAAGATATTAGGGCCTGCTTTCATAAATTTGCACCTATGTTACACTGTGCTACTTCTAAACAAGTTCTTCGACACTATTAATCGAATTCTTATAGTTTCAGAAGCGCGAGATTTCGATATATCGACCATCATACTCACAGGTTAACATTTAGAGGCATTACTCTTGATCATAACTGAGATTTTAATTTGCATTGTTTATTTTCTTTAGTTTTATTTAAATGGAGCTTCCAGTCTAGTAGTAATGCAAGGTTATGATTTTGATTCACGTATACAGGGCGTCTGGTTATATTCATAACAGGATCTACAAGCTTGACTGTTAGCAATATCAAAGATTTATGATTCCTCCTGAAAAGTCAGGATTTGCTAAAAAAATAAACAAATGACAATTGGGTAATAACAAAAGGCGCACCGACTATGTGATCTTAAATGAAACACCTTATATAATATTATTTCATTAAAAAGACATTCTTGTTTAAAAATATAGCAGGTTTTATACCTTACAAAATATATTTTAAAAACCTAAATATTTTATGGAATAATATAAATAATATTCAATTTTAATATCAACCGAGGTCTAAAACCCAAAGCCTGCCACCTCTAGTGTATTTAATTCATTGTATTTAACAGATTTATTTTAAAGAAAATCGGTAAATGGACTTCTAACTGGAACCTGCCTCGTAAAAAATTTCTCCAAACACATCTCGGTAAGTGATTTTTTCAATATTATATGCTTCGAATTTCCAAGGGACTTAATAATTTTGTTCTTATAAAGATGTAACAAATATGGAAGAAATATTTATTTCTGATTAGATGGTGACTGAATGATTTAATTTACCGCCACCATACACATGCCAGTCTTAACCAGAATAGACAGACGTCGTTGGAGAGTTACTACCTGGTAATGCATGTGAAAATGATGAAACATATCATACAAACAAGTTGACTTGATATAAGTTTCCAAGATACATACGTTTGCCTTGCCTTCTGTGGAAAATTTATGGTTTTGCCTTGAGCGTTCATATTCAATTCACCCAAAGTTTTGCAAACAAAAGGAGTGTAGTTGTTCTATATAGGTGAACAGCAAATTCGAAAATTAGCTTCGTGCTGGTGGAGATATATTAAGGACAAGTGTAAGTTTAACGAATCAGGCAGCCATGTTATAACTAATATATCACAGCCCGGTTAGGTTAAATATCCTTTTCTATATAAGTTGTTGACTAAAGTTATAAACTACTCGATATGTTCAAACATAATTTCATGCAAACCAATTTTGTTTTCATATATCTTTTAAACGACTCAAGATATTCACAAAAACCTTTTTCCAGCTTTTGTGCTGGTTTTTGGTCTATGATACAAAGAATGCGATGTTTCCAGCGGCGACGCCTAAACCTATACATGGTAAAATATGCGATTATGTCATTTCAACTTAGTTGGACTAACCACATGGACTTTGTCAAAAAGTACAGATAACATAGATTCATTATAAAAGCCTGATATATCCTTTACGTTACCAATTTGGCCCCATGTTGGTATCTTGCTTCTTGGTTAATACAGAGAGGTCGAAAAGAAGGTCTTGAGTTTCTTAATTTCTTCAAGAGATAAGTATATTATGTCTGGTGGCTCCATTCAAGGTTTTTCTAAAACATGACAGTGTCAGTAAAAACCTTTTATGGTGGCAAGGACAACCGAGGCTGAGTTAATCCAGGCAGTTGGTATGTTTTAAGCTGACAGTATACAAGAGATGAGAATAGACTAAACGTGCGACAATCTTTAACCTCTGTAGACAGAGAAAGGTAAACGGGCAGGATAAAAAATGTAACGGGTCGCTGCCCACTAGTTTTTACACATATACTTGGATAAGCAGATTTATTTCTTGTCTCGTGGTTATTACTTATATATTCCAATTTTATTTTTTCCTTAAAACTGTACTTCAAAATACTTAAGCAGAAAATCTAAGATATGTTCTTCTTGGAAAAATATCTAATGTAATTTATTAAACTCAATCTTACCTGAACTATGCCGTACGAAAATTGGGATTGCACGAGTGAGATATACAGGACTCTTGGAGTGTTTAAAATGTTCTAGATAAGTAAATGTTGGTACATTTATACTTCAGTTGTGATACTCTGAACGGTTAAACATATTTTCAACAAAGTTCAAGACTAACCCTTAATCCATTATTTTCCAATTTTTTTACTAGGATTGTCTGTAATACGGTGTGAAATTATTTCGGAGTTTTGTCTATATTTTCAATTTTTAATGAAATATTTCATTCAATATTGAGATACGAATATTAGGTTCTAAATGCCCCATTTGGTACATTTAAAGTAAAGCACAGTAACATCCTGTTACTTTAAAACCTATTGAAAAAAATCCAACGCAACGCTTTGGCATACACACCAGCTTGCTTTCATACCTATTTTGAATTTTTCACTTGTCCTAGGTCGTTCTTTAGATTTTTACCATATGAGTTACTGTAATCACCTTTAGCTGACTCAGTCGAGTGTAAAGGCAGTCGCATATGAGGATCTTGTTGTGAAATGATCTATTTCACACACACAACAGTATATACATACATTGATGAGGTTTGAAAATATATTTTAACTTAAGCCTAATTCAGTGCTATCATCGTCATAAGTGGTTTTAAATGTACGAATCTTCAACTTTTAGAACAAGCTTAATGGAGTTCTTCCAGATTTCACAAGGTCTGACAACTGTTTTTTTATTACATCCACCACCAACTTGAGCCAAATAAGTTCAATTGGATTAAACACATAATAATCTGGAGGGAGCTGCAAAATTGTGTGTTAGTTAGGTTGTCACAAACATATTTCTTTTTTAATTTATAGTCATTTAAACCTTTCAAAACCTCATTTTTCTATAGGTAACTTCAAAATATATGCCTTTTCTAACCTATATTCTTGTGTTATATATTCAGTGTTTTATTAAGTAGGAGACTAGTAAATTTTGAAACAAGTTTTCTAAAAGTTCCGCGGTTGTGTCTTCTTGTCCAAATTCGAATATTTTTGTTTTTCGCAGAGTATTCGACTCTATTGACAATGACGAAATGACATAGCAACGCACTATTTTCTACTGCCAAAACTGATACTTGGACAAATTTCTCCTTACCTGGACAAAATCAACAAAATGGTTTCTCAGTGACCATTCCACTCTATTGTTTTACAATGTCAAAATGACATAGCAACGGCCTGTTTTCTACTGCCAAAACTCATAACTGGACAAAATTCTCCCTACCTGGATAAAATCAACAAGATGGTTTTTCAGCGACAAAAATTTGTTGGGTTAAAGTAAAAAATTGACAGTGTGCAAATTCAGCATTTCAATTCTTCAAAATGAGTTCGGACGCAGGTTTATCCAGATTCGGAAAAGAATCGTTAAAAAATATGGAAAATATAGTTGCTAACAATATACCGATCAATACCGTAAAAACTAAAAAATCCTCCTGGTAACAGTTTTACCAGTTTTGTTCGGAGAAGCATTACAAATTAAAATACGACACAACTTCCGAAGAAGTAGCAAACATTCTGGAGGATTACGGCTTCAATGTGAGAAAACAAAACGTTGAATATTACAAAGAATAAAGCATAAAATCAATATGGAACACTACCGTTCAAATTATTCAAGAAAACTATTTAAAAGACATTTGGAATTAAGATTGATCCTTTTACGGATATTCTCTTTAAAACAGCAAGGTTGGCCCGAGATACTAAGCGATAACTACTCCAAGCTTCCCAAGAAAAAAGGAAAGTAAGCTCAAAGGCTTTCACTACTGAGGAATTACTTTCGATGGCAGGTAGCTATGGTGAAGATAACCCAGACAGTCTACAAAAAAAAATTTTCATCTATGTTCATTCGAACTTGCTTGGAGAGGGAAACAAGCGGCAAACTATAGAATGTTTTACTTCGAGAAAGAATTGAATATGAAAAGAGAATTTACTGGGCGAATCGAATATAACACGATTCTTTCTAAAACAAAACAAGGAGGAGCAAAAACCCTAGAAGTAAGTGGTTGATAAAAAATAACGTCAACGAAAATGTATGTCCTGTAAGATTGTTTCTTAAACTAATGGATAAAAGAGGATCTACCATAACCACAGACAGGCTATTTTTAACGGTACACCCGAATTGGCAATTGGTACAAACATATGCCTTTGGGCATAATCACCTTGGCAAAATGGACAAAACTCTCTGCACAAAGAATTGGTCTAAAAACCAAGAAGTTTAAGGTAACCAATCATTCACATCGATCTGCCGCAATATCTACACTTGCAAAAAAAGGTATTGATGAACATCAAATAATTAAAATGACGGGTCATTCTAGTGTTCATTTAATCAAACCCTACCTACAACTTGACTCAGAACACCACAAGAACTTGATACAAAATTTAAGACAAAATAACGTCGACGCACACCATCTTCTTCGCCTCAAATTCAGTTACCAAAAGATGAGATCAACGTTGCACTACCTTCTGAGCCACTGATTCACTTTTCAACTTTACAAACTTAACCGACATCTAACTGCACTTTCAATATTGTTAATAATAAATAAAATTATTTTCATGGATATTAAAAAATAAAGTTGTTATATTTTATTTCTTTTGATTTCACTGTTTTATTTGATTTTATATATGGTAAGACATTGTTCTCGTGAAATAGTCATGTCTAATACCACGCGAGAAACAATTTTGAAGGTAAAATTTTCCACTTGTATATTCAAGTTTGTTGCTTTTTGGTAATTACCAAGCAACAAACTTTTATAAACAATCGAAAAATTTTGCCGACAAATTTTTCTCTCCTGTGGTATTATATATGATAATTTGAAGCCATTTTCAAATCTAACATGAAAAATGTTTATTTATTTACTTTTATTGGAAAATGCCTTGGTCTAACTTTTTGTAGTGCTATAAACCTACCCTTTTGACACGGTATCATAAATACCATAGATCAGGGGTGCTCAAACTTGAACTGCTGGCGATCTACCTCAATATTTTTAGACTACTTACGATCGATTCTGAGAGGCTGCAAGTATGTGTGATGCAGGGTTGTCGTACATAGACGAGACATACACCCTTCCTACCTACCTACCTGCAAGCTACGTGCACGGATGGAATTCACAATTTTTGTTGCAATGCCCATAATTTCCTCCGTGTTTAAAACTTTTGAACACAAAACTTGTTGATGAATAATGCAATGGATTGAAAAAAAATGAAAGGAAATCTTCATTAGCTCGACACAATGCCACAAAACCGTTTTTGTTTCCAGTCATTGCTGGTGCTCCATCGGTTGTAATGCACACTAATTTATATATTGGTAGCTTGTAGTTTTTTACAAAATTGAAGAAAACGTCATATATATCTTCGCCACGGGTCTTCCTCTTCAGAGGAATGATTGTCAAAAATTCTTCCTTAGCTAACATGTCATTGAATACCACCCGAATAAAAATACACAGCTGGGCAGTGTCTGTCATATCGGTGGATTCGTCGAACTGTAAAGAAAAGCATGTACATTCCATGATATCATTTTTTAGTTTATCTGCCATGTCCTGACTCATGACTTCAATACGCCTTGTGACAGTCGGACGAGATAACTGAAGTTCTCTAATAGCAGGCATGATTTCTGTTTTATTTTTAAAATCTCCAAATAAAGTCACACCCGCTTCAATAAATGCTTCCTTCACAACCGATCCATCTTCGAATAGTTTCTTGTGTTTCGCCAATATACGAGATATTTTAAATGACGCGATCGTAGCAGCTTTTGATTGTTTGGCTGGTCTTGTGAACATGGTTTGTTCTTTTTTCAAACAAGATATCAAATCACGTACTTTTCGTTTTCTTAATTCACTCTGTGGTGAAAAATCCTTTTCATAGTTTTTATGAACCGTTTTATGATGCCTCTCTAAGTTTCCACGCTTAGGTATTGCAACTGACGCACGACAAATAAGACAAATGCACTTATCCTTCACCATACAAAACAAAAATTCTTCCTCCCAATCGTTATTAAAATGATACGTTTTAGATTTCTTCGCTGCACTCATTTTGTACTATTTAATAATAAACTTTGTATCGACATAGTTTTGCCTTCAAGTTGCAATTCAGAATGACTCCAATTCCTGCAGGCGCAACATTTATATCGGCGTGAACGAAAGTCTTGAATGTTCCCGTCAAACGCGCCGCCCGAAATTTCTAGAAAAGCGGCAAGAATAAAAAACGCGGCTTTTCTTTGACAAGTACCGCTCGTTCCTTTGATAAAGCCGTCTTTTGCCGCTAGCAGAGTGATATTTTGTTACGTAATAAATTTTTGTAGTTTAGTTAAGTACCTACTTATTAAAAAATGTTTTCTCCTCGAGATCTATTCAAAAAGCACTCGCGATCGACCGTTTGAACACCCCTGCCATAGATACTGAAACAATTTTAACCATTAGCCCATTACCTGATTGAGACTTTTTAATTTGTTGTAGGCAAACAAGCATGATGCAGGATTTGCAATCTTTGGGATTCCATCACTGCTTGCCTTTTGTTAATTTTTCGAACACATCCCATTCTTAAGAAAATTCTTTGTAGGGTTGATCGGCCACAATGTATATTGGTTTCGTTCTGCAGCAGTCTTAATATTATTTTGTAAAGTCGGCTCAAACTGTTTTTCATACAGGGAATATATTTTTATCCTGATGAGGTCTTTTTCACAATCGCCTAGAAGATGTATCTGAAAATTTTTCCGTTTTTTTCTTGTGGCTGAGTAGTATATAGTTTTCCTACAAAACCGTTAATCTAAGCAATTGGGATTCTTGCAGGTAGTTTACTTTTATTGGAAGGTGTGCTAGAACAAAACTTTTTAAATCTAATAATAAATATTTTCGACAACATTCGGGCTTGACAATGGGTTCTTGCCTTTCACCATTCTTGAGTGAAGTTTTTATGAACATCTTAGAAAAGAAAATAATGTATAATTCATTTTCAGAATATCTGATAAGATTTTTGTATTGTTTGGAAAGATAGTGAACAAAAATATCCTTCACTATGGAGAGTGAAACTGATGGCAAACTTCCTTTTCTAGACCTTCTTTTAATTAGAAATGATAGTAAAATTAGTTTTGAGGTATATAGAAAACCCTCCTGTATTGATATCATTCGGTTTATATCTAACTCACAATTTTCTCACAAATTTGCAGTTTTTAATTCATTTTTGAACAGACTTTTTAAATTATCACTATGCCAAGCTGCTTATAATAATGATATAAATAAGAAAAATAGCCTTAAACTATGGTCTCCCAATGAAAACATTCAACAAACTTTTTTATAAAGGTATGAACAAATACAAACTCTCTTATAATTTAAGACATAGTAATGTAATTAATACAAACAAATTCAGAGTTTTAACATATTTTGGAAATATATCTCTACATTTAGCTAAATTTTTTAAGTCATTTAATATCTCCTGTTATTTATAACAAACAAAACATGACATAGACAAAAAGGAAAGTCTTGAGAAATCTGGAGTTTATTCTCTTCATGGTGGACAGTGTCCTGCTGTTTACGTGGGACAATCAGGTAGGAAAATTTCGACAAGGATCCAGGAACACGTCAGCTTGGTTACAAAACATCAAAATACAGATATTTCTAATACAAAATCTGCCTTTGAGAATCATTTGTGTTTCCATATCTAAAAATATAATTCAAGAATGCGATAAAGGTAAGAAGTCGGATCTTTTGGAAAAGATGGAAATAGCAAAAGTTAAAAAGAGTCCGATCCTTATCTGCGTTAATGAAATGTTAATTTTGAGCCTCATTTGATTTTTAACGATATTTCAAAATAATAACTATATATTCTTATGTTGTATAACCTTCAAATGTTTTCTATAATTTTCACTATTTTTTCTTCTTTTTATTAATGTAGCATTGTACTTTACGACAGTTAGTCAAGTTCGTCCTGAACAATCTTTTCTCTTTTTCGTTTTGAGCTATCGCCTCTCATCAGAAAACCGGGCTCTGATCGGTCACTCAAACGTAGCCTTGTTCCGTAGTTCATTGTTCCCTTATTTGTTTTGTGTACTTTGTAAATCGTGTATTGTTTATAATAAAGTTATATATTATTCAATTATATTTTCGGTTGTAATGTATATTCATTTTAGGTCTGGTGATGCCCGTTAGAGCGAAACATGTAACCTAGTTTTAATTTGTAAACTTATGGGGTGATTGAGGTATAGGTATCCTATATTGATTTTGACTCTCTTTTATATTATCCATTGATTTCAACTCTGACCTTGTCAAATGGTCAGGGTTTCGACTTGCTCAAAAAATACCTCATTTTTTTATTTTTTAGAGCGACATCTCGTATTCCTACATTTCCCGTTAACAAACTTTACCGAGATTTTTGGACGAGAAATCTGAAAAAAATGATCCCACCTTGAAAAATTAACTATAACTACCTGCATTTTGGATCATCAGTGTTTTTTTTAAGAGGAGCGCATATTTATCATCTACAACCTATAAGATTTTTTCTCTGACTTACTATTACCGAGCTGGAGCGCGTCGCAGAACACAAATTTCAAGAATTTCCGGTTTAGAAACAGAAATGCGCGTATAGTAACAATAGCAGCATGCGGCTAATGTAACATAGAATAAGTAACAAAGCTTAAAGAAAACGCTGGAAAACTTCCTTTTCTTGTTTTATACACTTTTCAAAGTGCTTGCAAATACGAGTAGTGGCATTTAAAATTCCTCTACCATCAATATTCTTAACAGCATGAATGATTTTTGTTGACGTTCTTTGATATTTGCATATCGCCTTTTGTACATTACATGTTTTAATATCCCCAAAAGAAAAAATCTAAAGGGGTTAGGTTTGCAAAGCAGGGAGGCCAACGTACAGGACAGCCCTATCTAAAAAGAAGCATGTTTACTTATCTATGAGCAGACCCCGAAGGCCTTATTACTACGTAGTTTGGTTGCTTCAGCTTCAGAGAAAGCTTATTGATGCAGAATATAAAAACTTGCAGATTGTGGGAAGAAGGAAAGTCATTTGTTGGTAACACATTCCATAATCGGGACACTCTAGAGATAAGAGATGCATGTGGGTTGATGTTCGTATCTCCCTAGTAGGTTTTGTAAAACAGAGACAGATGTCCCACAATTTGATGATGCTCTAGTGAAGCAAGTTTCCTTGTGATGTTTGGATGATCAATGCGGCGAATAGCTCACCAGAAAAAAAAACTTTTTAATATACTTTGCACATATTAGTGTATTTTAGTAAAATATTGGACCGATAATTCTTGAACCGATCAAACCAAACAATTAAACACTGAAGGGTCTTCCATTATTTCTAACTTCACTGATGAACCATTGACAAAATTCCACACGCCTGTCTTGGTCACCTGGGAGCAAGATCTGTAATTGTATGGAACGAATTTATGCTTTTAATGTCCTGCCATATTAATTTCAGTTGCTTCACTTGTTATAGATTCGTTTTTACATCTAGTTTTAGTAAAAGTATTTTCAATTGTTCTAAACTTACGATAAAATAAAATGTACCGCCATTTTGTTTTGCCATATTAGATTTCTACCTAAGTATTATCAGGTCATCTCCATATAACCCTACATTTCTGACTAAAATTTGTCAATCGGGTAAGTAGTTTTTCAATTATGCCGCGAACAGACAGATCGACATACAGATAGATAGACAAACAAACAGACAAAGAGACCGACGGAATTGAGAAAACATGTTTTTCGGCATTTAGGGACTCTGAAACGTAAAGATCCGAAAAAATCTAGGAGGGTAATTTTTTCTACAATACGAGTTATAATGTTTAGTGTCATTTTGAAGGGAATAAAAAATCTATATTTATAAAAATGAACAGATAGAAGATACAATTCTTAAATTGAATTGCGTTTTTAACCGTTCTATTAGACACAAAGACGTACTTATATTGGTATGCTTATTAGTGACTTTTGTATCTTCACAAGTTTTTATCAAAATCCATTAAGCACAAGAAAATTAAAAAGACAATTGAAAAATTCTTACGTCATGTCATTTTTATTGTTTTGTAGGTTACGTTTGTACAGAGTGTTCACGTATATTTTCAAATCCACGGACAGAGTTTATTATTTAAGATAAAAGAAAATGTTGAATATAACAGTTATTTGTTTTTACCTGAAGCATCAGAATCTGTCAAAAAAATAAAGAAAAAATACAAACTGGGTTTTTTTAATGGAATACTTTGTATATTTTTGAAAATTCCTAATCTGCGTTATTTGCTGGTTTCAAATATATATAATATGGCTATATTTCCTCTTACTTTTTTTTTAAGTCAGATTAAATGCAACAAAACGTATGTTTATTTCGAACACGGCTAATTTCTCGAAATCAAAGTTTCGATAGTCCTTTTTGCAGAGGAATAACTAGGAGTAGGAAGAATTTAAGAAAAATAGTTTTCAGGTTAAAATCTTGGGCTAGCGAGTTTGGTGGCAAATTCCATACTTCCCTGATCATATAAAGAATCTACTGCAGTATGGTTATATGAGATTTTATGGCCTACAGAAAATATTCAAAAGTCTCTTCAAAAGTTAGAGCTGAAAAGGTAAATCGCTGTATACTACTTTTGGGGCCCTATATCTACGTTAAGGAGTACATTTTTTTTCTATGACAAACTTGGGTTAATTTGACCTCTCCTATAGGATACCGAGATTAAGCCATATACTTGGCGGACACCTTGTATTAGGTAGTGTCGCATGTTTTAGGTGCGTGTTGTTTCCTAAACTAATATACTAAAGTAGACGGGTTTTTTGTTTTTTAATAATTAACACAAATTTAATTAATAATTATTTAATTTAATAACATACCCATTCACAATGTATAAAACGTGTACTCCCCTGCATCTGTGCGTTTGCTGATGCGATGAGAGTAGCTATCGGAACGTCTTCTGCTACTTTGCACTACCTCAATTAATATGACATCCTTGAGGAGATCTTTCTAAGGTGCAAGCAAGCAGGTCTAGAACACACCCTAATTATACTACAGGGAATACCGAGCAGCCAACTTACATAAATGCCCGGCAAGGAACACGAAGCTAGGACTACCCATTTTCTTTCCCAGTGATGACCTATTTATAGGGTTAGTTTTTAGGTGAGCATAAGCTTCGTTAAGATGTATTAACAATGTATATGTAATATTTAATTTCATTTTGGAATATATTTTGTAAGTATTAGTCGTATCATTAGCTTAAGTTGTAAAACTAATTACAAGAACTTATTCATGTTTTTATAAGTACGTTTTTAAAGAATATGCCAATATACGAATCTAATTTGGACTCTAAATTTATTGATTAACAAATTGCGCTGAGACCATTTTTAGAATATAGAGGATTCTGGCAGTATGCCA
This sequence comes from Kuschelorhynchus macadamiae, assembly GCA_030620095.1. Classification (NCBI taxonomy): domain Eukaryota; kingdom Metazoa; phylum Arthropoda; class Insecta; order Coleoptera; family Curculionidae; genus Kuschelorhynchus; species Kuschelorhynchus macadamiae. Next base: position 447,205 of record JAUTXW010004088.1, read on the forward strand.
ATTTTACATCGTAAACCTGACAGACTAACAGCTGGCCTAAAATATAGCACCCAGGTGCGGCCTTTTATGAAAAAAGACCCACTTTTTTTTATAAAAGGGGATTTCATAGTTGTGTAGTTTCAGTTTGTTATCAGAGTGTGATTTATAAAAAAATCACGGATTAAAGAGTTAAATATAAGATGTATTTACCAGGAGCAATCCTTTCCGGAAGGCATAGTATTACAGAGCAAGAGAAAATAATTCCAAATAGTCTTTTGAACTAATTGACAACAAAACCATTTTTATTTATTTTATCAGTTACGAAGAAGAGTGGGTCTATTATATTTAATTATATATATGGAGGTGTCCAGTAAAATTATATGGGGAGATTCCCATCTTAAGTTTGGCCATTGATACGTACATATAATATATATTTTTAAATACTTCAAGTAAAATAAAAATATATGCTTTTTAAGCTTGTCTCAGCCTCTTAGTTTCATTAAGAAAAATCGAAGAGCAAAGTAATCAGTCTAATCATTTACTTTTCAGAAAGCACCATGCTACTTATAACATGCACATGCGTAAATGGCTATCTCAAGTTGAGGTTTATATGTACAAATCGTATTGTGCCGTTTTTCTTTAATGTTATTCATATACCTATTTATTAAAATTTAGCCTTTTACAGCCATAAAAAAACATTAAATTTTAACTATAGGGGGCTGTTTCACCCCTTTAGGTTAAACCTATATTAAGGCAAAATTGCTGTTTGTTAAAAAAGCTAGAAGCTTCTGAAATATATTTTTTATCGTTTTCAGGGTGTATACGTTTATTATATTTTCTTTATTTTTAGAAAACTTTTTCATCATCCCAGGACTATCCTGTATAGTTGAAATAATATTTTTATATACAAAAAAATAAAATAAATTTGACGTGTTTCACTGTTTTCTAAGTAAATTAAATGTTTTTAAAATATTTTTTTTTTTAATTTTCGGGTGGCTGATTCATCCTCCTGGGGCTACTTTGTATAGTTGGAAGAAAATCTTATTAAGTTTTTTTTTTAATAATTATAATGTAAAAAACTATATATGCTAATGAATTGCACAATTCTTCATTGTCAAATTATTTACACTAACTATTTCTGTTTTCGTTTTGAGAGTTATCGGTTCATGCATTCTCAAAATATTACTTTTTTAAATGTATGCCCTTGACGCCCAAAATTTAATCTCCCTTATGCACTGATCTAGCCTATTTTTGGTGCTAATTTGAAACGAATCGGTTTGACCGTTTTCAACTTTTTGTTTTGTTTACATACACACAAAAAATATCTTCTTATTGTAAGCTCACACATTGATTCAACCCAACTTATATTTTTAGAAAATTTTTGCTATTCCAATAGTCTGTCTATATATCCTGTATTATAGGGTATTCTATTAATAATACAATATATTGGTCATTATATGGGGAAGTAATAATTAAAGCTCTTAAATAACAACAAAACAAAATAAATACTCTTTTGCTATTGAAATTTTTTTTTGGCCATTATAAAATACAAATAAAATAATCTTTATTACACTGCAACAAAAAATGGGTAAAAGGTAGAAAATAGCATTAAAAACGTATTTTGATGATAACCTCAAAAAACTTATATATAAAAAAATTCCAAACCAATAGTACATGAAGCAGGATTTAAAATAATTTTAAATTAACCAAAAGTATTCTTATAAAGACATATCCATAAATAAAATAAGTAAAAATAGAAACTTAATTGAAACAAAACTCATATCTTATAGGAAGCACCATTTACATTCCTAAAATAAATCACAAAATGCCAGAACCAAACAAATTTGAACCGGTTAGATATCATAGCTTGTGTAATTATACTTGGGTCGGCATTCTTTTATTATCAGTATGTGATTTATATGAAATATATGGAATAAGGGGAATAGATAAGATGTATTTACCACCTGATCCAAAGATATAATATTGCAGTGTAGACGCAAGAGAGAAATCTACTTACTAATTAAAAATATAGGCATTCGTACATGCGTATCACTATCTCGTAGGACAACAACTATTAGGCAGATCAAAAGTTTCATATTTTTGCTACAAAATGGGTCCAAATTGAGTAACGTCGAGTTAAAAAGCACACATTTTTCATTTTTAAACAAAACTGACTTTTTCAAGGGATGCCTTTTGACGCGACGTTAATGTACACGTTTTGACAAAGCGGCCTTCTTAATCTGACATATTTACAGAAATCCGTAGATCTCTTCTCAAATGTTTTTAGGGCTGGTAAAAATGGACAATGTTCCAAAAGGAAAATAAATTATATGCACGCTACTCCAATTTTGTAAGTAAGGTTATATTTTATTCCGAATTTTGGTTAGCAAATCAACGCAATTATGATAAATAATAAATAGATTAGTGCTGCAAACATGATTTCGATGGAGTTGCTTTCTTTGAAATACGGGGATTCAGAAGTAGTTTTATTTTTATTTTTTGCTTTATATGTGATACTGGATATATCTATATAAAGTAAAGGTCGCTTATTTTAAAATCTTTTGTGGTTTCTTTTCTTATGTTAATATGCTAGCTCTAAGCAGTGGGGTTTTTGGTTTTTAAATAATTTGGTCGTTTTATGGCTTTGTCGTCAAAGAATACTGCTATTTGTGCTTGAGCTGTGGTGAAGAGTTTCACCCAAGGAAACCTTGCGTCGTATTATCTGTCGTACTCCTCACTATGTTGAACTTATCCACTATTATTTATAGCAATATTGTGATAGAGAGAGCCTATGGCGTAAAATATAGCACCCGATTCTCACCTTTTATTAAAAAAGTTTGATATGATGTTCAAATTTAATAATGGTTCGGCACTTAATTAGGTCATTAGTGAATTTTACGAAATTTATAGATTAAATGCGTTATTTGTTTAGCGTGATGTGTGGCCATTTGGTGGCATTCTGCCTCCGCAAATAGTACGGCCTTAAGTTTTAAACGGAGTAACCTTGTTATCTATTTTTTGTAGGAAGTCCGTGTTTTTGGATCGTTTTGTAACTGTGTAAATGGTAAAAAGTGTTGTCACCACAGGAAGCCTTAAGGGACTTTTTCATGTTCTTACTGTATTAAGCTTAGTCATCATTACTTACTATTGATATATATATATATATATATATATATATATATATATATATATATATATATATATATATATATGTTTAGCGTGATGTGTGGCCATTTGGTGGCATTCTGCCTCCGCAAATCGTACGGTCTTAAGTGTATCTAGGTCTCACGTTGTTATTTATTTTCTGTAGGAAGTCCGTGTTTTTGGATCGTTTTGTAACTGTGTAAATGGTAAAAAGTGTTGTCACCACAGGAAGCCTTGAGGGACTTCTTCATGTTCTTACTGTATTAAGCTTAGTCATCATTACTTACTATTGATAAATATATATATATATATATATATATATATATATATACATATAAATATATAAATATACAGTGTGTCTACTTAAGTTCTCTACATGTAGGAAACTTTTTTTGTTAGTAGTTTTACGGAAAAAAGTTACTCTTTATAAAAAGTTCTGCTTTCTGCCAAAATAATATTAAAATATTCAAACCTGAGATTGCAAATACAGGGTGGTAAAAAATTCCAAAAAATCGAAATTGACTCAGCAAAATGTAATACAAAATCTTACTTAGAATAAAAAAACATATCTAGCACTAGATTCGTTGCTTCCTTCTTACTTTTGTTCCTACCTACATACCAGCAAAATTTCCTTATTTATCGATTGTTGATAATGGCATTGTCACTGCCATTGTCAACCACAATATTGTATTACTTTATTGAAACATCAGTTTGAATATTATAGTAAAAAGAAATGCCGCTGAAATTAAGCAAAGAAGATAAAATTGAAACAATTTTAATTGTCCGAGAAAATTATAAAACATTTCGAGAAGCTGCAGACATTTTTAACAACAGACACCCCGATAAAATTAGACATTTCACAACAGTGGGGAATATTCTAACTAAATTCAAGACTCTTGGAAATGAAGAAAATAACTTTAACAAGGAACGGAGGTCAGGGGTTGCGAATGACGAAACTACAAATCAAGTAATGCTCTCTGTGATAGAAGACCCTAAAAAGTCCCTACACAAAAGGTCAGCAACATTGGCAAATAACGTAGGTAAAGATACAGTTTCAAAAATATTGAAATAAAACAGTTTTCGACCTTACAAATCAAAATTTATACATACCTTGAGACCAGGAGACTTTGAGCGACGGTTCGAGTTTTGCTGTCTGATACAAGGGGAGCTAGAAGATGATCCTTTTATGGCAAGAAGCATTATTTTTACCGATGAAGCAACGTTTACTTCCAATGGGACTGTAAGTTCGCAAAACTGTTGTTGGTGGAGTGACGTTAGTCCTAATTTTGTTATACAAACTCGTGATCAGTATTCATTCAAAATAAATGTGTGGTGCGGAATTTATAAAGATAGAGTAATTGGACCAGTTTTTTTTCGACATAATTTAAATAGTCAACGCTACTTGGATTTTCTAAATACTTACTTGTACGATTTTATTCATGAACTACCCATAGGTGAGAGGTTCCAAATATGGTACCAGCAGGATGGCGCACCATGCCACGGAGTAAGGCATGTAAGACAATACTTAAATTTTATCTTTAATGGACGAGTAATCGACAGGTATTCTGATATTTTCTGGCCAGCTAGATCTCCGGACTTGAACCCTCTTGATTATTTCTTTTGGGGCTATTTAAAAGAGAAAGTGTATCTAAAGAGGCCATTTCAGAATGTTGATCATTTGGAGAGGGTAATTAGGGAAGAGATACAGGCCATAACGCCTGCCATGATTAGAAACGTTTTAAGAGAATTTTCTGTAAGAACGCTTACCTGTATGGAAAAGTAACACAATATTGTGGTTGACAATGGCAGTGACAATGCCATTATGAACAATCGATAAATAAGAAAATTTTGCTGTTATGTAGGTAGGAACAAAAGTAAGAAACTGGACTTGCCAGTAAGAAGCCAAAGTTTTACATTCCTTAAGAACTGATTTCAGATAGGAAACAACGAATCTAGTGCTAGATATGTTTTTTTATTCTATGTAAGATTTTATATTACATTTTGCTATAAAATAAAAATTAAAGGTACTTTTCTCTTGAGTCAATTTCGATTCTTTGGAATTTTTGACCACTCTGTATATGCAATCTCAAGTTTGAATATTTTAATATTATTTTGGCAGAAAGCAGAACTTTTTATAAAGAGTGACTTTTTTCCGTAAAGCTACTAATACAAAAGTTTCCCATATGTAGAGAACTTAATTATATATATATATATATATATATATATATATATAAAAATATATATATATATATATATATATATATATATATATATATATATATATATATATATATATATATATATATATATATATATATTCCGGATTCCTACACTATCAAATTAATCAAACAAAATCCATATTCTTAGGTGGATCTGTCCCGTTAGCGTTAGGTTAGTTCGTCGATAAAATTATCATTAAAGGCATAATTGGACTAGTTGAAATTCAGATTTAAAACACGCTCCCATTCGATTGTTTATTATTGTTAAATTGTCAGTATATAACTTTATTTGCGACTACCTAAGAAATTCAAGGATTAGTGAGTTATATGTAAGGAGTACTTACCAGGAGTACCGAATAATGCTTTGCAAAGGCATAATATTGCAATACAGAAGGAAGGGAGATAAATCCAAATATCCATAGGCGTATTTTGAATGTCTTCCTGAGAGAGGAAGCTATCGTCGTTAGGCTAATATCATTTTGCACGTCACGGCGAATGATATCGGTGTCTAAAAAAAGTCCTCAATTTTTAGGAGCAATTAAAAACCTGGTAATACAAAATCCATTGCAAAGAAATATAAAGCAACAATAAAAACATATTTTTGTTATATATTTAGTTGCGGTTTAAAAAATTGTGCAGAGGGTAGTTGGCTCTGGAGGGTTGGACATTTGCCTCTTTTGCCTACCCCCCCCCCTTCCTAAATATGCCCTATTGCCTTTTGAACTAAATAACAATAGAGGTACTTTTATTAGTTTTTTAAGTTATCAAGAAGAGTTGGTCTGTTTTATCTATGTAATTACGTATAGGGGTTGATGCATAGTGAAATCTTATGGGGTGGACTATTTCCAATACAAGTTACGCCAATGAGGCGTATATGTAATGTATGTTTTTAAATACCTAAAATAAAATATAAAATAGTGATATGTTTGCTTGTCGCAGCTTCTTGCTTTTATTACGGAAAATAGAAGTGCAGAGTTGTCGGTCTAATTATTTAGCTTTGGGAAAGCAACATGCTAATTACTGTGCAGCATGTTTTTCACGCCTTAATATTATTCTGTAAATTATGGAAACTTATAAGTTTAACACACTTGAGAAAGATAATATTTATTTATCACACTTCCCGCTATTGAGTCTGCCGAGACAGTCCGGTAGGCGGTAATAAAACAGTAATATTTTTGTAGAATGGCAAATCTATCTTGATTTTAAAGTACAGAACCTTTTTCTTCAACAATTGTGTAATTTCTATAATATACTTCACTTTTAAATAACTTTTTTATAGTTTTATAATAACCCGGATTTTTTCATGGGATTTTATCCAGGCATTGCATAGTCACTTTTTAAAAATATTGCCAGACATTTCTAGGTTTTTCGTTACCTTTGTGGAGGATCGATCTATAGAATTACTCCATGAGCCACATCGTTCCAGGATCTTATGCTGGAATTGAGCTCGAAAACTCAGTATATATCGGAAACTCAATTCATTGGTCTACATTTCGTCGTTAAATCTAAGGTTAGGTTAGGTAGAAACCTAAAAATATTACATTTTTAATATCTGAAATTTAAATAGAATTTAACAAGTTAATCTCATCCTTCACAAAATTGGTGAAAAACCCAAAAAGTTTTTCAAGCAAACTGTGAACAAATGGACAGAAAAGGTTATAATGTTTGACAATGAATAAATCTGAGAATTAACGAAATATACCACTCCAAAATCCAAATTGATCACATGTCAAAAAATTTATCATTTTTGTTTAATATATATTTTGAGTTTTCATAGCTTTTGTTTTGATTAATTTAATTATTGTCTTTAAGCATTCAGTATATAACTTTATTTGCCTCTACCTGAGGATCCGGAGATAATTTCTCTATAACCTTTTTTGAAACCTAAATACTGTGACCGTTGAGTGACAATTCGGTTGCGCTCAGAGATAGTACATAAGTCTGATTTTTTATTAAAAAATTCTTGGTCATTTTGTCATTAGCGTGTAATATATAAGAAATTCACGGATTAAAGAGTTATAGGTAAGGAGTACTTACCAGGAGCAATACTTTACTAATTGCATAAAATTGCAATACAGAAGCAAAAGAGATACATTCAAATATCCGTAGGTGTACTTAGAACGTCCTTCTATCCTATCGATTGTAATGCACATCTATTGCAGAGAAATATAAAATAGCATTAATTTTATTATATATTTAGTTGTGATTTAAAAAAAATTGGTGAGGATAGTTGACTCTGGAGGGTTGAACATTTGCCTCCTTTGACCCCCTTCTCCTAAATACGCCTCATTGCCTTTTGAATTAAATAACAATGGAGGTGCTTTCATTATTTTTTCAGTTATTAAGAATAGTGGGCCTGTTTATAACGAACACTCGGTTACAACGCACAAATATATAATCCAAAACGAAAGCAATATACTATTATTACGCATAATTCTGCCTAGCTATATCGCACTGGCATATAGCGAACGCTCGGATATAGCGACATATTTTTTCAACCGATTGTTGGTTATGTTAACGACTATAACGCACTATCGAAGATTTTCCATTTTTGATTTTTTCCCAATAGTTTTAAGACGTATACGAATGTTTACCGAACCAACTGCCTGCGTCTCGTTAAGAGTTAGTACACATACCTGAGTAAGATTTTGCAGTGCGTATTCTTGATTACGATGACGAAAAAAAAATAGCATTAGGAAGCAAGCGCAAAGCAATATGTTTAAGTCAACAAATCGAGATAATCGATAAACTTCAGAATGGGGTAGCAAATATTGCAATCTACAGGGATTATAAACTATCAAAATCAACTGTTTCAACGATGAGCAAACAGACAAAAATATATAAAAACTATGTGGCTACAGCCAGATGTCGATCAATCCCTACTGAAGTGGTTTTCTTTAAAAAGGCCTATGCCTATTTTTGGACTCATCTTTCAAGCCAAAGCATCAGAGTTCGAGAAAAAGTACCAAAAAGCGAATCAGGCATCACAAGAACAATCAAGAGGAAGAAATAAGATATTCCAGAGGTAAAGTTGACCGGTTTAAATGAAGATGTGATATTAAATGTGGAAACATTCATAGTGAATCTGCCAGAAACCCCCAAACAAAAGTACAAATGTTCTAAAGCGAAAATGTCTAAGGACTGCCTTTTGTGTGAATATGGACGGTATTGAAAGTAGAAAATTTATTGTTATTAACAAGTCAGCTTCACCAATTTTAAGTTCATTGATCTAGTTTTTCTGTCACCAAATGTCGCAGCTGTTTTCCAGCCCATGGACTAGGGTGTCATACGTTGTTTAAAATCCTACAGATAACTTCTGTTAAAATTAACCGCTGCTCTAGACACTAACGTGGATCTTAAAATTACGTTACTGGATGCTATTATAATGTTAGTAAACGCTTGAGGTCAAGTGAACACTATACTATACTATCGAATGGAGCCCGGATTTGATGAAGAAAATGAACTCCATCTAAATTTGTAGATCGAGTGGCAAAGAACTAGAGACATGGAAGATAATACACATTTACAAGAATGGGCCAAAGAAAACTCAGTTACAGAATTTAAGGACGAACTCGTTTTTCTTAATGAAAATTTAGTGGTTTAGTCCGATACAGATTTACTTTTGTTTGAAAGCCCTGGTTATCTTGGGGATGAACAGTTGGATGACAAGGAAGAAGAATATTAAACTGAATTACCTTCAGCTTTGGACGATTTAAACTCACTGGAGATTGCGAATAAATTTGCATGTTTTAATAATCTCGATAAAAGTTGTATTAAGGCAATATAGTATCATGTAAAAACAAACTAATATCACTGATTTTTTTACATAATTGATCATACAAAATACATACAAATTGTTTGCTTCTTTAGTATATATATATATATATATATATATATATATATATATATATATATATATATATATATATATATATATATATATATATATATATATATATATATATATATATATATATATATATATATATAAAAGCACTTTGAACCAACAGAATATAATTTTCACAAATAGCGAAAGATTCTATCCTCCAGGTTCCTGGTTAGGTGGGGATGCAGTCAAAGAAAAAAATTTTTGAACGACCTAGTGTGGAATACTCTTTATTGTATGGTCGAGCTTTCGAAAATGTTTATTCTCTTCTTCAGGACCCTTCTATAGAAAAATACATTTGTAGATAAGAAAAGAAGGGATTACAAGGTAAAAGAAACATCTTACCAAAGTGAGTTAAAAATAAAACAGTCCCATTGCAAAAGGCTTAATGTTAAAACTTGTACGTAACTAGAATATAGACGGTAACTAACACATATCAACAGTAAAATAAAATTTTTGGTTACATTTTTAAATTTTTAAAAAATTTTTTACAAACATGCAGCGAAACCACTTTCAATGCTGGCACGCCGCCATTACTGCAAAACGAAAAAATGCGTCGTAGTAGGTAAAATAATAAGGGAGACAAAGGAAAGTACAATTCCCGCCTAATTCTATGTATATCGATTACTACGAACAAACTACGGCTTCTACCCCGGAGGGGGAAGTTGACAAGGACAAAGCAACATCATTGTTTCGCTAGCGCAGTACCACATTGAAAATTTGGCTAGCGACATCTTTCTTATTACAGGAAAAAAAAAGGGGGAAATCAAATTATAATAATTTATAGGCAAGAAAAGAAAAGATTTTTAACAGTTTTATCGTTGTTATTGTTAATATCTATAACTATATTGCATGGTTTATGTATGCTAAAACCAAAAAACACAAAGAGAAAAGGGCCAGTTATAATATGTACGAAAGTCTGGTGAAAAAAATTTTCTTGACAATTTTAATACTAATCACTAAGTTAGGATGGCGCTAAAACACTGAATTGTACTTTCCTTTGTCTCCCTTATTATTTTACCTACTACGACGCATTTTTTCGTTTTGCAGTAATGGCAGCGTGCCAGCATTGAAAGTGGTTTCGCTGCATGTTTGTAAAATTTTTTTTAAAAATTTGAAAATGTAACCAAACATCTTATTTTACTGTTGATATGTGTTAGTTACCGTCTATATTCTAGTTACGTACAAGTTTTAACATTAAGCCTGTTGCAATGGGACTGTTTTATTTTTAACTCACTTTGGTAAGATGTTTCTTTTACTTTGTAATCCCTTCTTTTCTTATCTACAAATATATTTTTCTATAGAAGGGTCCTGAAGAATAGAATAAACATTCTCGAAAGCTCGACCATACAATAAAGAGTATTCCACACTAGGCCGTTCAAAAATTTTTTCCTTTGACTGCATCCCCACTTAACCAAGAACCTGGAGGATAGAATCTTTCGCTTTTTGTGAAAATTATATTCTGTTGGTTCAAAGTGCTTCTTTCTAACTAGTCAGTCACGATTAACTTTCTCCTTTTATATATATATATATATATATATATATATATATATATATATATATATTGTTGTGACCCCATTATTTAATTGTCATTTTATTTGTGAATAGTCTTAAGTATTATATATTCATTAGTCTAGAGATAGTTTGACACGTAAATGCAATATTTAGACATACATTATATTTCGGCGGAACCTTCCGACAAAAGCTGCTTTAATGGTCGTTTATTGCAAGGGAAATTCTAAGTAAACAATATGTATTTTAAATTCTACTTCAAATTCTATTTTATGCACGTTCTTCCGCCCCAAATATTATTATACCCGAAAAAATCTATCATAAACTCATTTACACTATGTCGATAAAGCTTGGGAAGGTTCAGCTATAAAAACATCAAAAGAAACCATTGTAGTACAGTAAGCAGTGGCGTAGCAAATACTCCCCAAATTACTTTTATAGACACCTTTTTTAATCAATTTTACAGATACGCCATTGCATCTCAAATTAGGGAATTCATATAAAAATAAGTTCTAGGTAGTCAGTATAGAGCAGGTCAGTCATTATGTCAGTAGTATATTGTCAGTAGAATTAAGTCAGTAGACACAGTAAGAGTAAAGATTTGTTAGAAGTAAGAAGTGTCCCTCTTGTACAGAAGATAATAGAGAGATTTGGAACAAGTTGAAGTGTTTACATTTACTACCAGTGCTAATACAAAATACTAAAATTATTAAATCATAACAGTGGTGGCATTCGGCAAATAATAAAAATATTAAAACATAACATTGGTGGCAGCGGATCTGGATATACTACCCCGTGTTTTCTGAAGGAGCGCCTAGAATGCAGCAGGAATCACACCAGTTAAACCACATCGGTATACCAAAGACAGGAAGTTTCAACAGACTTGGAGGAGCGCCCAGTACGCAACAAGTTTCGAGAAGAAGAAAGAAAACGAGGAAATTCGCCTTACGTTCCAGCTAACTAAGGATGAAGCTGTAAGTTTTTTTCTTTTATTTTCCTGTTGTGGTGACACTATTTGTTTTTTTTATAAGTTATGCATTTTTGAAATTATATAGATATATTTATTTTGTGAAAGGTACTGCAAATACGTTGTGTGTTGAAAAAGTAATTGAATAATAGACCGTATAACTTATCTATATTTAAATTTTTACCCAAAATTTTTATTAGTATTTAATCTTTATAATTTTAACAAACAAAAAAATGGCTGAAGGAAAAGATGCAATTGATGTATTAAAGTTAATAAATTCATTTGACGGCTACGGCGATGGAAATTCTTTTCAATTTTTTCTAAAAAACTGTGACGCAGTAATGCATATTGTGAAAGAAAATGAAAAAAATAAATTAGCTAAATTAATTTTTGGTACTAAATTAAAAGGTAAAGCTCAAGAGGTGACACAATATAAAGAATTTTTAAATTGGGACGAAATTAGAGATTTTCTTTTAGAACAGTTTACGGATAAAAGACCGCCTTCTCATTTTTAACTCAAATAATGAATATAAAACAAAACTTTAGGGAAACCGTTACAGAATATGGAGATAGATTAAGATACCTGCATAATAAATATAAAGAAACTTGTCATTTAAATTATGAACATAATTCTGCTAAGGTATTAATAGAAAATTTAGAGTCAATTTTAGTAAACACGTTTAGACAAGGGCTAAATGATGAAAAAATACAAATTCGAGTAATTGCTGAAAACACAACAGATTTAGACAGGGCATTATCATTAGCAATCGAAATGGAACTCGAAAACAACGTTAGAGCAAAAAATTCAAATTTTAAAAATGTAGGTTTTGTGGGTCAGGGAAATAGAAATTTAAATAACCAAAATCCTAAACTTTTGTGTATGTTCTGTCATAAAAATAATCGTATAGCTTCTCAATGTAGGCAACTTATACAATATGAACAAAATATGGGAAGAAATAATTTTAATAATCCTAATTATCAAAGCTTCAGTCCACAACAACATTTTAACGCAAATTCTTCAAATGGGCAAAATTATAACGGGGAACAACCTATTAATGCTAGAAGTAATTTTTCTTACAGGGGAAACGATAATCATAATTACAATCAAAATACAAATTCACGAAATTTTAACAATAATTATAATGGGAACAATTATCGTCAAAATTATACCAATCCCCGTAGTTCAAACAGACCTCAAATGCTTTCAGAGATACCTCAACAACAGCGACGATACCGACCTAACTATAATAATGAACCTGTCAATAATTCTCATCAAATACAAACTATAACGTCTCTACCCCCCAGTAGCCTCCAACACAATCTAAGTATTTCTCCTCCACAACCAACTACATCTGTCCAAGAATTTTCGGGAAACGACAACGAAGCCTTGGTTGTGAACAGCCCGCCAAGCGCTTCGTAAAAAGTTCAATCAGTATAAACAGTAGCTGTTCAAATAATAAGAATCCACTAGAACATATTAAAATCAAACCAACTCGTAATAATTCAAATAATATGTCTCCTAAGTCAGTATTATTCTCTAATAATTGTAAACAGTTAGATATAATTGAATCGGTCATTCGCGAAACCCCGTAAGTCCAAAAAATACAATTTTTGGAAAACTGGAAATAACTTTCTGCAAAAAGTTATAATAAATAGATTTTTTTTTAAAAAGTAGTTTATTGAAGAATTTGTAATTAAAAATTCGTTGCAACATATTGCATACCAAAAAAAACAAAAATTTACTCCAAAAAAATTTTTGAAATTTGGACACATACGGGATTTCTCAAATGAACGAGAATTTTCAGAATATCGAGGTTAAAATAAATAAAATAATATTGAAATTTTTGTTGAATATATCATTTATTTATTATAAGGTAATCTACAAAGTAGGCCAGCGAGCCAATTCGGCATAGAAGTGTTGTACTTCTTCGTCTTGAGGTATGTACTGCATCAGGTTCTTAACGTCATTCAGTTTGTTCACATTGATAGGAACACGACCAACATACAGTGTCTCTTGGGGCAATACAATCCTTGTTGACGCCAATAATTTCAATGAGAATGTGTGAAATTTCAATCCATCAATGAAGTCTCGAGCTACAACCACTCCGTCTTCACAATAGTCAAACTGATTGAATTTAGAGATAGTGAACGGCTGCTTTAGCTCTTTGGGTAATTTTCTTTGATAAGACTCGTCAGATAGTACATTCTTCTTGAAAAACTTTGGCCACCATTTTTGAAAACTTAGGACCTCATGAGTGTGTAGATGTTTAACAGTGAATTTTCCACGGGTTGAACAGGAATTTGCAACCAAAGCAATATATTCCTTCATTGTGTAAATTCTATCTCTTCGTTTAATTTTCCGTTTTACGACACTGAAGTCTCTGTCACATGGTAGGAAAGAGTGACCCCTCACGGGAAAATATTGGAAAATTCGTTCAAACCTACCAGTCGATTGCAAAGCCATCATCATACGAACAACAGCATGGTTTTTGTTCTGGCCCCAGGCTCCGTCTGAGAATACATGCAATTCTTTAACAGATGAGTCAATTTCTGTATTAATATAATCCAGCAACATGGAACATACTTCATCGGGACCTTTTTTTGCCTCTCCTTCATGATATATGCAAAATCTAGAAGTATTATTTCGCAGCTCATGAATATTAAAAACATCGACTGTTAGCTGTCGTAAATAAAATGATTCCTGTACTGGAATGACAGGAAGTTGCAAATTTTGCATAAAGTCCATGCAAATACCCAGAACAGTTTGATCTTCTGAACATCTTTTCTGAATCTCTTTAAGTTTGGAATAAAATTTCTTTGCTCGGCGATTATGTACCATCTTTTCAGCTATTGCTACCCGCTTAGCATTTTCGTTTAAAGTGGGATTTTTGATTTTAACTGACAGCTCCTCACAAGTACAACATGTGTCGACTTGTGGTTGCTGAAACTTTAGATCAAAGTTTTCCTTGAATATTTTCATGTAAAACTTGTATTTGACTATATTTTTTAAATCAGGGTATTTTTCTAGAAAAAGATTCCACATGATTTTAACATTTAAACGAGGGTTAAGGTAATGCACTTCATGAGTGGTGTAATGCGCAATTTTTTTAGGAAATGAGGAAATATGATCCACGATTTTTCGGACAATTTGTCCAGGCATTACATTTCCGGGAGTGTTTTTACCTCTCTTATCTTTGGGAGTACTGCCAGCGGCTGAAAGTTTACATATTCTTCGAGTTCTATCATCGGTAACACCATAGGCACTAAGGAATGCTTTTTTACAAACATTAATTTGGGACTTTCCTGGAACTTTCACAAAATATCTAAAAAAGAAAAAACGTTTGTCAGCTTACCTATATTTTCTTCTAGTATTATCTAAATAGGTACCTGAATGAAGTGTTCCTCTGAGGTGCTTCTTCGTTTCTTCTGCAACGTCGCCTTTGTATATCAGTCAAATCTATGTTGTTTTGCAGTAAAATATCTTGCTCGTCCTTGGTTTGCAATGAAGTTATTCCATTATAAGCGATTTCAGCATCTTGTATTGTAAGCAAGTTTGGTATACATTGTTTTTTGCAGCTAGAAAAAAAACATTAATTATTTCTATAGAACATAAAACTAATAACGCATATTAAAACTTACTTGCACGGATATAAATGGGGAGTTGGTTGAACAACATTGCCCCTCCAGTTTTTGTATTCCTCATTTTTCACTCTGGATTTCTTTATTTTCTCGCACTGGTACTCTACTGTTTTCACACCCTTTCTTCTTTTTCTTGGACTCCTTTCAACACTTTCGTCGGTACCACTATCACTAGACATCTTATTCACTAAATTATTTTAGCATTAAGTGATTAAAACCAGTATAAATTATTCCTAAATAATAATAAAAGCAAGCCGCCTTGTTTACGATTATTTTACTCAATACTGACTGACGTTTGACGGTTTCGACAGACATAAGCAACAGCGTACCTGGTGGGGACATCGCGCGCGCTTTCATTTGAGAAACACCGTAACTCCTGGACTTATGGGGTTTCTCAAAGGAATCGCGTACGCTCATATTTATTTGGACCGTTAGTGCTATGACAACAAGCGGGGTTTCTTTGTGGATCGATGTGTCTACAATCTAAAATTCCAAAAATGCTTAAACGTCATTTTGGCTAAAATATGGACTTACGGGGTTTCTCAAATGACCGATTCAATTGAAATAACTTCATTGGGCACTAAAAAGTCAGAATTGCAAATTTTGCTAGATACAGGGGCTGATGTTTGTTTATTAAAGGAGTCGATTTTACAAGACTATTCAAAGCTAGATCAAAACTGTATTATTGAACTAAAAGGTATAATTAAAGAACCGGTTTTTACGAAAGGTCTATATAATGTAACAATCCAATTAAAAGATAATAAAATATTAATTCATCCTTTTCATATCGTACCAGATTGCATTCCTATAAAAAATGGCGGAATTTTAGGCCGCGATTTTTTGCAAAAATATAAAACTAAAATTAATTATGAAGAAGAAACTGTTTATTTTGAGGACAATTGCGTTAAGATTTTGCCTTCAGAGACTTTAACGACTATACCCCCAAGATGTGAAATGATAACTTATGCTTTGGCCAACGTTTCAGGTACTGAAGGTATCGTAAAATCGAAACAACTTGCTGAAAATCTCTATATAGGTTCTTCTTTGACCAAAGTACATAATCATAAATGTTTAATTAGTATTTTAAATATATCTAATGAACCCTTAACAATTGCGTTACCCAGAGTAACGTACAACCTATCACTAAAGGTGAATTTGACATTATAGAGCTTAGTCATAATAATAATAATATTGAAAATAACACGAATATATTACTTTGAACGTTTAGAAAAATTGAAACATTCTCTCAACTTAGAAGGATTAATTGTCGAGGAAACTAACTCACTTCTAGATATTTGTGAAAATTTTATCGATATTTTTTATTTAGAAGGTGATAAACTCTCTTGTACAAACACAACAAAAATTTCTACAGACCCTACTAAGGGACCTATTAATATTAAACCCTATAGATTACCTTTTCAACATCGGGAGGTTATAAAAGAACAAACCGATGCAATGTTAAAGGATGGAATAATTTCTCCATCTTACAGTCCTTGGAATAGTCCCTTATTAGTAGTTCCTAAAAAAACTGATTCATCAGGTTTACCTAAATTTCGCGTGGTCGTAGATTTTAGAAAAATTAATGAAATAACTGCAGGGGATGCATTTCCATTACCTAATATTACAGATATTTTAGACCAATTAGGAAAATCGCATTATTTTACAACTTTAGATTTAGCCAATGGATTTCATCAGGTTCAAATGGACGAAAATGATAAAAATAAGACAGCTTTTAGTACTTCTACGGGGCATTTTGTTTACAATAGGATGCCTTTTGGCCTGAAAGGAGCTCCGGCAACCTTTCAGAGGTTAATGAATGCGGTCTTAAGCGGTCTTAGTGGCATAAAATGTTTTATTTATTTAGATGATGTCGTAATTTATGCTAATAATTTAAAAGAACATAATGAAAGGTTAATTGAGGTATTTGAACGGTTTCGGGAGCATAATTTAAAGCTTCAACCATTAAAATGTGAATTTTTAAGAAAAGAATGTTTGTATCTAGGTCACATTATAACAGATTATGGCATCAAACCTGATCCTTCAAAAGTAGAATGTGTTTTACAGTTTCCTCAACCAGTAAATCAAAAAGAGGTAAAATCATTTTTAGGGCTTGTCGGATATTATCGAAAATTTATAAACAAAAAAATTTCAAAACCTCTTACCAAATTGCTCAAGAAAGATACGGAATTTAAATGGGACCATGCTTGTGATATTTCATTTCAAACGCTTAAAAATAACATTACTTCTCCTCCTGTACTACAGTACCCAGATTTTTCAAAAGAATTCATTATAACTACCGACGCAAGTAATTATGCGATTGGTGCAATTTTATCACAAGGAAAAGTTAATAATGATCGACCTATAGCTTATGCTAGTAGAACTCTTAATAAAGCCGAACAAAACTACTCAACGACAGAGAAAGAATTAGCGGCAACTGTTTGGGCAGTTAGACATTTTCGACCATATGTTTTTGGAACAAATTTTAAGATAGTTACGGATCATAAACCTTTACTTTATATATTTAACATAAAAGACCCTGGGTCGCGTCTTACAAGATTTAGGTTAAAATTGGAAGAATACAATTTCGAAATTATTTATAAGGCCGGAAAGTTAAATACAAATGCTGATGCCTTAAGTAGAATGATTAAAACGGTAAACGCTGACATGATAACAGATTATCAAAAATTTTTAAATTATATGCAAACACATATTGTTATTAACACAAAATTAAAAGAAAACAACGCTAATTTATTTCAGATAAATAATTCAGATCCTATAATATTATTTTTTCCCAAATTTTTTAACAAAGAGCAATTTAATATTTTGGAACAAAATAATCAGATTAAACAATTTCTTGCATCATACAACGTTCAAAACGATTTAAAAATACCTTCCGTCTCTCAGTACCAAAACAACGGCTGTAATATATTTTTACTCAATGATAATGAAAATATGTTAAATGACACAAATTATGAAAATATATGGTCTTGTCTACTAAAGTTAAAAAATCTTGTAAGTAACAAAAAACTTAAATTGTCATTTATTAAATATCATTACAACCCGTTAGTAAAATGGGAAATTATTTATCCCATCATAAGATATATTTTTAAAAACTCTAATGTAGATATAACAGTTTACAATATTAATTTAATAAAACCCTCTGAATCTGAAAAGGAAACCTTATTAGAAGAATTCCATAACTCTCCTTTAGGCGGTCATCAAGGAATTGCCCGTACACATAAAAAATTATCCCAATTTTATACCTGGAGAGGCATGAAAAAAGACGTAAAAAGATTTATAAAAAAATGTGAATCTTGTCAAAAAAACAAATTATCGCGAAAAACAAAAATGCCAATGGTCATAACTTCAACCGCGACTAAACCTTTTGAAAGATGTTTTCTCGATATTGTTGGTCCCTTACCTGAAACGGAAGCAGGTAACAAATATATTCTTACCTTCCAAGATGACCTGACAAAGTATAATATTAATGTCCCTATAAAAAATCAAGAAGCCTCAACAGTAGCTTATTACTTCGTAACGAAAATAATTTGTCTATATGGACTACCTGAAACTCTAATTACCGATCAAGGTTCAAATTTTTTAAGTGAAATCTTTAAAAATACTTGCAAACTTTTAAAAATAAAAAAGGTTCAAACTACTAGTTATCATCCAAAATCCAACGGAGCTTTAGAACGTTCTCATAGAGTCTTAGAGGAGTATTTAAGACATTTTATCAAAGATAGTCAGGAAGACTGGGATAGCTGGATTCCATTTGCAACATTTACTTATAATACAACTCCGCATACTGCAACCCACTTTTCACCTTTTGAACTTTTATTTGGTCATACCCCTAATTTACCTACTTCAATTATTCAACCATCTTCTAAATACATTGCAATAGACGAAACAAAACAGCAGTTCATAACTTCCTCTGATCTCGAATATAATAAATTTATAAAAATAACGGATGATAAAATGATTTGTCAGCAACAAAAACCAGTTTCATTGGCTCATTTAGTGGAAAACTGTGAAATGAAGTTACTTCAAGTAACAAATAAAATTCCAGAAGTATGCGAAAAACATATATTAAATTCTAATAGAGGTATCTTTATTCAGTTACTTACAACTAATACTTGGCTGTTTGCAGTGCCTTGCCCTGAATCATTAACCATTTCATGTATTAATCAAAATAAACCAGTAGACGTTATTTTAAAAAATTGCGGCAGTGTCACCATAGGAAAACAGTGTAAAGCGTATAGTGTTTCAACGATGCTCGTGCCTCACGGTAATGCCTTTCAGTCGAAAATATTTAGTGAGTTTGTTCCGCCATTAGAAATTAGTGAGGACTGTTGTGAAAAAATAAAAAATAATAACATTAACCTGACAGAAATTTTAATAAACGAAAATTATAAGACTCTTTCAAAGCACATTCCTGAACTGAACATCGCTAGCCATAAACTAGACGACAAAGAAAAGCTAACAGAAAATCTTGAAAAAAATAATTTTTTGTCAACATATAATATTTCTGGTTCTGTTTTAGCTTACATTGTATCTGTTGTTGTATTATTATTTATTGTTTACAAAATATATTCAAAATGTATAAGAAAAACTTCCTGTTGTGGAATAATACCAAATATTTGCGTAAGGGTAAATCAAACCATTGAACCATCCCCGAGAAGTAATAGATATATAGCTCAGTTACTAGTGAAACTTCTAATAGAATTAATAATGATGATCACCCTGAGGACGATCAACCAGGTATATCATACACGCCTCGCAGAGCTATTGGTCACACGTCCTCAAGACGATCAATTAGATAAGTAATAATATTATGTTTTATTATAAGTAATAAATTTCTTTAGTAGAATCTAAGTAGATTTAGAATGCCTAATTATTATAAAAAAAAACAGTTTTCAATATTATATAGGTTAGTATAATATAGAATAAGAACATAGTTCATAGCAAATTTTGTAAAATCATTTCGAACGTAATACTTTTGTTAAATATTAATATCAATTACAAGGATGTATATTTTGTATCATAATTTATATTTTAACTCAGGAACGAAATTTTCTAACAATTTCATTATTATAAAATCTCTCATTTAGGGGGGAGGTGTTGTGACCCCATTATTTAATAGTCATTTTATTTGTGAATAGTCTTAAGTATTATATATTCATTAGTCTAGAGATAGTTTGACACGTAAATGCAATATTTAGACATACATTATATTTCGGCCGAACCTTCCGACAAAAGCTGCTTTAATGGTCGTTTATTGCAAGGGAAATTCTAAGTAAACAATATGTATTTTAAATTCTACTTCAAATTCTATTTTATGCACGTTCTTCCGCCCCAAATATTATTATACCCGAAAAAACCTATTATAAACTCATTTACACTATGTCGATAAAGCTTGGGAAGGTTCAGCTATAAAAACATTAAAAGAAACCATTGTAGTACAGTAAGCAGTGGCGTAGCAAATACTCCCCAAATTACTTTTATAGACACCTTTTTTAATCAATTTTACAGATACGCCACTGCATCTCAAAAAGGGAATTCATATAAAAATAAGTTCTAGGTAGTCAGTATAGAGCAGGTCAGTCATTATGTCAGTACTATATTGTCAGTAGAATTAAGTCAGTAGACACAGTAAGAGTAAAGATTTGTTAGAAGTAAGAAGTGTCCCTCTTGTACAGAAGATAATAGAGAGAATTGAAACAAGTTGAAGTGTTTACATTTACTACCAGTGCTAATACAAAATACTAAAATTATTAAATCATAACAGTGGTGACATTCGGCGAGTAATAAAAATATAAAACATACAATATATATATATATATATATATATATATATATATATATATATATATATATATATATATATATTCGTTCAGTGCTTTACGACTCCTCTAAAAAAGTATAAACTAGTTTTTTGTTTTAAATATGCCTTACTTAACAAGAAATAATTAATTAAATTATATGGAATTTTAACGTCACAGCTTAAATGATGCACAGATAACAACAGGGGCTTGAAAAAAGGTGTAACCCCGAAACAATTCGGCGAATCTTGCGAATACATAATTCACATGGTCGAACTTCTAGAAATAAATCACGAAATAGACGCGTGCGAGTGGAATTCGCCAGGGAACATATTAATAAACACTTGAAGTTCTGGAATTTAAAAATATTTGCTGATAAACCTATTTGGTTCCGATGGGAAGATATCAATGTGAAGAAAGCCTAACGAAAAATTAAAATTGAAACATATGAAAACTACGATAAAGCGCGGTGCAGTGTTGTTATGGGGCTATATGTCGTCTACAGGAGTAGGTAACATGCATTTTATTGAAGGGCACACGTCATTTCGGGTTCGCAATTTGTTGCTTTATAATTGGCCAAATATTATTGATACATCAGCACAGTCACCCGACTTGAATGTAATCGAAAATTTGTGGATGACATTAAAAAATAAAGTAAATAGTAAACAAAAATGAATTAAAAGTAAGAATTATTGAAGTATGGAACACAAATTCCCTGGAGTATACTAGAAAGTTAGTTGAATCAATACCCAAAAGACCACAGGCTGTTATTGTTAATGAGGGAGGAACGATCAAATATTAGTAGGCTTATTTCAAATCGTGAAGTTTGTTTTCTCTATTGATTTTGTTATTTTGAGTTTTGCATCATTTAAGCTGTGACGTTAAAATTGCATATAATTTAATGAATTGTTTATTGTTGATTAAGTAAGGCATATTTAAAACAAAAAATTACTTTATACGTTTCTAGTGTAGTTTTATTAATAAGTCGTATTAATTTATTCTCAATATGTCCTTTTTTTCCAAATAAATATAGAAGCATTGAGCCCAGTTAGTTTTTTTATAGCCACTGCCGAAATTTGTGGATACCAGAAACCGTAAGAGCAACAAGAAAGTTTAAACGGGAATATTTTAGACAATTATGTTTGTAAATGAATTAATGCCGTTTCGCTCATGATTCTATCTTTTTTGGTTTTTGAGATAGTAAAAAAAAAAACAAAAAACTGCATTTTTGAAAAACCCTCATAATTTCTTTAATTTTCAAAATATTTCTAATCCGTAAAAACATTATTAACTTTTTACGTAGAATACGCCAGTTTAGTCAGATTTTATTTGCAATGTTTCGGTTTTTCGATAGTAGTAGTAGTATATTCGATTTTAACAGTTTCTAAAAGAGTATTTTTTTAGCTTTTCAGCGATGTATCACACTTTATAAGTAAGTTATAATTAAGATTTAAAAAGTGAGCATTGAAAATTAATAAACATTTTTTTGAATTATCCAAATAAGAAATTAAAAACTAATAGGGTTAAATAGCAATATTTTTAAATTCAACCTTACAAAAAATCACACTTGACAATTAAGTTATTAGTAAGATGAAAAAAGTGTGTAATTGAAAATTAAAATTTTTTTTTTGAATTATCCAAATAAGAAATAAGAAATTAATTGGGTTAAATAGCAAATATAAGAATATTTCATATAAAAATTCGGTTTCATCTACAAGAAGAAGCGAAACGGAACTTCAGATCTGAAGTCAACCCTCTATGATATAGTCTCAAAAATAACTAAATAACATCTCTACAAGAAGAACTACCTACCGACTCAATGACATTAATTAAAAATGTTGACCATTTTGTTCAATGCACTGGATGCATTTCTTCTCAATTGATTTGATTACCCGCTGAATGGTATTTCGATTGATATTCTCTAAAATAATTCGAGTTCACTGCTCAAGAACATGCCTATTTTCAGGAGGATCAAATTCGTATATCTTATTTTCGCATATCTCCATGAATAAGTATCTAATGGCGTGATATCCGGGTCAGCGTACAGGAACATATGACTTTTTTACCAAATGTTTCCGTTAAATAGGTTTTTACATCCGTGGTGTTATGTGCGGACCAACCGTCTTGTTGAAACCATAATTTGTTAAACGGATCATTTGGGAAAACTTCTCGAATGGCAGGAACTATTTGGTTCTGCAACATGGCAAGGTATCTTGGACCTGTCAGTATCTGATTATAGATAAAAGGCCCAATGGGACGATTCGCTAAAAACTAATAAAAAATACTGAATTATTATCAACAATTTAATTGGGTTAATACCAATGTCATTTAGTGAAATTATTTCGGGTACAGTTTCCAGATTAAACTTACCACTTAACCCGCACCACACATTAAAACCAAAACGCATTTGCAGTCTGCGTGACGGATTTTCAAGGGACCAATAATGGTGATATTTTTTATTAAAAACTCCACAGTTGGTAAAATGAGTCTCATCTGACCAAAGGACTTTATTACGAAAAGCGGGATCTTCTCGACATCTATCGATATACCAATTGCAAAAAACAATTCTTCTTTCGAAATCACTTGCTTGAAGTCCTTGTACAATTGTTGGCTTGTAAGGATGATATTTCGTTACTTTTAAGACATCATGAATGGTTGATTTCGGAATGTGAAGTTTCGTTTCGCTTCTTCTTGTAGATAAAGTCAGATTTTCATTAAAATATTCCCGGATTTGTGTATTGCGTTCCTCGTTGTGTTTCTCATACTTCTTCGTGCGAGTCTTATTAAAGCTGCCAAACTCAAGCAAGTTTCGGACCAGCAGCGTTTGAAAATAAGTTCTGCCGGGCTGTTGTCTTTCCGGGTACATGTCAAAATATACATCCATAGCTTCATTGGCATCTCTTTCGTTTTTAATATAACACACTAATATATCGAACATTTCTTCATAGAAAAGTTTAACGCCATTGCAAAGCTTGTTAAAACATTGACGAAAGCTGAATAAAACTTCAACGACAGATGACAGATTATAAAAATTCAATTATTTGTGTTAAATTAGTGTTATTTACGAATGGTAATTTGAACAAGGAACATGTGCACGTAGTATGAATGCCACTTAATAGTTCTTACTGATTTTCTATAAAATTTAATGTTGAATTAAAAAATTTTGCTATTTAACCCTATTAGTTTTTAATTTCTTATTTCGATAATTCAAAAAAATGTTTATTAATTATGCAAATAAAATCCGACTAAATAGGCGTATTCTACGTAAAAAGTTGCCTTAATAATGTTTTTACGGATTAGAAATATTTTGAAAAATTAAGAGTAAATTTCTACTGCATAAATTATTAATAAATGTTTTAAGTAAAACATATTGTTTACATATTTATAAAACATGCCACGCCTATAACGGCCACTCGGTTATAACGAACACTTCCTGCTGTCCTTTGGTGGTTCGTTATATATGTGTTTGACTGTAATTACGTATGTGTGTATGTGTGTTGGTGGATAGTGAAATCATATGGGGTGGGGAATCTCCAATATGAAGTTACGCCATTGATACCTACATGTAATACATATTTTTAAATACCTAAAGTAAAATATAAAATGACTACATGTTTGCTTGTCTCAGTTTCTTATTTTTATTACGGTAAATAGATGTGCAGATTAGTTGGTTTAATTATATTTAGCTTTGGGAAAGTAACATGCTTATTACGGTGCAGTATGTTTTTTACGCTTTAATATTATCCTGTATATTATGGAAATTTAGAATTTTAACAAACTTGAGAAAGATGATGTTTATTTATCACACATTTTGTCATTGAGTGTGCCGAGACAGCGCGGTAATAAAACAATAACATTTTTGTAGAATGGCGAATGTATCTTCATTTTTAAAAACATAACTAGGTAAAAATCTTTTCAGTTCAATTGTGTAATCAGGGTTGGCAAAAGACCACTTTTTTAAATTTTGAGCAGGGCAGTGGTCAAAACTGGTTTTAACCGGTCAAAACTGGTCAAAAATGGTTTAAATCACTAAGTAAATTTGATTTACGTAACCAGACATTTTTTCCGAACTAGGGCCACGTTAAGTATTCTTTACCCCAGTTTGTAACCTTGACGTCAATAACGCGTGATCTGTATTCGTGCTGTGAGAAGTCACTTAATACGAGAGATCTGCGGTTGCTAGGAGATTTCTGTTGTTTTTTTTATCTTCTTAAACGCATTTTTCACATATTGTGGTGTGATGATTGTTGATTGAAACAGAAATTATATAAAAGAAACAATGTCTAAGGTAAGTATTTTTCTTCCCTTTAGTAATATTTTTTCTAATTTTTGTTGTTCATTCCATTAACTGCGAGGTAAATACAAAATTGTAATTTAGTAAAACTATATCCAGTAAAGTATAATACTTACATAGTAGGGGTAAGAATAAGCATACAATTATGTAATTAAATTAATGGTAATGTGTGAGCCACAAAATTCTTTTTCAGAGTTGAATCTGAGAAAAAATACTTTTATATCAAAACAGATTTAGAAATTGTCGATTTAATAAACAATGACATTCAAATTAATTGTCGAATTTAATTTTACAATGTGACTGATATAAGTGCTATGTCTATCATTCTCATTCATGGCCAACTCTGAAGAGGAATTTTGTGGCTTCCACGTTATTAGTTTAGTGAATATGAGGCCTTTTCATCTATATATTCGATATTATTCTGTTTCTGCGACATATTTTTTATTCCTTGCTAATTTGCGACGTGCACCAAGTTAATTATAATTATCATCTCCTTTTTCAAATGTGTTCATTTAATTTTAGTTTCACATGTTGAAATGAAGTCTTGGTGGCAGCTATCGGAATCCAATATGGGCTTATTTTGATAAATTTAGTAAAAATGGGAAAGTGACAGGATAAAGGTATAAATCATGTAAGTTTCTGTTAAGCAGCGAAGATTTCCGCTAAAAAAACATCTTGAAAAACGTAACGAAAAGAAAAAACAGGGAAAGTCTGGAAGGAAGCGCGTCAAAGTCCAAGAAAAAAGGAGAAATTGATAAAGAATCGTCTGGATCGATATCCAACTCTCGTGATTTACACATTAGCATCAAGAGGGATAGAGATACAGATATTAGCTCAGGATCGTGGATTTTTTTCAGCTTCGGGATCAGATATATTGTCATCGACACAACCTAAAATCAGCAGCTACTTGGTAAAGACACCCAATTTACAAAACAAAAAACTGATGAAGATGTAGCAGCTTATTTCTTTGCCAAAAATATACCATTTACCCATATCGGGGTATTATTTTAAACACATGGTTAATTCATTAAGGCCAGGATATATACTGCCAAATAGAAAATCTATGAGAGCAGCTACTGGACAAAATAGACTAAAAAAATTTAAACAATGTAGCAAAACAATTAGACGGCCAATCGGTGACCCTAATAAAAGAAGGTTGGTCCAATATACACAACCATCCAGTTTTGGCCAACTGCCTTTCTGAATGCAAAAATGTATATTCTGTATATATATATATATATATATATATATATATATATATGCATGTATGTCAGGTATGGCACTGGCTCAAATGACAAAACTTTCCGGTACGGCAAGAAGATTCCACACCAAGCAATTAAAGAAGTGACAGGTAAATTCAAATGTACAATAATGTCTTTCGTCTCAGACAATAATACAAAAACGAAAAAAATGAGGCAGGAATAGGAACAAAAACAAAAAATAGTGAGTAATTTTTTATAGCATAAAATTGCGCTGCTCACTACTTAAATTTATAAACTAAATTCTCTCGTAATAAGAGAGAATCAGAAAGGTTCTACAAAGCCTTCATTTTCAGGAGATACAAGGTGGAATAGCCAAGAAGAACATTTAGATATTTTTGAAAAACCGGCCCTATTATATTATTCACTTTTTGCTAGAAAATAATAGCTAAACCGTAGATCGAAATGTACAAAGTAATCACTAATGTGATCCTATTTGTAGAGGCTAAATATTTATTCTCTCAATTGACTTGCACAGCTTCGGGTTTGGATAAAACGCAGAAAAACACGTCCAGTATAGCTGATGTCACATTTTATTTTTTAAAGCTTATGAACGAAGAATGTTTCCTACCATATAAAAATGAGACAAAACCAATATTTAAAAAATTTATTACTGCTGTGCATAAATTAGCTTGTCTTTTACATCCTAAATATCTAGATATAAGATATTGAAGAAGCCAGACATCTAACACAAGAAAATTCTGATAAAAAAAATTTGCCACTTATCACAATTTTTACATTAAAAGAAAAAACATTTCTACAGGCCTTTTTTCGAGCAACCTTAATTCCTGTACTTTGGTAGCAAGGTCTAAAATAAGTACAAAGGCATTAATCATCATCAGTTTATAGTGATGTGGATATGTAATTTAAAAAGATTATTGTTTCTTTAAACTGCTTAGAGTTATACATTTTTAATTTCCAACGTATTTAGCGAACGAATTAGTAAAGTATACAAATGAAATTCATCTTAATATCATTTTTTTTTTATTTTTGACCTTTTTGTCCACTTAACTGGTCAAAACCCATTGTGCCCAGAACTCTGTCCAAAATCGGCCAACCCTGTGTGTAATTGCTATAATATACTTCACTTTCATGTATAAATTAGCTTGTCTTTACTTCCTAAATATCTAGATATAAGATATTGAAGAAGCCAGATATCTGGCACAAGAAAATTTGTCCAAAATCGGCCAACCCTGTGTGTAATTGCTATAATATACTTCACTTCCAAAGTTGAATAAATTTTTTATAGTTTTTATAATACTCCAGATGTTTTCTTGGTATTTACCTTTGCTTTGTCACATTTAAAAAAAAAATTACTTGACAATTCTAAGTTTTCGCTACCTTTGTGACGGCTAAATCCCGGCCTATTGAAATGTTAAAAAAATAGTAAATAAGTACTTGTCCAATTTACCTGGAACGTTGCCAGAAAATTAAGAATTACGTAGAAATCATCTTGTAAAATTTTAGTACGAATCAAGATAGGGAAAGAAAATTGCATCCTGGTGAAATGTAAAAAAAATATTACTAAAAACTACTTATCCAATTTACCTGAAAATTTGCACAAAAATCAAGTATTTTGTAGAAATCAACTGGTAACATTTTGGTACGAATGCAAGATGGCTAAACAAATTGGCCGCTCAATAGAATATTTAAAAAATCAGCCCGAAAAAAGTACTTATTTGCTATATTTACAAAATGTATGCAAAAATTAAGTGTAACATAGAAATGAACTGGTAAAATTGTGACACGAATTCAAGATGGCGGAACAAAAGGGGGCCTAATAAATTGTTTGTAATCGTGAAACAAATCCTTTCCAAGGTTTTAAATAGCTTCAAGTTTTAGCATTTTTAGATTCCCAAAAAGATATTTTCTCAATCCCGTCGGTCTGTCTGTTGGTGAGTTTTTTGTCAATTTGAAGCACAGCTAAAAAACTACTTACCCGAGTAACTTCAAATTTTGATCAATAATTAAACTTCTTAAATGGATAACCCGGTAATTTTAGTAAATATCACATAATGGCGGAACAAAATGGAGGCCTGGTGAAATGTTAAAAAAATTATCACTAAATAAACAATTATCCAAATTACTTCAAATTTGGCACAAAAAATCAGGTGTTACCTAGAAATAAACTGGTAACAGTTTGGTGTGAATCCAAGATGGCGGCCTAATAAGATTAGATCCGCCTGAAAAAACTGCTTATTAGAATAATTTCAAATTGTGTGCAAGAATTAACTAGTGAAATTGTGTTACGAATTCAAATAACGGAACAAAATTGTGGTCTTAAAAATCGATGTAAAAACTACATATTCACTTTATTTAAAATTATATCCAAAAATTAAATATATGTTGGTATATAGTGAAATCATATAATAATAATAATAAATAGCCTTTATTTAATAAATTCATACAATAAATGAACAATGATTATTATAGCATGGGTGGCGAGATCTAGCATAGCTACTCATCTAACCACCCTAGGGAGAGAAAAATTTAACTAGAATTTAAATAACCTACTACTAAAATTAATATTACAAAATTAGATACAGTATCAAAATATAATACAAAATACATACCAAAGATTTTGTAACTAGAAAAAAAAGTATATTCTACAAAAAGTACCAAGAAGTTGCGACCAACTGCGCTCCAGCAACAACAAGCCAGCTAATAAGTAAAAAGAAAATAAAAATATACAGATTAAACAATAACTAAATTTTCGATAATGTTAAGAAAATCAATTCAAAATTAAAAAAAAACTCAATTAGTTAAAGACTTAATATGGGATTTAAATTTGTATTTAAATGTTTCAACACTTAAGCATTTTTTTATATCAGTGGGATTGGAATTAAAATGTATAACAGCATTGTAACTAAATGATCGTCGAAATAAATCGGATTTGTGATTAGGGACTTAAAAAAGATCTCTATTACGCAGAGGCCTATCATGAACATCGGAGTTCTTAACAAGTTTTTCAAAGAGATATCTAGGTTGTTGAGTTTTATTTATTTTATAAACTAGTGGACATAAACGCAAATTAAATTGAGTAACATGGTCAAACTTTCTAAGACCATAACAGAATCTTAAACAGCTATTTTGTAGCCTCAAAGCAGCAACAAAGCAGGCCAATACAAAACATCACAGTAGGATAACAGAGACAAGATAATAGAATCACATAACTTAAGTTTAATTTGTGATGAAAGAAAATTTTTAAAAACATAAAATGTTCTTAGTTTAGAATAGCTTCTCTGAAGTAAGTACGAAACATTGTTTTTAAATCTTATGTCCGAGTCAAAAAATACTACTTGTTTTTACAAGACTCAGATACATTTACTTTTACATTATTTATCTTAATATCAAGGCGTTATGAGAGAACAGATTTGGACTTGCTATAAAATAATAGCTGTGTTTTCGACTGATTTAACAAGAGTTTATGTGCTGCTGATATTTTATTATTAATATCTAGATCATGTACAATATGGTTTTCGGCTCTCCTTACATCAGCATACTGGTGTGATTTTAGATATTTTAAGAAAGTAGCTAAATCCGAAGTATATAATGAAAACTGTAAAGGACCTAATGATGCCTTAAGGCACACCACAACTTAAAGTTAAGGTATCAGAGACAGAACTACTCAACATTACTTTTTGTCGCCTATTTAAGAGAAAGTTTTTAAGATAATTAACAGCAGTTATATCCAAACCATAATAGCGAAGTTTGCTACATAAGATACCATGATCTAATGTATTAAAAGCCTTACTGAAGTCTAGTAAGAGCAGACAAGTTTCTTCTCTATCATCAATAGCTCTGATGTTGTCCTCAGTGACTTTTAAGAGGGCCGTTGTTGTACTACGGTGTGCATGGCAACCAGACTGAGTTGAAGGAATAATGTTATTATGTAAAGCATAATCATTCAACTGTTCGTATATAATTTTTTTTAAAATTTTAGAGAAAACTGGTAATAACCTCATAGACTTGAAATGAGACAATTCTGACGGATTATTATTTTTATGGGGAGGAGAATCTCCAGTCTAAAGTTACGCCACTGATACGTATATGTAATTATATTTTGTATATTTTTAAATACCTAAAGTAAAATATAAAATGATGATATGTTTGCTTGTCTCAGTTTCTTACTTTCATTACGGAAAACAGAAGTGCAGAGTAGTCGGTCTAATTATTTAGCTTTGGGAAAGCAACATGCTAATTACCGTGCAGCATGTTTTTCACGCTTTAATATTATTCTGTATATTATGGGAACTTAGAATTTTAACACACTTGAGAAAGATGATATTTATTTATCACACTTCTCGCTATTGAGTCTGCCGAGACAGTGCGGTAATAAAACAATGAAATAATAAACAGAACTAAAATACCTATAAATTTGACCGAGTCACCGGCTGGCGTATAAAATGCACTAAAGCTAAAGATCAGTAGTCGTTTCTGGACTCTCCGAGCGAACGCAACGGTATAAAGCTTTTAAAACAGGTCTACCTAGAAACGGGCGATGGTTTTGTGTGTAGTGTTACGTTAATTTAGGTTATAACCCCTAAATCTCTCTTTAAGCTCACAGAGGTTACTACAGGTATATAAATTTTTACCCTTCTAAAATTCTCAGCTATTGTGTTATCGAAAGCTTAAGTACTTAAACAGATACGGAGGCGACAGAAGGTGGAATTATTAGTCATAAGGGTATTGCAAAATTCGAATTTTGACCATAGATTTGCTAGCTTAACTTTAGGAATTAGATTTTATCAGAAACAGTGAAATATTCTCATAAGAAAATAATAATACTTGAGCTTAACAAAAACGACATTGTTTAAATTTACTCTAAAAATATCTTAGTTTTTAATATTATTTTATTTAAGCTAGTTTTATCATTAGTAACAATGCCTAAAGAAATGTTTAACTAATTCCTTGAATATAAATCCCATTTTAAAAGACAAATGACATTAAAGTAAAATACTTCATTGTCGTAGAAGACTGTTTTAAATTAATTTCGCAAGAAGAATAATATTCCATTTTAATTTGGAATACATTTATACACGGAATTCTTCCCGGTTTTCGTTCTCAAAGGAAAAAAAATGGGATTTGAAGGACCGGAAAATAAATTTTCGAAATGAAATATGTAATTAATACATTTGTGTCCAAGTTTTTTAAATATAAGAAATAATTTAGTATATGTATTCTGTATGGCTTGAGATAAAATGGAAAGTATCGTGAAATATATGAAATTTTTTGAACTACATTTTTAAAATTGCTTTACAATTGTTAAGAATATCTATTAACAAGATACGTAACTATATTGCCATCTTAACATATAAATAAAATAACCCTAGAGGAGATATACCTCCGAAGGAAAATAAATATACATATGTATTTATAAAAACTCTAAAAATAAATCTATCTAAAAATTGTATATACCTAAAAAATTTTATAATAAAAATTGTGTCATTAACTTTAATACCTGATTTATTATTAAAAATTCGTTAATCTTTTGTTACTTTTAAGTTTTTTTTTCATTTACCTTTTTTAAAACTTTAATTTAAACTAAAATAACTTAACTAATATCTTATTTTATAAAACAAAAATACATTATGACAGAAATTCCGCAAAAATAAATTTTTTAGAGGTAACCCAAAGTTTAACTAAACAAAATATGAATGTATAATAACATTTTAATACAATTCAAAACAAATTTATTGATCTGTTGCCCTAATTTAAATACTCTGGGAATAAATACCTATACTATTCAGTGATATTTCTTTTTCGGATATATGTATGCAATTTTCAACAAAATTTTCCATAGTAATTTATTGTTAAAATTCAAATTTTAAAATAAGAAGAATATCCGATACATATTACAAAGAAGTCCGAGCTTTTGCTTCCAAGAAGAGATTTACACGTTTCAATGCTTTAAAATTGCTTAGAGTAAAATTAAGAAATTCGCTATGATTAGCACAAACTTGAAATGGACCGAGGCATCCAATAAATGTGAATAAACCAATTTAAATTAAAGCAATCATTTCTTTTTAAAATCAGTCAATAACAGTATAAAGCAATATCAGCACTGAGAGCCATCTGTCAATAATATGTTTGTAGAATGGCTAATCCATCTTCATTTTAAAGTACAGAACTCGGAATAAACCTTTTCTGATCAACTGTGTAATTGCTATAATATACTTCACTTCTTCTTCTATAGAGTTTTTGTAATACATTTATTAATACATTTGACTCTAAGTTTTTTAAATACAAGAACTATAATTTTTAAATACAAAGCATCTCTATGGCTTGAGACACAGGAGACTAAATATTAGGTAAAAATGGTCGGGTTATAAGTTACATGGTTATATTATTTTTTGATAAAATGAAACGTATTGTTCTTTTTACAACTACATTTTTAAAATTGCATCACAATTGTTAAGAATATCTAGTAAAAAGATACGTAAAAATATTGCCATCTTAACATGTAAATTTAAATAAACTATTACTAAATTTTTCTTTACTAAAAACACCTTTATATATTCCTCCGAAATTGAAATAAATATACATCTGTATTTTTAATAATTCTATATATAAACCAGTCTAAAAATTTGTATCTAATTGCATTTATTTTATTTTATTAAATAATAAATACATTATCATTGGATGGAAATTCCTCAGTAAAGAATCATTCATGTATACATTAAAGTAGAAGTTAGAATGTATATATGTACAGTTATTGTTTTACCGACCTTTCATGATAAAAATGGTGTCATTTACTTTATTACCTGTAAATTGACCAACTTTTGTAGTATGTTTAATGTTTATTTTTAAAAATTCGTTGATCGTTTGTCACTTTTAATTTTTTTTCTATTCCAACTTTTTTACCTTCCATAAAATATGTATGTATAGTAAAATTCCAATAGAATTCAATACAAATTTATTGAACTATTACCCTAATTCAAATACTCTGGCAATAAAAACCTATATTATTCAGTGATATTTCTTTTTCCGATATATGTATGTAATTTTCAACTAAATTTATCCTTGTAATTTATTCTTAAGATTAAATTATTAAAATAAAAAGAATATCCGATATAGAGTACAAAGATGCAGGAGGTATTAGCACAAACTTGAAATGTGCTGAGGCAACCAATAAACAACAAATAAACTCGAATAAACCAACTTAAATTAAAGCAATCATTTCTTTTTAAAACCAGTCAATAACAGTATAAAGCAATATCAGCACTGAGAGCCATCTGTCAATAATATTTTTGTAGAATGGCAAATCCATCTTCATTTTAAAATAGAGAACTCGGTAAAAACCTGTTTTGTTCAGTTGTGTAATTACTATAAATATACTTCTCTTCTAAACTTGAATAACATATAAATAGTTTTTATAATACATTTATTAATACATTTTCTTTCTTAAATACAAGAAATATAATTTTTAAATACAAAGCATCTGTATGGCTTGAGACAGAGGAGACTAAAAATTAAGTAAAAATGGTCCAGTTGTAAGTTACATGGTTATATTAATTTTTGATAAAATGAAACGTATTGTTAAATATATGGTATTTTTACAACTACATTTTTAAAACTGCTTCACAACTGTTAAGAATATCTAGTAACAAGATACGTAACAATATTGTCATCTTAACATATACATTTAAATAAACTAATACTGAATTGTTCTTTACTAAAAGAACTCTTTAGATATACCTCCAAATTCTATAAATAAATTAATCTAAAAATTCGTATCTACCTTAAAAATTATATTTATTTAATTTAGTTAAATAATAATTACATTATCTTTCGATGGAAATTTCTCAGTAATGAATCCTTCATGTATCCATTAACGTAGAAGTTAAAATTTATATATGAATAGTTATTGTGTTTACAGACCTTTCATAACAAAAATGGTGTAATTAACCGTATTACCTGTATATTGACCGTCTTTTGTATTATTTTTAATGATTTATTTATAAAAAATCGTTGATCTTTTGTCACTTTTAAGTGACTATTTTTTTTTATTCCAACTTTTTTACCTTTCATAAAACCTTAATTTAAATTAAAATAACTTAAGTAATAACTTATTTTATAAAAGAAGAATACGTTATGAGAGAAATTCGGTAAAAACAAATTTGGAAGACGTAACCCAAAGTTTATATAAATAAAATGTGTATGTTAGTACAATTCTAATACAATTCAGTACAAATTTTGTTGATCTATTACCCTAATTCAAATACTCTGGCAATAGAAACCTATATTATTCAGTGATATTTCTTTTTCCGATGTATGTAGGTATGTAATTTTCGACTAAATTGATCCTAGTAACGTATACTTAAGATTGAAATTTTATAATAAAAAGAATATTCGATACACATTACAAAGAAGTCTCAGGTTTTGTTTCCAAGAAGAGATTTAATTACACGTTTCAAGGTTTTGAAATAGCTTTAAGTAAAATTAACAAATTCGCTATGTATTACCACAAACTTGAAATGAGCCGAGGCAACCAATAAACAAATAAACTTAAATAAACCTTTTATATAGTTCTTATAGCACTCCGGATTTTTTCTTGGGATCTTTGCAGGCATTGCGTAGTCACTTTTTAAAAATAATTGCCAGACATTTCCGGGTTTTTCGCTACCTTTGTAGAGAACCGGCCTGTAGAATTACTCCATGAGACACCGTTTCAGGATCTTGAGTTGAAATGGAGCTCGGGAACTCAGTATATACTTGAAACTCTCTAGAAACCTAAAAATAATAAATTTTAAATATCTCAAAATTAAATAGTAATTAGCGAGTTAATTTGATCCTTCACAAAATTGGTGAAAAACCAAAAAAGTTTTTCAAGCAAACTGAACAAATTGTCAGAAAATGTTATAATGTATGACAATCTGAGAATGAACCATATATACCACTCCAAATTCCAAATTGATCACACGCCAAAATCTTATCTTTTTTTTATTTATTGTTCAATATATATTTAGAGTTTTCAAAGCTTTTGATTAAATTGATTAATGTCTTGGTTACACTGACGATGATATACAATTCATTAACAAGTTGATAGCATATAATTCAAAAGTATAATAATTATACGGAAAAACATACACACTGGATTTAAAATAGAGAAGATCTTTATTTATTTTGCATAGCATTTTGTCAAAGTATTGGATTTATAATGCTAAAGTAAAACTGCATAAATAATATTAAAAAAAAAACAAAAAACTGCTTAAAACTAGCACTTATAAAAAAATGACAAATGTTAGGGTTATTGAAGTATTCAAGTACTACCATATAAAATCATCATTATCGATTAACTTGTCGAGACCACATAAGCTGACAAATCAGGTAACATTCTTCGTAATAAACATCAGCAACTGCAGTCCATGACTAATACTGTAGAGCATTATTATCCTAGAGAGTGGTGAGGGTGAGGCTGAGACGGTAGGCAAAATTGGTCCTTGATTTGAGGTCGGAAAAAATAATACATTTCGCGACTTAATAGCTCGAAAACGAAAAATGATATCGAAATGGGATTTTCACAGAATGGCTTAGATTTGCCCCGAGTTTTTTCTTGTCAATGATGCCAAAACTTCCTATTTATCTTAGCATCACGGACAAATACCTATTTTTTGAGATTAAATTACTGTTTTATTTTAAATGGGACACCCTATATATTTTTATGGTCTTGGGTAGCCTTTTCAAAAATACATAGTTTGGAGATATTTATTATAAATTCTTAGATTTTGAAATTAACTTTGTAAATTTTTGCTTTGAACCTAATTTCAAATTTCTTTATTGCGACAAATACGATTTAGTAAAATAACAAAAGGTAAGAAGTTTTATTTTCGTGAAGATGAATAAAAACTATAACAATTGTTGTATGTGACCTCCATTAATTTCCACACACTTAGTCAATCTATATGAGTTTTGAAACATTTCCTGTGGAATTAATTCTATAACATTTCTTATGTTAATTTTAAGTTCTTCCAAATTTCGTGGTAGAGGATTTTAGCACGCTTGCTTCACATAACCTCACCGAAAAAAGTCTGGGATCGTTAGATCTGGGGAATATGGAGCTCTCGGTATAAGCCCTCCCCTGCCGATCCACCTGTTTGGAAAAACACGATCCAATGAATTTCTCGCAATGTTTGAATAATGCGTTGGGGCGCCATTTTGTTGGAAATATATGGCATTAGTTATTCCTTCTTCTTCGAGTTGCGGATAAAAAAAAGTTCTAACATATCGGTGTAGTTAACTCCAAAGACGGTATTCTACATAAAGAA
The DNA here is from genome assembly GCA_030620095.1 of Kuschelorhynchus macadamiae. Lineage (NCBI taxonomy): Eukaryota > Metazoa > Arthropoda > Insecta > Coleoptera > Curculionidae > Kuschelorhynchus > Kuschelorhynchus macadamiae. The sequence goes on from JAUTXW010004088.1 coordinate 484,191, forward strand.
AAAAGGACCGTACACCTTGGTGGACGACACCGCACCCCAAACATTTACTTTTGGCGAATCCCTTTCAAATTCGAGAAATTCTCGTGGATTTTCCTCTCCCCATATGCGGCAATTATGTTTATTCACCTTTCCGTTTAAATGAAATGTTGCCTCGTCTGACATTATTATTTGCGCAAGTTGTCTCGTTAAATCTAGAATTGTTTCACATGTGTAGTATCTTTGTTTGTAAGCGTGGGGTATAATTCGTTGAAATGTTTGAATTTTGTATGCCTTAAATTTAATTATCTTTAAAAGTCGCTCTGCTTTGCTTTTCGACATCATCAATGTGCTGGCCATTTTACGAATAGATATTTTATAATTATTGTTACTTAAAATTTCCCTTAGAGCAAAGACTTCGTTTAGTAGCACCTCTGCACGATTGTCACGTCGCTTGATTCTCTCCAAAGAGCCTGTGTCTCTATATTGTTGCACCCATAGCAAATTCGACTTTCTGGATGGGGGATTTTCTTGGTGTACTGTAAGAAATCTGCGTCTGGATATTGTTAATGATTTCGTTTCTGCATATGTGATTACTAAAAATGCTTTTTCAATTTGATTAAACATTTTAAAAATGAAGAAATTAAAAATCTGACACTTGCATTTGACAACAAACTTATGATAGGACGACGTCTACATACTTTTGTTCCGAAGCACACTTAATAGTTATGGTGTCGCATAACTGCGAAGGTTGCATAGCGATGGATAACGTCGAAAAGTAGAGCGATTTTTAAAGATTATTAAATCTAAGGCATACAAAATTCAAGCATTTCAACGAATTATTTCCAGGCTTACTAACAAAGATACTAGATACACATGTGAAACAATTCTAGATTTAACGAGACAATTTCCTAATGCGTAATTAATAATGCCAGAGGGAGCAACATTTCATGTAAACAGAAAGGTTAATTATTATGCAAGAGTTTACAAAGTTAATTTTAAAATCTAAGAACTTAAAATAAATATTCCCAAACTATGTATTTTTGTGTCAGGCTACTCAAGACCATAAAAATATATAGGCTGTCCCATTTAAAATAAAACAGTTATTTAGTCCCAAAAAATAGGTACTTGTAGCAATAAAAAAAATTAAAATTAGGTTCAAAGCAAGAATTTACAAAGTTAATTTTAAAATCTAAGAACTTAAAATAAATATCCCCAAACTATGTATTTTTGAAAAGAAGAAGTGTCAGGCTATCCAAGACCATAAAAATATATAGCGTGTCCCATTTAAAATAAATCAGTAACAAAAAATATGTATTTCTCCGCGATCCTAGGATAAATGGGAAAATTTGACAATATTTACAAGACAAAACTCGGGGCAAATCTAAGCCATTCGGTGAAAACCGCATTTCGATATCATTTTTCGTTTTCGAGCTATTAAGTCGCGAAATGTGTTACTTTTTCGTACAATTATACATAAAAATTAAATATTTAGTTAACTTTACCCGAGACTTGACCTAACAGTTACCTGTTGATATTATCAAATTCCCAATTCGAAAATATCTAAGTCATGTTTGACACTAACCTATTTATTATTATCTTTATAATTACGTTCATTTGGTAAACAAAACTTGTCGTGATATATATGTTAGAACTTTACAAAATTTGTATTTATTCTACTTTTTAATCTATATCAATTCGTTCCGCCCCTAAAAGCACTTGAGAAGATATTTGCGAATTTCTGGGCTCATGTTGGGTTAAAAAGTTGATCTAAATATTTATACTGAGGTGTCGGGCGCAAGACCCGCCTTGGGCTTTGCCTATTCGATGTCAGAATAAACATTTTGACAAGGCGCACTTTGCAACCGGATATGGATCCAGAAATCTGCAAATCACCTCAAATAATTTTACATCGGGTAAAATGGATATAGATCAAAAAGTATCCATCCGTGGATCCTACCCAAATGTTGTAAATTTGTAACATACAGTGTGTCCCAGATTCGCTTCTCTATATAGGGATCTCCGCTCCTATTATACCTACAGCAAAGGTTAAATGAGGAAAGTTTTAGAGGAAACCTATTGCATTCGATATCTGGCTTCAGATTTACGATCGATCAATAAGTTTGGGAAATATCGGCGAAAAACCGAAAATGGCGGATTTCGCTTTTCGCCAGTATATCCAGAACGGTAAATTTGACAGCTCTCAAAATGTGACATTATTCGGACACATTTTTAATGTTTTTTGTTAACCCGCAACCCGCCTCAACTTTCATTTTTCGTATGACCGCCATATTGGATTTTTCGATTTTTGGAAAGAGCCTAAAATTTTCAGTCTAGTGATATCTCACAAGTGCGTTAAAGATTTTAGTGTCATCAAAATATCACACTTCGCAAATTAGGTTTCAATGTTTTTAAAGGAGGCCATGATTTATTTGTCAGAAGATTACATTAATAAGTAAGTAATCTATTGAACGCATTGAATTTTCAATACAACATAAACGTAAATAACGACTTAAATCTAAATGAGCTTTAACTATGTAAGTGGGTAACATTAATTTACAAATCTGCAAAATGACGTCCATTTGCATCGAGACATTTTTGACAATTGGTGACAGTTTTTCGTACAACCCTGGTAAGTGTATTTCGGTTAATATTTCTAAATGTATCCAGAACTCTTTGTCTCAGGATTTTTATGGTCACGGGGGGATCAAATTCATAGATTTCATTCTTCGTGTGGTCCCAGAGGTAGAAATCCAAGGGCGACAGGTCAGGGGATCTAGGAGGCCAAGATATTGGACCATTTAAAGAAATTATTCTTTCGTCAAACTGCTCTCTTAAGAAGTTCCTGACTTAATGGTATTGTTAGCCGGACATCCGTCTTGTTGAAACCAAGTTCTTAATTCATCTTCCGTTAGAATAGCTCGTAAGGCTGGTACAACCTGGTTTCGCAAAAAGGTACCTCTGCCCGTTTAGGTTGTAGTTAAACAATAATGGTCCAATAAGTCGATTTCTTGAAATGATTAATAATTTATAAATAGGTGCCCAACAGTGAAGGGCGGCAGGGTCGGCGGGGTGGTACTAGAAATTATAAATTATAAAGGGAAAATTATCTTTATTAAACAGTAGACATTTTCTTTCCAAAAATAATTATCGGAACATCCCGTAATGAATGAGCTTGTTTATAGTTGAAATCTATTCAACTTTATTATGAAAAAGAAAAACATATTTGGTTAGCGGGAAGTAATAGCCGTAATATTTGTTGGTATTGCATAATTTCGGAAATACTAAATCAATTTATTTCAGTAATATAATAATCTTAAGAAGTACACCGTGCCTTAATAAAACATAAAATATCGAAAGAACAAACCCCTTGCGCTTTAAAATTTAAATTATTCGGAAATACAGCTGAACGCCTTTCTATAAATCATAATGAAAATCGAAAAATAATTCGACATTTGATTAATATGGTATTTTTTTCATAACGCAAGAACTGGGTTTCCCGGGTAATAATAAATCATTAAATTCAGACAATCAAAATAATTTTAGAGAATTAGCTAAATCTGCAGAAAATTTAGATAAAGTGTTAATAAATTTATAGAACCCAATTCTATTTTTATAGGTTCTTCGAAACTACAATACAAAATGATTGATGAATAAAAATGTAATACAATATTAAAAAAGTAAGTTGACTGACTAGAGTAGAACGTTTTACTTTTTTTTTATTAGATTATATTCTTTTAGAAGAACTTTATTTTATTTTATATATTTTATTAGAAATTATATTCTTTAAAGAACTAAAACAAAAAATAGATTATTATTTGACCATCATTTGGTGCCTATTTAAAAAAGATTGGTTGGATTAACTTACCAATGATCCCACACCAAAAGTTACTTCCAAATCTGATCTGTAGACGTCTCTCTGCCACTTCGTGAGTATTTTGCACAGCCCAATGATGACGGTTGCGCCTATTAAAAACTCCACAATTCGTGAACCTGCTCTTATCGGACCACAAGACATGATTTACAAAATCATACAAAACAGTAGTCGTCTTGGAAAATCAGTTTCCTTAAGTCCTTGTACTAATATGGGTTTGTATGGATGGTACTTATTCTTTTTTAAAACTCTCTGTACTGTTGATTTTGGCACATTAGTTTCCCGCTCTACAGTTCTTACCGATGCACTAGGATTTTCGTTGATAGCTTGTAAAATGTTTCTGTCTCGATTTTCGTTGTTATTGTTGTATCCGCTTCTAGATTGTTCGAAGGAACCATGGTTAATTAAATTAACTACGATTTTCCTGAATTGGGTTTTATGAGGCTGCCGTCGTTTGTCTCCAAATACCTTGCTGAGGTAACGTCGGCGTTTCTGTATGATTGAAAGTACAGAGCTAACATGTCAACCTTTTCTTCATTTGAATACGGAATGCCGGCCATTTTTTATAGGTTTTGACAATTTATGTGCCAGATTTATGATTTTATTGGTATAAAAGCGTACCTACTACTTATTAAAACACAGCTCTGATACTTTCAACTATTTAACTTAACGTCAAAGTCAAAATCCAATTTTGTTACGGATAAATCATGACCTCGTTAGAAAAGCATTGAGAGCTAACATTACTTTAAATCATGGCCTCCTTAGAAAAAACTGAAACCTAACTTTACGAAGTATAATATTTCGATGATACTAAAAATCTTTAATGCACTTGTGAGATATCACTAGACTGGAAATTTTAGGCTCTTTCCAAAAATCGAAAAATCCAATATGGCGGCCATAAGAAAAATGAAAGTTGAGGCGGGTTGTGGGTTAACAAAAAACAATGAAGACGTGTCGTATGGCGTATACCTTATTTGTCTTAAAAATGTGTCCAAATAATGTCACATTTTGGCAGCTGTCAAATTTACCGTTCTGGATATTCTGGCCAAAAACGAAATCCACCATTTTCGATTTTTCCCTGATATTTCCAAAAACAATTGATCGATCGTAAATCTGAAGCCGGATATCGAATGCAATAAGTTTCCTCTAAAACTTTCCCCTTTGCTGTAGGTATAATAGGAGCCGAGATCACCGTATAGAGAAGCGAATCTGGGACACACTGTATATGTTATCATTTATTTAGTATGTATATGTACTAGTTCTAGGCAGCCGGTTTTTAATTTTTTCTCTTTTTTTTTATAATATGTACTTGTTTTGACTTGAGACATCCTTTATTTTATTAAATAATTATATCGAAATCAACTGCCACTTCAAACTGGGCAAACGAAATAACATTTAGATCTTTGAAGTTTAGATTATTTCTTGCTTTAAAGGTGGCTTCATGTAACATGGCTTTTTCTTTAACTTTTTTCTTTTGCCATAAATTTAACGTTTTCGAAGTTTTGTTTTAGTGCTTAACTATATGCATTAGGTATAAAGTTCGTTTAGCTTTATTTTTTACGGCTAAATACTAAAATTTGACTTTTAAGATGATGACTTCACAACTTAACCCAACTTTTTTTAGAGAGTTTTAAGAGTTATTATTAAGTTTCTGCATATTAATTTACTTTCTAGCGTTTGTTCCTACAAGGTAGGTAGAGTAAAATGAACAATTTTATAGTTTTTCACTTTTAGAAACTCGTCTCGGTGAACGTAAACCATATGGAAAAAGTTGTTACTAAAATAGGATAAAAAAAGTCTTGTTACATGAACCTAGCTTAAACTAATTATAAAAAGTACGGAGTTTCCTAATGATAGTAAATTTTAAAAAGTGTCAGTTAATTTTAAAATGAGGAAATAGCTATTTATATAGCTAGTTGTAAAAATGTATGTGTATTTTCTGCACTAAATTCACTATAGCACTAGTGCTAAAATTAATTACTCTTGACTATGAAAATCAGTATTAAAAAGATTACTATTCATAAATGAATTACTTAATAATATTTTTGACGTTAAAAGAGTGTGTTGACAATTAATGTACCAGTATTTTGCCTAGCTTGCTTTGACGAATTTGAATGCTTGCTTTTCAACATCCAGAATATGTGACCGATTGTACAAACATTTTTGTTGAATCGTGAAGAGCATAATTTATTTTGTTAATATGTCTGCTAAATGTTTATTTTTAGTTGTATATAGCCATTCTGCACATTTTGTAATTTTATTATTAGATTCAACTGATAAACAATAACCGTATTATAAACATAATGCCTTACTGATTACTTAATTGGCTTAAAAAATATTTAAATGATTAATAAATGTATTAGTTTCCCACCTAGTTCACAGATTTTTTTGATAATTTTGATAAGTTTATTTTCAATATATTTTTCGAGTATAATTATTTTTGCCACAAAACAAACTAAATCTTTAACTAATAATTATAATGGCATACGGTACATTATCCTTTTGTCTTGTCTAATATTTATTTATTTTCCATCACATAAGTGCACTTATTTTATTAGAATGCTTTCCGAACTTGGCATCTGCAAAACTGTGGTTCGCAGGGAACACAAAATAATAGGGATCGAGATATTACCCTGCGCCCTTTTCTGTAAATTACCAATTTCGATTTTATGTCCTTCCTTAAGCTAACCCTGAACAATATACGAGGGTAACAATCGACTTGTAAAAGTTAATGTGAAAGCTGATGGGAGTATTGACTCATCCACAAGAATGTGTAATACATAATATTATGCTAAAAAAGTTAATTACCCATTTTATTTTATATATTCAGTGTTTTAGAACCTTGCAGTTTTTATATTTATTTATACTATTCTTTTTTAAAAGAAAACAACTAGCTCGATTCATGAATGTCCGCAAATTCTTTATTAATCTCAGAAAGTGTAAACTGGAAATGTGTATCAGGCTATTATAACCGCAAAAGAGCAGTTACAAATTTTTTATTGGGGAGGAGAGACAAAATGTAAATAGAAAAACAAATATTTTTGCCATTTAAAATGATTTTTACTTCCCCGTATAACAGCCCTAATATTGTATTTTTTCAACGTTTTACAACAACGTTATTTTTAGGGAAAAAACCGTGTGATGTCTGTACGGTGTATGTAAAACCAAAATTTGTGCGCACGATAACTTGAGAGGGGCCAAACCGACCCATTTCAAATTCATACCAAAAATAGCTAAGTCAATGTCCCTCGGAGATTAGATTTTGGGTGATATTTTTAAGGGATATAAAACTGTCAAAAATAAGGGATAAATGTTTTGACATAGGACGCTTGTGGAATGTATTAGCGTAAATAGGTACTTTATAATAAATAATTCAATATCATTTGTTAGACCATCCGAATAGCAACAAAATTCTCATAGATTATCACAGTCGGTTTAAGAACGAACGTTCCTGGGAATCTTCTCCACAGTTAGTGATTTTGAAGTGAAAGGAATGGATAGACATATATAGGTGGTTCGAGAACTATTTTCATAACAGGTATCAGCGGGCTAGAGTTGATGGCATGGTGTGCTGTCTAATAAGAATCACGTCTGCTTTGGAGGAAGAAAAGCTAAGTAACTGCGTTCTTATACTTTAAACGAGCATCCCCGTCTGAATTTTATTACGAAAGGTTGCAGAATATGAAATTTCTGGTGATGTTTATAGGTGATTCGAGAATTATCTCCTCGAAAGGTGTCAACGAGCTGGTACTGATGTGGTTCAAATCTGTTATTGAGTTGCGCAAGGAACAATATTTAAATCAGAATTATATATAGTATCCGTATCATTAGGAAACTCCGTACTTTTTGTAATTAGTTTAAGATAGGTTCATGTAACAAGACTTTTTCTATCCTCTTTTAGTAACAACTTTTTCCATATGGTTTACGTTCACTGAGACGTAGTTTGTAAAAGTCAAAAACTATAAAATTGTTCATTTTACACTACCTACCTTGTAGGAACAAACGCTAGCCAGTAAATTAATATGCAGAAACTAAATAATAACTCTAAAAACTCTCTAAAAAAGTTGGGTTAAGTTGTGAAGTCATCATCTTAAAGTCAAATTTTAGTATTTAGCCGTAAAAAATAAAGCTAAACGAACTTTATACCTAATGCATATAGTTAAGCACTAAAACAAAACTTCGTAAACGTTAAATTTATAGAAAAAGAAAAAAGTTAAAGAAAAAGCCATGTTACATGAAGCCACCTTTAAAGCAAGAAATAATCTTCAAAGGGATAAATGTTATTTCGTTTGCCCAGTTTGAAGTGGCAGTTGATTTCGATATAATTATTTAATAAAATAAAGGATGTTTCAAGTCAAAACAAGTACATATTATAAAAAAAAATTAAAAACCGGCTGCCTTGAATTAGTACATAAACATACTAAAGCAAATGATAACATATATGTTACAAATTTACAACATTTGGGTAGGATCCACGGATGGATACTTTTTGATCTATATCCATTTTACCCGCTGCAAAATTATTTGAGGTGATTTGCAGATTTCTGGATCCATATCCGGTTGCAAAGTGCGCCTTGTCAAAATGTTTATTCTGACATCGAATAGGCAGAGCTCAATGCGGGTCTTGCGCACGACACCTCAGTATAAATATTTAGATTAACTTTTTAACCCAACATAGGTCCAAAAATTTGCAAATATCTTCTCAAATGGTTTTAGGGGCGTAACGAATTGATATAGATTAAAAAGTAGAATAAATACAAATTTTGTAAAGTTCTAACATATATATCATGCCAAGCTTTGTTTACCAAATGAACGTAATTATAAAGAAAATAATAAATAGGTTAGTGTCGAATTGGGAATTTGATAATATCAACAGGTAACTGTTAGGTAAAGTCTCGGGTAAAGTTAACTAAATATTTAATTTTTATGTATAGTTGTGCCTTTACAGCGTGCCTCACGGAAAAGTAACACATTTCGCGGCTTAATAGTTCGAAAACGAAAAATGATATCGAAATGCGGTTTTCACTGAATAGCTTAGATTTGCCCCGAGTTTTTTCTTGTAAATATTGTCAAATTTTCCCATTTATCCTAGGATCGCGGAGAAATACCTATTTTTTGTTACTGATTTATTTTAAATGGGACACCCTATATATTTTTATATATTATATATATATATATATATATATATATATATATATATATATATATATATATATATATATATCTATATATATATATATATATATATATATATATATATATATATATATATATATAAATAAACATAGAATTCTTACTCTCTGAATCGTCTCTTCTTTTAGGTCAGTTCTAACTATTACCTCTCGTGATCTTTGTTGTGTTGATTTTCCATTTTGTAGGAGGGTTTAATCTACGCCAGAAATCAGGTTGCCATTTCTACGGCGTGCTTGTTGTTCGATTAGCGCAACATGCCTCTTTGTACTTTGTATATATCATTAGGTCTGGATTGAATGAGTGGTAAATTAATTAGGTTGTTGTTTTGCGTGCCTGTTTTTGTGTAGTAGTTTGTAATAAATTTGTCCCTAAATTCAATTGAATTCCTTGCTACGCCCATGTGTTTAGACGAACTTAACGAATTACATTAAAACATATTGCTGAAAAGCTTTTTTATTTTCTTGAAAAATAATTGCAACTGCAACTTAAAGACACCAAATGCATAATTATATAATTCAATAAATCAAGTACCTTTTTCTGTAGTTTTTGGAATCTAGAGATGTAGAGATTTTTTCCTAAAGTTTTAACATTAATTAAAGTCAATAATGAATCTTTAGCAATTCGCAATAGTCACGCACATGCAATAACAATTATTGTTGAAATATAACGTAATTGTTAAAAAACAATTACGTATTTTGAAAATATGTAAACTATTTTATTCTTGTTGATACGTAGCTCCACCGTCAGTGACAAGAATGTTTAGATTGATAATTTTGCACAGGTGTAAAGAAAACAAATGAATTGTTTTTTAATATCATATAATCTTTCTAATAGTTACTTTGCATATGGCTCTTAATTTATATACAAACAACAAACGAATTTGATATATCAAATATATTTGTTTGAATAATGACATTTTTCGAAATAGTTTTTCAAAAAAAAAATGGCTCCTTACGTCAATCTTAAAATGTATAAATTTGAAAACCCGATTAAAAAATCCAAAATATGGTGATGGCCGACAGGGTGTTAAAAAACTGATTTGAAATAGGACAATATAAAAGGCAATAATTCGTTTTTTTTTTAAATGAAACATCCTGTATATTATTTTTTAGGTCAATTTCTCTGAAAATTTAAGGCTAATTTTGATTTTGATGCTTTGTTTGAGCATGTTTTAAAGCTCTATTTTAAAAAAGAGGGAAAATAAATAATATTTAAATCACAGTTGCCATGAAATGCAAAACGTAAATGGTGAAATATTAAACAGAAGCTTAAGTTCGGTTTTCTAAATTATTAGTAGACTTGACAGAATGATACTTTATGCATATTTAAGATCCAAAATAAAAAAAAGTTAAGCAAATCAAATTATGTGGTTTCATTAAATTTTATACAAAATAGAAATTATGGGATTTAAAACAAAATTATTCTGATTGGACGTGCTTTAATGTATTTTTAACGAATTACTTCTAAACATTTGTGAATTATTTTTACAAGATTCTTTTGAGTGGCTTCTCTTTTAGTTCCTGGTTGTACTAAACGGAGGACTTACCTGACACGAACCTACATATCCTCTTTGGTGGTGACTGGATCTGTATAAACAATATTCCTAAATCGGTCGAAGAGACGTTGCAGCCTCACTAAGAAAATAGAGCAAACTCAGTTTACTCTTATTTGGGTTTCCCAGTTTAATTAAACATATTTCCAACGCTCCCCAAAATTTTTCGAAATCAAAGCCATAATTGCTGCGTTCCCAACGCACGCGGTTTAATAAATAAAAGTCGGTTATACAAACATCAAGGGAATCTATTTAAATGGAGCTATATTATTCTGAGATAATACGTAGCCTTCTTTTCCAGAAAAATACAAAAACTCTGCTAGGAACAATTCAACAAATCAGATATGAGAACCATATTATTTTTAGCAGACTTTTTTTTTTCGTTGCAGCCAAATTGATTTTATTATTTTTTCAGGCCTTAAAAACGTGTATATATATATATATATATATATATATATATATATATATATATATATATTTTTTTTTTTGTTAAAAATTCTTGGGTACTGGTTTATTCTCTTAAAAGAATTATTTATTTCCTTAACGTTTCGCCCTTCATAGAGAGAAAGGATATTATTGGCCTACAATAAATACAAAACTATAAAACATCGATTGACACACTAAAAACTATTATAATAAAATGTTAAAATAGGAAATCAGTATAAGCACCTTGGAAATAAAAACAACTCACTGCATTATTCCCAAGGTGCGTATACTGATTTTCTATTTTAACATTTTATTATAATAGTTGTTAGTGTGTCAATCGATGTTTTATAGTTTTGTATTTATTGTAGGCCAATAATATCCTTTTAAAAAAGCTCTCTATGAAGGGCGAAACGTTAAGGAAATAAATAATTCTTTTAAAAAAATAAACCAGTACCAAAGAATCTTTAACAAAAAAATATTAGACATGGTTTAAGAAAACGCAACAAAAAAAAAAAAAAAAAATATATATATATATATATATATATATATATATATATATATATATATATATATATATATATATATATATATATATATATATATATATATATATATATATATATATATATATATATATATATATATATATATATATATATATATATATTATTTAATTGGGAAAATTTTATTTCTGTGGTTAGAGTTTTATTTTAACAATTTGCAAATAAAAGTTCAATTATTTTACACAATAAGTGTGAAGTATAATGGGATTCAGGACTATGAAATCAAAACCAAAATTATATTCTTCCCAACGTTTCGTCTACTTTATTGAGATTTGTCAAGAGTTAATATTGTGTATGGTTCCAAACACCAAAAAAGAAAAAAAAACTAAAAATCACATGGGGACGACACATATACACCTAACTTAACAGTACCAAACCACAAGGGATCCATACTAAAACCTGTGTGTACACAATATTGACCCTTGACAAAGTCTAAATAAAGTAGACGAAACGTTGGGAAGAATGTAATTTTGGTTTTGATTTCATAGTCCTAAATCCCACTATACTTCATACGTATACAATATATAAAGGACGCTACAGGGTTAAAAAATGTTTTCACAATATTGTTTAAAAAATTAAAACGAATTTTTTTCCGTGTGTACAGGGTGGTCGAAATTGGTCTGTTTTAACAGAGAAAACCTATTTCCTGACTAGATAGAGCAAAACTGACTTAGGTGTCATGGGCTCGATTTCTGAGAAATGTTTAATGGCAAAAACCGCCTGCCGATATTTTCACTGCCAACTGAGATATAGGGCGTTTTTCAATTTTCGGCCATTTTGAAAATTGTCCATAACTTTTTTATTTTGCGGAATATTAACATTCTGCAAAGACATTCTAAAGGCACATTTTTATGTGCAATCCAGTGGCATACTCAGATTTTTTCTATAGTTGTCCGTTTTATCATAAATAGGCAAAACTTTTTTTTTTCAAATGGAAATCATAGTTGGCTATAAATTATAAAAAATGCTCGCGTTTAGCCCTTTTCAGTGATATAAAGTTGTAGGTACTTATTTTCAAAAATAACGAAAATATTAGGTGTTTTTGGTTTACATCGAAGTAGGCTTTGATTTGTGATGACAATATCTCAATTATGTATTGTTAAGATTTATAGTTTGTTAGCAACTTAAACACAACTTTAAATAACACTAGCTAACGTTATTTTAATTATTTATTATTAATTTTTTTTATTTTTTTTTGTTTACATAGCAAAGTTGAACAATATGTGCGCAAAATATTTACATAATCATCTGCAGTTAAATTTCCATCGTAAAAATAAGGTCCCACAAATCTTCCTCGGAATATCCCCACCCATATATTGAATCCACACCGACCTTGCCGGTCTTGTTGCACAACTACGTGTGGATTTTCAGTGGACCAGTGATATGAATTATATCTATTAAATATACCAGAAGTATCTACTCTGGATTCATCACTCCAAATAATATTTAATGGAAAATTCTCATTCTCCATGAATTTTTGCTCATACCACTGACAAAATCTCAATCTTCTAGCGGCGTCCCCTTCACGGAGTTGATGAACTCTTCTCATTCTGTACGGTTTGAATTTATGTTTTTTGAGTATTTTTAAAACGGTGGTCTTTGGAACATTCGTTATATTAGCCAATGTTCGAGAGGAGGTGCCAGGATGATCTAATACCTCACCAATTATATTTAGCTGCTGGATTTCCTTTTCTTCCTTTAGTTCATAATGTCTTGTTCTTAACTTTTTAAAACTTCCGTAATTTACTAAATTACTTTTTAATGTTTGATAAATTCGGTTATCCGGTTGACGTCGCTCGGGAAATGTATTAAAATATAATTCACTAGCTGCTTCAGGAACTTCGTTAGATAATATGTAACATTTTAACATATCATACTTTTCATAATTCTCAAACATATTTTGTCAGCAACTTAACACAACTTTATAAAGATAACACCAAAACGCAATAATTACACCAGACTACAGTAATCTGACAGCAATATATTCAAAATATTGAACGCGCGTCATTATTCCAAGGCCTACTTCGATGTAAACCAAAAACACCTAATATTTTCGTTATTTTTGAAAATAAGTACCTACAACTTTATATCACTGAAAAGGGCTAAACGCGAGCATTTTTTATAATTTATAGCCAACTATGATTTCCATTTGAAAAAAAAAAGTTTTGCCTATTTATGATAAAACGGACAACTATAGAAAAAATCTGAGTACGCCACTGGATTGCACATAAAAAAGTGCCTTTAGAATGTCTTTGCAGAATGTTAATATTCCGCAAAATAAAAAAGTTATGAACAATTTTCAAAATGGCCGAAAATTGAAAAACGCCCTATATCTCAGTTGGCAGTGAAAATATCGGCAGGCGGTTTTTGCCATTAAACATTTCTCAGAAATCGAGCCCATGACACCTAAGTCAGTTTTGCTCTATCTAGTCAGGAAATAGGTTTTCTCTGTTAAAACAGACCAATTTCGACCACCCGGTACACCAGGTTCTCCATTTCTAATATTAAAGACAAGTTTAGAGGCCTATATTATTTTAGAGTACCCCCAGAAAGCCAAAAGGTTCAATAAGCTAATTTTACAAATTGTTCTCATTAGGCACATTAGGTTTGTTTAATTAAGCCTTTTATTTTCAGATATGCTGAGACCTCGGAAAATGACGAATGGCAGACTTAAAAAGAGGACACGAGTAATATTCTTATTAATGATTCTAAAAGTGGCTCACTGTGATGTAAATGCGTATAAAAAACAAAAGCCTAATATTGTGTTGTTTTTAACCGACGATCAAGACGTAGAGCTCGGCTCGCTTAATTTTATGCCCAAAACTTTAAAGAATATCCGTGAATACGGTGTTGAGTTTCGTCACGCTTACGTAACAACTCCCATGTGTTGTCCGTCCAGGAGCTCCTTGTTGACCGGGATGTACGTTCACAATCACCAAGTATTTACTAACAAGGATAACTGTTCGAGTAGCCAATGGCAGGCCACGCACGAGACTAAAACTTTTGCTACGTATTTATCTAACGCGGGATATAGGACAGGTATGTATTTTTTCTAACTATTATACTCAGAAAAAAATATTATAAATAGCGTAAGACCATTTGAACCAATGCAGGATATGCATCAAATTGCTTCTTGAGGCGTAAATCCTAAATTTGTTACGGTGCTATAACCCTATCCTGTAATGTAGTAAACGTTGTATTGTCCATACTTGTAGATCGAGACTCTTTAATTTACCAGCGCACAAAAATTTACAAAACACTCCACAGTATGTTTTGAACTTTAAAGGTCCTTTCACACGAATGTAGTAGGGCTGGGCGGTTATCTAAATTGATAATCGATTTTTTCGATTAATGGATTTATCGATTAACCGATTTTTCGATTAATTTAAATAAAGTGAGTTCGAAATATTACTTACTTTTTTTAAATTATATATTAATAAATCAATTATGCGATATTCCTATGATCGTGCAGTCGACTAGGCAATATATTCGATAATAATATTATCGATTTATCGAATAATACAATTATAGAATAATTGGAAAATAGATTAATCCATAGGTCTAGTGATGCCGCCATACGAGACAAAATTTGTACTCTCGTCTCGTGTCGACACCATTTAATCTCGACACTAGAGATGAGAATGAAAGAGACGAGGCGAGATTCTCGTTTCGTCTCGACTTTCAGTAAAAGAAACTCTCGTATTCTTTTATTGAATTTTAAATTTAGATTTTGGTTTTGTGCCTTTAAATATATTTTATTTTTAATATTAAGCATAATAATACCAATTTTTTAACTGCATGATATACAGGCGCACGATAGTAGGGTGTCAAAAACACTTAAAAAAAAAACAAAAATAAATATTTAAATGGAATTCCTTGAATATTTTATTTAATACTCAATCAAATGGTAAAAGTTTTTCACAGCCCTTTTTTGATACCCTTCTGAACACTTAATGGTCCAAAATTCCCTTGATAAAATCCTAGAATTGTTTGTTTTTAATTTTTTTCTCTTGAAGCAGAAATTCAAAAAGTAGTAGTTCCTTAAAAGGAGTTCAGTTTAAAAAATACCATAACCCTTTTACCTAAATGAGAATCATTTTGAAAATAAAAAAAAAACAATATTAAGAAGTTTAGGTATTACCTATTTAAAATATTAAAAATCTGAAAAATCTAGCACCAATCAATATGATGAATAACAATGACGATATTAATATCCATTTTACTTTTATTAACTAGCCCGATAATATCAATTTATGTAACCAAATGCACTAAGAAGTTTTGATATTTTGATCCACAATTACACAGTGAAAAAAAAAACCTTAATGCATAAGTTACATGTAATATTTTGTCTACGATCATGTTATTAAGCAAAAAAAAAGAGTAACTTGCGATAACCTTTATCCAGGATGATACTATCGCCACCAGCACCGTACAGTGGTTGATTTTATACTGAAACATGGCAATAAATCAAAAGTATAAAACATAAGCTAGATACTTCTTAGTTAACAAATAGTCACCTCTATGATTTTTTCTTGTAACAAATTCGCAATATAAGCAAAATTTGAAATATATATTTTAAGTGTATATTTAATTTAAAATGTTTGCGCAAAGCTTAATACATATTAATATAGTATGAGTTACAAATTTTATATACTAAGAGACATCTTAGACAAAACACTTTTAATTGACGTCTATAGAGCATTGATTGAATCACTAATACGATATGGTATTATTGTTTGGGGTGGTCTATATAAAAAATCATTGCAACAACTTAATGTGGTACAGAACTATATTTTAAAGGTTATTTTTAAAAAGAATTAAATGGTTTCCACAGAATTGCTTTACTCTGAGGATATATTAAATGTTCACTCTCTGTATATATTGTTCACATGCATCTATGTTCATAACAACCTCAAAAATTATGTTAACCACTCATATTAAACAAGAGTAAGAGTAAATAGGCATTTACAAATACCAGTCCAGAACAGAAATATTAGCCATAGGTTTCTTAGTTATCTTGCACCAAAATTCTACAATATTGTTCTTGGGGAATTAAAAAGAGTCACGCACATTAAAAGATTTAGCAAACTTTGTCGGCATTTTATAGTCGCAAATGCTGATAGTTTTAGTTTTTTTAAATAGTGAGGAGGTAGCACTATGTATTTTTTTTAGTTATATATTTGTTCTATAATTTAATGTAGGTGTAATTTAAAATATTTGAATAAAATATATTAGTTAATTATTTGAAGTATGTGTATTATATATTCTTTTTTATTTATTTTTAATTTTGTGCATATGCAGCTGTTCAATCAGCTAGCTGCACTTTATTAAAAGTACATGGATAGATATGAGAGTACGCTAATTATCGCTGTAAAAAATATTATATATACTCTAACCTTCAGAAATATATTATGTTATATTATGTTGTACGTTATGTACTTAAAGTGTGTTATTTAGTATAATAATAATTTGATACAGTCTACTTACCCAGGGTCATAATAGTTACACGATACAATCTACAAATAGTGATTTTAGCTATCTAATAATTTGAATTAATTTTTATATAAATAACTCCCTAAAATAAAATGCAAAAACATCTACCTGACCACTACAAGTGAAAATAAAAATATCTAGAAAATAAACATATCTAATTTGACGTTTAGATGCTTTAAAAATATACAAATGTAAAGTCTACCTTTCAATAGCGGCAAACCGTAAATAATAACTTGTAACCCCCTTATGCCATTTGATTTAATAATTTAATTTTTTTCTCATTTTTCATTAAAAGGTAATTATGCATGGAAATGAAAAAAATCTTGTATACTTTATATAACGATATAAAACGAAATATATAATTTTTGCTTCAATGATCAAACAACCTGCGAGAGGGGGACAATTATAATTTAATCGAAGAACCTTTCTAAACAAAAAGAAACTAATAATCGTTTAAGTCCTTCTCTGGAAAAGGCAAGATCTTTGACAGAAAGTCTACAGTCAGCACTGTTATAATGTCATAAAAAATTGCGATTATTTTATAAAGGCTGAAATTGTATGTAATGATAAATTACATATTATGACCATTCAAACTTATGAAACAAAAGGTTAGAAGACTTTTCAAACAAATGGTTAGAAGGTATTTTCAAGGGAATAGCATCCAGGCAGGTGAAAAAGAGCAGCAATTTGCCGTTCACTGATCTGGTATGAATGTTTATACCTGAGACGAGACAAGACCCTGGTCTCATCCCGTCTCGACAAAAATTTCGAGACGAGTTTAGCCAAAAGTCGGGACGAAACGAGATGAAGCCTTAATCTCGTCTCGTCTCGTCTCGCGGCATCACTACATATACAGATTAAAAAAATTATTAATCGAATATTATGCCTACCTCTAGTGTATAGTGTTTAAGGCGACCTATATAAGTTCCCTTCATGCCGTGTGTATAATGGCTAACGCGAGTAACTAAATCAAGTAACTAATTTCTTAGATCTGTCATTTAATGAATGTTTATGTTCACGGAATCAAACAGTTTAGTTCGTTTTGGGCAGCTAGACATGCAAAGGCGTGTCAAAATTCGTTCTGCTATTGATAAATATTTAATTAGCTTAAAATCAAGAATGATATAAAGAAAAAGAGGCAAATGCGTAAGACGCACGAACCCTCTTGTTTTGTTTTTTTTAAGTGTGTTGTAAAGAGTACTTGAGACTACGAGAGAGAAGTTTCTAAGCCTTATTTACGATTTGATGTACTTAAATTTCTTCGATACCTTCATATTTAACAAATGTACAAAACTTTATTGACAAAATATAGATAGTAAAAAACATTACAAACAATATTACAAAAAAGCTTACACACTTAAAAGCCTAAACTTTTTTCTTATCTAAGCTATCAACTGTTGAATTACTTTGATTTACTGCTAATTTTTGCAGTATCATATTTTAAATGTCGTTTCTAAGTACAAGAGTGATCTTTTGTAGAAATTTCATTTGTGGCGACATAAGTACCAGTTAGCCAATTTTCCTAAGTAAAACATACTATCAAAATAAACGGCATTGCCAATAAGTACAGGTACATCAAAATCGCTTTTCTCTAAATGTAATTAAAGAAATATCATCTGTTTTAATGGCCTCTAAAACATAATACTCGTAATTTACTTGAGTCTCATTTATGATCATTGGCATTTTTCAATCAGCAAGAGTTTTGGTTTAAATCAATATTCTACCTAATGGTAGCACAGGTTATTATCCAGTGGTTTCTTTTGTTTATTGTTCTTTGGTAATTTATGTTTTACCTTATTTTTTTTTATATTTATAATCTGCCCCTTTGTAATTTTTTATTTAGCCCAGCTTTTTTTTTTGTTTTTGCCTTTTTTACCTCCTTTTGATTTTTTTTCTCGAAGAATGTTTTCCATTCATTGGATTTTACCACAGAAGGATTTTTTTCTGTCAACCTGATGCCCCTATTTCTTTTAATAGAGAATGCCGTCAATCATAGTTGGGGTTGGGTTTTAAATATACAAATAACAGTATTTTACGCCTATATCAATTACTGGTTTAATATATATTTTCGTATTTAGTAAGAACATTACATAATTTTTAGATATTTTCATGTTATACCCTCTTAATTTATATATGTTTGTTTATTATTAAACTGTTACAATACTATAAAATATTTTAAAGTCATTTTATAACAAAGTTATTCCTAAAATGAAATACAGAAAAATAGCTTTGCTTAAACTTTGCCACAGCAGAACGCTTAATACTATCAACTATTCTGGATAGTCGAGTTTATACCAATAGGTACTTGTACTATTTTTTTCATAACGAAAATTGACGTGGAATGAAAAGGCCTAACATCCAGAACGTCACGTTAGTTGGAATTGAACAAATAAATAGTTGATCACCTACGTTTTTAATCCAATTTTCAAAGTTGTCTATCTTAAAAAGTATCATGCAGATGTTAATGAAATTAAATTGACTTTCAATCGAGGCATCAATTTAATGTGTAGTATCAGAGAGTAGGGATATACAGGGCACAAAATGAAGTAAGATTAAATGACTTAACATGTTTAATGATCCCATTTTAGCTAAAAAAGTTTGATTCTTTATTCGGTTTATACAGTCTAGGAGAAAATGCAAAAAAATAAATTCAACTATTTATTGCTGAAAATTGATATTTTTTTTAAAACATGATCTTATATTTTTTTATTGGCTATTCGATCCAATTATTCTTACGTGTAACACCTTACCACAAGTATCCGCCCGAAATATACATGTTTGTGCAATACAGGATGTCCCCAAAAACTGCTGATAACCATTGAAAGCAAAACTTTTTTTCAACCATTTTGTTGAGACTAAACTTCATTTGGAATCCTGTGTATAAATAATGGTAATAAGGTATGCTAATTTTCTTGTTTAAGCTGCATTAGTCTCGGATCAGTTTCAAAATTTCTTGGCCATCATCTTTCTTAAAGGAGATGCAGAACGACTAAAAACATGCGCTTTTCGCTAGAAAAGGAGAAGAATCGATCTTTGTTATTTTATTACCTAAGTGGTCCCAAAATATCTAAATTGTTTATAGAAATTGCTCTTTTATAACTTGAATATATAGGATGTTTATTTATCACAACTTTACCAAACAAAACGCCAAAAGAACAATAAACGTAAAACAAAATAATTAAAATGATTTAGACCACCCTTCATTGACTTAGGGACCCTAGTAGGTCATTCCAGTTTATCAAGCATGTTCTTCTTTAAGAATTTCTTGAAAATGCTCGCCTTATGGTGTTGTGAAATTGAAAAGAATTCCAAAATTGTCTGCAAAACGGAGAACAACCCTCGCACATACCTTTCTAAATAATTCCCAACAATCATAGTTTCGTGTACAAAAAAATCATCCGTCCTACCGTCTTATAATGTGTCCTCAAATATTCTCACCACCAACTTCAAACGACACACGAGCATTCATATTCTCCTCTCGTCCTCTTTTACTATCTTCTCTCCATACCGAAATGCGAACATCTGAAATATGCATATTACACTTATATCGAGACTTACATTCATGTACAAACACACATCTACTCTGTTCTGCTATTCTCCAGAAGGTACATAGTAGCACTGTGTTGTTCTGTATGCAGAGGGTAAGTTGCTTTTATTCTCGCATGAAGTCCTCTGGTGTAAAGGCGTCTTCTAATAGTTTGAGATGATTCCTGTACACCAGTTACTGCTCTAAGTTATGTCACATTCATCGTACTGACTTGTAGATACGTCTGTTCTCGCGCGCTATGAGAGCTTTTAAGTGTTCCCATCCTCATACAGTATATGCCACAGCACGCGCTCCTAGATCTAATGCCTCACCAAGGTACGCAGGTATTCCTTTTACTTGTCTGGAAGAACTCAACAAGGGGCTTATGCCAGTTGCCTCACCATGCAGCCTGAAAATGAAATTAATTTTACCCACAATATTATATTTGGGATCAAAAGATAACTCTAACGAAAATAAAATATAAACTATATTTGAAGAGTTAGAAAAATGGTTAAATGAGAACGGTTCTAGGGATTGTAATATAACTTTAGCAAATTTAATTTTATGCATACAGGATATCCAAAAATTCTTTTTTTTACCCCAAGTTCCGGAATTGTTAGATGCTTCCGGTAATCCGGTTTATTTTATAATTATAGGATATGATAGAATAATCAAAACTAGATAGATTTAGATTAATTCACGAATTTTCCTCGTCATTTTTTGAATGGCTGCGTTAAAGTTTTTCGATGACAGAGGTAGTGCGGATATTTGACTTTTCGAAAGATTTTCGATTTAGTATTCATTATGGGTTTACTTTTCGATGCACTCGTTGTAATATTCGACATAAGTGGCGTCTAGATTATCGGTTATTAATTTCTAAATTGTTCCAATACTATTAAGAATATCACGTTTTTTTTCTAGAAATGTACTTTTTATTTCAGGGTTAATTAGAATTGTATATATACCTTAGCTCCTACTTTATACTCTTACAGATTTTACAGAGACACTGCACGCGATTTTTTAAGTCTTCCATAAAATGATCTAGATGAAGTAAGTTTAAAAATAAGTTCGTAAGGTGTGAAACCGTGTTTTTTATTTTTGATGTTATATGCTACAATTGCGTAAGAGAGAACATTAAATGGGTGTTCGTCAGGAGTTTGATAAGCTCGTATCACCTCGCTAAGTGTTGCGTTAAATCGCTCACTAAAGCCGTTTTATTGTGAGTGTCCAACGCTAGAGAAAGTTAGCGTGAGGCCGTAAAGTTCACAGAGATCGTTCATTAATGTGCTTGAACTATCGGCCATAATTGAAATAAATGCGCAATGAAGAGACGTAATGTTGAAATATTATAAGTAAATTAATATCAGATTTTGTTGTCTTATCTTCTATAGGGTATGCTTGTGTCAATTTTGTTAGTTCGTCACTTATTGCAGGACATATTCTTCAGTTGGGTATTAAATATGCCTATGTTTTTTATTTTAAGTTTCTTTTACTTTTTGTTTGTTTCGCAACTTTTACTGAAGTTGTCTACGGCCTTTATTATACCCTGGCTAATTGTATTTTTCTTTTATCCGTCTTAATGTCTCGTTAATTCCGTGATGAGAGTTTGTTTTTCTGCGATGGTTATAGTCTAAGATCAAAGGTATTTCGTCTACTCATCACTAGGTGTTCTTTACGATATTTTGGCAAACACCTAATTTTATATTTTTGTCTGCAAAAATATACGAAAATATTGCAAGGATGGGAAGTTCATCGAGAACCTTATGATAGAGTTCCTCCAATTTATTCTGTCGAAAGTATGTTATAATGTTTTTTATGTGACTTAGACTTAACACATGGTCATTTATTTTGATTCTAGAATATTAGATCAAGGATTTAGTTTTGTAAAAGCAATTTTTTCGTCGTTATAGGCTTTAGTATTATCATGTCGGGATCCGTTTTATTTGATGCAAAAATGGTTTTGAGGTTTGAGCATTATTGGAAATGACTTAGTTTGATCAAAGATAAAGCGTCGACCTTTTTTCAAATTTTTCCGGGTTCATAGACTATTTCGTACTCATACTCCCTTAATTTCAGCCGCTAGTGCAAATCAACTACCTGGGTTTTTTATAGAAAGTATCCAAGAGGGGGGACGATGATCGGTGACTAGAATGAACTTTCTCCCAAATAAATATGGACGAAAATATTTTACGGCCCATACTGTTGCAAGGAATTCTCTTTCTAATGTGTAGTAGTTCCTTTCCTTCCTTTAAGTAACGTCTTAAAGGCATAAGTAATAACTAAGTATTTGCCTTTTTAGAAACGTGCGGAGCCTTTTACAAATGCGCTAACATCCTTTGTTAGCAGGAAAGGTTCATCGATCCATTCATGATTGGATAGATAAGAATTGGGTCAGAAATAACTAATTTGTTTTTGTTCGTCAAAAGCTTGACATCGACCTGAGTTAAAATTAAGTTTGAAATCGTTAAGAGGCGATACGATAGTAACAAGTGAAATCCAAAAATAATTTCATGTCCTTTAAGGTTTTTGGTTCTGGAAGTTTCTTTAAGCGGGGTTAGTTTTAACTCCGACCTGAAATTTTTTTGCCAGGAACTCACATTTATCGGGCTGTATTTTAAGATTTACTTTTCGAAGGCGTTTAAAGACATTGCGCAAGCGCGTGATGTCATTGATGGTAAGTAAATATACAATGTCGTCCATGTCTCGCTGGAAAATGAACGGAGCGTTTTTAACGCCAAAGGGCATTTTGATAAATTCATAATGTCCGTTCTGAGAGAAAGCAGTTCTTTTGGATATCTTTGTCTATATCGATCTCGTGAAATCAATTTTATAAACTACTGGCATTTGCTCAATTAGTCCAGAAGATTGGAAATATTTGGTAGTGGCTAGTTCTAATCATCTATTGCGTATTCAGTTATTTGCTATAATCTATAACTGCTCTCCATTTTTGTTTGATTAAGGAATCACATTTGCTGGTGACGAGCCACACTGGAGGTAATTAAGGTGAAACGGACGGTTTTATGATTTCCTGTTCTAACATTTTATTAACTTGAGTTTATGATTTGCTGAAAATCTGCACCATCGAGGTAAAATATATCCTCGAATTCTAAGTCAAGATTAGCAATGATTATTTTTTCTTCTTAGATGTCTTTACGAAGCTGGGACTTAATCTTGGGAATGAGATTAAGAAATGGATGTTTATCGAACAGATTGTAATTGAGTAGCGGGTTCGGGGGAAGAAACGGTTCGATTTTAATATTGGAAAAACCAAAAGTTTTAAAATTTCGTTTATTTTTTAGGGCAATGATGCATTTCTAGTGTTTTAAAAAGTCAAGTCCTAGAATACCATCGAAATTCTCAAATTTTTTGAGTACACTTTATATGGGTTTCCGGCTTGAAAAAAGACTAGGGTTAATTCGATGGTAGGAAGTTTTTGGTCTGTAATGCCCTGAATCGTAACGTTTTCTAGAAAACGTTGTAGGAATCTGATTATTGTATTTTCTTAAAATACTGTAATAACTGGAAACTATAAATAATTTAAAGGTATCGGAAAGAAATTTAAATAAAATTTTGTTCTGGTGAATTCAATGACTTGACTACTTGAATGTATTGTTCAAGTTGAAGATCTGTATTTGATTTTAACTTTGCATCATGGCTTCCGTATTAGAAGTCGTTTGATTGGGTGAATGATTTTGATTCGAAAAGGGAAGAAAATCCTGATAGTTATCGTAATGTCTGATCAGGTTGATCAATATTTCGATAGTGGTAATTACGGTTTTCTTCATACAACCTTTCGTACGTCTTATTAGGGTTCGGAATAGTTATCATAAGGATAGTGGGTGGTAATTGTCAAAATTGACCACATGGACACAACGCTGAGGGTTGCGAAGCCAGTAAGTAACCTATTTAACGACATTGAATCGATTAAAGTATTTGGGCTGGCTTTTGATCGGGTGCGAATTTAGACTTTTGTATATTTGCGTGCATTTTAGCGTTAGGACTTAAAGTTTATTCAGTAAGATCAGGGAGATTTTTTTGACAATTGTCTCATTCTTTGTAAGTCCTGAAATATGGAAGGTAGGTTTCGTGTATCTTCGATATGGAAATTAAATAGTTCTACCTGAAGAAAAGAAAGTGGATTTCGGGACCCTATCATCTCCCTCGCAACCTATTTTTATTTGAGTCGCTAAGAGATATTTTTGGATACTGTTTTTATGCACATTCACAGGTATTTGGAAAGGTTGATAGAAATATTTGGGGCTGCTTTTCCGTTATCCGGCATGTTTGCTGAAATATCAACACCATAAACATTAGCACAAAGAATATCAAAAGAATATAAAAAAAATTATGTTGATAGTAAGTAAAATAATATGCCAATCAATGTGAAATAAACAGTTTTAATTATGTTTCACTAAGATATTAATTGGTACAGAAGTATTATTTAGCGATACGATTTTGTCAATTCATATATTGTATTATATTATTCCTAAGAATATTGTAAAATTAATTAATTATGAGAACAACTGATTATTTCTCAACAACATATGTGGATTAGACTTAGAAATACAGAAACCAATTAACAAAATAATTGATTAGTTTATCAGAGTAATTATAATTAGAAGTATTGTACGAGAAAAAAATTAATGGAATAATTGTTTTATTACTAATTAATAAAATATTAAAGCAATTTTGACAATTCGAACAGGTATTTGCTAATTATTTTTAAGCGAAACGTTACGTTCGTTACTGTTACTTACAAAAATAGTAAAAACATTGCTGTAAGTTGATTGTGTCACAAAACACAAAGTGGGGTTTTTTTTGTCCTTCTGATAAGATTGGAATCCATCGATACCTATTAGAATGCTTGTGTTCTGCCAACGAGGTGTGGTTCTTAGGTAGTTCAAAGGTCAATAAGTCGAAATTTTCAAATGCTTATGTGCAGGCTCTTCAATGTATTAATCTTAAAAAATGTTTGTTTTGCAAAGTTGTATTTTGTTTTTGCCAAAATTAAAATTAAGTTTTAAATTTAATTTCTCTAATAAAATCATACAAATATTGACTAGTTTGAAATTCTTTGCAAACAAAATCCATTGTATAACGTTAGACGGAAATGGACCCAAATTTTTAAGGAGACTAAAACCTCGAATTAAATTAATCTATTAAAAGTCCATCTGACCTAGTTATCTTTACGGAGAATCTTAAATTTGGGGGGAAGACATACCTCTTAATTTCACCTATAATGTATTTGTATTTAGCAATACCAGAAATTTGTACGAGCTCCTTTGAATTACCTCCACCAAGAGTGGATTTAACAAGTTTAGTTTAATTCGTAACCGAAGTTTAAACTCAATCTGTAAAATGGTTCTTAATCTTGTAGGTGTTTATGGGTGAAGTGTAATTTAATATAAATGGGTAAATATTTATTTGAGTCTTTTATTAATATACTTGCATCAGACATGCACAAGTGTTTCAGATTTTTTAATGTCTTTTAGAGAACCGTCCCAGCTCATATTTCGTTTTACAATACATCAATTTAAACAAAAATGTTTTTAGCACTCAAAATGTTTAAGATAAGTCAGTCTTTTATGATATATCAGCGACTTCATAAAAGACTGTTCATAAAAGTGTAATTATTACGGCAAATTATTTTGAAGTATTTACCTCTTGTACTTTCATCAAAATAACATTAAATTCAGATTGGTTTCGATAACGAACGTGAAATGTTGTTAATAATGTTAATATACACAGATGTGCGATAAGGCTGTGGCGACTGAATATCTCCCACATATGTCTGCCAAAGTTAAAATTTGCGCATATCACACTGTATATAATTGTTTTTCTTTTCATTGTTACTGCATAACATACTGTACATATTTATTTTATTTTACATTTACTTTTTTAATCTAGGCTAATTATCTATTGCTATTGAGAAATGTAACAATTTGTAGGTACTTAGTTTTCTGTACATAATTGTTGGAATTTCCATCGGCATTTAGAGTCTAATTTAGTTTTAAGGTTTTTGTATGGAATCCGTTAATTTTTATTTTTACAACACTTCTTTGTACGATTTGAAAATATGTTGTTGCACGTTCGATAGTAGGAACCATCACCGATAGTAAACTGTTTATTGCATTTAGGGTCTATGATAGAAAAATACCGAAACGACCCTTCTTAGTAAAGCTTTCTGCAAATTCCCATTTTACTATCTGTAATGAATGTTTTTATTTCGACCATGGGAAAGTTTACGAAGATATAAAAAAACCCCTTTTGCCAACGAATAGGACCAATCAAAACGAGGAATTTTGGCACAGCGGGTGGAACTTTATGTTTCTTGAGATTTGTATTAATATTAGAGGAGGACTCTGTTTTTGGACTTGCAAGAAGTCGGATGTGAATTTTGTTGTTCTAGTTCAATAGACTTATTTTATTTCGTTTTAACAGTGTTTCAATAAACTCTCACAGTTCATAAAAAAGGAATGTATTGGATATACAGCTAATCAAGCACACACATACGTTCCTAAAAGGCCTTATATAACTTTGTTGATCGTCTTGTTTACCAATTTTCGAAATAAATTTAGAGGAGGTCAGTTTTGCGAATACCATTTCAACAGGAGAAAATCTGGTGAATAAAGCTAATTTAATTAGCTTGGTAACAGTCAATTTGTCGAATAGAAGTCGACCTTTTAATCTGTCAAATATGATCTTTTATTTCATTTGAACAGTTTATTTGATGTTAAGTTGAGTTGACGAAAACCACATTTATCGATTCGGCAATTATTTCTTGAAATTAGCTGGAATATCACAGCGTATCATTTTGAAGTTAAAAGTGCAGATTGGGCTTAAACTCAATCTGTAAAATCAGTCTTTAATCTTATAGGTGCTTTTAGGTAGAGTGTATGCTGTATAATAAATGGATACTTATCTGAGTTTTTTTTATAAATATACCTGCTTAAGATAAGCACAAGAGTTTTAGATGGATTTTTTTATTGTCTTCAGAGAACCGTTGTATATGCGACCCCACTCTTATAACAGAGTAACACTTATTTCGTTTTACAAAACATAAATTTAAACAAAAGTATTTTTAACACTTAAAATGTTTAAGATAAGTCAGTCTTTTATGAGATGTCAGCAAATTGAAACTTGTTTATAAAAGTGTAATTTAATACATGCATTTAATTAGAAATATTTGCCTTCTGTAGTTTGATTAAAACAACGTTAAGTTCCGATAGTTGTGCGATAAGGCCTTATATAATTTTGTAGATAGTCGTGTTTACCAATTTTTGAAAGAGGTCAATTTTGCGGATATCATTTTAACTAAATTTTTGTGAATAAATTGACTTGGCAACAGTCAATTAGTCGAGTAGAAGTCGACTTTTTATTCCGTCAAATACGACTTTTTATTTTTTTTGGAAAGTTTATTTATTGAGGAAAATACATTTACAGATTTCGGTGATTATTTCTTGAAATTAGCTGGAACATTTTTGATAATTTTGAGTTAGATTCTTCTAGTTTTAGAAATATTTTTATTTCGGTTTCTTACTGGTTTCGACTATTTCGTACTACGTAATAAAATCTTTATTCTCTGCACTTATCTAGCAGACATGCTTTTAATAACCAGGCTAAAATAAAATGACAAAATTATACCAATAGAGTAAAATAGCTACTGCCACCTGCCCTGAAGGTTAATAAGAGTTTGTTATTATTAATAGCCTATAGTTTAAAGTTGGATTCGAACGGCAGTATTTACGAGGTGATTTTTGCATATCATTGATGGAGTGCGTTACTGCCTTGCCCAGGTGGCAAACACATTCAAGTTATCTAAAGAAATCGGTGCCTTTACCCGGAACTTCTCTCGTTATAATTTTGTATCTATTTGGATACCATAGGAATGGTGGAGTGTGACTCAACTTAGTTTTGTACGTAGTCACAGTATATTATATGTTACATATACTGTCTTTTCAAACATTTTTTTGGGCGACATTTTGTTCCATCATATTTCATTCCTATCAATATTTTACCAGCTTCTTTCTACAATGCCACCCTTGAGTTTTGGGCATAATTTAAAATAAATTCAATAAGTAGTTTTTACATTGACACATACCGACATTTTGTTACGTCATGTTGAATTCGTACCACTTTATCTCATTTTCACATTTAATTTTTCTGCAAAATTTAAAACCAATTAAACAAAATTTTTTTATGTTGATTTTTTAAAAACTTTATTTGGCACAACTTTACCAGTTTATCTTTATATCACACTTAATTCTTGCACAAAAATTGAAATTAATTTTATAAGAAGTATTTTTAGGATGATTTTTTAAATATTTTATTAGGCCGCTATTTTTTTTGTTATCTTGGATTCATATCAAAACGTTACCAGTTTATTCCTATGTAACAGTTGATTTTTGTACAAAATTTAAGGTAAATTGGATTATTAGTTTTTTAGTAATCATTTTTTTAAATTGTTCTGCCATATTCGATTTTTACCAAAATGTTACCAGGTCATCTTCATATGACCCTTAATTTTGGAGTAAAATTTGGTAAGTAGTTTTTAAGCTATGCCGCGAACTGAAAGACAGATAGACAGACCGACTGAAGGGACGACAGAATTGATAAAACATATTATTTGGCATCTAGAGACGCTAAAACTGGAAGATTTGAATTAAAAATGGCAAACAGCACCTTAACAAAAAATTAAAACCTAAGAGGATGATTTTTTCACGATTACAAATATTTTATTTGGCCGCCATTTTGTTTCGCTATCTGAATTAGAAAAACAGTTTTACTAGTTGATCCCTATACCATATTTTGTAATGGCATACAATTTTAAATCAATCCATTAAGTTTTCAGACTGAATTTTTAAATACTTTATTATGCCACTATTTTGTTCCGCCATCTTGGATTCGCACCAAAATTTTATCAGTTGATTCCAACATAATACTTGAAGTTTGTGCATGTGCAAAATTGGAGATAAATTGGATCACTAGCCTCCATTTTGTTTCGACATACTGGATTTTTACCAAAATATGACCAAATCATCCCCATATGACCTTTAATTTTTTATCAAAATTTGAAGTCAATCGGGTGAGTAGTTTTTAAGCTATGCCGCGAAATGACAGACAGACAGGCAGACAGACCGATGGAATTGCTAAAACATATTTTTTGGCATTTAGGGACGCTAAAACGTGAAGATATTTAAAATTTGGGAGAGTGATTTTTTACACGAAAACAATCTATTTGGTCGCCATTTTGTTCGGCCATCTTAAATTAGTACCACAATCTTACTAGTTGACTCCTATACCACAATTAGTTATGGCACACATTTTGAAATCAATCCATTAAGTAGTTTTTTAGGCTGAATTTTTTAATACCTTATTAAGACGCTATTTTGTTCCGCCTTCTTGGTTCGTACCAGAATTTTACCAGTTGATTTCAACATAATACTTGATGTTTGTGCAAAATTTCAGCTAAATTGGATGAGTAGTTTTTTAATATTAAGTAATTTTTTTAACATTTCGCTAGGTCGCAATTTTGTTTGGCCATATTAGATTTTTACCAAAATGTTACGACGTCATCACCATATGACCCTTAATTTATGACCAAAATTTGAAGTCAATCGAGTAAGTAGTTTTTTAGCTATGCTGCGAACAGACAGACATCACCTAGGGATCTTGAAATGTGAGATTTGAAAAAATCTCGGACGGTGATGTTTTCACGATTACAATACTTTCTTTTTACGAAGAAAGTAAGAATGGTTTCGACGTGATCGAGATTTGGAGCCTCAGCGACAGAAATACAATTATTGCGCGACGCTCGCCATTAGGAGGTGGACCACAGGCAAATAAAACTTGCATAAATTATATTTTATTTTGTTTGTATTTTGGTCTAGCTATTTTTTTTTTGTAGTTTTAACTTAAATCGACTGAATGATTAGAGGAAATTATTAATATAGTCATTATAAAAGCTTCTAATGGATAAGCGCAAGGAATAAAAATAATGAAGTAGCTGCGTCTAAAAATAAGAAGTTTAAACTTAATGTGTGTAATTTATCAAGATATGTAAATTAGGCTATTAAGCTTAGCTTTCCGCACGCGAGGGATTAAACGCCCACGTGTCACTGGGTTTTAAACTATTCAATTTTTTTAAATGCTATTGACAATCAAAATCACAGCAATTGGGCTTTTCTACCGGGGGACCACGAAGTTAGTAACATGGTCTGTAACTGTTTTATGACAAGCGGTATCAATTTTCGGGCATATAGTGATATATGATTGGCTAAGAGGAAGATAATAATTGAATATCGTCTCCGGTTTAACTAGAAATGCTATCAACTTTAATATTTTAAATAACACCCCGTATATTTATTATCTTAAAACATGTGTCATACCCCATGTCAATTCTTAACAGTTTTCCAGAAAATGGAGCATGAATTCAAAAATGTCAATGAATAATTTCGTTTAAAAAAAGTCATTGAAGATAAATACAATTAAATACTATAAATGTTGTTTGTTACGCAATTAATTTTCTTCGAAGTGATAATTAGGATTCTTTCGGTTTACCCGGAAACGTATCGGAAAATCGTTTTCAAACGTTATTTTCTCGTTTTATTTTAATGGTACGACCTATAGAATTAAATCACCAATGAATTTGAAACATTTCTAATGTATAGTACCACATACCCATTCCAAATACTTTTTGTTGTATTTCCGTTTAAACTGTGCGATTACATTTTTATAATTTAGACTGATAAATGACAAAATCACAATTCTGACCTAACGTGGCTATGATGACATGACATGGCCGTTTGTCTTATATGCACATTGTTCAAATTGACAGTTGGATAGGAATTATTATAAATAGGTTGTTAGTGATTTTAAGTTTCATCTTATATTTTTTATATTTACTTGTGAATAACAAATTGATATGATAAAGATAAAATCCGCGTTTTTACAAAGTTGTAGCTTTAGTTTCGTTGGTAATAAACCCTGTTTTTATGTTTTACATTCAAGTATTTTTTTCCGAAATCGATGATGAACGAAACATAATAATAATAATACTAATAATATTATTAACAATAATAATATGTACAAAACACTTTACCCAAGGTCATCAACTTTCCGAATGACCTTACCATGAAGAGAAGGCGGAAGATCCCTTGTTGCAATTCGCATTCCCGACAGCTCCAAAAATTGAGAGATTTCTTCACCAGCAAGGCATAAACATCAAGCCTCCACCGCATAGTGACCTTAAGTGACAACTCGTATTCTCCTCTCAATCTCGCAAGAGACAACATCATCTTACAGTCAATTTCAGGCCCCGACAAACAAGAATAGTGGGCTCAAATGGCACTGTACGGCCGACATCACAATGACTTGAATCAGCCACACACATAGATAAGGAATAATCCAACAGGTGGCTGAAGGATGGACAACTACTCCCAGAGACAGAAGGATTTGTAATGGCAATACAGTACCAAGTTATTAACACACGGAATTACACTCAATTCATCATCAAAGACCAGTCCGTTAAATCCAATAAGTGTCGAAAATGTAGCGAGAGATCAGATACTATACAGCTTATAACATCTGGCTGCACTTACCTAGCAAACACGGACTCCCTCCAGCGGCATAACCATGTGTGTACCATCATACACCAGAAGCTTGCCAATAAATACTGGCTCCTTAACACCTTTGTATCCTATTATAAATACCAACCAAGTTCAGTGCTTGAAAATAATGCCTTCAGACTGTACTACGACGGGGCGATTATCACCGACAGACGGGTGACGAATAATCGGCCTGATGTGGTACTGTAATTAAGGAAACAAAGATAGCTTATTTGGTCGATGTAGCTATACACAACAATAGCAACGTGTTGAATAAATATCAAGAGAAATAAGCCAAATATGCGGAGCTGGCCATCGAGATACAGCAGATGTGGCGACTGAATAAGGTTCAAGTGATACCGATCATCGTATCATAAACTGGATCAAAAACACCAGAACAGAGCCTAAAATCATACGACTGCATACTAACACCTTCATCGACATCCAGACAGCGGCCCTGCTCAGTACTTGCCACATAGTGAGAAAATTTTTACAGGACAACACATATAACTAACAGAAATCAGCCCACTCCTTTTGATGCATGCATCCCAGATGAGCTTGGAACTCAACTGATAATAATAATAATAATAATACCATCTGAGAGGTGCCATAGAACGTACGATAATTCCACGGCATCAAGGCGGAAGAGGATTAACCGATATCTCAAAGCAGCTAGACCAACATATCACCAAAAGCTATGTTCAACAAAAATATTTATGCCTTTACAGTTAAAAGAGCAGCAAGTTTCATTTCATTACGCACCCGTAGATGAGAAACTGAAGAGTTGGAGGAAAAAGCCTGTGCATGGCAGACATTTAAATGAGTTCAGTCAGGATTACGTTGACAACATAGCGTCGAACTACTGGCTGACGTCGGGACGGATGTTTCCTGAAACGAAGGGTTTCCTAGTTGCCATATAAAATCAGGTAATTCCAACAAGAACCTACTTAAAATATATAGCAAAAGATGCCACAGTGGTAAATGACAGCTACAGGTATGGATGTCGGATGTCAGAGACCTTACAACATGTCACAAGGGGTTGTTAAATGTTCGCTGCGAGTGAATACAAGTTGAGACACGATGCATTGGTCAAAATTCTGTACCAAGAACTAGCAGAGAAACTACAGCCCTCGCAGGAACAAAGAGTGCCATATTATATGTACAACCCTGAGTCAATTTTAGAAAATAATCTAAATAACTGTTTTGACGGACCAAACTAGCATTTATTAATAGATCAAATCTTATTATTGTAGATAAAATGGCCAGAAAAGCAATTTTGATAAATCAGGAAACCAGTAACACGGAAAAGGGCCCATCAGAGCTCAATCCTTTTGATATGTAAATATCTGGGTTGAGTGAACTTTCCCCTTTGTTTAGAGAGAGAGTGCAAATGAAATTCGGCATAACAAAAATAATGATAATAATAATAATAATAAATCATAAAAATGTAGTGGCGTAGTTTAAATGAAACTCTCCAAATTGGTATGGGTATAGGGTGTTATACATGAAAAATCTTTCAAGTTCTTTGGAGATTTAGATTTTGATTAGTTTTATAGGTCGTCCCTTTAAAATAAAACGAGAAAGTGATTTTTTGGTGCCTTTTCCCGGTAAACCGAAAGTATCCTAACGCACACATTGAATAAAATTAATTACTTAATAACAATCAATATTTACATTTTTAATTAATTTTTTAAACCGGAATTATACATGTCTTATAGTTAGAATTTTATGTATAATTCAAAAATAAAACAATTAGCAGGGTGTTCCATTAAGAATCCGAAAGTTCATAACATTTCCCGTTAAACCGAAAATGACATTCAATTGATTTTTGAGCAAACGTATTCCTCATAACCAAACATATATCACTATAAAATTTGAAAATTTTAGCGCTTGTCATAAAAAGTTAGGGCCTAGTTAGTAATTTCCTGGTCACCCGGTATATTTTCGTTTAAGGACCACTCGGATAAGAAGAGATTTTGGGTTAATTCATTTTTTTTTTCAGTCTTATCGGGTTAAAGAAATTCCTTACGGGGAAGCTTTATATACTACAATATACTATTTTTTTATTCCTTGACGATTTCTGATGTTTGGCACTCGTAATCAACAACTTTTAGTGTTTCGATCCAAAAAAAATTCGATTGAATAATGTGTATTGGGTGCAAAATAATGTATGCGTGTTGCATTTGAAACGAGCGTTTAAGATCATCAAAAGTAATCTAAAATGTTTTATGTAATGTGAGTACACTATTGTATCACGAGATGCTCTAGTTGAAAATGCTTAAGTTTAAAATTCGTTTTGAAACATTGTATTCTGAATTTTAGGGGATATAAAACTT
Source organism: Kuschelorhynchus macadamiae (assembly GCA_030620095.1). Lineage (NCBI taxonomy): Eukaryota > Metazoa > Arthropoda > Insecta > Coleoptera > Curculionidae > Kuschelorhynchus > Kuschelorhynchus macadamiae. The sequence continues at coordinate 518,736 of JAUTXW010004088.1, forward strand.
TATTATATTTAATATTAGCCAAGTACGAGGGCGTATGTGATTATAAAACTAAAATACTATATTAATACTATTTTTAGAGAAAAGTTTAGATTAGGAAAGATTTACTGTATTTTTGCTTAGTTAAAATGTGAATTTGATGATTTTAGTTATTATTTTATATAAAGCAGTTTTTTTAATATAACGTTATGTGAAATGACAATGAAAACAAACTTAAACAGATTATAAACTTTTGTTTATATTATTTTTACAATCGTCGCCATGTGTTTATTTTACATATTTTATTTGCAGCATATTGCCAATTACTTGTTACCCAGAAACATACTGCGTTTGATATTAAAATAATAAAGTAAAACTAGGATACACGGGAACAGTTCAAATAAATAAATACATTTTATATAGTTAATAAATATTTATGTAAGTCATTGATATGTTTGACATAATAAAATATTCATTTTTGGCGCATAAGTTATCCTTTCTACAACTGTGATTTTAGGCATTTTAGAAGACGACATAGCCTATAATGGTAGAAAGTATTACGTATATTTTGTTCTTAGATCTATTTTAAATAGTGCAAACTAAAAAGTCAGCCATGCATTAACTGGGATTTATGGTACAAAGTAACGATACGATTTTTTACTTAAAACTTCCATTATATTAAAGAAGTAAAAATACGTATAATGTATCTTCCCAAAAAGCCAAAGTGATGGCTAAACGTATCATGTGACTTTTGTTTCTTTAATATAGTATGTGATGGCTAAACGTATCATGTGACTTTTGTTTCTTTAATATAGTAAATGCTTTAGATAATACAAATTCTTATTTAAAAAATCGGTAAATTTCACCACCCGGAACTTCCCTCGTTATGAGTCCTTTTATTAGAAGCAGTGAAGTATAACCTAATTTAGTTCAGTATATATTCATTATTAAGTTTCTATCCATCACACGCTTGATTTTTGGGCATAATTTAAAAAAAAAACTTCAATAAACCATTTTGACATTGACAATACTGCCATTTTGTTACGGCATGTTGAATTCGTACCAGTTTATCTCTATATCACATTTAACTTTTCTGTCAATTTAATAAGATTTTTTTACGGAGATTTGACAGAAAAATATTTGGCCGCCATTTTGAATTCGCACTACAACTTTACCAGTTTAACTCTACATCATACTTAATGCTTCCTCAAATTTTCAAATCAAGCTAATGAGTAGTTTTTTCAGGCAGAATATTAAAGTATTTTGTTAGGCCTACATTTTTTTTTGCTATCTTATATTCATACCAAAATATTACCAGTTAAGCCTACATTGTTTTTGCTATCTTATATTCATACCAAAATATTACCAGTTCATTCCACTTGATTTTTGCGCGAAATTTGAGAAAATTGGATTAGTTTTTTTAGTAATAATTTTTTTTAACGTTTCACTAGGCCGTCATCTTGTGCCGGTATATTGAATTTTTACCAAAATGTTACCATATCCTCCCCATATGACCCTTAATTTTTGACTAAAATTTGAAGTCACGCTTATGAGCAGTTCTTAAGCTATGCCGTGAACTGACAGACAGGCAGACGGACCGACGAAATTGATAAAAATATTTCTGATAAATCTGAGAGGCTGGTTTTTTTCACGATTGCAAAATATTTTGTTTGACCGCCATCTTGAATTAGAACTCCAGTTTTACTAGTTGTGGTACAGAGCACAATTAATTTTGGCACCCAATTTGAAATTGGTCCATTAAATAGTTTTCTCAGGATGCATTTTTAAATAATTTATTAAGCTGCCATTTTGTTCTGCCATCTTGGATTCATACCAATTGATCCCTACATAATACTTGATTTTTGTGCAAAATTTAAGATACATTGGATAAGTAGTTTTTTAGTAATAATTTTTTTAACATTTCACAAGGCTGTCATGTTTTGCCATATTGGAATTATTACCTAAATGTTATCAGGTCATCCCCTTACGACCTTTAACTTTTGGCTGAAATTTGAAGTCAGTTGAGTAAGTAGTTTTTTAGCTATGCCGCGAACAGGCAGACAGACCGACGGAATCGAGAAAACATGTTTTTCGTCATCTAAGGACCCTGAAAAATTATTTAGCCGCTACTTTGTTCCGGCATTTTGAAATCATACCACAACTTTACCACTTTATCTGTATATCACACTTAATGCGTGCACAAAATTTGAAATTAATCTAATGATTAGTTTTTCCAGGCCGACTTTTAAATATTTCATTAGGCCGCCATTTTGTTTTGCTATCTTATATTCATACCAAGATGTTACCAGTTCATTCCTTTGTGTAAAATTTGAAGAAATCGAATGACTAATTTTTTTGTAACAATTTTTTTTTTAAGTTTTACTAGGGTGCCATCTTGCTACGGCATATTGGATTTTAACCAAAATATCATCCCCCATATAAACCTTAATTTTTTACTAAAATTTGCAGTGAATCTGATGAGTAGTTTTTAAGCTATTCTGCGAACTGATTTCTTCCTTTTTAGTCCTATTTAAACGGTTTCTATAGTGAAAGTCAGATTTAACAAATAGCATGCATCCATTGCACATGCAACATACATAACACAAACTTCTTTTCTGATATGGTCAACACAATATAATGATCCCCTTCGCGCCGCATAAACAGTTGAAAATGGCGCCATTTGGTAAAACCATCGCGGAATAATCGATGTACATTCATAAAAAAAATTATGTCGGTTCAAAATCGTTTTTTTTTTTACTTAAAGTATCTGCAAAATTAATAGCAATTTTTAAATACTTGACTCAAGTTTAATAATTAAGCACAAAATAAAAATACTAAACTATTAAAAATTTGAATCCTGTCATGTGCCAATTCAGTCCGTCGTTTGTTTTGTCATTGTTTTTAGTCAAATTTTTGATCATAATAATTTATGTTTGATAATAGTTTAGTAAAATCGAAACACTTAAGACTTATTATTTTTATTGTAGCGTCTATGCAAATTTGATTTAATATTAATATTTGCCTTGTCTATCTAGTATCGCCTATTATATTGAAAAATACAAATTTTATTTATTTAGTCTTCAATTTCAAGATATTTGGAAATTTTGTAAATAATTTGCTATAGACTAATTTTCCTTGATGTTGCCAAAAGTTTAAAAGCTTTGTCCAGACCTTACTTTCACGACTGCTTTATATTTCATCTTTCGACAAAAACTGGTGAGAAATTTTAGGAATTAAAAGAATGCAAAACTATTTTTTTGCCACATCCAGCTCTGCGAAATCAAATTAATTAATGATTCTTACGTAGTATCAAAGACAACATGAACTGCTCATGTCGCAGTTCAATTAGAACGAACGCAACACGTGATTTGGTATTGCCAGAATAGAATACTTGTTTAAATAATTATGTCTATATATAAACGAATTTAACCAACCGATCAAATACAGTACATCGCGGACTGGCAACTCTGCATTGTGCAAGGCAACGGTTTGCAAACTGGCAACTCTGAATGTCGTATGAAGCAACAATGTCGGCCCCCAGGGTTGTTTAATTCTGAAATCTTTCGTTTGCTCTGTTTGCTATCCGCTTAGGGTGTATTTTGTTTTATATTGGATGAATCGCCTATTCAAAGACGATTCGTTAAAGCGCTCAGGCGGCGCCATCGTTACCACTTGTTCTCTTCCTTGTACAATAGAATTTAACCTAACCTAACTGAACTGATTCAGCAAACAGTATATGTTTGTTAAGAAAAACTTTGTTTTAATATAGATATACTTTTTTAAATCAACTAAAAAAAAGATAACTAGGGCTAACCTAAACGCATTCCGATTTTTAAAACACAACTACGTCAAAATTATAAGTTTTAATAAAAAAAAATAAATCCCCGAACGCACATGCTTTGCAATGAAACTGCAGGACTCGACCATTGCCCTACTAGGCTCCACACCGAAAATTTAACAAAACTTGTTTATATTGTCTGTTTTTAGCAGTATGTAAAAAATTAAAAACTAAGTATTTCTAAAAGACTCTTTTCTTCTCCCTTGTCTTTCTAAGAGATTTCTTTGTCGACCGTTTACTTCTTCAATTCAAATTTCCATTAACCGGAACTTCCCTCGTTATCAGTTTTTATTTTTATTAGAAATAATAAAGTGCGACTCAGTTTACCTAGGCACATAGTCATTTAGGACACATACATACATACATATATATATTTTCGATTTTGTCATATCGAGCAATCTGTTATTTCAGATCTCCCTGGGTACAAGCCTGCCTGATGAGGCTAAAGGCCCAGAAATCATGATCGCAGGAGGGTACCCTGTGACATAATCGAGAGCAATTCTTCTTGTAGGCCGTTTTGCACCTGCAGAAATTATATATTTTTGCTATTCTACATATATCTTTTCCGGCCAAGAACTTTTGATAAAGGTGTGTGAAAGCGCATTTTTATTGATTTTAGTATCTACATATATATATATATATATATATATATATATATATATATATATATATAGGGTAAAAGCACCTGTTTTGGCCACCCCCTCGGTTTTGGCCATTTTTTTACTTTTTCCTAATTATTAAGACTTTTTCTAAGCAAAATGGCAACAGCGGAATAATAAAAAGCGCGCCATTTATGACGTTTCAAAACCAACCGTTATTTGGCATCACTGGTTGATTGCATTCTAAGCTAAACACAATTGAGTGTAGGGTAGTGCTAAAATACCTTCAATTTATCTGTTCCTAAGTACTTCTGCTTTTAGCAGCACTGGTAAGTAATAGCGTTGTTTCCGTTAATTGTTTGCAATATAGTGAAAATTATTAGTTTATAGTAGAAATATATGTTTAATATCAATAAAGAGTAACAAAAACCTCATAAAAAAGCTAGGTTATTTCACTTTTTTGCTAATTTTAAGCCTGGCCAAAACTCAGTCTCTTCAATACGATTATTTTGGTTTTGTCCACCTAAATGGCCAATTATAAATCTCTTTAAAACAGTTTTGGCCATTTGCATTTTTGCATTGTTTGGTGGTGGGTTTTACTAACAGTAGGTAATTTCTTTAGGTATTAGATATGGATAAATATGACGAAGAACAACTTAAAAACGCACTAAAATCAGTAAGAGAATATGGAATGCCTGTATCAACTGCCAGTAAGACCTATAATATTCCAAGAACATAAGGCATAAATTGGCGGGACGAGCCCCCGAAGGTATAGGAAAACGGGGACCAGATTGTCTGTTAGGGTGCGACCTGGAAGAGCAGTTGTGTGAATGGCTAAAAAATTGTGGAAAAGCAGGATTCCCTGTTAACAAAACGGTCTTCTTTTTTCTGTACAAAAACTTTCTGCAAAAATTTTTACGGAAATTGGCGACAAGGGTCCATATGTTAATAAGCTTCCAGGTAAAACTTGGTATACAAACTTCATGAACAGACATCCAGAGCTATCCTATAAACAAGCCGAGTACCTCAATAAAGCAAGGGCTACAGTGTCCGAAGCAAGGATACGCGAATGGTTTCGACAAACTTACGAACTTTTAGGGGAAGACGTTAGTGTTCTCAACGATCCATCAAGAGTGTGGAACATGGATGAGTCGGCCTTCTATCTCAATCCAACAGGCGGATGTGTTTTAGCAGAAAAAGGAAAACCTGTCTATGGAACATCTGCAAATAGTGATAAGGAAAATATAACTACTTTTATTAATGTTAACGCCAATGGTGATTTTGCACCACCATTAACTTTATACAAATTCGAACGAATCCCAAAGGCATATTTCGAAGCTTTACCGACAAATGATTGGGGAATTGGAAAATCAAAAAACGGTTGGATGACAGCTGAGGCATTTCTGCAGTATTTTACAAATGTTTTTTATCCATATTTAGTAAAAAAAAATTATAATTTTCCTATAATAGTTTTTCTTGATGGACATTCGTCCCATTTGAGCCTAGAATTGACAAAATTTTGTAAAGAGAATAGAATTGTGATAGTTTGCCTTTACCCGAACTCGACCCACATTCTTCAACCCTTGGATGTATCCTTATTTTACCCCCTAAAAGTTAAATGGAAGAAGGAAGTTAGTCTTTTTAAACTAAATTATAACGGTGCCGAATTAAAAAAAATGTATGTTCCTGCCCTCCTTCATGAAATAATTTCAAGGGAATCATTCGAATGGGCAATTCAAAATGGATTTCGAGCTTGTGGGATATTTCCCTTTAACGCGAATAATGTTGATTATAGCAAATGCATTAAACCGACCACCGAAATATTACAGAAGCCACCAGAACCAGATGTTATCGTTAAACAAAATAAAAATCAAGAACAGAATCATCATTTACAATATATAGAGACAAAAATAAATCATGAAATACTTGAAATGTTTCGAGACTGCAGAGAAAAAAATGAAATTCCGAAGAATGCTGAAACTCTTATGTTATTTGACGTATGGAGCAAGATAAAAACTGATCATGAGAACAATGAGTTATGTCTGATTGAAGACATATATATATATATATATATATATATATATATATATATATATATATATATATATAAATCCTAAAATCAATAAAAATGCGCTTTCACACACCTTTGTCGACCGTTTACTTCTTCAATTCAAATTTCCATTACCCGGAACTTCCCTAGTTATCAGTTTTTATTTTTATTAGAAATAATAAAGTGCGACTCAGTTTACCTAGGCACATAGTCATTTAGGACACATACATTATATATAGGGTAAAGGCACCGGTTTTGGCCACTTTAAGCAAAATATCATTTTTAGAGGCATATATTTTCTATGCGATAATTTATTACAAGTCCATTTTTCACTCAGTGGGATAGCTATATATTTATAGATTTAAACTCTTTGGTTAGAATGAGAAAGAAACTTAAGGTCACGTGTAGTAAACCAAATTTAATATCGATTTACAAGATTCATCGGTTTTGGCCAGCTGAGATACGGTTTTGGCCATTAAATTACGTGGTTTTGGCCATGGCAAATTATACACAGAATTTAGATAAAAATGTTTATTAAAAAATGACAACAAATCTTAAAACGAAAATGGTAATTTCAAAAACATTAAAGTTAAGTTACTACCTATTATTACATTATTAGGAACACAGGTAAAACAAGAAAATAAACAAATATGAACATTTTTAAACAAAATAATATACTTAGGAACTAAAATTTTTTTGTACTTTTCCATTTCAGGAACGGTAAAAACTCCTCGTTTGTTCTTTGGTTTTGGTTCGCAAATGTACTCCAATATGTCGTCTTTGTGATAGCACAGTATATCCTGTTTTGATGGCCATTTCCAGACAGCTCCACTATTAGTCATTGAAGACACAATGATGTTTTCATCGTCTTTTTTTTCTAAGATTTTTCCAGGATATAGACATTCATCATATCTAACAATCACAAAATTTGTATTTTTGTTGTCAATAGTAAATTCATGTTTTAATTTGTTAATTTCACTTTCTCCTTCTTCTTTTTTATTGTTGCTTTTAATATCGTTTCCTGTTTCTTGAGATTCTAGAAAGTCATCATTTAAGGTTACCTCATTACTTTTCTTGGATTTTTGTATCTTTTTTAATTTTTTTTCACTCAGTTCAATTTTCTTTTGTTCTCTTTTCCTTTTGCGCTCTTCTTTTTCCTGTTCTGTTCGTAACGCTTTTTGTAGCTTTTCCTCTTGACTTTTAATGTACATTTCGTGAGTTAGAACAGACATAAAAGGATCCCTTCTGTTGCTTTTATTTTTTAGTGGCGTTTGTGTGACTTTAGGAACAATTAGAATATTACTCAAAATAGTAATCTTCTTATTTTGTATATTTTCAGGCTCTTTTATTCGTATAATTTCAACCTCTGAACTTGTATCCATACTTATATTATGATTTTCATCTCCCTGGTCTGTTTTGCTTTCAGATTTCAGTTTGCTTTGTTCTGTATTTTCAAGAACATGTATCTTTATTGTCGATTCTTCTATGATTTGTTCTGTTACACTTCTTTCTATTTCACTTAATTTGGCTTCTTCATTTATCATGACTTCTTTTAGTGGCTTTCTCTCTTCTTTTTTTGCTATTTGTTGTATGTCTTCTATATTATCTGCAAGCAGATGTTGTTGGGGTTGTTTAATGCTATCCTCATTTTCCTTTATCATGTTCATTTCATCCACTTCGGGATCGTCTTGATATATTATTTGATTGATCTCCGATGTAATGCTAAGAGCTTCCGTATCTATATTGAGTCTGTCTTTGTCTATTGTTTGTCCATTTATTAACGACGAATTTATTGAAGTATCATTCTCGGTAGAAAATAATGTATCTTCAATATTAATGTTATTTTCGTCGAACTCTGGAAATGGAAAATCAATTATGTCTTCAATCAGACATAACTCATTGTTCTCATGATCAGTTTTTATCTTGCTCCATACGTCAAATAACATAAGAGTTTCAGCATTCTTCGGAATTTCATTTTTTTCTCTGCAGTCTCGAAACATTTCAAGTATTTCATGATTTATTTTTGTCTCTATATATTGTAAATGATGATTCTGTTCTTGATTTTTATTTTGTTTAACGATAACATCTGGTTCTGGTGGCTTCTGTAATATTTCGGTGGTCGGTTTAATGCGTTTGCTATAATCAACATTATTCGCGTTAAAGGGAAATATCCCACAAGCTCGAAATCCATTTTGAATTGCCCATTCGAATGATTCCCTTGAAATTATTTCATGAAGGAGGGCAGGAACATACATTTTTTTTAAATTCGGCACCGTTATATTTTAGTTTAAAAAGACTAACTTCCTTCTTCCATTTAACTTTTAGGGGGTAAAATAAGGATACATCCAAGGGTTGAAGAATGTGGGTCGAGTTCGGGTAAAGGCAAACTAACACAATTCTATTCTCTTTACAAAATTTTGTCAATTCTAGGCTCAAATGGGACGAATGTCCATCAAGAAAAACTATTATAGGAAAATTATAATTTTTTTTTAATAAATATGGATAAAAAACATTTGTAAAATACTGCAGAAATGCCTCAGCTGTCATCCAACCGTTTTTTGATTTTCCAATTCCCCAATCATTTGTCGGTAAAGTTTCGAAATATGCCTTTGGGATTCGTTCGAATTTGTATAAAGTTAATGGTGGTGCAAAATCACCATTGGCGTTAACAGTAATAAGAGTAGTTATATTTTCCTTATCACTATTTGCAGATGTTCCATAGACAGGTTTTCCTTTTTCTGCTAAAACACATCCGCCTGTTGGATTGAGATAGAAGGCCGACTCATCCATGTTCCACACTCTTGATGGATCGTTGAGAACACTAACGTCTTCCCCTAAAAGTTCGTAAGTTTGTCGAAACCATTCGCGTATCCTTGCTTCGGACACTGTAGCCCTTGCTTTATTGAGGTACTCGGCTTGTTTATAGGATAGCTCTGGATGTCTGTTCATGAAGTTTATATACCAAGTTTTACCTGGAAGCTTATTAACATATGGACCCTTGTCGCCAATTTCCGTAAAAATTTTTGCAGAAAGTTTTTGTACAGAAAAAAGAAGACCGTTTTGTTAACAGGGAATCCTGCTTTTCCACAATTTTTTAGCCATTCACACAACTGCTCTTCCAGGTCGCACCCTAACAGACAATCTGGTCCCCGTTTTCCTATACCTTCGGGGGCTCGTCCCGCCAATTTATGCCTTAAAGTGGTTCTTGGAATATTATAGGTCTTACTGGCAGTTGATACAGACATTCCATATTCTCTTACTGATTTTAGTGCGTTTTTAAGTTGTTCTTCGTCATATTTATCCATATCTAATACCTAAAGAAATTACCTACTGTTAGTAAAACCCACCACCAAACAATGCAAAAATGCAAATGGCCAAAACTGTTTTAAAGAGATTTATAATTGGCCATTTAGGTGGCCAAAACCAAAATAATCGTATTGAAGAGACTGAGTTTTGGCCAGGCTTAAAATTAGCAAAAAAGTGAAATAACCTAGCTTTTTTATGAGGTTTTTGTTACTCTTTATTGATATTAAACATATATTTCTACTATAAACTAATAATTTTCACTATATTGCAAACAATTAACGGAAACAACGCTATTACTTACCAGTGCTGCTAAAAGCAGAAGTACTTAGGAACAGATAAATTGAAGGTATTTTAGCACTACCCTACACTCAATTGTGTTTAGCTTAGAATGCAATCAACCAGTGATGCCAAATAACGGTTGGTTTTGAAACGTCATAAATGGCGTGCTTTTTATTATTCCGCTGTTGCCATTTTGCTTAGAAAAAGTCTTAATAATTAGGAAAAAGTAAAAAAGTGGCCAAAACCGAGGGGGTGGCCAAAACAGGTGCTTTTATCCTATATATATATATATATATATATATATATATATATATATATATATATATATATATAGATACTAAAATCAATAAAAATGCGCTTTCACACACCTTTATCAAAAGTTCTTGGCCGGAAAAGATATATGTAGAATAGCAAAAATATATAATTTCTGCAGGTGCAAAACGGCCTACAAGAAGAATTGCTCTCGATTATGTCACAGGGTACCCTCCTGCGATCATGATTTCTGGGCCTTTAGCCTCATCAGGCAGGCTTGTACCCAGGGAGATCTGAAATAACAGATTGCTCAATATGACAAAATCGAAAACGAAACGTCTATCATACTGGAACAGTACTACATGCTAAGTATAACACTTAGCGTCACCTATTGGGGCTCCAGTGGTTTCCGGCTGCAAACCCATAGGAATTTGGCAAAGTTGTGTGAAAGCGCATTTTTATTGATTTTAGTATCTACTAAAATGGTGCTAGTGCATTCTTTTAGTATCTACTCTCCGCATGGTGGTGCTAGTGCATGTTATTTCTTGCAGAATAACAAGTTTTAGAGAATATTTAATGTGAGCCAGGGAGCTCAGCTGTAGAATTCTCGGATTTGGATCCGATGCATGTATGTTCGAATCCTCGTTCAGGCCCATGACTTTTTTTTTAGTTTTTATTTTTATAATTCTAAGGTCAACAAAATTCTAGTGTATATTACAACAAGGGTTTTTTTTAACAAAAATCAGTACTGTTAGGTGTATCTGACCCGTTAGCATTAGGTTACGCCAGGTTCGTCGATAAAAGTATCATTATCGCCATAAACCATCATCAAGGTCATGAAATCACGCTTTAAGACATCGGAAATCAGATTTAAAATACGCGAACACTTTAAAGTGTTATGATTGGCGGAAACAGTGTGGGTTTCAAGGTGCTATGAGTCACACTCGACTTCAGTTTAAATTAAAATAAATTGAATAAGCAGTTTTTGGCATTGTTTTTTTAAAATTTCGTTTGACTGCCATTTTGTTCCGTGATGTTGAATTCGTAGCAAAATTTCAGCAGTTTATCCTTATATCCTTATATGACCCTTAATTTTTTAACGAAAATTTGAAGTTAATCGCCAAAGTGGTTTTTTTAGCTATGCCGCGAACTGACAGAGAGACCTACGGAAATGAAAAAAACACGTTTTTTGACATCTAGGAATATTAAAACCTGAAGATCTATAAAAAACTGGGAGGGTGATTTTTTCAATATTACAAAAATTTTATTTGGCGACCATTTTGTTCCGCTGTCTTGAATTTGCATTACGATTTTACCAGTTCATTTCTATTTACACTTAATTCTTGCAGACAATTTGAAATCATTCAAATAAGTAGTTTTTCAAGCTGATTTTTTAAATATTTTATTGAGCCGCCATTTTGTTTCGCCATATTGGACTCGTACCCAAGTGTTACCTTCCGGGTCATTGCCATCACATTTAATTTTTCTCTAAAATTCCAAGTAAATCGGGTAAGTAGCTTTTTAGCTATGCCGCGAGCAGACAGACAGGCCGACAGGTACACAAATCGACGGAATTAAGAAAACATTTTTTTGGCATCTAGAGAGCTTAAAAAAAATCTGTAAAAACATGGGAGGGTGTTTTTTTCACGGTTCTAATACTTCCGTCTTACGAGGGAAGCAAAAATAGCAACAATACCAAATTAAAAATTTGGACGAAACGGTTGATATAATACAAAAACACGAACTCCACTCTGAAATGACGGGAATTAAATAAACAACTAGTGTACTCCGAGTCTTGTGTTAAACCAAAAACCAATTATACTTGGAATAGATAATTCATAAGGCAGAAATGAATCGCTCGTGTTGATATTTATCATAATTTTAGCTCGCATGAAATAGGATTTGGCGCGGTGTTGCCAGTAACCCGATTTAGGTCTATTTGTTTAGAGATATTTCAATGCGTATTTTAAGCAACAGAAGGCAGGCCACCTCGATTGCTCTCACATCTGTTGTCTGGTGGCCAAATTATTCCTAAATCATGATGATTCTAGCAATGATATTTATATGAGAGTAAATAGTAATAGTAAAGGAAACAATTTTTCTCCATACACAGTGTGTAAATGTAATTTGATATTAACGCTTATATGTTTGAATATTTTAATAACATGCTATATTATAAAAAAAACAAATTTCCAAAGAAATAAGTATACTCATGTCTCAAATAATAAATTAATATTTTGAGAAAGCAAAGTTTTAAGAAAAACTTAAAATTGCAAAGCTAATTATAATGGATTTATAATTTCATTTGGAAGAAAATATCTGCTTTTAGTTAAAACATTCCTCATCGCAATATTTGCGTTTTAAAGCTTTTGTTATGCATTAATAGTTGGTACATACAGAACTGTTTCCTGTCACAGTTAATGCATTTAGTCTGTTTTTCCTTGAAAAATAAAATGCCAGTGACTCGCAAAAAATCCAAATTAAAAAAATTAATAATTGTACAGTGAAATTGCGTACCAAATTTTATTACTATTTAAAATTTAAACTAGTAGCAAGTAGGAGCATGGAAATATCATTGGTTTTTCCTGTTACAAATTGCGTATATATATTTAAAACGGGCGAAAGCTAGACATTTACGTATTACAAGTAGACTATCAATGGAAATGTTTATGGCGTGTTTAGATTTTATTGCACAATAAAGATTTGTATGTTGTATTATCACATTTTTTACAATAATTAATACTACCCACTTCCTCATAAAAGGGTAATGAAATGCAAACATTTAAGAAAACATTTAATGTGGCGGAACAAAATGGGGACCTAGTGAAATGTTAAAAAAATTATTACTAAAGAAATAGTTATTCGATTTATTAAAATTTTGCACATCAAATACAGACAAATTTAAATAGATTTAATAGCACAATGTGTTAACCTTAAAACCTAATAAATAAACACTTTCCAACAAAGGACTGTGCTCGCACATTTAATTATTAAACCTATATCTCCCTCTATGTATCTATTCATACACCACCGTATTTTTTTTTGGCTCATGCTCACTAGCCAAAAATCATTTTTCGATATCACCCCAAGGAAGACTCAAATAGTGAAATTATTACTTCTGAACTATTTATTTTAAGGTAAATTCTCTCAAAAATTCTGAGCAGGAAACGTTTTCTACTCCATGCGGATCCGTCACTAAATTCTCAAAGGAAATATAAAAATCATCGTTGTTCACGAAGTCTAGACCTTTTCTAAATGGAAGGCTTCTAAAAAAGGCATGAAAAATCCTGAACTTTCTGCAGAGCTTTGGTTTTCACCTTGACTGAAGCAAAAACGAACATATCCATTCAAATTATAAAGATTTTTGTTACTTATCATAAAAGAATTTAAAACCCATAACATTAGGAATACTGAGGCCCATTATGCTCTGCCCATAGAGACTTTTATTAATTTTTAGTTCAATTTTGGAATTTGTCTAACCTGTGCCTGATAGTTCACAGCAAGATTATTCTGCAATAATTCTTCAAAATATAATACTTTTCTCAAAAAATTCGCTGGTCACATTAACTGTTCTTTTGTGCTTACGCATTGTATGCAGTGATGGGCAAATACCGAGTATAATGAAAAATGGTGTATATACCCGATATATTCCCAGTATGATATAAATAAGTTGAATTAAGTTTATTTTAAATGAATATAAAACTTATTATAAAATTCACATAAAATAACAAACACAACAAAATCTACACTCGGGAGACAACATCGATAAATTATGAAAAATTCTGGAAAAAAAGTAATGTCTTGTAAAGGATATTTCTAACTGTTCGTCCAGTTATAAGATCATCTTCAGTTGAGTGTATTAAGCTGCTTAACAGCTATATTTTATAATGAATGGACTACTCATCAAAGTAGTCTAATATGTATTATCTGTTCCGTGATTTTTGATTTCTGAAATGTAACGGAAGTGACCACTGAACTGACGGTATAAAAGACACGTAAGAATACACGAGTTCACCATGAATCGGCAAGGTCACCCGAATAATCTTCTATTTCCATTATCCCACCGTCAGTACCGTCGTCTCGATTGGATGGTTCGTTTTCACTTTCACTTCAAACTTCTATTGGTTCAAAACTGTGTCCTTCATTTTCAATTATTGTCCTCTCGTCAGTCTCATTGCACAAACATGCAAGGACTAGTTTGCCCCGGTCAGAGTTGGTTGCTTTACTTGCAGTAGTTTCCAATTATGTGTCATGTACGTTATTTTCCCTGCCATGTCTGTCGTCATCTTATTTCTTTTTTTAGTATGTGTAAACGAAAATGTGCTGAAGGTTCTTTCTGTCTGAGCGGTAGAAACAAGAGCAGTCAGTATGCCACTTTTGAAGGTAACGTACTACCACACAGTCGCCGCCACCGGGCTACTGGATTAATGGAGCGGACGATACTTCATATGAACACTTTCGCCCATAATTTATTTTCAGAATGATAGTTTGCCAAATCCCTTATAACGTCTTCTGGTTAATGAATTTTCATTTCAGCGGCTACCTGTAGTATGTATAAATTTCGTTTATACATCATAATACATCTATTTGCTGTTCCGGAGTAAGATTCGACGGATTCAGTAACGCCGCAGAAAAATGATTTGGTAATAAAGCGTGATCTTTTCTCTTGCTAAATGATTCCAAAATATTGAATGTTTCGATGCTTCGGGCTTCGAAAACTTTGTGGATAACACACTGATTTATTTGAGGCAAATCGTGTCATTTACCTTAACCCAAAATATTTGATAAACCAACAATTCAAGTTTTTTCATATTTCATGGGAGTAGCTCAGCTGAGATTCGAGCTTTCTTAAAAGACTCGAGGCAACCCAAAGACCTTGCCCGTGCATGCGGCATGGCATTTTCTTTTTTATTGATTTCGATAATAAATCATTCAAAACATGAACGCCTTTGCTTAAAAATAAAGCAATTTTAATTGAACTTATCATCTAAAATATCACCACAAAGTAAATGCAATGTGTGAACTAGACATACTAAAGGAATAAGATTTCTTTTCTTTGAGAAGCCTTAAATATTTTTGCACATTTTGGAGCCTTGTCTCCTATTAAATAGAATGTTTTTTCAGGTCCATACTTTTCAATTACTCTACTCATTTTATCCGCAATTATTCTGATGTATGACGCTCGGTTTAGTATTGATAAACTTTATAAAGACAAGCCCCAGTTTAGTTAACACAAAGCTGATAACGGATTAATTTCGAATATTACTCCAACCACCACATTGAAGATTAAGATGGTCTGAGTTGTTCAAGGCCATTTCTAAATTTCTTTTCATTTGGCAGTGAATAAGCAGGTCTTCCAAAGTAAATGGTCCACTATGGATAATGTGGGGTTCCACTTACAAATATTGCCTTAGCCAGAGCGTCGTTGATCTTTTCCTAAAACAACGAGAACGAATATTAATATTGTCTATGTTAGTCCATTATTAATATTATAATATTTTGCTTTTAGTTTTATGTAAGTAATTTCCAGGAACCTGCAACTTTTGCGTAGTAAATGTTACTGTTAAATATTATTAACAATATGGAAATACCCTTTCTACCTACATTACTTCCATAAAATTAAATACCACAAATTCTAACCACCGATACTAACTAATACTGATTAAAAAATTAATGAAATCTCTCAATATATTATTAGCGCTGTAAAATAGTTAATAGTATCATCATAATATCAACGTCAACACTGTCAACAAATTAACAATATAGGCAATAGTATTGGATATGTCGTGTGTAAGCAGAGCTGTCAAAGTACCTTCTGAAAGTATGTGAAGGAATAATAAGTTATTTGAAATTTGAAATTTAGGTAAAAGTTGTTTTAAAGTATACTTCAATTATCAAGTTAAGTTTTTTAAAATTACTTGAAATGCCGTCATGTCAAGTATAAGTCTTTATTTGAAGTAATATAGCGACAAGTAATTAATAAAATACTCGAATTAAAAAACAAAATTTATGAATTTAAATTCGTTTATTGGATCACTTTAAATACTCTTTTTATGTAAATAGCTGATGTCCACTATATCCTGAATATGTTCTTCTATTAAAATATCGCAAATACCAATTGGTAGGTACAAAAGTAGTGACAAAATCCTAAATTATGTGTATTCTTTATTAAAACAAAACATTAATTTGTTCAAGAGTCAAAAATATTCTTAAAAAATTTCTAAGTATTTACACTGTTGATTGCTGAAATTTCACAACATTCTCCACCTCTAACTGAATTTTTTTAAATATAAAGCTCAGATTGACAAAACATTAAGTGAAATATATTAAGGAAAAATGCTTTGGGTTGTTATTAGGTGAAAACCTAAATGGGTCCAAAAAAATGCGTCCAGTGGTGGTACAATACAGTTTCCACAATTTAATGTAAAATATTTTTAAACTGGGTTATTTATTAAGATAATATTTATTTGCTTTTTAATAAAAATTAAACTGAGAAAACCTCCTTTTCCTATATCGTACTTTATAAAAATAAGTAAAATATTTCTATTAAATTCACTGATATAACCAAATAAAGCCTAAATTATAAAGTAGCCTATTTAATCAATTGTTGGTTAAATTCTTGATCCAATGATTTTATTATTAATATTGCACTGAGAGTTTAATGCAGGTTTATCTACACTCGGGTAGCTAGGTGAAAAAGCATTAAGTTAAATTTATTAACAAATAGAAAAAATTAATTTATCCGATAGATTTGAAATTTGGCATATAGGTATGGAATCAAAAAACAAGCATAATTTTCTTTTGACATTTTCTTAAATTTTGGGAAAAAATTGTAGTTTTTACAATTTTGAAAACATTCCAGGTTTGCTGGGTAAGATGAACCACGTCACTAACTTTTTTAATTTTTATTTTGCATTATTTTTTAAGCAAAAACTTTCTGCAAACTCATATTTTACGAAGGTCAGTTATTAAAAAAAATCCAATATGATACGCACATTATTGACCACAGTGTGTCTACAAAAATCAATTTAATCTTATCATGCATTGCCTTTAATTCTTCTCGTTACTGTTTCTTTGAAATTACCAAAATTACACATTTATTTAGATAAAATCAAACTGTTTTTGTTACAGGTTACTTCGGAAAGTATCTTAACAAATATAATGGAACGTACATACCTCCTGGTTGGCGAGAGTGGGGAGGACTAATCATGAACTCTAAGTATTATAATTATTCGTTAAATATGAATGGCCAAACGATAAAGCATGGATTTGAATACGACAAGGTATGAAATTTTTTTTTTTTGAAGTTATATTACAGATTTCTCGCAGGGTTTTCATGTTATGTAAAAATCTGCATACCGGGTTACAAGGAATTTCCCAGGCTACAATTTCGTTAGCGTTGGATATATTTATTTCAAAATTCACTCATCTACATAATTCCATGTTATGTAGTTTAAAGCATTTCAATTCCACTTACGATTTTACCTCGATTTCAATCGGAACAACCTGTATTGTTTGAATATTCAACATATGCGGACAGTCCTACAAAATTCAGAATTCTCTCTCATTTTTCAGAAAATCTGTATATATGTTAAAGTTAGAGTTTTGCTTCCTATTCTCACTTTTTTTATTGTCTATATATTTCTATATAAATAAAATCGAAAATAATTAATACCTTTATAACAAAATAACTATAAACAGCCGTTTAGTTTTTAACCAACTTAAAAAAGCGAGCAGGTTATCAAATGTACCCAATTATGCAAAATTCAGTTCGGGGGGGAGGGGGGAACCGAACGGTCAAGCCCAGGAAAATTAGAAAAAAGCATACCTATTCTAAAATATTTTTCGAGTTTCAGGGTGGGGGGGGTCCAATCACTCAGGAAGTGCTACGTGCCTGATTCGACTTTATGTATTTTTTATATACATCGGTTACGCTCTGACGAATTTGGATGATAAAGTCAGAACAGAAAGTTACATTTTAGCTTTAATTTATTTTACAGATTTCCTAAAAACGATACATTGCCAAACTTTAAAAAATTCAAAGAACAAGCAAAGTAAAGTATACTCACTCATTCACTCTATCATTTTAGTCTATAGTCATTTTTAGGCGTAAGTTAGATTTAGGAGTCGATTTGTTTCTCGCTATGGCGAAATTTATTTATTAGATCCAATTAAATCCGCTTCCACAGAAATAGTTGTTATTTAGCATACGATCTATTGTACCAAAGTTATAGAGGATTATCTGCAACATCTATAAACTCAAAAATATATAGTGTTATCCATTCTGAATTTATTATGTGTTTTGTTTTAATGATCTAATATTATAATCATTTACTGTGTTTATAAAGACACATAAAAATTGATTTAAAAAGAAAAAATTTCAGGGAACATGAGGCTTTAGTCGGATTTCAGTAGAACGCTGCTATTCTTGTAAATACTTTCTCCAGGGGGTTTACAAATCTAGATATGAAAACCAAACTTTTTGTGCAGTCTGTATTAAGCTAGAAAACAATTTTAACTTTAAGGCAGTCACCTGGATAACTCTTGTTTATCATTTTATGAAACTCTAAAATCAAAACTAATTTTCTGCCTAAAACAGGGTACATCAAATTTTGATAATCATACCGAGATTTCTAAACAATTAATAGGAAGTATTTTAGTCATATGTTAACTTTTCATTTTTTCAATAACTTGTTTCTATCATTCTATAAAAAATATGTCTTTTGTTGTTGCGACATGTTTTTATTAAATCTTATGGAAGATTAATATATTATCAAAGACACATAACACTACTTATAGACGATCCATCCAATGTTAAATAAAACTCCGAATTTCGCATTGTATTCCCTATAGTAACGATCCATCGAGGCATTTCCATTTGGATGGGTACAATTTCACGCCTAGCGTTGCCAGTATGTAGTAGTCCCGTACCTCCGAATTAAGTTACTCATGCACATAAACAAATAGAACTAACTCACGCTCTTGGTAACTCCACACCTAATCTTGTTGCGTGCGGACTAATATTTCAATTAAACGGCTATTAGAACGATTAATTGTGGTGAATTTATTATGCATCTGATGAATCGTCTATACGAAGTATTATGAGCCTTTGTATGTGATATTTGTTGAAAAATGAAATAAAAAAGTTTGTTGTTAGATGTGAATAAATTATAAATTGTTGATTTTCTAAAATACCTCTTTTTGCAAGTTAATAATTACATGAAATTGAAACTCAGTTCAGTTATCAATATTTGCAATTTTACCAGCCTAAATTAGCTTAGTTTATATATTTAAAATAAAAATGGATGTTCAACGTATTCGTACGACAAGCAACTAACCTCTACTTCGACAGTTTAGAATGTTAACATCTTAATTGATTTTTGATTACTTGCTTCGCGTATAATATACAAATTGATTTATTAAACAAATAATAAACATATATTTTATTCCTTTAGGATTATTACACAGATATTATAGCCAAAGACGCAATTAATTTTATACGAAACTCGAAAAAACAGTATCCTAAAAAACCTATAATGCTAGTTATGGCGTTTCCAGCTCCCCATGGACCAGAAGATTCAGCTCCTAAATATTCTCATTTGTATTTCAATGTCACTACACACCAGTAAGTAATTTTTTAAGTTTGATTATTAGGTAGACTATCTCATAAAACATACATAAATATCATAAGATAATATAAGAGTAACTAAAACGCGTCGATTTTTCCAAGACTTATTAAGTGACGGAAAAAAATTTCCCCAGTAAAAGCCTCTTATTTTTTCTATAAGGGTATCGGCAAGTCTCTTTTCAAAAAATATATTGTTCTGTTTTCTGAAGGTCTGTAGAGTTGCGATATTCTGTTAAAAAGTTTACATAAATTTTTTAACTATTTGATTTAGTAACACATATATAGGTACTGGCTTTTCGAATAATTTTTTTATGGTGCGCCAATATGTACCACCGTATTGGATTCGTACCAATATTTTACAAGTGTCTACCTATGCAACACTTGATTTTTGGATCATAGTTTTAAATAAATAAGTAATTTTTACGCAGATTTTTTTAAGATGGCCATTTTGTTCCATCATTTTGAATTCGTACCAGTTTATCCCTATATCACGTTTTGTCATCTTCAGTTCGTACCACAATTTTACCATTTTATCTTTATGTCGCATTTAATACTTGTACAAATTTCAAATTAATCTAATAAGTAGTTTTCCGGGCTGATTTTTTAAACATTTTATTAGGATGCCATCTTGATTTGGTATCTTGGACTCGTACCAAAACGTTACTAGTTCAATCCTATGTGACACTTGATTTTTGTGCAAAATTTGAGCTAAATTGGATAATTAGAAGATATGTAAAACCTGGGACGGAGATATTTTTCGCTCTTCAAAGATTTTATTGGGCTACCATCTTGTATTCGTTCCATAATTTTACCGGTTCATCTCTATATTACAATTAATTCTTCCACACAATTTGAAATCAGTCTATTAAGTAGTTTTTCGGGCAAAATTTTTCCGGTTGAATCTTACGTAATATTTAATTTGTGACCAAAATTTGAGGTGATTTGGATAAATAGTTTTTTAATACTAATTTTTTCAACATTTCACGAGACGTCCAATTTGTTTAGCTATATAGGATTTTTACCAAAATGTTACCATGTCATCCCCATGTGAACCTTAATTTTTGACCAAAATTTAATCAGGATCAAGAAAACATGTTTTTCGGCATCTAGGGACCTTAAAACGTATTCAACTGAAAAAATCTCGTATATATGCTAGATATACACCATCCTAATATGGCCAAACAAAATGGCGCCTAAGCGAAATCCTTATTTAAAGATCTTCCTCCAATATTTTCATTATAATCTTGTTTAGGAAAAATTATTCTATTATAGAGATGAACTGGCAAAATTTTGGTACGAATTCGAGATGGAGGCAAAATAAAATGCTTGTACCTAATCGTGAAAAAATCACCCTACCAGATTTTGCGGTCTTTATGATTTGGTGTCGCTAGGGGCCCAAAAACATGTTTTTTGGTACGAATACAAATTTTAAAAAATCACTGTAAGGACTACTTATTCGATTTATTTTAAAACATGTCGAAAATGCAAGGTGACTTAGGTAGAAACTGGTAAACTATTAGTACGAATCCGATATGGTGGAACAAAATGACCCGAATAAAAATGTTTAAAGAGCCGGTATATATGTGTTACTAAATGACAATGTGTGGAACTAAACTAGTTAAAAGAGCCATACTCACTATTTCCAATAAAAGGAAAGGTTCATGACGAGGGAAGTTCCGGCTATATTGTATTTGGTGGGACGTCTAACGCGTGCAGTAGAGTAATGTAATGTTGTTTCTGTCTGTGACCCATATCCATCACACTGCAGGTATCATGTAATTTATGTGCATCAGCAGAATCAAGAATTTAAATTCAGTCTTATATACTTTGAAATATTCGAAATTAAAAACGAGAATGCCTGTGATTTTTAACATATATACGTATAACATACATACGAAATACATTGCTCGCAACGAAATCTAATGCCGGTCGTGGTAGTAGTAGTTCCATTTTTTTGCATTTCTCCTACACAGAGTGCGCTAGTCTATGGCGACCTGGTGAGCTCTAGAAAAGCAAAATCGCTATCTTCATTTGATATTATGGATCATTGCGTCTGCAGTCATCATCAGAGCCATGTTTGGAACACGCAACCTCTGCAATCAATGCTATTCTAGCATCCAACCACTGAGCTAAACTAAACCTATTTATAATAAAAGGCTTATTAACAGGCGGACCGAGAGCTGAACGGCTCGTAGGGTAGGTTATGATTGGCCAATACGTCACGTGACCCAATCGGGGATTTGGGTCGTATTCCGTTTCCAAACCTGGTTAACCAATCCAATTGACAGAAGTCTGACAGCGGTTTCTGAAAAACCGTTTGAAAACGAAACACATGTCAAATAACTGACAGTTCAAACATTGGTTACCCGACAACGAACAAAATTCATCGGTTTTTCTGGTGAGACCGTTGACAGTTATGTTCAGGAACCGTGTTCCGTAAATAACCGATGGAAACGGCACACGAAACCGAAACCAAGATTGGAAAAGGAATATGGCCTTGATTGCCTCAATTGACTGGACGGTGCCGCAATTCTTATAAGTAGTAAGTTCGCTAGATACTTTCTTTTTTATTTAGATTACGATGACGTAGTCCTTCAAAGAGGTGTGTAAGGATAAAAAAACGCCTATATCCACATAAATACTTTAAACAAACTCTTGACCTAGATTTTTTAATTGCTCTTAAGTTTTCAGTTTTTCAGATGCTCCTTGCTTTTAAATACCGAATAAAATTAATAATTAATAAGCCAGGCCAGCAAGTTAAAATATTCTCTGGATTTTATTGATCTAATTGTCCAGAGGAACCAACATTGGAAAGCTACAAGAGTAGGAGAAAATTGTATTCTAAATTAATCATTTTCCATAATTTTTAGCGATTTAAAATATTCATATGTTCAATAGGAAGCACATATTGTAACGTTATTAAGAACTATTTTCTTCTTTTATAAGTATATTAAGACTACAATTTCCTTGACCACGTTAAATATATAACACTTTAAATCCTGCCTCCATGTAAGCAGTTATGTAGACAAAATTTGTAACTTAAAAATTATTAATCAACGGTTTTTTAACAAAAAGTCAACTATTGTTAACTTTTAAAATGTTCCATGGTGTGATCTATATATTCTTCTTTTTGACAACATACTTTAAGTTTAGTGTAAAATATATTTCCTGCATTTTATGTTGTATGTAAGAAACCTGTTACTTAAAATTGTATGAAATAATTTTGATATATTATTTTAAGCACTCCTTCGTACAATTTCGCCCCAAATCCTGACAAACAGTGGATATTACAAGTAACAGGACAAATGCAGCCTCTTCACAAAGACTTCACCAACCTTTTAATGACCAAAAGGCTGCAGACCTTACAATCAGTGGACGAAGCAGTTGAACAAGTAATACGTGAATTAACGGATCTAGATGAATTGGAAAATTCATTTGTGATATATACTAGTGATCATGGATATCATTTGGGACAATTTGGATTAATAAAAGTTCGTACTTATTTTAGTTATCATATACTTTAGGCCATAAGTTTTCTACAGGATGTCACAAAAGGTCCTTTTGGGAATTTAGGAATACATAGATTTGATTAAAATATCGCGATTTAACCATACTCGCCTTAGTCCAAAAGTTAATATTAAGAAAGATAAAAAGTTATTAAGTTAAAATTTTATTTTTGATGTTTTATAGCCATTAATAATAATACGCCTTCAATTTTGATGTAACTTGTAGAGGGAGCTACGAGCGCTATTTTTCGCTCTTAAAAATGTAACTTTTTTATGTACAAAATTATGGAACTTTGTGTAGAAAAAATAGGTTCTACTGTTTTTTCTCCCAAAAAAGCTATACTTTAAAAATCCATCTAAAGTTAACCTTTTACGAGATATTTGCTGTTTTATTACTTAATGATGCAACCGTATTCATCATTTAGCATACTACAAGTTTTATCATTTCTATAAGTTTTAATAAATCGTTCAGAAATAAAGCTACTATGTTTATTTGCGACATATGCGTTATTTCCAATTGATTCTTGTTTGATAAAAACCTACTTTATAAAAATGATAAAACTCGAATATCCTAAATGGTGAGTACACGGGGCTGTTTCAAGTAATAAAACAGCAAATATCTCGAAAACGGTAAAATTTAGGTAGATTTACAAGTGTGAAGAAAAGATAATAGAAAATTTTTTTTCTACATAAAACTTCCGAATTTTGTATTCAAAAAAGTTAGAACATTTTTAAATATAAAAAGTAGCGCTCCTAGCGCCCTCTACAAGTTACATCAAAATTGAGAGAATATTATCATTACTGGCTATAAAAAATCCATTATCAACAATTTTCACTTTAATATCTCAAAAACCAGGTATATTATTTTAAAAAATCAAAAATAAAAACTTAATCACACTTTATCTTTCTTAATATTAACTTTTGGACTAAGGCTAAATCGCGATATTGAGCATTGCTCATATAGTTATAAAAGGGTACCTATGTTATGTAATATTATGTCTCAATTATTATTAAATGAGTATCTAAAAAGAGGATACGTTTGTACAAATGTTTTGGGGTCCCTAGATGCCTAAAAACATGTTTTTTCAATTTCATCGGTCTGCCTCTTTGTTCGCAGCCTAGCTGAAAACTACTTAGTCGATTAACTTTGGTCAAAACTTAAGGGTCATATAGGGATTACCTGGTAATATTTTGGTGGAGGAACAAAATGGTGGCCTAGTGAAATGTTAAAAGAATTATTACTAAAAAAACTTCTTACCACATGTATATATTTTACACAAAAACCAAGTACTACATACAGATACAAGCATTTCAAAAATCAGTGGAAGAAACTATTTATTATTAACCGCTAAAATTGTGGTACGAATTGAAAATGGTGGTCAAATAAAATGTTTATATGCGTGAAAGATCACCCTCCCAGGGTTTTACAGATCTTCTCGTTTTAGGATCCCAAGACGCGAGAAAACATGTTTTAACAATTACGTCGGGCTGTCAGTTCGCGGTACACCTAAAAATATACATACCCGATTGACTTCAGGTTTTGGTCAAAAATTAAGGATCATATGGGGATGAATTGGTAACATTTTGGTAAAAATTCAAAATGGCGGAACAAAATGGTCACCTAGTGTTAAAAAAATTATTTTTAAAAAACTAGTTACCAAATTTTCCTCAAATTTTTCACACAAACAAAATGTTACTTAGGAATGAATGAACTGGTAACATTCTGGTACAAATGCAAGATGGCAAAAACAAAATTGCGGCCTAATATAATATTTAAACAATCAGCCTGAAAAACTACTTATTATATTTATATTATTATAATATTTATTTATTATTATAATAAGTTCGATATACAATGTGTCCCAAATTTGGCTTACATGCATTGCTATCTCGTAAACCGCTATAGCTACAGGGTGGGTTAAATTAGGAAAGTTTTAGAGAATTTTATTACAAATTTGATGACGTTTTGAAGTTTAGGATATCTTTTGTGGTTTTCAAGATAATTGGGAAAAATCAAAATGGTGCATTTTCAACTTTTGCCCGTAGCTTCTAAACGACTCGTATTATGGTTTTATGGTTTATACATTATTAGGTCACTTTTATTAGAGGAACATTATGCAGGTAGAACGAAGAGCTCTAAAAATCAAAATAATTGTTTTTTTTAAGTAGGCTTTGATTACGCATGGCGGCCATAATGAAACAAAAGAATGCCGCATGTCAACAATCATTTTGTGTTCCTGAATAGTACTTGTTATCATTTTCTCATTGTGCCGAGTTTTTACAAAGTTTATTTTTATACTACTTAAAATTATTATAGCTGCGCGCGAACAATTTCCAGACCGACATCAACCAACAGGCATATTTATTTTATTATTAACCTTAGTCTTTTAATTTAATTATTATAATAAGTTCGATATAGAGGTAAACTTATAAAATTGTGATACGAATTCAAGACGGCGAAACAAAATGGCAGCTAAATAAAATGTTTAAAAATCAACGTCAAAAATTATTCAATTGAATTAAAATTTGGCACAAAAATTAGACATCATATGGGAATAAACTGGTAAAACTTTGATTTAATATGGCGGAATAAAATATCGAAATTTTTAAGAAGTCGATTTAAAAAGCTACTTGGTTGATGTCGGTCTGGAAATTGTTCTTCGTATGAACGCGCAGCTGCTTGTGTATTTCTATTTGCTTTAAAATAAAGTTCTATCATATCCAAATTGTCTTCGTTGGAATAATTACCCTCCATTTTAAGTAGTATAAGAAACTCAAATAAACTTTGTAAAAACTCGGCACAATGAGAAAATGATAACAAGTACTATTACAAAATGATAGAGGTAAACTGATATAGAGGTAAACTTATAAAATTGTGAATTTGTTTAAAAATCAACCTACTTAGTCAATTTATTTTAAATTTTGCCTAAACATCAAGTGTGGCATGGGTAGGTAAAATATTGGTACGAATCCAACATGGTGGAACAAAATGGATCCCAACAATATTTTTGAAAAGGCAGTATATTTGTGTTGCAATGTGCGGAACTAAAATGGACCTCTGTTTACTATTCCTAATAAAAGGAAGGATTCAGGGAACAAGGAAAGTTCCGGGCAAAGGAAAACTTTTGTAAATTTAAATATATCATTAATATTCACTTCAGATGTAAAAAATACTTTTTTTAGTAGAAAATATGCAGCTTTTAATTAACAAAAGAAAAATTCCTTTTTTCTAAAATGCATGCATTTGTTTCTGTATTGAAAGTTCAGTCAGTTTTAAATGAGAAAGTATACGGGGAAATAATTAAACATTAGTAGCAATAATTACAGATTATATTGCGAATCGACGGTCCAAGATCTAGTCCGCAAACGCATGGCATTTGATCTGCTGGTTAAATTGGTTTATAGATCGCTATTACCCGGCAAATCCTATTTGCCTCTTTAAAGCATAATTTTTGTATTGAATTTCTAAAAAAGGGGGCCTAAATCATGCTTCTGGCAACACCGAGCCAAATATTTTTTACTTACGTACTAATATTACAATTGAGCGGTGACGCGAGCGTTTGATGTGGCAAAATTGTGAAACAGCCTATTGGACTATCTGTTCTAAGTATAATCGGTCATTAGCTGTAACCGGCCGAACTTTTAATGATACCTAAAAAACATTCGTATGTTGATTTAATTTTATATTTTCAAAACAAAATTTATTATCATCATATTTATAAAATATATTTTATTTTTAAGGGAAAGAGTTTTCCGTTTGAGTTTGATGTGCGAGTGCCATTTCTTATACGCGGGCCAGGAATAGAACAAGGAGCAACGATGAAGGAAATTGTTTTGAACATTGATCTGGCACCAACATTTCTAGACTTAGCTGGTATAAAAATACCTGCCCAAATGGATGGTCACTCAATAGTCCCTCTGATATTCAATAAAAAGAAAAAGAAAATTAAATGGAAGGACACATTTTTAATTGAAAGGTAGAGTGTTAGCTATTTATTTGTTTCTAATTCAGCAACTTCTTTTCAATTGTTATCGTATTATTTTAGCATCAAAATGCGCACTGGAAATGTGATTAACATATTACAAGTGTTTTTTTTTTGTTAAGATGAACCCAACTAGTTACTTATATTTTAAAGTTTTCCTACAAAGAATATTGATGTACATTTTTTTTATATATATGAACAGACTACGAACCAGTACTGGGTACCTTGGTTGCTTCAAATAAAGACAGAAAAAGTTGATTGATACGGATGTGATTTTCTGGGAATAAAGAAGCGAAGAAAGTGGGAAGTTGGACGCTGAAGGGATGATATACGTGGACCGATGCTCATGTGTCCCTGGCAGGGATGACTAAGGTTGACATAACGGATGATACTTCATCAGAACTGAATCCGTGGTAGTATTTATAAAACAGAGACATATCGCCCACAATTCGACTATGCTCTAGTGATTTTTGTGTAATCTGGATCACCAGTCAGGCGAATAGCACTTTTTTGGAAAGAATCAAAGATATGAAGGATTGAAGAAGAGGCTCCTCCCCACATATGCGAGAAATACTGAAGTCTGGGTCTGATTTGCAAAGTCTAAATGGTATACAAGCTGGCAGAAAAAAAGTATTTCACGGCTGATGTGGCAATTGAGGTGATGTGATCACGCCATCGAAGAACTTTCTGAAAAGTGATACCATCTAGGCTAAAGAAATCTTTCTCTTCAAGCATTTGATTATTAGTGGCTTTAAACTATAGAAGATTTTTTGCTCTCCATTTTACAGTTTTCCTCGGTTAGGGATCAAGTCATTACCTATCATCAATTTCAATCGTGCAGCCAGGATTGGGAAATTGTATATTGGAGTGGACTGTACTATCATCAACATAGCTGTGTATAGGATTGCTGGTATTTTTTTGAGATACATCATCTCTCAAAGTTTTCAACATTAATTGATTTACACCCTGTATAAATTTGTCCTCTAAAGAAATCATAAGAATTCGAAGACATAATACTCTCGAAAATATTAGATAAAGGCTACAAGGCTATCTTATTCTAGAAATTAATATAAACTAAAAAAAAAACAATTTAGGTAACACTAATAGATATTTTGTGCCCCTCTTAAATTATACACCTATGGGCACTCAGTATAGATACTACGTAAAATTTCTAGAACTTTTTAAATTCTTGTGATATATTCTTTCATTCTTTATTTATACCTGCTTCCATACCAATACCTACCCTAGCCAATCCGGGCCCCTCAGGAAGTATTTTTAAGCTGAAGTACTTTCATTTTAATATGTCCGTAATTGAGAAATTAAACACCAAAAAGAAAAACAGGGGTGGCAAATAACTGATGACTAAAGTAAGAAGGTCATCTGTATCACATTCTATTCTGGCATAGTAAGTCCGAGGGCGAGGCCCTCAGCAAAAAGAGAAAACAGGAGGACCGGAAAATAACTGATTTCCTTTAGTCAGGCGATTTTGGGGGCAATTTTATTATGTTGCTGTTCTTTGTCCTTAACAATACATACTTTATGAGGTATATCATTGTCATCAATTATGATAGTAGAAGAATTATATTGGAATTTATTTCGTCTCTACAGATGCCCTCATTTATACCTTTTGGTCTAAAAAGTATTAAAAAAAATGTGAAAAAAAAAGAAATTTAATAATAATAATCGAAAAAAGTTCATATATTTTAATATTTTAAAATTTATTTTGATTACTAGTATGCCGAAAACAAATCTCCGTATTCAAAATGTTGCAAATATATTCGAAAAGACCCATTCTTATTTCAATTGTTGAGCTTTCTTTACTTTTTAGCTCTGGCCGCCGTGAAACACCTCATCTTCAAACCAAGCAGTACGAAACGAATCTGCTACAGTATTCAATCCCTCAAAACAAAAAACCATATAGGAATTTCACGGATCTAAACAATGACTTATTGACTCAATTATATAAAAATCTAAATTCTAGGGAACCAGTTCAGAAAAGATTGCTTATCAATAGCAGCAACGAACATATTAAATCTAGAACCAATGTTAGCAGGCATTATAATTCCCTTAACACGAATATGATTACTCAAAAACTTCCCGATCCTTCTCGAATAGGTACGTACAAACTAGTTTAAATATCTATATTAGAAGAGTATAAATATATAGCAAAGAGATATTGATATTAAGATAGGGATCTGGAAAACAAGTTTTTCCAAATAATTTTCGTATCGTTTGACGTAATTTCATAATATTTGGGTGACTGATGTAACAGCTTAAGTTACTTACGAAAATCTTAAGAGTCAAAGGTAGCGGAACGAAGGGGGGGTGGGGTTCGAGAAGAAACTATTTTTAAATTTCTTTACTACTCAATTTTTATCTACATAATGATATTTCATTAAAATCATCTTTTTTTGTCGATCAGACATTTTTAAAGATAAAAGATCTCCTTAAATTCCAAAAATTGACTCTTTTTCGAGAAAAACGATCATGTATGAAACACTGCCTTTAAGAAGTTAAATTGATTTACCTGAAAATTTGCATTGTGGGTTAGTCCGGTGACTTCTGATTGACATTGAATAATGACAGATTTTGACAAAAGTGTACTTATGCAAAAATTATACAAAATTATTGTTCCAAACACGTATGCATTTTATGTTATTTGGTTGAAAAACCTTTAGGTTGGTTCGTCATGGGCACTTCCAAGTCTCATTCTCTTGCCCGCCAAACTGTGAAATGCGTTACTTCTAACACTAGCATTGGGTTATTTCTTATTTGTTCGAAGTAAAAGTTGATTCGAGCCACCAACTCCTCCTTGGTAGCAATCGGGTTAACATACTAGTTGTTTTAAATGATCCCAAAGGTAGAAATCAAGAGAATTAAAGTCAGGGGACCAAGGAATAGGTCCACCACGGTGGCCAAGGAATAGGTCCACCACGGTGGCCAAGGAATAGGTCCACCACGGTGGCCAAGGAATAGGTCCACCACGGCCTATCCAGTGATTTGGATGTTTAGATGTTTTCCTAACACGAAGCTAAAAAGGGCTGAAGCACCATCGTGCATAAAGTACATGTCCACGCGAATGTGAAGAGGTACGTTTTCTAATAATTGAAGTAACTGTTCCTGTAAACATTCTAAATACAACGGTCCATTTAATCTTAGTGGTAATATGAATGGATCTATAAAATTTTTGGGAGTCCTCATCACTCCAGATATGCAGGTTATGGAAGTTTATTATTCCTCTTAGAGTAAATATTGTTTCATCTGTGTATAAAATAAAATTAATAAAACGATGGTTTCTCCGGTGTTGCTGAAGAAACCAATGTGCAAATTGCAGCTTGGCAGGGAAGTATTTTGGCGTAAAAGTTTGCAGTTTTTTAAGGTAAAAGTGATGGGGCAGTTGTTCATGAAACATTCTCTGTACCGTTGACTTTGTAGTACTGTACTAGGCTGCCAGATTTCTAAGGATAACGGACGGATCCTCTTCTACAACAACAGTAGGAGCAGTTCTCTGATTGCCGCAGTTAGCCTTATTGGGTGTAAAAATACCTAAAACACACTGTCGTTCCGATCTTTCAAATTACTTAATAGAGCAAACATTCTTAACAGTTTCTCTTAACCGTCGATCTACCCGTTTGAAAGTCTTTCTATCTGAAATTCGGCGATTGGAAAACCGATCATCATATAACTGTCTGGTTTCCAAAGCATTTGAGGAAGGGAGTCCATACATCAAATGCATGTCCGCTAACTTATGGAATGTGTATTCCATTAGCAAATTTGA
Source organism: Kuschelorhynchus macadamiae (assembly GCA_030620095.1). NCBI lineage: Eukaryota > Metazoa > Arthropoda > Insecta > Coleoptera > Curculionidae > Kuschelorhynchus > Kuschelorhynchus macadamiae. The sequence continues at coordinate 549,931 of JAUTXW010004088.1, forward strand.
AAAATATTCCACAAAATGTTATTAGTCAATGATAATAACTAGGTGTTAGTATTAAAACGTCATTCAATTAAAACGTAACTAATCAGACATTACCGACAATGCAAATTTTCAGGTAAGTCAATTTTACTACTAGGGATGAGTTGCTGGCTCGAATTAATCTCCACTTCAAACAAATAAGAGATAACTCAATGCTAGTCTTAAGAGTAACGCAGTCTAAAGTTCGGCTAGCAACAGATGTATCAGACTTGGAGGTGCTCATGTAGAACCAACCTACAGGTTTTTTAACTTAATAACATAAAATGCATACATGTTTGGAACAATAATTTTGTATAATATTTGCATAATAATTACGCTATGTCTTTACTGATAAGTGCATTTTTGTTAAAATCACTATTCAATGTCAATCAGAGGTCAATCAAAGTCACTATTCAATGTCAATCAGAGGTCACCGGACTTAACCGGTAATCAAATTTTCAGGTAAATCAATTTAACTTACTAAAAGCAGTGTTTTTTAAATGATCGTTTTGCTCGAATACGAGTAAATTTTTGGAAATTGATAAGGAGGACCTTTTATTTTTAAAAATATCTAAACGACAAAAAAAAATGAAAAATCTTTACGCAGATAAAAATTGTGTAGTAAAGAAATTTAAAAGTAGTTCCTTCTCGATCCTCCCGTTCCGCTACCTTCGACTTGAAAATGCATATAACAATGTGTGGGGATTAATACATTTGGAAAAACACTGTCACAGTTCTCGCCGATCTTCCGTTACAATGTTAGCTGATTCAGAAGAAAATATAACTAATATCAAGAGGCATGGCGGGTGGAAATCCACTACCTTGGCAGAAGGCTATTTGGAAGACTCAATAGAGAACATAAAACAAATTGCAAATAACATTTTTACCGAAAACAAAGTTGAAGGTGAAGTTGTTTTAAGTTTTCAAGTAGTACAACTTATAATAATTTGTTTTCAAGTAGTACAACTTATAATAAACAGTGTTTAGAATTGACATCTCCTCTAAATGTAAAGAATCCAACAAACTGTACATGACTGACCGATTGAATGTAACATTTTCCTAAGTAACTTAAGCTATTACATCGATCACCTAAATATTATGAAGTTACGTCAAACGATACTAAAATTATTTGGAAAACTTGATTTACAGATCCCTATTTAAGAACGAATATCCCAGTTGGTGAGCAGTTTAGGACAAAATTTTATATGACAAACTAACATCATTTTTGCTTGTTCTGTTTGTATCTCAGAGACTGCCTACTTATTCTGAATCAACCTGTATACGTCAATATCTGTGAAATCCCTTCTATGACTAACAAACTGTTTCTTTCCCACTTTACAGATTTACAAACCACAAGGGAAGGGCGAGAGACGTTTAGGTGTTTTTCTGAAACGAAATTTCCATGCCGTAACGGTGAAAAGTGGTTCTGCCGAAAGCACAACGGTAGATGGCACAGATATAAATGCAAATTTGAAAAGAGATTAGGAAGTACCATTGAGAAGCAATGCATATGTTTCACACCCGGAGGTCCAATTTTTAAAACATATTGGGTAAATATTTATATGTATAGCCACTAAGATACATTATTGCACTTTTTTAATTATAATATAATTATCATTATACAGGCTCCAATAATTAACTGCAATAAATTCTGTAATTTGAGGTCAGTGGAACATTCTAAGCACGTTTTATATGACAAATTCTACACGTAAATTCCACTGTTGCCTTATTTTGACCGTCTGTGCCCACAATTAACAAAATAGAGTTGCATTGGACCGCAGATAGTGTTATTTTACCATTTTGAGCAAAGATACTGTGACATTTTTACGACAAAGCTGGACCGTGAGTAGCGGGCTTCCAAACAACTTATTTGGACAGCAATGGTATAAAATGACATCAAACGCTTGGGCTGTAAGTGGCGGGCATTAAAAGATGACGACACTTTCGTTCAAACCGGAAGTTGACACCACTTGGCCTGTAGAAGGCTCTAAATAGGCCAAAATGGCTATTTTGAGATACCATTTTTTCGAAAAGGGTTGAATTTAGGTATAAGATATGTAACATAAAATGTTTTTACAGCAGTTTAGCGTCTTCTAGAGATCTTGAAGAAAATAATATTTCGGATGCTGCATTTAAGAAAAATGCGTATGGTATCATAATTGTTACACAGATGAAATCTGTATTATCAAAACATCCGGAGTCGAATAAATTAATTTGACGGGTAAAATAGTTTTTCAAATTATGAAGAGCAAATGTTCCAACAGGGTTCAAAACTAAGTGTTAGATAATACCAGATACTAAGAATTTTTTACAGAAAAAATAGATCCTCTAAAAGCTGTTGTTTGTTTTAACAGGCTGTTAAAAGTTTCAAGGTTTACGGTGTTATGCCTATGCCTAAAATAACTCAGCAGAGATTATCAACATATTTTCTTCTGACTTATTGATTCTAATTAAAATTCTATTATCCAGTAATCTGGAAAGAATATTATGACTACAATAACCACATCAGACTTTCATTGAGAGCAAAAATGTTGCAATTTTGGGACATATCATTAATATATGAAAGTTGTACAAGACATTTTTAGAAAGCTTTTTTAGGAGTCTATAGGAAATATCCTTACTAGGACATCAGCGAAGATATTGATACACCTCTCTGAAGGAAGTGAATAGAGATTTGTAGACCGAAGGGAAAATTTTATGTCAGACGATCCACAGTGTACAATTTCTAGGAAGATTGCATGCGCAGATTACCACTTAAAGTTTTTGTAGCTATATGTAGTTTATGAGTTTTGCTAACCCGTCACACCAACGGATATGATCCGAATTCAATTCAGTTCACTGAGGGCCCCCTGGTCTGTTAGGCCAGCTAAACCCTTACTTATGGTGAGTTCTGGATATGTAGGCGTCATGCTATTTGCTGGTAGTGTATGGGGACGTCAGTGCATAGTAGTTGGGCAATTGTTGTGATTATTCAGCAATATAAATTTAACAATGCGGAAGTAAAGGGCAACGAAGTTTGATGCCAACGTATTCGGTGTTAGTTCAACAGGCTGCTGGCTAAGCCACCTTCTCTGGCAATGTGATCCTGTTCAGGGACGATGTTAAAGATCTCCTTTGGAAAGATCTCCGTAGATATGTTTAGAAGATGTTAACGAGATGGGTTTAGGCGACCTCTTGGGCTCCAGCAAATGCAAATTTGACTCATCGACTAGGCTTTAGCCTCCACCCAACTAAAACCATAGAACCCGCTAGACCTCGCGTCGCAAGAATGTGAATGGCTGGAATTTTGGCTTTAAATTTTACAACTTAATATGGGCACATATGAATAACTTGTTACTCACGATTGATATGGCATAAATTTACCATACATTAATTTTAAATATATTTTTTCAAACGCTTTTTTTGCCCAAGTTTTTTATTAAAAATAATTACTGTGTTTTAGGTTAAACATAAACGACCAAGAATATTTCAACGAAAAAATGACAATATATATTGTTATTGTGACAACGGAAATGAAAAATCAAGAATAGTTTCTCAGTACGAACAAACTCAGGAATATAAGATGAAACTTAGAAAGCAGAAGAAGAAAGAAGACGTTTGTCACCACGAAAGAATGACCTGTTTTGAACATAACAACGATCATTGGCGAACTACCCCAAAATGGAATGCTGGTCCATTCTGTTTTTGTATGAATGCCAATAACAATACGTATTCGTGTCTTCGTACAATCAATTTAACACATAATTTTCTTTACTGCGAATTTACGACTGGCCACATTACATTCTATAATCTCCGCATTGGTAGGTATACTGTTAATACTAGATCTAAAACGTAAAAATATATATTATACACACGACACCACGCACAAAGTTTCCGATCCGCTATCGGATCATTACTTAAAATATTTATAAATTCAATTTAAAAAAATTATTATTTTGATAAAAAATATCCATATTGGTTACGAAACAAAAACAACAATGCTTTATTTCTATTATTTCTTTATCCTGCCTCTCTAGCCGAGTAGAAAAACATGTATTATATCAGCCCTCGAAAGAAAAGTCACACCGTCCAGTTGTTACTATAATATTTAAACCAGTGGACACACGGTTATGCCTAAGACATTAATTTTTTTATTATATATATATAAAGAAATATAAAAAGTATAAGTTTTTCTACAAGCATGCGGAAATCAAATAATTACAAAGTTTTTTTCCTGTATGATTGTTATGAGAATAAGATTGATTGTTGAATATCAGTATAGATGTCAAAGTAAAAATACAAAAGTTATTTGCCTTTAATCAAGTTTTGATTGAAAAATGGAGATTAGTGAAGACATTGGAAAGAATATAGTTGCTGGAATAACGGAAGGCATTATCAAAGAAGCCAATTATAGAAACATCGAACTGTTACCAGAAAAATCGTTAATACCATAATTCTAAAGAATTGTAAATATTTAGTAAACAGTATGCAAAAAAATAAAATAAACAATGTAAAGAAAGAAAATGTAATTCTAGTATACTCAGCTCACATTTCAAAAACTTGCAAACTAGCCACGTTATGGTCTCAATACCCAATATTAAAATCTATCCTAAAACTAAAACATAATTTTGATACACGCAAATATTATAAATTGATAGCCTTTATCAAGAAAAAGAATGTTTTTCACCAAAAAAAAAATCTATAACTCTAATAAGAAAGTATATAGAGCAATTTGTGAACGAGGCTCCAGATGATGTATACCTGTCCCAATAGTTAGGGTGGCAGCCCGTGCCGCCGTCAAGAATTAACTTCCTGATAATAAAACCCCTCAACCCAGAAGTTGTGTAGTGAATGTGGAACGAAATACACACTCAATAAAAAATATGCATTAATGCGACCACAACGTACGCCCCATAGAAGATTTTGTTAAGTTACAAAAAGGGAGGATGTTGTCTCCAATGTGTTGGAATTAACAAAATCAACAAAATGCCTACGGACGTGGCTGGATACGTAAAATTGCCAGATCCTGAGCTCTACACTGTTGGCATTGTTTCAGGCAGTCTATACATTTTGAACGAGACATCACGAATCTTAAGCGCCATGGTGGATGGCAGTATACATACGTTGCTGAATTATCCTCCAAAACCAGGCTGCGACTTCCAAATCGCAGCAACCAGCAGCAATTGTCCTCTAAAACCAGACTACCTCTTCCAAATCGCGGCAAACAGCAACAATTGACCCTCAACCACCTCATGTTGAACATACACAAGGCATAAATAATTCTGCAATCGCAAGAAATCTTTCGAGACCGGTTAAAAACCAATTAACTTCAGTTATAAATTTAATGAATGCAAGTAACTGTTATTTTACCATTAATACTGTTAAAAACAAATAAAAATAACATAAGTTTGAGTTTTATATTGTATTTTCACTATACTGAAACAAATTTTTTAAAATAACTACCAAAACTGGCTAATTTTTCTCACGCTCGAAGAAAAAGCGTTATACCTAACACAAACGGAAAGTGTGTTTTCCGCACTCGACTTCGCAGTAGCGTGCGAAAAAGTGTCACTTTCCTCACAAGTTAGGTAAATACCTATTATTGCATATTAAATTCGATGTTAACACTTTGCTGTATCGTTAGCACATGATATACAAAAACACTTAGTTTAACATTACAGAATCTCGCATTTTAGAATAATTTATAAGCCGGAAAACTCGAGATAAGAAACGATTATTTAAAAACTCATGTTTTACTGATAAAACAACTTCTTACCGACATAGTTCAACACTTAACTGAAACTATCTCGAATCTTACGTTTTCTTACGTTTGAGGGATGATTTTCCGCCAATAACAGATTTCAATATGTGGGAAAATGTAGATTTTTCTACAAAGAGTGCAAAATATTTATAACTTTTTGTTAGGAAACAGTAATATTAAACAATATAGTAAATGGTATGAACGTATAGTAAGAAAACATCGATTTTTTTTTGTGGACAGCTAAACCAGAAATGGCAGGAAAGTCATCGAATAGTAAAGAAGTACTTAACTTTTACTTCTCGAGCTACTAAAAGTTCTAAGACTTGCCACAGTAGAGTCAAAAAATCATTTGAAAATTGAATGACGGTTTCACTTAATGAATAAATATCGAAAATGTTTAACCACTTTAAGCGAATATGAGCTTAATTTGTTTACCACATGAAAAGCTCTGAGGTTATAGGGGAAAAGATATGCTGCTACTCTAGTGACAAAAGTTGCATGTTCCTTTATTGAGACAGTCCAAAGAATAAAAAAAAGTTTAACTACGTAGCAGCACTTACCTTCAAAGTTGTCCCCTACCGAAACGTTTGTAATATACGCGTACACAAATATTCAACAGCAATATGTGTATATTCCGTAGATTAGTAAGTCATGATGCAGATATTTATCCACGTTAACATTCCCTTCTGACCGCTAAAAAATATTGTTATTCTCAACATACAAACCTAACCGAAATGCCTATCGAGACAAAACTGAGATACCCGTTATGTTTGTTTGAGTTTCGCTGATTTTTCATTCTTCTGGACATGCTATTTTATCATTTTTAGAACCAAACAGTTAGTAAAATATACTCTGATCTGCTTAGAATGTTTTTACACTTTTAAATTAGAACTCGCTACTACTGTGCGACGTGCGGTTCTATCTGCTATATTTTTTATACCATTTTTTATACCATAATTATTTATGTTTTTGTATATTTAAAGACTTTTTGGGAAAATATAAGTCACATTTTCATTCAAGGAAACAAATTAAAACGTCAAAAAAATAAAATACTCTTCAGGCACATTCAGCTTGGATACTGCTGGCAGACTGCCCTTTTTTTACTTAAAATCCATCCCAAACAGAAATCTAGGAAATTGCATTTTGGTTTTTTTTTCACAATAATTGAAACAAATAACATGTGAAAACTTGTAGTATGTTTGGCATTTTGGGAAAATATAAGTCACATTTTCATTATTTTACAAGGGAACAAATTTAAACTCCAAAATTCTCTTGACTAATTCTTTATTATCCCACTGCGCATGCACAACATTTGTGTTTAGCATCACGTATTATCATCTACAGGTTAAACGCCTGGGCCGATTTTCATAACTAAAGCATCAAAAACTTCGTCTGTGTGCCACTGTTCTTAATTGGGTTTACCTAAAAAATAAATTACTCTTCAGGCACATTCAGCTTTCATACTGCTGGCAGACTGCCCTTTTTTTGCTTAAAATCCATCCCAAACAGAAATCTAGAAAATTACATTTGGTTTTTTTTTAACAATAATTGAAACCAATAACACTTAACACTTGTAGTATGTTTGGCATTCTTATAAGAAATAATTTAATGTAAAATAATTTATTATAAGATAATGTAATGATCACCCACAACATAGTAATTAGGGTTTAACAAAAAAAATCAGATTTGTTTCCAAAAGATGCTTCAGACTTTGATTAACATTATTTGGGTAAGTTATTTTGCATTTAAACTGAACAAAAGCAAATGATTTTCTAGAAGTTGTAGTCTATGTTTAGGTATGACAGAACATTTTCCTACGGTTTTTTATTTTCAAAATAATGTAAAGAGAAAGTTAGGTGATTTCAAAATGGAATATTACCTGAAAAGAGCGTACTGGAATTCTGCATCTGCACAGCATGCATTTCTTCTCAGTTCCGTTAGCTTTATGGATTGTTGAGGGTCTTAATATTACAATAAAGTACAGGGAATCCCAATAAGATAACCTACTACCTTATCTCAGAAGTGGTACAACGTGCAAAAAATACAAGAGTTTTAATTTAAATTTTTAAATTATATTATTTTCCTGTACGCATGGTGTTAAAATTTCTACAGTATCAACTTCCTTACTTTAAATTAAATACCCTGCACATTTATAAATAATTAAGTAAATCCTCTAAAAACAAGCCCAACAATATATTATAATATGGATCTCAGACGCTATGTTTCTGTATTTAACATATATTTAAGTGGTGTAACTAAAACATTTAAACTATTTTTGCTTGCTCCCAAAAAATTTATAGAGGATGGATTATCTGAATCTAAGTATTCAATTGCAGTGTTGCCAAATTTGGGGTTTTGACAATTTTCTTATTTTTTTAAATTTAACTTCCTGTATAAAATCTTAAATTTAAATAGGACATTGAAAGACAAATTCAACGATATATAATCATGGGTTTATCTCTCTAGAATTCTTATATAAATAACGACAAAGGGCTTATCTATACTGGGTTATTATCATCTGAATAAAGAAAACGTAATATTTTTATTTAATCATTTTTTTTGCTAGTATACTTAAGTAAATTAGATGAATTAAATAAAAGTAGTAAGTAAAAATTATCTAATGAACAACTAATTAAACAGTAAGCGCTATCACTTCTAAGATAATTAGGCGTGATAAAAAAATATTCGGTATCCTTGCGATCTAGGGCAACTTTGATGATATCATTACAGCGGAATATTTTGCAAAATAGCATAAGGAAAATACTTCAGATTCCACTTAGAAAGTAATATCATTTAAAAATATAGCACTTCATTTAAATTTTTAAAAAATTCATTTAAATTATCACAGTTGGCCTTGAACGCAAGGATGGCATATATTATTGTCTTGTCATGGCTAATTGTTCTAGAAACAATAGTGTTTATTGTTTAATTTGCCATTTATTAGGTAATTTCTATTATTTAGAATAGTTACTTTTTTCATTTGATTTTTATCTAGATATCTGATGCTTAATAGGTTAAAGAAGAGATTAAGAAAAAAATGATACCTTTTGTTGTTATTTACATATAAAAAATAAAACGTTCTAAAGATAATAGTCAATACTTCAGAAATGTTGACACATAAAATCATGATATGATATATCGTCGAATTTGTCTTTATTTAATTTCGAAATAATGTACAGTGGGATACATTAAACAAAATAAAAAATAATTCCATTGTTTAAAATCTGCTCTGTTTAGCCAACCACTACCCTCCCCAGATTAGAGTTCTGAAAGCGCCACTACTACAATGAATTAAAAAATAAAAACTTAAAACTTGTCAACACTGCACCATTTCTCTCGTTTAAAAAATGAATATATTCTGTAAGCGTTTTATTAACTTCACTTATATGTCAAAACCTGAAAATAAATGCCAATATATCAGAAAGGTAGCATCTGAGTCCCATATTATTACATATGTTGCTGGGCGTCTTTTTAGAAGGTCTAGTAAAATATCTATAAATACACAAGGTGTTCCATTTAAAATAAAAAAGTTAATGTTTGGTCAGAGCAATTTAAATACCCTGTATACATGAAAATAACATAATTTAAAATGAAATAGAAAACTTTTGTATTCAACTATATCATTTTACTTGGGACACCCTATACTTGTTTAATAACATCGAGGGTAACTTTTTTTTTCATAAGGAAATATCCCAAAACGTCTTAGAAAACTAGTTTCATTCAATGTGCTCTATTCCACCCTTTGATTTAAATAGTATCATTTATATGCTTATTGAAAACATTAAATTCATAAAGATATTTTTTTATTATATTTGTTTTCCGTAACATCAGGCATCTTTACTTTTTAATTTAAATAACATTAAAATTAACATTTTTACGTTGTTGTTATTTAACCTTTAATTATAAGAATATTTTTAATTTTTTAATGAAGATTCATAATTCATGACTGTTTTGATTTTAGATCCATTTGAGCTACAAAATAGGTATGTACATCTTTCCAAATCCGAAAAGTCGTATCTAAAAAAACTACTCAAACATATGATTTCTTGTAAAGGAAGTAAATGTACTGGTCATCTGGATACATCATTGCGACTGAATGGATTAAGTGAAAATAAATCATAGTTAAAACCAATTGCTTGTTTATAACTGTACAATCCCAAGTATTTATTTATTTATTTAAAAGTTCTTTTTAGATAGTTTTGTATTTGAAAATGTCCATATTTGTAAATCATAAAAATAATAAAATCATTAATATAATTTTTGTTTCAAAAAAAGAATTGTTATTTAAATTACGATAAACCCATTCTGATAATCGATCGATATTATTATGCAGACATGTATTCTCAAATAAATATCTGGGTGAAACAACAAAGGTGCTAGACAACAATAGTGTCACAGCTCACGGCTGGTTTATCCAGTAGGAATAGTGAAAATAAGAGCCTACAACGAATTAAAGAACAAACATTATAGTGAGAAAAAATTAGACCTGCAGAAAAAATAAAAGATTTTAACATAACACTCGATTGCATTACATAAATAATGTATTTTAAAATAATATATTATTATGAAACATAAATGCGGAATCTTCTCCTTCACAAGCAAAATCACAACAGACAAACCTAAATTTTTCAGTTTTACTGAAACAGCAAAAAACAAAAACCAATATTTTGCATTAAATATAAATAATATGGCAACGTGTAACCGAAACAGAATGGTGGCCTAACAAAAGTTAAAAGATGATTACTAAAAAACTAGGTACATGTATATGTATTACTAAATGCCTATGTGCGGAACTAAATTAGGTCACACTTCGCTATTTGTTACAAAAGGAAAGATTCATAATGAAGGAACTTCCGGGTAACGAAAATGTATCGATTTTTTTAGTCGACGATTAACGGTTGTTATAACTCTCGATGGTATTTGAAAATTGTACAGGATCATTTTATCTATATTAACCCTCCCCTAGCTTCTTTATATAAAGAGTTGTCAAAAAATGTCAATTTTTTTTTCAATTGAATGTCCCGTATATTATTATTTTTTTTATTTCTATAGGGAATTCTGAGAGTACTTGTAAGATGTATGTAACATACATAACATAACTATGTAACATACTCTTTACCTAGTAGTTGTTTTTCCGAAATATGAACGTTTGAAAATTAATAATTTCTAAACGGCTTTACTTGAAGCGAAATTGTTAGTTTTTTACCATTTCATTTTAACGCTTTAAGAACTGTCCCATGGTACTTCCTACCAAATGAAATGAAGGTACCAAAATTCTTTCTGAGGGTAGGTACCACCTAAATTTGGTACCATAAGATAGGTGTTGAAAAAGTAGAGGGGAATGTGAAATATATTTAACTCTAAATTAAAATATCTTTCTTCTTACAGTTTAACAGACACCAGACAATTCTATACTGTTTAAATAGGCAGGTTATGCGCTTACATTTCTGAGCAAAAAGGCGCGAAAAACCTAATATGTCATTAAAAACTATGTAAAATAACAACCGTCAGGTTTTTAACATGGATTAATCCATCCAGATCGCCGTTTTTATGTATGTAGTTTCGGTAATCATCTTCTAATTTATTTATTCCATGAACAAAGATGATAGTGTTTAATATAGTTGATAAAATATACAATTCTCGCTCTGACTTCTTTCAGGTTTCTACTAGGCACGAAATATACTTTATTTTGTAAGAATCCCCATAAAATCCAGTGGCGTACGATCTGGGCTGTTTAGCAGCTACTCATGAGACCCGAGCCATGTTTCGCAATTCTCCAGTAAACAATTAACTAGATAACATTTCATAACATAAATTTTTTAAGAAAGTTTAAATATCGTTCTCTATCTAACTTGTCATAAACAATTGGATCTATTATTTGATTGCCTAATAAACCGTACTACACGTATATTGATCCTTGAAATTTTATTTTAACGATGTATCGAAGATTTTAAGAGTATCAAATTCGCTTGTCTTTTCACCAATGGCGGCTCGCCAGGGGACGCGACCCTTCACCTACATTTTCCAATCAGTTTACTTAAAAATAAAAATATTTCTAAAATATTAAACATTTTATAGTCTACATTTCTATTTTAAAAATGTAGTACGTTTTATATAAATTCACATTATTTACTTCATTATACCATTATTTTCTATCAAAAGAGATGGGAGCGGCATAAAACTGCTGCTGCAGGCTGCAGCTGTAAAAGCAGTAGTTATAGAATTAATGTAAATTAGTGGGTTCGGATCATCGGAAGCGGAAGCAGTTTTGCATCGTGTTGTGTATCGTGGTATATAACTGTTTATATTATTTCCTCTAAGTATTCAAAAGCGGTTCAAAGCTATGGATAATTAACATCATAAAAAGTAAAAAAAATAGCCATTTTGGGTCTGGTATCCCGAAAATTTTTCGTCTGCGGCGCTATTTTTACCTGCGGAGCTGTGCACCTAGCTACCCTACGCTTCACCCTTTCTTAAATCCACGAGCCGCCACTGCTTTTCACTCCATAATTTTTTTTTGAAAAAATGGCCATCTACCTCTTTTATTCTGATCATTTCTCGACAGAAAATCAACTTTCTCTGGTTTTGAGGTTCGCTTAATTTCTGAACGGACATAACTTTATAGGGATACTAGCCATACTTTTTTTAAAGTACCTACTTATCCAATTTACCTCAAATTTTGCAACAAAAAGCCAATATTACGTAGAAATGAACTGGTAAAATTTTAGTACGAATTCAAAATAGCGAAACAAGTAGGCAGGTTATTAATATATTTAAAAAATCAGCCTGAAAAACTATTCTGATTGATTTCAAATTCTGTGGAAGAATTAAGTGAACGAATGAATTATGACATTTTGTTACGAATCCAAGATGGGAAACAAAACGGTGACCTAATAAAATATTTATAAAAACAGTCTGAAGAAACTACTTATTAGAATGATTTTAAATTTTGTGCAAAAAAACTTGTCATTCAAGTGGCTTTAAATTTTGCACAAAAATTAGACTTGATATAAAGATACATTTGTAAAATATTTTAGTACGAATTGAACATGACGAAACAAAATGACGATATAATGGAATTTTTGAAAAATCATTGTCAATTTATTTTAAATTATGCCCAAAAATCAAGAGTGGCATAAGTAAAAACTGGTGTGGGTGGGAATCCAATATGGTGGAACAAAATATCGCCAAATAAAAATGTTTAAAGATAAATCAAAATGTTTAAAGATATGAAGGCGAAATTCTATTTTGGACCATAGCTATGCGCAAATAATATTTGATAAGATTTGTAATTTAATTAACTTAGTCATATACATGTCATTAGAAAACAATATGTTCTAGATCTTCTAGATCTTGTGAATATATATCAAATACTTTTTCGTAAATAAAGTTTAAGTTTTAATATAAGCTATAGTCTAATAATACCAAAAAAATCGATAGATTTTTTGGCAATTTGCCATGGCTAGCAATTCTTGGATATGCGTTTTTCCAATCAATGTAACTTGTTGAACTAATGCATGACTAGGTTTATACAAAATAAAACTTTCTAGATGAATTTGAAAATATAAGCCAATTTCTATCAATATTTCCATCATTATTAAATCTCCTGTAAAAAATATTTACATGGATATCTCTCCAAACAATGTCGGGCATTCTTAAAAAAATTGTGTTTATAGTGCTCGAGGCCTAGTGGGCTGAATCAGAAGAGAAGATCGATGTTAACGTAAATTTAAACAAAATTATTTACTAGCTTCTATTTCTTCTTCGTTTAAAGATTCTTGAGAAGTAGTCTTGCTGGCTGACATTTCTTCAGAGTTGTTAGTCTCGCTATGAGTATGGACTGATATGTCAGAACAATCAAGTTTCTATAAAATATATACCGAATAGAGTTATCCGTTACTTGATAAAAAATAACTGCTTGAAAATAATAACTTCACTATAAAAACATTTTAAAATCCATATGATTATATGCCAAACAAACCATAAACTGGCATGCGCGCAGCAAACGTTCTTAGGGCGTACCTGGGTACTGTCTAGGGTCTACGATGATCTTAATGCAGTTGTGTTATAATTAGCTGCTAAGAAACTGGATTTATTTCCTCGACCTTGAATATTTTGTTACATAGAAACCCATCACAAATCAGAGCCTATTCACTTGATTAATAATTCGAGCATCATGCATTGCAGGTAATCTGTCTCTATTCTACAGATACCATGTATTCTGGTCTGAAGAATTGTTATCCATTATTCCTTCCTTAGCGCTGCGTATCAAAGAGGTACAAGCAATGGCCCGTATGCAACCCTTTGCCGTTCAGTTACAAAGACAAAGAAGTTTTTACTTTTTCTACCCCTATTTGCCCAGATTCTCCAGATTAGGGAATTTGTTGGAAGACTATAATCGTTGTAATTCCACTTTTTCTCATAAATACGACAGTCGAGCGGTTGTCAACCTCAAATCCTCCCCTGTTAAAGACGGCAATATTGAGAGGCTATTCTAACGGGAATTTGCTATCTCCTTCATTGGTAATAGACCTTTCCATGGTAAAAATATTGAAATGTGAAAAAAAAAACCGGAACTTCCATCGTTATGAATATTTACTTTTATTAGGAATAGTGAGGTGTGACACTATTTAGTTCAGTACAAAGTCATTTAGTAACACCTATATACTGTCATTTCAAACATTTATATTAAGCACCATTTTGTTCCACCATATAAAATTCCTACCAGTATTGTTCCAATTTCTACTGTTGATTTTTTAAATCTTTTATTTGGCCACCGTTTTGTTCTTTGTTCTGTTAACTTGGACTCATATCAAAATTTTAACAGTTTATTCTTACATAACACTTAATTTTTGTGTAAAATTTGAGGTAAATTGGATAATCAGTTTTTTAGTAATATTTTTTTAACACTTTACTAGAATGTCATCTTGTTTTAAATTTTTATTAAAATATTACTAGGTCATCCCCATAATCCTTAATGTTTAACCAAAATTTGCAGTCAATCGGGTAAGTAGTTTTTAAGCCTTGCCGTGAACTCACAGACCGACAAACAGACAGACAGACCGACGGATTTGATGAAACATATATTTTTTGGCATATAGGGGCGCTAAAACGTGCAGATATGTAAAACCTGATGAGTTTTCACGATTTTTTCAGGATCAAAAAAATTTTATTTATAACTAATTTCTTTCAGGCTGAATTTTTAAATATTTTATTAAAAAGCCATTTTGTTTCGTCATTCTGGATTCGAACCAAAATTTTAACACATAGTTTTTTAACATTGTACTAGGCCGCCATTTTGTTTCGCTATATTTGATTTTTACCAAAATTTCAAAAAAGTGAATCGGATTAGTAGTTTTTTAGCTATGCCGCGAACAGACAGACAGACTGAATTGAGAAAACATGTTTTTAGGCTTATGGGGTTCAGGGTCCTCTGAGATATCTAAGGAGGGTAAATTTTTCACGATTATAATACTTTCCTTTTATTAGGGAGGTGAAAATCGAAAAGCATTCATTAAAAAAAACCCCTTAGGAACTTAAGGAAATGGGTATGTCAGCAAAAAAATTAATGTAGGAAACGATACGTATGTATTTTTATCCAACACTCAAACAATTAGTTTAGATTTTTTTTTATTTTACTGTTAAAGCATGACTATTCTCTAATATTAACTATTTTCTTGACGAAACTAACAGGATGAAGTTCAAAATATATTACATTTCGAGAACTACAACGTATAGATAGAAACAAGTCATATGAGTATAATATTAAAATCTAAAAAATAAGAAAATTATGCTTCAGCACATAACATATAACAACAAACTACATCACACATATACTTAACTAATTAATATACAAAGTAGTCAATTTTCAATTCACACACTTACAAAGGCTTAGTCAAATTTAAGGATGAATGGTTGTGGTTAATAATTTAAAAAGGGAAGGTTGCTCGTAAATGATACTAGTCAAACACATTATCTTAGGTTCCCCAAATAAACAATAAATTCATTTATGGAATAAAATGCATTAAAAATACGACTACTTGCACACAGAGGAGATTTTTTATACATTTCTAAATTGTGCTTTAGTAGTAGTAGTAGTAGAAAATTCCTTCAGAATAAAATTGGCTTTACTCCTATATAACAATATGCTGAAGAATAAACAAAGGCATAGTAAAGACTTTATCATAATTCGGATCATTGATTTTGAACACACAACAATCAATATCAATGGAGACACCCAAGAAATGTAATGTGGATGTCTGCTTTCCATAGAGATCGGCAGAATAAAATACAAGAATGTTTTAACCTGGGAGATATGTTCGGGCAAATCATTAACGAAAAGACGAAAAGTCAGCGGGCCCAGGATACTACCCGGACGTGTTGCTATATTTTGATCAAAAAGATTAGACTTTGAACCGTCAGTTAGAAAAGAAATGATCCAGTAATTTATCAACAGTGTCCAAAGCGCAAGTAAGATGAAAAGAGAAGGGAATCACAGCTTCTCTATTATCAATCTTATCTGTTACATATTGAACAAGATCAGCGCAAGCGCTTTCAGTTGACAGACCCCGACGAAAATCATGCTGACGATCTGAAAAAATATTATATTTAACCAAAAAAGAATACATTCTGTTATAAACGAGTTTTTCTAAAGTAGAGAAGCAGCTCAATAGAGAAATAGGTCTATAGTTTTCTACTAGAAAGGGGTCTCCGGACTCAATTGAAACATTAAACAAAATAGTAAGAATATTAGCTATTTCGCCGATAACTTTCTTTATAAATGACATGGGGATATTGTCAGATCCCACAGAATTCTTATTCGGAAATGTATTCACTGTATCAACTATTTCGTTACTAGTAATAGGTTCAAAAAACATTGAATTTGGGACATGCTTTTTAGTCAAAGTACGAGTACAATTATGAAAAAGGTTCCATCAAAATGATTGTCAAGTTTTTCCTCTATAGCGAAGGAGAGATAACCGAAGATCGAGGGAATTTCACTAGGATTTTTTGTTAGTTTATTATAAAGTGGATCAGAGATTTCTTTTATTTTTTTGGTACTATTTTTGACTTAAATATTGTTAACAATATTTCATGACATATTTGTTTTATTTGTGGAATTGGCGATTAAATTATGATAATAAAGTTGTTTTTCCAGCTAATTTTTTTTTAAATGTTTTTTCAATGACTCATACTCTTCCCAAATCGCTTTCTCATTTGTATGGTTTTTCAACCAGTTAAGCCTTCTAAGTTCCTCTAATTCATTATATAATCCCTGTGAAAAATTTTTGTTTTTTACAGCAAAAGCTGTAAAAGAATTTATTAAAGTTTTCATCGACATTGCGACCTTTGATTTCATTATAAACTGAGTGAAAATAGTATGAAAATGTTCAACACTACAAAGACGAATATTCAGGAAGAAATAGACATCGGTGTCGGTTGTATTAAGAAAAATAGGAAAACAGTAAACAGGCAGTAAACAAGCTGTCCAAAATGGTCAGAGAGACCAGGGTCAAAGTTGTTACATTTACTGATTATGAAGTGTTATGGCGATACAGATAGAATCTTATTTGTAAGAACTTTTGTCTCATACAGTCTCGATATAGAATTTTCCAATGCTTTTTGCTAAAAAAAATCTAAATCTATTATTTTGTCATTGTAAATATTTTGCAATTAACAAAAAATAGCTCTTTTAGCTGCTTAAAAGATTTGAGACTCGCCATATTTCCTTAATTTAAGACTAGTGTCGCCGTCTTAATTGATAACATTTGTTTCTTAGCTAATTGGTTTAGTTGTTGATGAATCCTTAAAAGAAAGTTTACTTAAAAGATTTTCTTAATTTAATAAGGTGAACGTGATATAAGACGTCGTTGATAAAACCAATATTGAGTCGCGGCCCAAACGTCTTAAAGAAAAATTTAAATGTAAATAGTTAGTTGGTTATTATATTCCTGGTAAGTAATATTGCATACTATCTAATAGAAATATAATTGGCTTAGAAATTATATTGTAAAAGTTATGAATTTCCGAAAAGAAGCAATTAAAAATTGAAAAGCCTCAACGCAACTACAAAATTAATTTTTAAAAATATTAAATTCCAAAATCACAATTAACAAAATTGCAATAAAAAAAATAGATGAGTGAATCTATTAAACAATTTTTTAATTGTGAATTTGAATCGCTTGATACCTGTAGACACCATATCTAGTTAAACTTATTTCGTACCTACACTCTAAAGAATGAAAAAA
This sequence comes from Kuschelorhynchus macadamiae, assembly GCA_030620095.1. Taxonomy (NCBI): domain Eukaryota; kingdom Metazoa; phylum Arthropoda; class Insecta; order Coleoptera; family Curculionidae; genus Kuschelorhynchus; species Kuschelorhynchus macadamiae. The sequence continues at coordinate 567,934 of JAUTXW010004088.1, forward strand.
AAATCTAATCATGGGGCAGATTCGGAGACTAAGGCCTTTGACAGTTATAATGAATTTTAGTTTAAATACTCAATAGAAACGCAGAAATTATACAATTGGCCAAATGAATTAAAAATAATAAATACTTATTATTACTTAGCTTATTACTTATTACTTCTCTTATTATACTACTGTGCAAAGTAAAACACTTTTCGCACTAGTGCCTTCAGTGACGTTATTCATACTGAAATGTTTATTGCATCTACATCTCCTCTACTCTCGAAAATCCTAAGATAATATTTCTTGCGATTAAGCACAAGTGAATGATTTAAAGATAACATATTTAAACAATTTAACATTGTACTCATAATAATGCAGCTGTCAATTGCATTGGCTCTCTTAAGTGATAAATACACCTGCAGATCATCCGCTTAATTCCGTTCAAGACAAGTAGAAAAAAACAATATAATGTCATTTAGAAAAGTTAACATAAATTCGCGATTTATGGTGTCGAAGACTTTAGAAAAGCTCAGCAGTGCTAGTAAAATTATTTTTCTATAATCAATAGATTAACAAATGTAATGCTACATTAGCTAGCGCAGTTGAACATCTATGATATAAGCAAAATCCAGATTGTGCAAACTTTTGTTTTTAAGGTGATTATTTATTGTTTTTTTAACTTCGATATTCATGGTTATACTTTGGTCGGAATGTTTTTGAGTCAAGAAAGACAATATAAATGGTCAACAGAGTTTTAAAATAAATATACCAATATAGTCTATTCCTTCAGCACCACAATATAAAGTAAAGTTTTAAAAATATCCGTCTGAGAAACTTTAAGAAATTTTAACTGTCTATTTTTGGTGGGCTTACTGAAAACAATAAATTGAGTTCTTCAGTTTTTTTTTCTATTTCTATATTATTTTTAATACTGAGAATTTTTTTTTTTAAATCGGCCCAAATGTTTCATGAATTTTGAAGTATAGCTTGAAAGAAATATTTTTATCTTTCCGAATAGTAAGTGTGGTTAAGTTTCTAATATTTTTATAGAAATTTCAGAGGGCCTGTGTTTAGGATTTTATAAAACGTGTTAAAGCTTTATTTCTGGTTTTGAACATCGCTTATCGTACCTGTAATCCATGGTTTATCGCGCCTAATAAATTTAACTTCTCATACAGGGATATGCAAATCTAATAAAGTTGTTACGTTTTTATTGAAGATGTTAATGTTAAAACCATTGGTATTTTGTATCGTAAATTAAAAAATAATGATCATTTTTAAACCAGTATAATTGCGTTTATTACCTTGATCGAATTGCGATAAAATACGTTGGTCAAACAAACCAAAGATTAAGCAAAAGAATTACATTACATAAAAGTGATGCAAGACTTAATAAACGGTCTTGTGCTCTTTCAAAACACATTGTAGATACGGGACACATATGTAATTTTAACGAAATAAGAATTTTATACACTGAACATAACACTAGCAAAAGGTTTGTTTAGAAATGACTCAAATATATAAAGAAAAGTTCACAATGAATAAAAAAACGATATTAACACCTTAAGTTCCATTTTATTCTTATATTTTAAATTTAGACGACGATAATTGCTTATATTCCTTTTTCAATTACCTCTAATATTTTGCTCCATATACTCTATAACGTATTATATAGTTTTTAAAAAAAAATTGAACACTCCCTTTTTATGTTATGCATGTGACATATTTAACCTATTTCTGTCATTATTTGATACAAAGACAATCGGTTTTAAATTGTTTATTTCTTGTTAAGTAATGTCAAAATTTTCGTATCTAATTCTATAGTCAACATACTTCTGAAAAGTCATTCAAAATTGTCTTTGAAAATTATGTTAATTATAGAGGACTGAAGAAGAAATGAATAATTTCAAAAGCTTGGCTTATTAGAAAATAAATGTAATATAGACTTTTTGCACGAATCCTCGTTATTTTTATACATTACTGATAGTATATGGCCGTTACCTATAAGCACATTATATATATATATATATATATATATATATATATATATATATATATATATATATATATATATATATATATATATATATATATATATATATATATATATATATATATATATATATATATATATATATATATATATATATATATATATATATATATATATATATATATATATATATATATATGCGAACAAAATATAAAAAGTAAAAACGCACATATTGTGTGTTCTGCGATACATAGCGGACCGATATTGAAAAGAACTCTTTTGCTTATTTTTACTAGGGCAGTTATTTTTCAACTATCCTGAATATAAAATAAATTAATTTAGTTTTTGATTCTAAATGTCGTCTAGTGGCGCCACAGCGTTTTTGATTTGTGAAAATATAATTATTTTTCTAAGTGTTGCTATCCCAAAAATTAGGTAATTTAGAGATGTCAGTACAGTGTATACTCACAATTTTTATTTTTTGGTTAAAATATTTTCTTTATGAATAAATTATAAGCTTCCGGTGTTCAGAGTTTTTTGGTCGGTGGAACCCCTTTTAATTCTAATTTAAATATGTTTCTTATGTCTTATGTAATTCTGTATTAATATCAATAAAGGATTCCTATCAAATAGTATGATCTAGCTACAAAGCTGGATATTGCAAAAGCTAATAAAGATGTTTTCTATGCAATTTTATTAAACCTTGTAACTAATTTGTTACAAAATTTTTATTATGGTTTAAGTTTAAATTTGATATAGGACATACAGATAATAATACAAAAAAATTGTAATGGTCGCTCTCCTCTCGGATATATCACCTCAAATTTTTTCATTACATCAAATTTTTATAATCCTTCACCTGCTATTTTTTAATGAAAAGGTGTAGAATCATATTTTCGTTTTTGGTACTTCAGGTAAACCTAAACTCTAAACATTTTAAATGACCGAGTCAAGGCATGAAATGCGTTTTGTTAAAAGTTGCTTTATTAAATCTTGATCACAGCTATATATTTGTTTTTTTTTCAGTAATAGATAATAGTTTTTTCCATTCAATATTAGTAAAATACGCGTGATTTATATTTGAACTGCTGATCTCAAGAACACTCTAAATTCACTAAACACTGAAATGTAATCAGCGATTCAATTGTGTCCACTGCAACATTTTAAACGCTTAATTCCTACTAAAAATAAATCAGAAAACACTTTCAAATTCGCAGAAAAAAGCCTTTAAAACATCTAATGAATGTAATATTTTTTTATTATAGGATCCTCGGGAAACACTATGTCTGTGATGGGAGAACCAAGCTTTGCCACATGGGCTGCTCAACGTTCCGCTGGCTTTGGTGGTGAGTGGCAGTGACATGTAACCTAATTTAATTTAGTTTGTTATAATCTCCTTCAATAAAATTCAAATTTTGATTAAATTGTTTATAAATCAAAAATAATAAATAAATCTCTAATGAAGGAGGGTTCTGGGGCGGGAATTTATGGGGAGAGTCCCAGGGCAAGAATTAGTCTTGCTCTTGGACGGTATGCGACTGTATATCAGGCTGAGATTACAGCAATCTTGGACTGCGTACAGGAAAACCTCTCCAGAGGATACCACGACAAGCATATCTATATATGTTGTGATAGTCAAGCCGCGATTAAAGCTCTGTCCTCGAACAGAGTATTCGCTGCTAACGCTTGAATGCAGGAGAGCCCTAGAGAGGCTGTGTGAGTCCAATAGGGTTAGCCTCATTTGGGTGCCTGGCCATCAGGGCATTGGGGGTAATGAAGGGGCGGATCAGCTGGCTCGGAAAGGTAGCAACACTGCTTTCACTGGGCCGGAACCTGCTCTTGGAATTGCTCCTTCATTTGTCAAGACTAGGATTAAGAATCGCACTGTCGAGGAATTCCGTGCTGAATGGCACGAGCTAGCAGGACTCAGACAGTCTAAGGTCTTCATATCAGGCCCTTATAGCCGTTCTGAGTCTAATAGACTTCTAAACCTAAACAGAAGTCAACTTAGAACTATTGGCAGGGGTCCTAACTGGACACTAGCTAGTGAAATATTACCTGCATAAGATTGGACTCGACAACGATCCATACTGCAGGTTTTGTTACCGAGCATATATCTGTCGGTGTGACGCTTTCAATCAACGCCAGACTGCTTTGCTTGGGTGACACCTATGTGGAACCCGAGCTTGTGGGACGTGCGCGACCTGAAAGGGTCCTTTCCTTTCTAAAAAGGAGTGGGCTCTTGGCCTGACACGCCTACTTGGGGGGATAGCACAATGGGCCCCAGTGAGCCTAAGTGCTGCCCTTGTCGGGCTCCCCATCTATGTCTATGTCTATGTCTATCATCGTGTGGGTTTTAGCTTTGGCTACTTGCCACAAAATAATAATTTTGCCCTTATCATTATTTATTTTTTTATTGGCCATGGCTCAAATCTCAAATATTATTCTTATAGTTATTTACGTAACAAGATCGGCAAGAGATTCTTTTCTGGATTAATAGATAGATTCCAGGACGAACCGTAGGCTCCTAATAATTGATTTTCTTTTATTTTATCACTATGAATAGGCCATTGAAGAATGTGACACGTATTTTTATCATTTACGAGAGGCAAATGTAGAAGCAATTTCACACTGTTGTCAGTAGTTTGTTTGCGTCCTAAGAAAATGCTTTAGCGAAGTATGAATTGATTGCAAAAATAAACCCTGAAGGTATAAAATAAATTGTTTTCCTAAATGTTCTTCATGTATACTAAATTGTAAGTCTAGTTAAGAAAACATCTGGTCAGTTCTGTCAAGAAATGAGAAATAATTCCAAGCGATGCTTCAGTTATTAGTTTGCATTTACAGATGTCCTTTAAACTGTAACTCTTACTTTAACCGACACATCTATAAAATATTGAAAAAGAAAGGCTGATATAATAAAATTGTAACTTTTTTTTTGATTTCACATCGTATCAGGGTTTCATTATTTAAACCAAATAATTTGTATTCGTCTCCCTATAAAGTAATTATTTTGCTGATTTAAATAACGAAAGTTTGAGTGCTGGACTCATAACTTAAATAAAGGACAGAAATACATAATTGCATCCAACGCTTCAAATCTTTACGAGGATGGATTATCACAGCTCATTACTATTAAAATTCGCGTGCTGGTAAGTTTTAGTATAATTTTGAATTTAGATAATCTTGCAACTGTAATTACAGCATATTAATTTTGATAGGTCTATCCACTTCCTCAAACAAAGTAATATTTGCATCTACCTCTCTTTGCAATTAGAAGAAGAAAAGAGCTATGACCACAGCTCAGCTCAAATAACCAATACCAAAAAACGTTAAGGTATTTCTGTTTCACGTTACACCTGCGCTATAACAAGGGCTCCATGGAATATATCCTGCAATGCGGCAGGACATGTTCCAGCAGAATCCATTTCAGTCAAATGGCAATCGCGATTTCGTTCCTTTTAGAACTCTTCATACCAAAGGATATTCATATACAAATAAAAGCGTGGATGTATTTTTTCTGGTTAGGTTTTTTGCATATATAATGATTTTTTTTAATGTGAATATTTGTTTTAGGTAATCTTACTGTCGTGGACAAGGTGCCACCTGATATGCTGCATATGGTAGATGCATACTGGTATCAATATGCTCCGCTTAATCCTTTATGGCATGGCATTTTAGGATTCATGATCGGAGTTTTGGGCTTCATCTCCGTCATAGGAAACGGCATGGTATAATAATTATATTTTCATAACATACTTAAATGTATTCAGGTACAGAGTTTTGACTAACGTTCTAATAAAATACCTTTTTTACCTGGTTATAGTAAGGGCTCTAACCAGCGGTTGTTTGTAATTTATTTTTTTTTTACTTATCTGATCTTTCAAGAACCGCTTTTGCCTTTCTTGTGCTTCGAGTCTTGTTGTCAAATTTTATTGGAAAAATAATAATTATCATATATATGTCTAAAAATGAATACCTTAAGTCAATTCAGTAAAAATAGCAAGAGAAATTTTCTTCTTTTTTAATAAAAATTTCCTTTTTGCATAAAAATGCGTATGAAAATTGAATTTTTGAAAATGCGTATTACAAGTGATACGGGTTTATTGTAGCTAGGAAAATAAGTTTTTTTCTCTATTAATTTTAAGGTAGTTTATATATTCACAAGTACTAAAGCGTTAAGGACGCCATCTAATCTCCTGGTAGTAAACCTTGCATTTTCCGACTTCTTGATGATGTTTACTATGTCGCCTCCTATGGTTATAAATTGTTACTACGAAACATGGGTCCTAGGTATGTATATTTAAATTTCGATATAACTTTGTGGATTATAATAATTACTCTAAATACTATGTCTAGTAAGCAATGTTTTTGCTTTTGTAAATGTTGCCCAACTTTAAAATAATAACATCCGAAATCCCTCAGAGAAAAAATTAATAAAAAAAAATTACATTACAAAATTTTATATTTATTAATGATGTTTTAGGTCCATTTTTTTGTGAGATATATGGCATGTTTGGTTCATTGTTCGGTTGTGCGTCAATATGGACAATGGTATTTATAGCTCTGGATCGGTATAATGTTATTGTTAAAGGACTAAGCGCTACTCCGCTGACTAAGAAAACCGCTATGTTGAGAATTCTTTTAATTTGGGCTATGTCTGTTGGTTGGACGATTGCTCCAATTTTTGGATGGAACAGGTATATACTTATCACAGAAAGTTGTAGACAATGCTTAACAGTAAAACACAATTAATTAACTTCCGTTGTTGGTAGTACTGTATATTCTCACAACGTTTCAGTCTCTACTATGTATGACTTATCAAGCAAAAACTAAATAGTTACTGTAATTGCTACTCCAGAAAGCTTAATATCCATGATCTGTGTAAGAAATGGATTTCAAATATTCGAATCCTCTGGACTTAGATCCTTAAAAATTTTTCATTTTAGCAGGATCGCGCCAGTCCAGTCGGCCTTTGTGTGTAATATTTAGTGACACTTTAAAATATAGCTGTAATAAAAAAAATATAATGATATTAATAAAATACAATTCAATAAATATATTATACAGACAAACTATAAAAGTAAAATTTAAGAATTTTTTGATCAAATCACATGTTTACGATATAGAATTCAGTTGCTAATAGCATATCTGTACAATAATTACTTTATTCATAAACTCAATTTATGCGTTAGCAAATTCCATATTAAACTACTTTTCTGGCTTTTAGGGCAGTAAACTGTCATTGTTTATTCATTTAATTAAAGGTTGAATTTGTGAGATTTCTTTAAATGCATCATTTGCATCGACATCTTTGTCGTTCCCTGAAGCAAATACTTCCTCTAAATTATTGCATGACTTTATGAGCCAACTGTTTTCTCGCTTTCATTCCGCTTTTATAAAAAATAAAAATATGAATATGTTCTTGCAGAAAACAAAAGCAATAATAGATTTTTTTCTGTATCCAGTATGGGCTAATCGTTATGTGCGTAAACAAGGTGTTTAGTTTTTTCTTTTGATAGCGTGAAAAAATAAAAGCTTATTTCTACGTCTAATATTGCAACTGTTTTTTCGGTATTATCAATGATATTTATGAAATTATTATTAATACGAAAATGAGTCAAAAATTGGGATGATACGAAATTTATTTTTGCTGAAACTTTATACAAAATACCTTAGCATCACAACTTTCTTCAAATTTACCTGATGACCACAGTTTTTATCTCGCATAATAGCACTATTGTCATAACCCTACCATCTGATTATTAATATCTAAATTGATGAATATCTTTTCATATAATTCAAAATCCAAAGAAAACAAAGCATAACACCAGTTTTATCTGCAATATTCCAATTTCTATCTCTTTCGAATTAAAATTGGGGTGAACAAAAATGATGCAGCTGGCACTTCGATCTCTTTTTGGCGATTTTAGAAGAGTTTTCTTCCTGTTTTAAAATAAAAATATTATTATGTCAATATTAAACTTTTATAAATAATTATTTTCAATATTGTTTCCTTTTTACCCATACACAGACCATGACATTTTATACAAACTGCTGACGCTGTGAAAAACATTTTTTTACCGATGATTAAACTTAATAAGGATCTGGCTTGGAATAGGTTTCGCCTTTAAGTGTGTCTGGTTTTCTTCTAATTTAAATTTGCGACTTCTCTGGCCTTCATTTAATTTTCTAGACTCCCAATATATGTATTTGATAAATGCATTTTTTTTATCTGTTGGAATTTTATTTTTGTCAATAAACTTCAAAGGGCACTTGATTTTTCAATGCTGTTAGTATTTTATATTTTTGAGTAATTCATCTAATTATTTCTAAAATACTTTTTATATATTGTATATAAATTTGGTTATATCTACCCCAGAAACTACTCTCACCCCATCATTGAATTTCTTCTCATAACTATTCTATCTCAATTATTCTCTTTAAATATTTGTAACTTCTGTCCATAGTGACTGAAAATCGCTGCATGTAGTTGTAGTCTGTAAATAATTTTGGAGAGTCTCTGTCAAGTAATGAAAGATGGTGTGACGTTTGATGATTTTCACGTGGTTGTGTATATTTTTGTATATTTATAATTAACAAGCGTCAATATATTTTTCCATAATGGGCTTAATATATGGGCGAAAACGGTTAATATAGCGAACCTAAAAGTTAAAATTTATATTTGAACCTAACCACATTATGAAATAATAATTAATATACCGAAGCTAAACTTCTTCAGCCGCGAAAGACTGTCAAAGTAAGACTAAGCAGCATTCTTGCCAGAAAACGGCAAGCTATCCGTCCTCAAGCCGAAGAAGATAAAGACGGACTCTAAAGTGACCTTCCAAAAGTTAACACAGGTTATTAACCTTAGACCAAAAGAGGGACTTGTTGTATAGATGTTGAAAGCAACGTGTAGGCAGTGAATTTTGGTGGCACGGTTTCGGATATAGTAATTTCAACGTTTTAAGCAATGCATTGTAAGCAGCGAGTAGCAATTCCTACAACTGGTAGATGCTGCATCAGCATTTCAGGACATATAAAAAGCTCTGAATTAGGAGATTGTCAACGCAAGATTAAAAGGACATACGTTTTACACAAATATATACGCCAAGTCACCAAATTCAGCTTAAATAATTCACAAAAAAAAAACAACTACATTTATTCACCAAAGTGAAAAAGTGTTTAGTTTGCCAACTTCAAAGGGTTTAAATATGTAAAAAAGTTACTTACATGAAGTAAGGTTCATACTAGGCTTCTAGACGTAGCAGTTTTTAATAATTACAAAGTCAATTATTGAGTCATTGAGATTTGCTAAGTAGATACATACTTATACATGTTATTATATTACAAATTACTAATTTGTAATTTTTTTCAGTTCTACAGATGATATAAATAAAGCATGCACAGTCTAGTTATTTTATCTTATCCATGTTATAAATCTTATTTTTTAATTTTTATATATATTACGCCTTATTTTTTAATTTTTATATATGAACCTAGTTAAGAAATCATGGTTCTTGGGATTAGACCGTGTCAAATTGGAATTACTATCCGACGTTTTGCCTTCGATTGCACAAGGCATCTTCAGGGACCTTTACTCCACGAGATCTGAACACTGAATGAGCTCGGAGAGATTCAGATTCACAATTTTGGACAACATCACCAATACACAATACACCAATTCGTCAAGCAGTTACACTTAAGGATACAGTTATCAACTTGTCATCGAAGCCGTTACCCAAAGCAGAACAGTCCGTCCTTTCCAAAGGCCAAAATTTCGCAATAGCACTAAGAAGCATTCTCGTAGAAGACATAGTATCCTCCGTTGAGGCAGCAATTAGAAGATTATCAGTAGAGCAGGCTGATAAAATCAGATATGAAACAGCGAAGATCATTAAAAACTCAAAACCACCGAAGTCGAGTTTATCCGCAGCAGAAAAAATTGCAATAAGGACATTAAATGAAAATGAAAACATTCTGGTCCTTCCAGCATAAAGGCAACGCTACAGTCGTCATGAACATAACGGACTACATGGAAAAGATAGCTCAACTTTTGGACAACAACACCTATAAGGTTTTGCAGACAGACCCTACAAGTAGAATAGAAAGACGCATGACCAATCTGATTAACGCATCTAGTCTACCACCAGAAGAAATCAATAAAACCAATCGTCAGTGCAATATTTCTGCCCACGTACAAACTAGGTAAATACCTTTTAAACTTGTTTATAAACAAACTTCAGGGGCAGCTATGGGATCTCCTCTATCACCTGTAATAGCTAATATCTTTATGGAAGCCTTTGAAGATATTGCTCTAACGTCCGCTCCACTAAAATCAATCACACTGGTTCAGATATGTAGATGATACTTTTGTAGTATGGCCCCATAGACAAGAAAATCTCTTCATAATTCTGGACCACCTCAAACAACAACATCTTAATATCAGGTTCACAATGGAAATTGAATCTAATGGAACAACTCCCTTTCTAGATGTATATGTTCAAAGGAAGGAAAATGGTACATTAGGACATTCTGTGTATAGAAAACCGACGCATACAAATAGTTGCTTAAATGCAAATTTTCACCACCATCCAGCGCAAAAGAAATCTGTTATTAACTCACTAGTATTTAGAGCAATTTTGATTTATGATCAAGATTCCCTAACAGCGGACACATCGAAACTGACCGAAGCTCTGAGAGGGAATGGCTATTGCACTGAAGATATTACGCGTTCAATTAAAAAATATAGTAATCCAATTCCCGAAAGGAGGATGATAAGGAGCCACCATTAGGTAGTGTTGTTCTTCCTTACATACATGGCACTACAGACAAAGTAGGAAGATTACTTCGGCGGTCCAACATACGTACAATCTTCAATACACGGAAGAAGACTGGACAATGTTTGCGATCCCTCCGAAGATATTGTACCTTTTCAACCACAAGGAGTATATAAAATTCCTTGCTCTTGTGGAGAAGTGTATGTGGGAGAAACAGAACGCTCAATATCAACAAGACTTAAGGAACATGAACGATGTATTAAAAAGAGAACAAATTGTTCAATCTGCTGTAGCTGAACACCAGCATACCACTGGCTATATTATAAATGTAAACGAAACTAAGGTTCTAGCATCGGTTCCAGGATTTTATAAACAAAAAATTAAGGAATCTATTGACACTTTTAAACATACAAACATTTCACTAGAGATACGGGTCACGGTCTACATCACACGTGGAAACCGATCTTCACATAGCGTCACGGTTCAGCGAAAGCCCGCCTGAATCTCTCCGAGCTCATTCAGTGTTGAGATCTCGTGAAGTAAAGATCCCTGAAGATGCCTCGTGCAATCGAAGGCGAAACGTCGGATAGTAATTCCAATTTAGTACGGTCTAATCCCAAGAACCATGATTTTTTTAATTGACCAAAGCCGTGAAAGCTTCCGTTTAATGTTACCTAGAATCAAATCTAAAATCTACCAAAACAATGACATTGATTGTTTTAATTCATTTTAGGTACGTTCCAGAAGGAAACATGACTGCTTGTGGTACCGATTATCTATCAAGAGACATTGTCAGTAGAAGTTACATCGTAGTATACGGCTTTTTTGTATATTTTTTGCCACTGTTATTAATTATTTATTCGTATTGGTTTATTGTTCAGGTAAGTAACTGTATTATTATTAACTCAAAATTACTAATTTTTAAAACATCTGAACATTAAAAATATCTTAAACTTGAACTCTGTTCTACATAACTGGAATGGCCCCGTCGTTATACACATGTGGGATAAATACATTTTTATGCAACCCGCCATTTGGTGGGCACACCGTCTCTTATTGGGTTAAATGGGAATATAGATGCAGGATGTTATAAAACTTCCATCTAAAAGTAACCTGTAATAAGAAATAAGAATAATCCAATAATAACTACAAAATATAGATTTTTATGGTATGTTTGGGTAGCTAGGAAAAAAATATTACATTATTTTAGTAAAAATAATATTTTTTTTTAACCAATGCAAGGGTTAGAGATGTATGACAATATAAGAATAAAATATCGTGTGAGTTTGAAATTTTCCTTCTGTTTCACTATTGCACTAGGGGAGTATAATGTGCTTTCTCTTTTTACAATATCTTTTTAACCAAACAAGATTTTAAAACAGTTTATTCGCCAGTGGCTTTTAGAAATTATTTTCTAAAATCTGATTTCTGGATTTTTTGAAATTTCACCTATAAAGGGGTAAAAAGGGGTGGATGGTGTTTTTCCCCTTTTCACAATATCCTTTTAACTCAATGTTGTATTACCACGTTTTCAAGTACAGCTTCAATTTTTATAAGTATTAAACAAAATCGGCCATGTAAGAGCTGCTGGCGAAACTAAAAAAGAATCGCCTTGAGTTTAAAATAGGTAGGTGTATAGATTTTAAATTGAAAACGTTTTCTACGTTGAAAGTCTAATTACCTGCACGTAAAATATCAACACAGAACACTAATCAAGTACGTTTGCTAAATGTAGACGCCAAAGCGAATATTGAAATAAACGTACACATATATAACCGTATTCGTGCTATGCTGTTCGTTCTTTTGAATTCGCTAAGTTAGCTTAAATGTTATCATTTGTTTTAGGCTGTAGCTGCACATGAAAAGTCTATGCGTGAGCAGGCGAAAAAAATGAACGTTGCCTCTTTAAGATCTTCTGAAGCCGCACAAACAAGCGCAGAATGCAAACTGGCAAAAATTGCATTAATGACGATTTCCTTGTGGTTTATGGCTTGGACCCCATATCTAGTAACAAACTTTTGTGGTATTTTTGGCAATTCGAAGATAAGTCCATTGGCTACTATTTGGTGCTCACTATTTGCTAAGGCAAATGCAGTATACAATCCTATTGTATATGGGATAAGGTAATTTGAAATTCATTAAACCCTCTGAAATTATAATTGGTAACGCATTTCTAAATAAAAACATTTTTGCATGCGTTTTCAAATAAAGAACGGAGTGACTCCAGAAACTGACATAACAATTTGTTTTCAACTAGTTACATTCGATTGGCCCTAAGAATAAAAGTTATAACATTTAAAATAATTTAATTATCTACACTTCATTATTTTCGAATTTTATTATGACTTTATTCAATTTAAGCAAAAATATTTTTGTTTAAATCTTTCTTAAATGGTTTAACTTTTTAGGGTAATGTATTTTTCTTTCTGTATCATGTCATGTCTCTCTGACGTTGGCAATTACATTGGCGAGTCGATCAGTCTTCTGCTATTCTGAGCAGTTGCTTGATAGTTTGTATTCCGGTTCATTCTAGCAATTTATTTCTTTAGACACAAAATTTGCTTTCTTCCGATTTATTATTAGTTGAAGAATCCTGTATCGAGCTCCTCTGATAACATGTCCCTAATATTCCAGTTTTCTGGTTTTCGAGGTTACCAACAGTTCGAGGACAGCGTTAGCTTTATTTAACACTTCGTTGTTCATTTGCATCGCTATACAGAGTATTCAAAGCATTCTTCTGTGCAACCATATTTCAAATTCCTCCAAACCATTGATAGTCGCCGCCTTTAGGGTCTAGATCTACATCTACATCCGGGACCAAATGTAGCATTTGACCATCGTTTGGAGTATTTTGAGATTTAGATTATCGTTACATATTAACGTATTATAAGTGTGAATAAAAATGTAACAGGGTTATCGAGCGGTTATTTATTATATTTAAAATTATTTATTTATTTTATTTATTTATTTGAGACATAGAGGGCAACTCTGTCCCAATAATGAAATTAACTAAGATATGATAAGTAAAATCAAAGGTACTCTGTAGGCTTCTTCGTAAATTATAATTTAAAATGTTATCAAATGTAATTGTTAGTACAAACTGAATTAAACATCTTATCTCACCAATTATAAGGCCATATAAGCTCGAACAACAGCAAACTGCAACAAAGATGGTATCTTCTTCTTAAATAGATTTATTTTAACTAGCAGGTGGTTTATTTAAATAAAAGATTTGGTTTTTAAAAACAACTTAAAAATCTATTAACAAATATAAAGATGTGAATTACTGTATAAAAATAATACTTAAAACTAACAACAAAAAAAAAGGTATTTAAATCTAGAAAATGACGAAATTTCCTTAAAATCCCCAAACTTAGTGCAAAAGAAAAGAAAAGAAAAATCTTTGAATAAACCATAAATTTACTCTTGACAATATGTAAAAGTTACTCCCCAAATAATTCATAGAATGAAAATAAAATATCTTTGATAATCCCTCAACTTTTATAACCCATTGTATATGAAAAGCCCCATAGACTACCACAAAAGAAGAATTTAAAATCAACTGTAAGAAATGGAACTCTGACACAGACTGAATCTTGTTTTAGAAAACAGAAAAAAGGTCGGCACCTAAATTGACAAGAACTGCCTCTCATTGGCTGAAATGCATTGCGTCTTCATAGACGCACCCTGATCCCTTAATTAATAAATACTTCATAGGGGTCGCTTAGAGTTCTACTTTATGTATGTAATTGAAATTGTAATTCTCAGCCAATCTTTTCAGAAGGGAAACAATGCTATAAAATGTTTCAATTATTATTAGCTTTAACTTAAATAACCTACGCTACACGTTCATAATGGACCATGAACTCTCGAAAGGAAGGGATAGACGACAACCACTTATATTTACATAAAACTGTCTATACAGTCTAGAAGATAGCGTTTGAGATAAATGATACTTATTATTTTGTTTAGATTTAAAAAAACTCTCAAAACTAATATTAGATAGCTTTACTTTAACGACTTCATTGAAATACTCATGTTTAGCATTTGTCATGAGAGGAAAATGAATTAAGAATTTATATAATCTGTTCTATTGGTTTAGTCTATTCCGTTCTAAAGGTCAGAGTTGCATGTCAGCTTCCAATGTATATTTTTAAAAATTCAAACAGTGGCGTAGATATTGGCGTAACCCTTAACTAATTTGTAAAAATAGTTAATTCCACTGACCTTTTTTAAACTTATCTAATATCCGATGTAATCTTTTTTCAACTGGTGACAGAATAAATTTTAAAGGGAACTTCGGTTTTAATTCGATAAAAAACTTCTATTTATTGTGGGATTTTAGCAGAGAACAGGACTTAAGTACAGCGTCCAAAAATTAGAAATTTTAAGAGGATTTTAAAGAAACGACTTATATCACATCATGATTTTAAGTTTTCGGCTCAAAAATTTCGCAACTAATATTTATTGCTTAGTAATTAATACACGTCTTATGTAATTTGGAACTAAAAATGGTTTAATCTTTTATAATATGTCAGTATTGTATTATCATCGGAAATATGTATAAAGGGGTTCGCAAAGGCTCCGTTTTCGAAATAGAGGAAGTTAAAATGTCAATTTTTTATACCTCGTACTTTTATATCTTGTACATTCCGAGAGATATTTATTATGTTCTGAATTTTTTTTACTTCCTTTATTATAAACGTTGAATAATCACCCCCTCCCAGTTTTTTACAGATATTCAAGTTTTGGGGCCCCTAGATGCCAAAAATGACTCCATATTTTGGTAAAAAATTATGACGATGACCTGATAAAATTTTGGTAAAAATACAGTATGGCAAAACAAAATGGCATCATAGTCAAAAGTAAAAAAAAATATTACTAGAAAACTAATTGCCTATTTTACCTCAAATTTTACATTTTTTTGGTATGAATGCTAGATGACAAAACAGAATGGCGGCCTACGAAAATATTAAACAATTAGCCCGAAAAAAACAAAGTGGCTCTCAACAAAAATATTTCAAAATACAATGTATACGTGCTACTAAATGACTATGTACGGAACTACAATGGATCACATCTTACTTATTCCTAATAAAACCGGAAGTTCCGGGTCAAGAAAATTTACCGATTTTTTGTTATTTTGCACCGTTTCGAAGTTATTTAGCTAAATGTCCGCCCATGCTAATTTTATCATAATGCATGTGATAAATGGCAAAAATGTACATTTTGTTAAATAATTCTAAACGGTGTAAAATATTCAAAAAACATAGACACCAAAAAGGTACAACATAGAATGAGGATTTTGATTTTGTTGTAAAAATGGCCAGTGACGTCGTTGAAAATAAGTTCGGGTGTGGTAAATTGTTTAGGCAGATTTTTCTAAAACTTCAGCTTCTTTATTGAAATTTGATTTATATATCTTTAGAAATATATAATGGCGGTAATTATTTATTTATTATCTACCTCTTATTTATTTATAAATCATCTTCCAGGGTAATGAACATGTCTAATTTACACCATGTATGTTCTAAGTTTTTAGTCGATCAATTAGATATACGTTAATTAAAATTCGAAGGATTTATCCCAGCTAAATGAAAAAAGACAACAATCTTGTAAAAATCCATAGTATCGGAACAGAAATAAAACACATATTGAAAAAAAAAAACATATTTTACCTCGATAACAAAGGATGGCAGTGTAGAACAGCGTCAGTTTGGCTCGGAACCTGTCATATTTCTGACAGAAAACATTAAATATAAATTTCACTACACCAAAATAAAAAACAATAGCAGCCAGTAAATTTGTTTCGATGTAAAAACTATTAAGATATAAAATCATGTATTTGTCAAGATACAAATATTACGATGGCTGTTGGGTGCCATTTTGAAAAAAATCTTTAAATGTAAATGGGAGGTCGAGAGGCAATATTTTAAAAGCGCTTTTCAACTTTCAAAATTTAACTATTTTATTTATCACGTGATCTTTAATTGAAAGTTTTTAGGAGTGTGCCCTGTCTATAGTATTTTTCTAGTCGCATATTACAGGGGTGTTTTATAAAGCAGAAAATTTCAATCTTATTTAAAACTAGCTAGCCGGGCAGACATTGCTCTGCCTTTTCCGTTAGATGGCGCGATGAGTTTCCAGTGGAATTATAAGAATATGGGACGCATTCACCACATCGCGCATCGTCTAGAAAAAATACGCAATAAAACAATACTAAAAATAGTGTTGAAAAGTCTCGGTAACCAGACAATAATTTCGAAAAAAAAATCATGTAAACTGATGCAGTAAAATTCTCTCACAAACTTGCCGATAAATCTGGCTTAGTATTTTAAATATATAGATTAGTAGGTATAGGTATAGGTAACCTGTAAAGAGAAATGTACAATATTTTTTATTTTCATATTTACTGATTAAATACTATATTTTAATTTTATCTTAACTAGTTTAAACATAAACGAAGGAATACACAAGTATTTAAAATTCCACATTTTTTATAATTGCTTGTTAACTTACACTAACGTGCAAGTTAGTCAGTATATTTTTAATTCCATCTGGACCAATCTTCATCAAAAATTCCTTTTAAACATTCACCATTATTAAATAATTTACGATATACTGGCTCAAAAGAGACCTTAAACAATTAATTTTTTATTGAGAAGTCAGAGTTAGGAATATTATCGGTTTTTTAGATCAAGATTTCCTGATTTGGTCAAGAGTTTTTTTTTACTTTTATGAAAATTAATAATTAATATTATGCTTTTTTTTGCTTATTTTGAATCTAGCCTTGGTGAATGCGAGTGCACTAGACTAAAATTATTGAGTACCTAATTTATATGTATTTTATCTAACAGAGTCTAGAAAACAATAAACTTATTTTTTCACATTTTTTTTTACTTGTTACATTTATATGCAAAAAAATGCAGGTATTAACGCATGCATTAATTTCAGCCATCCTAAATATAGACAAGCTTTGCAAAAGAAATTCCCATCGTTGGTATGTGCCGGACAACCTGCAGATGATACGACTTCCCAGGTCTCAGGAGTTACAAATGTGACTTCAGATGATAAACCAGCAGCATAAACAGATCTGTATATTTTTTTTTGTTTTTTGTAGAAAATAAACCCTGCAGAAGATTTGTTTTAAATTTTTTTACCCTATATATTTTTTCTCGGAAATTAAAAATCGATTGGATAGCTTTTATCAACACCATTTTTTTAAAATTTAAAATGAAGTAATGCCAAACACAAAATATACGACTGAACTCAAAACCGAAAATATTTATATGCATGCACACAGCGACTTAAACATGCACGAAAATTTAAATTTTCAAGCCTCTGTTTCCTTCTTTTTTTTCTTCGGTGCTGCTATGTTGATGAAAGGAAACTTATTTAATCAAGTAAATTATTCTTCCCGTGCTTATGGATATTAAATAACATACAAATCTCCAACTAAACTCAAGCTTGGGGGGGGATATATGTCTCAAAAAATTTCAAAAAGGCATTTTATACGCGTCTAATCTCCTCCTTTGATAAACATTCTTTGTTCAGACAGTTTGGCTTCACTGCGGGCTCTTGCCCAAGACGACTATTGTACTTTCTTGAAAAAACTTGAATGAAAAGCAAACAATACCAGCACCTTTTTTAATTTAAGTAAAGTTTTTGATACCGTCAACCACGGGTTGTTATTGCAAGAGTTTTATATGTATGGAATACGTGGTAGTGGCAATTCGTGGTTGAAGAGCGATTTAGAAAACAGGGTGCAGACGGTCAGGGTCACTGACGCGGTTTCTGCTGATATGGAAGTGGGAGCAGGTGTGCCCCAAGGAAGTGTTCTGGGGCTCTATTTTTAATTTTATTAAATAATATTCCTTTAAACGTACAGCTTTAGACAAATTTTGTTGTCGTTGTCGATTTCAGCTAATCCGGATATGTCTGGCCTTTCCAGTGTACTTGGCCCAGGAAGATGCACGCCTGGTGTGATTGGAATGGTCTAGTTTTAAATATTTTAAAGACCGGCTTGCTGCTTTTTTCTTCAGCTAAAATGAGACAAATAGAAAGCTTGTTAGTGAGGACTACAGTTGATACTAGTAATAAGAATCTTAAACAAAGCGACACCACTAAATTTTTGGGTCTACATATTGACAGCTTTTTATCGTTTGAAAATCTGATTAAAAGGCTATCTTCAAAGAGCTTTGTTTTGTACCAGCTTAGGAAAGTATGCAGTCTACATACCTTGGAAAATTATTACTATGACCTGTTGCAATATGGCTCGTTCTGTTGGGGAAATAGTATAGGCGTCAATCGTATATTTATATTGCAAAAGCGATTATTGAGAAGTATGTTTGAACTGAGAAAAACTTACTATTAAAGTATTAACAGTACTTAATATATCAAAATACAAGAGTTCTAACCACAGTACACCACAACTTGTTACGTTCTAGACGCGCGTTTCGCTAACCAAGTTTGCATTATCAGCAGATGATATAAACTCAGTTTATATCATCTGCTGATGATGCTAACTTGGATAGTGAAACGCGCGTCCAGAACGTAACAAGTTGTGGTGTAGCGTGGTTAGAACTCTTGTATTTTGATCTATCTTCCACCACAGGTTCCAGTGTTAGGAGTACTTAATATGTATATTTTAGAAGCCGGTAATTATATATATACAAAAATATTGACAAATTTCAGAAAGTATGTGATGTAAATAATATCAAAACTCGAAATGCCAATAAATAAGCGGTTCATATCTCAATTTAACACGTTTCTGATAAATCGAGGGCCAATATTTACGTCTCTTAGGGTTTATAATCATCTGTCGGATGGCATAAAGTACCATAAAAGCCTTATATATAAAGCTTAAATGTAGTTTAAAAACATTACTTCATACTAATGTATTCTATTCCTTGTCAGAATTTTTTATGCACAATTTTTAAAATATTCTTCGCCTGTTATGCTGTTTTTTTTTGTTGAAGTCTTTCATGTTGTTTTGGTGTTTGTCCTTTCCTTTCTTTTCAATTTTATTTTAAACTTAAATGTAGGTTAGTTTCCTTTATATTATGAAATTAATTACTAACTATTTTTTACTTTAAATTGACTATTTCAATATTTATGAAATAAAATGATTTGATTTAATATAGTCAAATTTTTAGTATTAGTCACCATATTTTGACACTCCCTACCAATGTGCAGTAAAAAGAAAAAAAAACTGAAATTTAAAATGGTTTTCACGTAAATTTTAAATAAATACCCTATTCATATGAATATTTTAGTAAGTATATTTATATAGAATATTTTTAAGTATCTAGTATTAATCTTTTATCGAGAGCTAGATATTGATAGTTTCAACGGTGGTGGACGTAGAGGCAAGTACTTAGAATTTTTTGCGATTTATTTGTTTTTTTAATCTGATAGGTTCTTTTGTTCAGCCAGAAAAAACTACTGATTGTACTCGTCCAACTTTTTATTAGAATAAATTGTTTTTAAGCAAAATAAGAAGAACTATTTTACAAATTTAAAAAAAATTCAAAACATTTAATATATATTACTATATTTTTAGTTTATATACTTATAGAACTCCAAAATTCCATCAGGTACTTCTATATTGTAATGTCTTTACTAATAATAATTTTACTATCCACATATATAAATTCACTGGCATACTCTAAAACCATATCATTTTGATATTATTACAGATCGTGGATGGATGTAACTATGCTTATAATTATTATTATTTTATTTTAATAGAAACATTTATTCTTCATAAAAAGTTTTGCTTTGCAACTTGGAAAAGTAATGTTGGAACCTTAATACAGGTTGTACAAAAATTATAAAAATCTAAACAAAAGAGTAATGTAACCCTTATTTATATAAAAACAAGTTTTAAAGGAGATTATTTGGACAAAAACAAGGGCTTTTTTTCCAAGAACCCTCTATTTTTTCCACATAATATTTCTTTATAAAAATGTTTTAATAACTATAAAAATAAAGGCACATAACTCTTGACGTAATTTAAAATTTTTGGAAAGCTTTTATGACTTAGGCACATTTATATAAGTTTGATATATTTTTTTAATGAAACTTTTAGAGATATCAGCAATTTCCATGAAAATGACAGTGATACCATAAAACTAAATAACATACTTCGAATATACTGTAAAACATGAACACCCGTATTCACTAAAGAGGTTTAAATTTAGACCAGGTCTAACTTGACAATTATAGGTTTAAGATGAAATTTTTAACAATTGAACTAATAATTTTTATAACTGTCAGAATTACAAAATGACAGTGACACAAGCGAAACATAACTGGCGAACTAAGAGTTTTAAGTACCATGGCAACTAGACCTGGTCTAACGCTTAAACCTTTTTAGTGAATACGAGGGGAACATTCCAACAACCAGATATCAGTAACGAATCTTAATTGGTACTGTTTTTATAAGAACTTTTCATGTTTACTTACCCAGTGTCTGTCTCAGTGGCAGAACCGGATCAATTTGCATTAGTGGCAGAGGTACAGATATTGCTATTGTAACCATTGGAGTCAAATAATCCTCCATACGCTACCATCGAATCATAAAGTTAACTCATATATCTTTGCAGGTAAGTGAAACAGTTTTACATATTCATTCTTTTTGACTGTTTTATTAATCAGAAATTCAATTTTCGGGGAGTGCTTAGCCTCAACAGCTATCGTAAGAAATCTTCACCTACTCGTTAATGGCGTTGCTCTTAGAAAAGATGTATAAGATGTCTAGTGAGGCCTATGTGCATTAGAAGTTAACATAGAACGAAAGCTTTCACGGTTGTGGTCAATTAAGAAATTATGATTCTTGGGAGTAGACCATGTCAAAAAACGAATTACTTTCCGACATGTCGCCTTCGATTGTACGAGGCATCCTCAGGGATCTTTACTTGACGAGATCGGAACACTGAATGAGATCGGAGAGACCTAGGCCGGTTATTTATAGTCGAATGTTCACCCATATTATGTACACTGAAACCTATTAAAATTGTTAGGATGCTTATTTATAAATTTAAACAGATTTTCCGTTCATAGAATCCCGACTTAGATACAAGAACTTAGGGTTTCATTTACATTTATGAGATATCCAGTGGAATGTTGGTGGCCAAATAAAGCAGATCGTACAGTTTGTTTCCTTCTGTCATGTTCCTAAGCCTAGTCGATATGGATCGTCTAGTTTCTCTAATATAGACATCGCCACAAGAGCAAGGAATTGCATATACTCCTTCCGATTAGAAAGGAATATTGTCCTTTGGCGATCGCACATTATCTAATTTTCTTGTGTTTATTTAAGATTGTACGTATGTTGGACCGGCGAAGTAACCTTGCAATTTTAGCTGTGGTTTCATGTACAAATGGAAGAACTACACTTCCTATCGGTAAGTCCGTATTAGTTTCATTTCGGGAAGTTGGGTTGTTATTTTTTCTAATTGATAATGTAAGAGCCAATATCCATTCCCTCTCAAAGTTTGAGTCAGTTCCCCTGTTTCCACTTGTAAAGAATTTTGGTCACAAATCACAATCTATAAACAGAAAATTAGAAAAATGTATTGAAATTTATAAGCATCCTAACAATTTTAATAGAGATACGGGCTTCAGTCTACCTCACACGTGGAAACAGACAGTTACACCGGGTCACGGTTCAGTCACAGGTCGAATATAAAAAGCCGGTTTAGGTCTCTCCGACCTCATTCAGTGTTCGGATTTCGTGAGTAAAGATGACTGAAGATGCCTCGTGTATTCGAAGGCGAAACGTCGGAAAGTGATTCCATTTTGACACGGTCTGATCCCAAGAACCATTAGTTCTTAACTGCATTACAAGTTTTTAAGGATGTGACTATTAACCGCTTTGGCTATAAAAACTAAAAAACCATAAATATAAAAACAAGTCGTCGTTGAATGGTAATAAAAGAATCAATAATTAAGTAAACGAGAAGATCAGGAAGGTTGAAAACCCCGGTACTAGGTAACGGGTTACCTCATGGAAAAACAAAAACAGTTTTTTAATGCGGGATCTAAAAACTTGCAGATTAAAGGATGAGGAAAATATTTCTTGTCGTAACATATTTTATAATCAAGACATTCACGTACAGAAGCGAACAAAATGGGAAGTGCTTGGTTTTTTGCACATGGTGCAGAAATGCATGCGGGTCGATATTAGCGTTTTCTTCATATTCATGGCTACTTCCCTCGTAAAAAGGAAGTATTGTAATCGTGAAAAAATCACTCTCCGAGATTTCTGTTCGCGGCTTAGCTAAAAAACTACTTACCCGATTGACTTCAAATTTTCGTCAAAAATTAAGCGTCATATGGGGATAACCTGGTAACATTTTGGTAAAAATCCAATATGGCGGCTTAGTAAAATGTTAAAAAAAAATATTATTAAAAATTTACTCATCCAATTTATTTTAAATTTTGCAGAAACATCAAGTATTATGTTGGAATCAACTGGTAACATTTTGGTACGAATCCAAGATGGCGGAACAAAATGACGGCTTAATAAAATATTTAAAAATTCAGCCTAAAAATACTGTTTAATTGTTTGATTCCAAATTGTGTGCCATAACTAATTATGGTATAGGGATCAACTAGTAAAATAGTGGCACTAATTCAAGATGGCCGAACAAAATGGCGGCCAAATAAAATGTTTGTAATCGTGAAAAAGTCAACCTCTCACTTTTACACATCTTTACGTTTTTGCGTCTGTCGGTCTTTCTGTCTGTTTGTCGGTCTACTTCGTACTTCCTAGATCTTAAGTTTCTAAGTAGTTTCGTTACCTATCCTTCTGTTGTTATGTTAGAGTGGTGTATTATTTAGGGTAAGTATCCAGTAAAAAAAAATCTAGTTTTTTTTTATTGTCGACGTTTCGCAACTTTACTGTTGCATTCTCAATACACATAGATTTTATATCATGAAACCAATATTATCAGTCTTTGTTTACTCCGTTGGTTCGTCGCAGATATGTCCGAGATATTAAGTTTCTAAATGGTTTGAATGACCTTCTTGTTGTTAGAGTGGTGTATTATTTAGGGTTAGGATATATCTGCAGACCACCGGAGTAGGTAAAGACTGATAATATAGGTTTCATGTAGGATATAAAATCTACGTGTCCTAAGGATGCAACAATAAAGTTGTGAAACGTCGACATTTTAAAAAAGTTTTTTTACTGGAACTTAATCCCAAATAATACACCACTTTAACATAACAACAGAAGGATAGGTAACGAAAACTTAATATCTAGGAAGTACCTGCGGACCAACGGAGTAAATAAAGACTGATAATACAGGGTTTCAATTTAAGATTGCGAAACGAAATGCGGCCCAATAAAATTTTCAACGTAAAAAAATCTTGTTCAATTAATTTTGCAGAAAAATTAGATGTGAAAATGGGATAAACTGGTACGAATTCAACATGACGTAGCAAAATGACGGTATATGTCAATGTAAAAACTATATATTGAACGTGGCGTAGGTAGAAATAAAATGGTAAAATCCAATATGATGGAACAAATAAAAATGAAAAGATAGTATACGTAACACATATACATACTATGGCTATGTACTGAACTAAAATTGGTTACACTTCACTACTCATAACAAATGGAAAAAAATCATAACGAGGGAAGTTCCGGATATATCCAATATGCGTGACTTCCCGGTTTCTACAAACATTTTTCAATTTTGTTTTATGTTCTTGCATATTGTCTAAACGGCTTGGCCTATTTTGATGAATCAAACGCAAAATTGTAGAGGGCGTACTGGTGGTGCCATATATTTTTGATTTTGATTTGAAATCCGTTCACCCGTTTTTTGTAATAATAATATTTAAAAAACACAGGTATAATGGTGATAAAGGCAGCTAGTTTTTTAATTAAATTTACCTCAGCCGCCTGCTAGATCCTGCGCCTGCGTACACTACACGCCCAGCACGCTCGGCATGGAACGGTCTTGTTTTGTTTTTTTAGCATTCTTTAAAAACAATGACAAACATAAACCAACAAACGCAAACATTTATGTTGTTTCGTCCACCTTTTGAAATTAATGCTTCGAAATGAAGTGGAACACTTGCTTGGCGGTTTTAAATGTATGGACGACGATGCCACATCAAGAACATATTGTAAATGATTTTCTTGAAAACAATCAAATTATGCGTATGGTATGAAGCGCAAAGTCAGCAGATATGGATAGAATATTGTTCGATATCATGCTTGGATAAAATCTACAAAAACCGGGATCAGCAGCCTAAAAACTGACGTAATATGAAATATAGGAATTCTTGAAACAAAACGCGAAAATGTGCCATAGACCATGTAACTTTCAAAAACCACAAACACAAAGTACAACAAAAAAACAGGTCTATCTAAACTTCACTTGCTTCTTAGGAAGTCCCATGTAACTTATTAAACTTCAACATAACTTCATATTTAACCCTCTAAACATTAACATTACCGACGACGATAAAACAATAAAGGACAGGTAAATTTCTTAGTCCAGAAATAGATGTGCAACAGAAAAATAAAGACAACCATGTATTTTGATTTGTTAATAAAAAAAAATTCTTCTAAATTTTATCGAATTTTGCGTGGAACGTATCAAAAGGCGTTCAGTGTAGTTTATTTTAATTCGGTTTGGAATACTTCCTACACAAATGCTAAAGCACATGGCTTAAATGTAAACACTTTGTAATATACATGGCGTCATGTCGGTTACATCATTTACCCAAATCCTTGTCGCCTCGCTGGCATATAGGCACAGAAAGAAACAACAAAGCGTGTGCTGCTAACTTACTGCGATCGCGCGTAATTCTGCTCTCCCGGCCGGCAAAGCTGATATTGATTAGTTGACGATTCGGAATATATACCTATGTTGCGTTTATAATCCTGTCGTTAGTTTTAATTACTAACAAGTGACTAATTTATTTCAATTTATAATGTCATACGGTAAGTTCAAATACGATTAACATACCACCACATAACATGAAATAAAAAACAGTGCCTTTCACGACAACCTATCAGATGAGATTACAGTGCTAGCCTCGCCTTGAATGGAAATTTCCCATGGGATATCAAATCGGTCGTTTGTTTGAATAATCTGCTAAATATTTTCTGTATTATAGGCAATATATTTTTATATTGTTTTAAAATACTAGGCCAATATCAGCAATGTATCTAGAAATTTACGACCTTGGCTTGCTTCTAATTAAAAAAAAATTAATAAATAAAATAAAACATATAATTATAGATGTATTTATTCTTAAGGCGCAGGCAAATTACAAATTATCAAATATTTCAGTACACCAGATTCAATGAAACAGACTGGTAGGTAAATGCAAATTTATTTACCAATTAGTGATACATGTATGAGGAGCCCAGGAATTACAAGTTGAGGGTGATCGAAAGTCGAAAGAAGCATAAAAACGTTTTGTATCTCCATTGTTATAAGAAAAAAATTAAATATAAAAGTAACTGAATCTAAATTTGTTTTTAAAGAGCAATTGAATATCAAATAAAAAAGATATATGGCAAAAAAATATCAAATGTTTCTTATTTTGAATGTAATAACCCGTATTTCTCAAAATTTTTAAATTTTACGGAAAAAATTGGGAAAAATGTATATAATATGTTCTATATAAAAAGAAAACCGTTTTTGAGGTATATACGGTAAAATATACAGTTTGTTAATTTTAAATACGTATTACAAAAAAGCGAAACGCGATAGAGACAAATTAAGCCCATATTTTTATTCAATTTTCTTTTAATATCTGCAAAAATTACAAAAAATAGGTAAATTTCGTTTACCCGGAAATTCCTTCGTTATCAATCTTTGGAATTATGAAGTGTGACCCAATTTACATACCCATTTAGTAACACATATGTACTATCTTTTCAAAAATTTTATTCGGCGCCATTTTGTTCCACTATACTGGGTTCACACCAATATTATTCTAGTTTCTACCTATGGGCCACACTTAATTATTGAGCATAATTTAAAATAAATTAAATAGGACATTTTATTTTTAAGAAAATGGTCTAAACCGCCATTTTGTCATGTTGAATTTCTACTAAAATGTTTGAAGTTTATACCTATAATACATCTAATTTTTTTGTAATTTGAAGTCAATTGAATAAGAAGGTTTTTTACGTTGATTTTTAATGATTTTCTTTGGGCGCAATTTTGTTCCACCATCTTGAATTCGTACCACAATTTTACCAGTTTCTCTCTTCACCACACTTATTTCTTACACAAAATTCAAGTAGTTCTTTAGTCATATTTTTTTTTAAGATCTCACTAGCGGCCAATACAACCCTTAACTTTTCATCAAAATTTGAAGTCCATCGGATAAGTAGCTATGTCGCGAACAGACAGACAAACCAATGGATTTTAGAAAATCATGTTGACATTTTGTTAAATAATTCCAACTTCAAAATCATAATTAATACCAATATATTAAAACAACAAACATCTTTCTTAATAAATAAAACTAGTTACTGAAGAAATAGACTTGACACTTTAATATTTTTTTGTAGAAATCTACAATGGTCTATTAAAGATTATTCGAGAGAATTGGGATCTTAATTGCTGTAACAACACTATTTTGCTTTGCAATTCTTGAAATTATTTCAATTGTCTTTTATGCCAATCAATCTCAAAAATAGTGATATGCACTAACAGCACTTGATTGATATTCAAACTGATTGAAATTAATTTCAAGTTTGCGCTTGGGAACAAGAAATGAAAAGGGTGACTTCTTTCTGACCGTTGTACCTACCAAGTTCTCTTGCTTGTTATTTTCAAGAAAATTGAGAGTAAAGAAAGAATTTTGCATTACAGGGGAGAAATGAATACACACTGTTTCTGAAAAAAACTTATTTTGTGTCATGCTTTTTTCCCAATATATTTTATATAGAAGAAGGGCAAAGTTTAACATCGTGATTCTATATCTAAAGTACTAGCGATGCCCGTGGCAATTTTGTTCAGGCCACAATCATTATATGCTGAATTTCGTCGAAACTACTTTTCCATAAGATGTGTGCATCTTGGTCCACATACTCTTAAAGATTTTGAAAAACTTGTGGATCTCTTACCATCCCTCATTTGTGGCCCAATCTGTCCTAACAACCAGTGGTCTGAATCCAACGAAATCCTGTGTATTTGCTCAAAAATCGCGGCAGGTAAAGATAAAGAATCAAAATTGTCCCTCAAGAACTTTACCAATAATATTATTATTACTTAATATATTTACTTCTACCTTACTTTCACACCATTGTATTTCAATTAACAATTAAAATAAACTCCTTCTTAAATAACGTCAAACGTATTTTTTTTGTTAGTTAACTTGATAACAAATTAGTTTAAAGATTTTCGCGATTAGGATGTTAGATTTGCATTCAAAACTTGAATTTTGTCAAACTTGATCTGCTTTTTTTCCAAATATACATATAGTGCATACCAATAATGAAGTTTTTAAGGTTTCTTGACTTTATTTCAATTCTAGAAAATATTTCAATTTTACCTTGATGGTTGAATTCTTCATAATAAATTTCAAGTTTTCTTGAAATGTATGTCAAATGTCTTTTTTCTGTCATTGAAAGTGTAGTTATAGATAAAAATAAAGTTTAATGATGTTGAACAAAGCAAATTTAAAAATGTTGCGTCTAGCAAAATTCTGTATGAATACTAAGATAGCACACAAAATATACGAACAGATATTACTAAATACAAACCAGCAAGCCTAACTAGATAAAAAATCTGAATACGCCTATGTTAATCTGCTATTTACTAATAAAAAATAATTATAAAATAAAGTAGGTCTACGTTAATTGACCTTATTAAGAAAGCATTTTTTAGTGATGTAACCATATTCATGGGTGTTATTTGTATTGTTGTCATTTGTATTAATCTAGGTATATCAGGTGTATTTATTGGGGTTTTCTACACAACACATCAAGATAGACAAAAGAGATAATAAAGGTAATAACTAGAATAGAAACAAAATTATTTGGTTGAATTTATTTGGTGTTATATTAACCAAATTTGTTTTTAATTAATTATTTAATCGTCGCCATAATTCACCTAATGTGAAAAACAAAATACCTATTAAGAAAATAGGAAATCATGGTTCTTGGGATTAGACCGTGTTAAATTGAAAATGGCCTTCGATTGCACGAGGCATGTTCAGAGATCTTTACTTCACGAGATCGAAACACTGATTGAGCTCGAAGCGATTTAGGCGGGCTTTAAGACTCGAGTTGTGCTCTCCTCCCCGAACCGGGAGCCTGTGTTAAGAACGGTTTCTACGTGTGATGTAGACCGTAACCCGTTTCTCTATTGAAGTTTTTTGTATATTTGAAAATTTCGGTAGATTCTCTAATTTTTCGTTTATAAAATCCTGGCGCTGACACTAGAAAGTTGGTTTCTTTTACATTTATAATATATCCAGTGGTATGATGGTGTCCAGCAGATTAAACAATTTGTTTCTTTTTAATACATCGTTCATAATAATAATATATTACATCAAAGACCAAAATACAAAATTAGGTATAGATGACGTTTGGTTTTGTTTTACATACAAAAGAATTTCCAAAATATAGACAAATGGTAAGGTTAGTAGTCCCAGTTTTACAAACATGGTTTAAAATGTGTGTTTTTCTTTTCATGCAAAATCGTTCTCACAATCCTCTTTTGTATTCTAAATAATTTCAAAACACAACTCGAGCAACCCCAAAACATGATACCATACTTAATACGATTGTAAAACTGTGCATATTAGTATGAAATGAAATCATAAGATCAAACGAACTTACCAAGTGATGTTCGATCTTGATTATATGAAGGCCTCGTCGAAATAAATAGACAGATGTAGTACCTCCGCCTCTGGCCAATACGTCCACAATCTTGAAAGCTAAGCAAAAAAGAATCCCTTCGTACCCTTGCCTAACTCTGCCGATAGTATTCAGTCTAGTTTAAAGTCGTTGTTGCAACACAATTTGGGTTTTTTTTTTTTTTTTTAATATAAAAAATTGGGTTGGGTTGGGACTTTATTTATTTCGACGAGGCCTTCATATAATCAAGATCGAACATCACTTGGTAAGTTCGTTTGATCTTATGATTATATTCGGCTCCGTCTCATAAATAAAGACATATGTAGATGTTTAAAGAAGTTGCAACAACTAATTACTTCAAAAAAAAAAAATATATATATATATATTTATTATTTTTTTAAGTTAATATGCAACATTAAGGAACATAAAACAAAACATATGCAAATCAATAGTCTAAAAAAAAAGAAAATTTTTCTTATGGGTATGTAAGCATAATAATGTAATAAATATGTAATTTATCACAACAGTTTATAACACACTAATCTTACAACAACAAAGAAAACATAAAAATTAATATCATAACATATAATATAAAGGTTTTGGTAAAAAACAAGACAAACCAAATAACAAACATCTTTCCAACGAACAAATTATTATTTATGTTAATTATTATTTTAATTTACAAACTAAGAATTGTTTGGGCAAACTCTTGGTTGGATATCAAAGGTCTATTGTAAAAATTCGCAAATGTCCTAGAGTTTTGGGTCCAACCTGCTGCCAATCTTATGGAGTCAAAACTTACACCTTTTCTGGCTGCTGCTGATGTTGCAGCATGCCGTGTGCTGTGAGCTGTAAATTTTGATATGTCCAGACCACTTTTTTCCAAAATGTGTTTTATCCATCTTGCGATGGTTTGCGAGGTAGCTTTGTGATATGGTTTCTTATATGTGAGAAACAAGGATTTACAAGAGCCTCTTAATTTCTTTGTCTTTTCCAAATATTCTAGGAGAGTCCTAGAAACACATATATTTGGGTTTTCATTAAAAAATGGCAAAACTATAAAAGGCTGACTTTTATTTCTGCCTGATGTCTTTATTTGATTTGGAATTTTTATTTCAATTCTCTCTTTTTGAATTATATTGTCAATATCAATCAGATTTAAGGTTTGAATACGCTGTCCCGTTGCCAATGCCATCAGACTTACTAGTTTTTGGGTAAGCATTTCCAAACTAATCTCACTATTTTTAAAGTTTTTTAAATAATTTATAACAATACCTGGGTCCCAGGTATTTTCATATTTAGCCAAGGTTGGTCTTTTCCTAAAAACTCCCTTAAAAAACCTTTTTAACCTAAAATCTTGCCCCAAGTCCGGCCCTGCTATTTGTGCAATTGCAGATCTGTAATTATTAAGAGTTCCATATGAAGCCCCTCTCTTAAAATGTGTGGTTAAAAACTCTAGGACAGTTGGAACTTCAACTTTAAAGGGATTTAAATTATTTGCTATACTAAACTCCCACCATAACTTTAAGGCAGCATTATATTGCTTTAATGTTGCAGGTGTAATTGAGCTTAAACATATATCTAAAGAATCTCTAGGCACCTTTCCTAACAATAGCGCCCTCCTGATAGTCCCCCCGCCACCAGCGTAAGGTTCTGCCAAAGGGGGTGTGGTAACCTATTAAAGGTAAGTAAAAATTTTTTAGGATTAAAGATTAATGGTTCACCAACTAGTATTGACTTAAAAATAGGATACCATAGTTGTGAGACCCAGAGAGGAACAACTACTATCCCTTCCGCTCGATCTTCAATTATCTTTTGAAGCACCTTTAAAATCATACAAAAGGGTGGGAACGCATAAAAATTTAGTTTGCTCCAATCCAGTGTAAAGGCATTTACTTTATGTAGGGTCTCGCAACCATGATATAAACATAGGACACTTTCTATTCAACCTACTAGCAAATATATCAATATCTGGTTGTCCAAAACAATTTACAATGTTTCGAAAAGCTTTATCTGATAAAGACCATTCCGTCTCCTTGTGCACCTGACGAGAGGCCCTATCGGCTTCTATATTATGCTTTGTATTTATGTAGCTAGCAAAAATTAAAATATTTCTACTTTCACAAAACATCGAAATTTTTCTTGTTATTTCATTTAATTTATTAAATCTAACACTCCCTTTCTTATTTATACAGGCTACAGCTGTAGTGTTGTCAACACGACATAAAATATTGCAGTTTGATAATTTTGAAACAAAACACTTTAATCCAAAATACAATGCCAAAAGCTCTAAATAATTTATGTGCTCTACCTGTTCTTTATCTGACCAATATCCCAACGTTCTTTTTCCGTTGCAAAAAACCCCCCAACCTGATCTTGATGCATCAGAAAATATCTCTAAGCAAAATTTAGACAAACTAATATTATTGGAAGTATTTATGTTATTTATAAACCAATTAATGTCAAAAAATAGCGTCTCTGGTATTTTCATCTGTACATCATAGCAACCCTTAGCCTGTTTTAAAGCGATATGTTTACAACGTTCTAGGGATTTTAAATGAAAGTACCCATATTTTATCGCTGGGCATGCTGAAACCAGTATGCCAATAATTTCTGCAAAGTCTCTAATCTTAAACATTTTTAATTTTAAAAATTTTTTGCAAATACAAGATATTCTAACTTGCTTTTCAGTTGGTAATGATAGTTCCATTGAAAGAGAGTTATAGATAAAACCCAAAAATTTACATATTTTGCTAGGTATTAGACTGCATTTTGTATGATTAATTAAAAAACCTAAATATGTTAGAGTCTTAATTGCTAAATTTGTATTTCTGCTACATTCATTATATGATTTTCCCAAAATCAAAAAATCATCCAGATAAACTACTAAAAGGATCCCCCTTTTTCTTAGCATGCTAACTACAGGTTTTAAAATTTGTGTGAAAATGTAAGGTGCACAGCTGAGCCCAAAAGGTAGACACTTGTATTCATAAATTACATCCTGGAATATAAATCTTAGGTATTTTTGATGTGCTTCTCGTACTGGGACCAGATAATAAGCATCTTTTAAATCAATGCGACACATAAAAAAATGTTTTCTTATTAGCCAGGCAACTACCTTATTATCTTCTATTTTAAAATGTTTGTTTTCCACAAAGGAGTTAAGTTTTTTTAAATTTAATATTAACCTATAGGTCTCATCAGGTTTTGGTACAAAAAAAATTTTTGAAATAAATTGTTTTTTACATTTCTTGACAGCTGATATTGCGCCTTTATCTAGTAATTCTCTAACTAACTTTTTTAAAATTAAATTTTCTTTTTGAGACCATTTATTCTCAGTGGGAATGAACTTTTGCACGGGATTATTGGTAAATGGAATTGACAGTCCATTAATATAAGACATCACTGTCCTATTTATAAATAAACTCTGCCACCTATGTACAAAATGTCTCAGGCGTCCGCATGGTTTACTAACCTGAGAGTCTATATGCGATGACTGCGCCTTCTGTTGCTCGGGTTGCTCTGCGAGTAATTGTTCTGTCGGGGAATTTGACCTTTCCGGTAGGTGTTTCCCCTGCGAAGTGGAGCTGGAGCTGAGTGATAGGTCCTTCTGAAGGGAGCCGGTGTTACAAATCCATTCCTCTTGGCTCCTGCTGATCTCTGTGGGAATGGAATTTTGTAGTTTTCCGAATTTGTCCTGCCTGCAGTCTTGTTATAAGGTTGCTTCTTGGGCTTAATTGTTGGCCCGACTTTTCCAAGTCCTTGGTGGTCTTGATTCGCTCCTCCAGGTTATTTCCAAAAAGCAAGTTTGATATTGGTGTACTTACTAGCGTATCCTTTAGCTCCTTGTTGAGATTAAGGGCAATAAGGTCCCTTCTAGATCGTGACTCCGAATAGTGGATATTTGATAATAATCTACCTGCATCACTTAATATCTGCATCTGCTCTTTCTTTCCTTCTATTTCTGGTTTTTCCAGCATCTTTGTAAGGGCCAGACCGATAGCTGATAAGCTAGCTACAATCTGTTGTTGTAACTGCACTAGCCTTTCGTCTCTACGTAAAATACTTTCCGAGATAGCAATTTTTACCTCGGGGTTTATTGAAGGTGGATTTATTAAGGTACAATTTTCTGGAGGCAAATATTTTTCAATTAGACAATTTCTGGTTTCGTCATCCAGGCCACCAGTTAAAATATTATTCCATCGCAAAGCTATATCTGCATGGATGGGTTTTCCATACGAGTTCTTGGCTACCCCTTCCTCTCCCAAAATGGATAAAATTTCCATATTTAAATTGTTTCTGGATTCATCTGCAAGAGAATGAACCAGTTTAGTTAAATTCTCTTTAAATGTATTCATTGATATCACAACCAATAAAAACTATTATCAAGTAATGGGAAAGAAAGGCCACATAATCCATTTTTCACAAGTGGATATGCGTCCTGCTATCACAAACAGGTAAAACAACGATATACACATAATAGGGAATCTGTTATCATTACAACAGAAAATATGTGTCCTGCTATCACAAACAGGTAATACAAAAATATTATTTATTCCGTTATCACTGACAGAAAGACTGGAGGGTGCCCGTCATTATCAGCTGTTCCACTTATCCCTGAAGCAGACGCAGGCGCCGCCGTCGCGATAATACCAGGATTATTGATTATTTCCCTATCGGAATCAACAAAAACAACTCTCACAGGCTGTACGGCGTCACCATCATCTTTGCTATCCTCATCCGATGAAGTCACAGACGTATAGTTGTCTACCTCTCTCTCTCTACAAACAGAACGAGACCGAGAACGGTCTATCTCACTTTCGCTGTCACTGATAACACGACGTACAGGTGCCCGTATTTTACGACCACGACTTTTTTTAACCTTGCATTTTTCTTCAAGACTATTAAGCCTATTATTTAACTTCTTAAACAATTTATAAAAGCCCGACCGTTCTACCGACTGACTACGACTTCTTTTTCTATGTTTCGGCATGATTTTTACGCTTTTCTACAAAAAAAAAAAATCTGAATTTACACTATCGATTTCGATGATTCACTTGCGACGTGAACGTATCAACACAAAAACGAAGACTGAATACTATCGGCAGAGTTAGGCAAGGGTACGAAGGGATTCTTTTTTGCTTAGCTTTCAAGATTGTGGACGTATTGGCCAGAGGCGGAGGTACTACATATGTCTTTATTTATGAGACGAGGCCGAATATAATTATGTTTATTAGATATATCTCTTAATCGAAAAATTGCAAAAGCGAAAGACGATAATTCTAGACAGAGATCATTAATAGGCGATTCCCATCCTAAATTATTTTCCAAATTACTGCCTAAAAATTTGACTGTTGATACCTGCTTTAAGGGTTTAGAGTTAGCTTTTATTAACAATGAATTTTAATACATTTTAGTGCGAGGAGTAAAGTTTATAGAAACAGTTTTAGTTTCATTTAGATACAACTGATTTTGGTTAAACCAACGCACAAACTTATTTATCCGACTTTGGACTAATGAAATATCACTGCCAAAGCTCAACAAACTACTGTCATCAACAAACATAGTAAGGTCTTTTTATCTATAATATTGGGTAGGTCATTAATAAATAACAAAAATAATAGTGGACCGAGTACCGAACTCTGGGGCACTCTAAACTCTGTATTTAGTATGTCAGACCTACATCCATTTACCTTAACTTATCACTAAGTAAATTACGATCTACTAAATCGAAAGTTTTACTTAAATCCATAATGATCCCTATACATTTCACCTCAGTATCCAAGTGATCATATAAACAGTTTAAAAATAGCAGTATAATTGTTTTTGTGGATTTTTCCTTTCGGTAGCCATGATGAGAATTACTTAGAATATTGTATCCTTATCCGCATTAATATATAATAATATAATTAATCCTATAATTACTAGGCATTTTGATATCACCCTTCTTATGCAATTGAACAACTCGAGCCAGTTTCAAACATTCAGGAAACTCTCCCTGTGAAAGAGGAACATCACTAAAAATGTCAAGGGTTTTAAAAAATAAGAAGTACCATTTTTTAACAGCTTAGAACTTATGTTATCTACCTACACACTGAAGTGGAATTCTTAAGCGTCCCAGTAACATTAATAACTTCGTATTCTGTTACTGTTATTGAATATATAGTTGTTAAATTACTTTTAACCAAAAATTCATTTCGATTGTCTTTGAGTATAGATTTTCTGCATTTAGCGGGATATTAACAAAATAATAATTAAAAATTGTACAATACTTTTATTTCCCTTAATAACTCCTAGATCGGTCTACAATTCAGTCAAATCTGTATTATTTTTTTTATTGCCAACATTAATATTTACCACTCCCATACGGTTCTTTCTTTATTATCTGAGCGTTCATACATTTGATCATAGTATGCCTTTTTAGCTAAACCAATACATTTTTTATAGATTTTTTTAAACACTTTACAGTGTACACTGTACAGTCCTTAAATGTCCGAGATGAGCTTCTGAGTCCACTAGTTAGCCATGGCCTTTGTACCCGTTATTTTTAACTTTCACCAGGCGAAAAGATAGGTCAATATAATTTTTTATAAGGTTTACAAAATTTTCAAAAGCAATATTAACACTTTTTTGGATATAAACGGTATACCAGTTTTCCGCAGATAAATATGTATAAAAGGTATCGAAGTTTGCTGTACTATTAAATTATTAAATTTTTAATTTATTTGTTTCAAATAATTGTGCCGAATGATCTAAGAGGCCATTCTGCAAAACTTTACAATCAACCCGCACTATATTTGTACAGAAATAATTAATGCAAGAGGAACCTCTCTCAGTAATTCTAGTTGGTTCATTTATTAAGTTAGTAAAGCCAAATGAAAACAAAATATCCTCTAGAGTTCCCCTTAAATTGTCAATAGCTAACCAGTCAATGCATAAGTCCCCACATATAATAGTTTTTATTTTTTTATCCGCACAAACATTGGATAAAAATGTCTCAAAATGGGCAGCAAAAAAAGTCAACATCAGATGAAGGTGATCTATAAATATAAAAAAATGTTTGTACTTACATTATTGATTTTAAGAGTAGCTCTACAAACTTCAAAGTGAAGCTCAGTTGCATGTTTAGAAATATACTCCACTTCTTGAATAAAACCACATAATTTTTTGTTATAGAATAAAACAGCACCACCATGTCTATGCATACTCCTAGTGTATACACTACCCATCTAATCATATTCCTTATATCTAGTGGATATTGAGAGTCCTGTTTCTCCCACATACACTT
Organism: Kuschelorhynchus macadamiae; assembly: GCA_030620095.1. Lineage (NCBI taxonomy): Eukaryota > Metazoa > Arthropoda > Insecta > Coleoptera > Curculionidae > Kuschelorhynchus > Kuschelorhynchus macadamiae. Next base: position 604,827 of record JAUTXW010004088.1, read on the forward strand.
CTCCACATGAGTAAGGAATTTTATATACTCCGTCTATTTGGGTACATCTTTCCTATTGTCTGTAGTGCCTTGTATACTGGAAAGAACATCACTACCTAACGGTGGCTCATCGTTCTCCTTTCGCGTATTTGGACTACTATATTTTTTAAATGAATGCGTAATATTTTCAGTGCAATAGCCATACCTTCTCAGAGCTTCAATCAGTTTGGCTGTATCCGAAGGTACGGAATCTTGATCAGAAATCGGAATAACTCTAAATACTAGTGAGTTAATAACCGATATCTTTTGTGCTGGATGGTGGCGGGAATTTGCGTTTAAGTATCTATATTTATGCGTTGATTTTCTATACACATAATGTCCTAATGTACCATTTTTCTTCTTTTCAACAAATACATCTAGAAAGGTAATCGTTCCATGACATTCTAGGTGTATTTGTTCCCGTTATATTTGTAACTGCTTAATGTATGTTAGTAATAATTTGCTTTGTGTCCTGTACGGGATGGGTTAAGTGTATATTATCTACATCCCGGAAGGTCCTGGAATGCAACTGTTCACTATGCCCCAACCTTTTACAGAAGATTGCACCTAGGATTGAGGAACTTAAAGATAAATAAGCCAAAATTGCGTATTAAAGATGGATGATTTCTTGTGTGAAACCCTACATAAACAAGATTTTAACATGTTGTGAATGTCTGAAAATGTTGTTTATTATTCAAATAGTTCGTTTTTAATATATATACCTTTAAGGATTTTTTTAGTGAAGTGACACTAGGCCATATTTCTTTTGGTTTCCTTTTTTTTTACTTTGAGTGAAAATGTACATTTTGTAGTATGTTATTTGATTTATATCATTATCACTGTATATTTTATTACGTATTGATCTCATTTAAAAATAAATTTAGTAATCATTACCAGATTAAACATCATCTGATTACACACAAAATTGCGACAAACAACGTTTTATCTGTCAATTATCTACAGATTAGCTTCACAGGTTTAATGTGCAATAATTTCTACATGATAATTATTATAAATAATATAAATTATTTTCTAATTATTCTTCAAAGATGGGGGTGCAAACCCTATGGCTTGGCAAGCATTCAAGCAATATTATTTGTGGTTAGTCAAGCTTTTCAATAAATATTTATTTATTTTCCAATTTAACAAAAAATAACAAGTAGCATTTGTTAATATCATTTTAGAAAGTATGACATTTTTTTCTAAAAACTATGCTGTATTCAACAACCTGCTTGCAGTCATTTCAAATGTCATTGGAAATAATTCTGCAAGTCACGTTGTAACAAGTAACTGCCGACTTTATATGTTTCACCACCTCCTCATAAAAGATATTGTTAGAAATATAAGTGAAATTTATTTAGAGAACACTTATGCAGTAATCCTGACTGTAATTGTTAAATTCGTGTTTTAAATTGGTTCCTCTCAAAATTTGTTAAATTCGGTGTGGTTTAAAGAAATAAAATTATTATTGATGGCTGCTGTACCGTCTAGTGGTTGTAAAAGACTGACATTTTCTCTTGAGCATATTATAACGCAAAAGCTGTATCACTTCGAGTTCTGGAGATATCGCGTTGTCTGGGTGCGCCGATGGCCTAATTTTAACTATTTTATTAATATCTCCAGTTAGAAAAAAGATATAAAGTTGCAGTTGACGCTGGATTTTTAGGAATTTCAACCTCTATTTACAGATATAAAAAAATACATAGCATGCATTTAAAATTTTCATGATAATGTCTAATAAATGTCGGAATGTTAAACAGCTGCCACAGCAAAATACTGCATAACAGTTATTAGCATTTAAATTTTAAACAAAAAAATTACTTATTCTTTAGTGTTTACGATGGCTGAATTAAAAATATATCTCTACCTGCATATTTTTGAGAAAAACGCCGTTTTCTGATTGGTCGTAACAGTTGCCTAGCGACCATATTTCAAATTCAAAAATAATTTCCAGCGATTTCCCTTGACCGGTTTACTTATTAAAATATTTGTTCCCAAGTTGTACGATAAACGATTACCGAGTTATGGCCGGCGTCCATTCTTAGTTGGCCACCCAACACATATCCATTCAGAAAACTTTTAAAAGAATACTCCTTGCGAAATAGAATTAATAAAATATCAACATAATAGCTCTAGTTGCAATCCAATACCCATAGATATTGATTATATGCAACTTCAAAATATCGACGAAAATAAATGGATACTAGTTACGGTTAATGGCCTCATAGGAATAGAAATATGCGAAAATCCGTAAAATAACACGGAATATACTATTTAATGAAACATATTTATTAGAATTAAGCTTTCCTTGAAGTTTACAACTAGGTGAAATCACTATTCAAGCTTATGAAAATACTAAACGTTTATTTGAGAATATTCCATTACCGAAAATAAACCTTAATTATACAAATGACATTCCTTATAAGTGAAAATGTATCCGTCTAAATAACATAAATTTTAATAAAACTGACTTTTTACAAGAGGAACTTAACTTACAAAAAATTGAAAATTCTATACTTTTGAACAACCTTATGTACTGTAATAAAGCAAGCTTTTGGATCATTTGACAATAGTTTATATTATAGATTTAATTTTAATCTTACCATGGAAGCATTTATGGACTATTTACGTAAATATAAGCAAGAATAAAAATAAGATTAATAATGAAAATGACATAATAATTTAGGTCTTTTAAAAGTTTATATGTCCTTCTATGGGTGGAGAAGTTACGTTTTACATAACTGCTGACTTTATATGTTTTACCCTCGTTGTAAAAGATAAAGACAAGGGAAATTCATTTAGAGGACACTTCTGTAGTAATCTTGATGGTAAATGATTAATAGTTAAATTCGTGTTTGAGATTCTTAGAGGCATATTAGAGCGGTAAAGCGGGTTTCGATTACACATTTTCCTGTCGCTTGCAATTGGCTGCAAAGTAGACTGTTGGTGATAGTTGTAGTTTCTTTCTTATAACTAATTGTATGGCCATAAAGTCACCAACACGTAAATGTTTACTTTGTACTGCTACTGAAAATGTGATAATTTAAATATGTATTTTTACCTACAAAACAAACGTTATGTACACATCCTAAAGCCTAAAAGTTGTGGTGTATCTACGAGACATTTACGGCAATACCAGGTGGCTCAAAATTACCACTAGAAAATGTCAATTTATATATGTATATGTTAAAGAAAGCAAGCAGTTGAAATATCTGAAAAAATAACCTTTTAGTTGTCCAAATCGGCATTTTGTAAGACTACTCATTTTCTTAATACCCTCCATGTTCTTCCCTGATTTTTCAAGCACATATTTCATCTAAATATATATTTTTTCCTCGTCTAACTAATAATCATTAAGTCGTACAAAATCCCAAATAGTTAATATAAAATAGTCTAAGTATGCCCTAACTGCACAATGCTTATAACAGTGCTCTGACATGAGATCGAAGCTAATTTCTGTCATAAAAAAGGTACTTAAAGGACCCATTAAAGAGCTTCTAATGGATGAGCAATTTAGAACTAAGCTGCTTTGCGCGTTTCTAAGTTCAACGAAAAACTTGATTGTTTATAAAAATCTAACAGAACAACACAATGTATCAATCAGATAAATTGTGGAATGGATATTAATATACAAGAAATTAAAAACAACAAAAAAATCAATTCTTTCGAAAACATCTAAGTAAACTTAAACCCAATAAGCAAAATTTTACTTTTAAAAATGACCCCCGCTTAGGTAGGAAAATAATTAAAAAATGTATCATTATTAGTCTATGTATATTGTACTCAAAATTTACCTTACATTCGAAAATGTCTAATTATCCCAGTGTTTAAAGCGGAAAATTTACAAGGAATAAGTAACTGGGTATCACTTTTTTGTTTTAGTAATTTCGCTAAACTATTCAGAAACAGGTCCAAAATAGACTACAGTTGCTATCGCAGTAGACATAGTTGAAATTGGAGTTGAATATTAAAGATAAACCATTAAATAGTCAGAAGCATCACTGTCAAGAAGTTCAACTGAGTTACACTTCACTCTTCCTAATAAAAGGAAATATTCATAACGAGGGAAGTTCGGGGTAAAGGAAATTTGCCAATTTTTTGTATCATGAAGATAAATAGCTTATTCTAGTAGAACAAACCTCTCTAAATACTGAAATGACCAGCGAAAAAATCGTAGGGTTTCCTTGTTAGATTAAACAATGCACATGGAGAACGGTACCATTTATTGTTTAGTTTAAAAATGATTTACGAGAGTTAATTACTCTTATATATAGATTATATTTATGATTTATATGAAGTTAACATCTAAGAAAGAAACAAACATTGAAATTAGTTTTTTGAAACACACTAGATCTATTTTTCCTTTTATTGCATCTTCTCTCTTCAAAAAACCAGAACTAATCACTCATCACGGCTGGATCTATCGTTCCTGAACAAATTTCTATTGTCCTGATATCTTAACGGAAATTTTCAACTTGTTCGTTACGGACTGAACTTAAGATCAAAATTTATTGACATTCGGCAACCAAACGATTGGTAGGAGTCAAATTTAATAATAGCTGTTCGTAGTTTTCAAGGATCTTGTTGCCTAACAATCCGTTTACTACACTTGCAAATGACTTCCAAGCCCTGGATTCTGATCTGGTGTGCTTTTTTATGAAATGAATATTGCCCAACATTTTTCTAATTTGTGGATCAATAAAAATGCCTTCTTTTAATTTGCCCAAATTTTCATCACATGTTCATTTGCGAGAAAAGAGCAATATTTTGTAAAGCCTCCCTGAAGCCCTACTAAAATTACTCTTGCTTCTAAATCCCAACATATCTGCCATTACTTTTCCATTATATAGTATCTTTTAAACTGTATTTCGATGAATCTATTAACATACCTAGCTTACAACAAAAATACTCAATACTGAGTATTAAAACATGGGTATCAGTATACGCCCATAATTAATATTATATGTAATAAAATACAAAAAACGTTGCATTTCTTTTCCCAATAGTCGCATTTGCTTCTTTGGCTAGTAAATTCCAGTTTTTAAAACATCAACTAAGAATTTCTGATCACAGACTAAATAATGTCAAAAAATGTAGTTTATTTTAAATAATCAAATATGGCTTATTAGAAGTGAAACCTGGAATAAAAGTGAGTTCGGCATTATCCCTCCATTATTTTTTGCTCTCCGGTTTTAGAATAACCCTCAGTCCTTTCCATGCAAAAATAACAGTAATTATTAAAATTGGGGTTCGCGCCAAATCATTAGAAGCACAAAACGCATTCTTTTTCTATTCTCTTTCATCCACTGCACAACCGCCAGATGGGGGATGGGGAGCCCACTGCTTGTCTTGATATCCAATTAAAGCCCTTAAATAAAGAAAATAGGTTTCTTTACATTTTCAAAAAATGGCCTTGCCTGTGACTTCAAAAGAAATTCTTCAAAAATATAATAGAATTAGTCAGGGGAGGTTTTGCAACTGCGATACGTTTGGCGTGACATTTTCGTTGTTCTGGGTTAATTATACAACTGAAAAAAAGGTCTTAAAATTACGCAACCACGCAGTTCCAAAGTTAAAAAAAGACTGAATAAGACTACGCGCCACCTCTTATAAAATATATTACCTGTCAATATAAGAGGGTCAATTGCGTGATATAATAAACAGAAAATATGATATCATGCATTCCCGCCTGGCTCTGCTACATATGGGTAAATTGCTGCTATAATTTAGCTGTCAAATTATTTTGTTAGTTGTGTTATATTATGGCGTTAATAAAATAATCAAAATTAGTTTAAAATTTAATTTCCACTTGCGATATTCTTTTTCAAAATATCACTCGTGTAAAAATATTTAATGAATAAAAGCATTGGTGCATATCATCAGAAAAAATACCTCGCCCTATGGGGGCTCGTTCGCTATTTTTTCAGTTAATAAGCACTCATGCTTTTATTAATAAATTGGTTGCCAAAAAAGTTTTTACAAATTTTCAGAAATGTTTATGCTCTTGTGATATTTCTTCAGTTACATGCTAAAAATCTTTATACGTTATGAGAAAGATTTTAAATTAGTTGAGATTGAAATGGGACAAGACCAGTTCACTAATATGTCATTAATCTATATCAAAGAAGACAACAATATAAATCTGGACGAAATAGTCGACATTTTTAAACTATACAAAATTAAAAACGTCTGCTTGTTCTGTTGCTGATTGTTTAAATTATACGCGAAAAATGAAAGGGGTATATATAAAATATTACCATTTTTCCTTGAATAACGACAAAATAATGGAAGAAATTACAAAATCAATATAAAAGAAGTTAAGGCAATTTGTTTTGCTAATGCATACTCTTCAATTACAAATACTTTATTCGATTCTTGCATATGCTTATGGGATTAGACCGTGTCAAGTTAGAATTACTATTCAGTTTGACACGGTCTAGTCTCAAGGATCATGATTTCTTAATTGACCAAGAGAAATCATGATTTTTGGGACTAGGCCGTGTTAAATTAAATACAAATTCCAACTTGACACGGTCTAATCCTAAGAACCATAATTTCTTAATTGACCAAAGCCGTGACAGCTTCCATTCTATGTTAGCTGACCTGTATGGGGAGGAAGCCATGAAAGATGCCAAAACTTTTGGCGATCTCCGGAACACCAAGAAGAAGTTACTCTGCCAGTTGGCTTTTTTCCTTAGATGCCGAGATGAAGATGTAGTACCGAAATCCCTACAGATGAGACATCACGTTATTTTTAGATCCATCAAAAATATTTATAAGCTTGTCAGTAATGCATTCGTTAGAGTAAGGATTAAAGCAACACTTTGTGACTTAGGTACAAATGCCCGTCAACTACTAGAAATGTATCTAAAATTAGCTTTTAGACTTGAAGGAGGCATATTTACAACCTTAGACAAAATCATGAACAGGCAGAAAAAATCCATCAAGAAGTCACGCTTAAGCAACAAAAGAAGCTTGAAGCACTCCTGTACAGAAAAAATCCAGTAAAGCCTCTGCAGAATATAGTTATCAACTTGTCGTCGAAGCCATTAACCGAAACAGAACATTACGTCCTGTCCAAAGGCCAAAATTTCGCAATAGTCCAAAAAGCATTCCCGTAGAAGGCATAGTATCATCCTATGAGGCCGTGGTCAGAAGATTACTAGTGGAGCAATGAAGTCAGGTATGAGACAGCAAAGATCATTAAAATTTCAATTCATTCACCGAAGTCGAATGTCTCCGCATAGGTTAGGTTCTACGGTCTTCCCATACCACACAAAAACAATGTACCACTTCGATCTATCGTTAGTGCAATACATTCGCCCACATACAAATTAGGTAAATACCTTTCCAGTTTTCTTCCTCAATTTTTATTATATCTGCGATACCGGAACTTAAACTTAATAGACCTAGTGAAAGCTTGTCTTACATCTACTTATTTCATTTTTCAAGGAACTTTTTATAAACAAACCTCAAGTTCTCCTGTATTACATGTGGTAGCGAATATCCTTATGGAAGCTTTTGAGGATATTGCTATTCTGAATAGTTAATCAACAACATTATAATATTAAATTCACAATAAAAATTTAATCTAATGAAACGATTGCCTTTCTAAATTGAAGACATTCATTGTATATAAAACCGACGCTTACAAATATCTACTTAAATGTAAATTCCCACTACCATCCAGCACAAAAGAAGCCGGTTATTAATTCACTTGTATTTAGAATATCGGAAACATCGAAACTGACCGAAGTACTGAGTTCAATTACCCGTTCAATTAAAATATGTTAATCAACTCCGCGAAAGGAGAATGATAATGAGCCACTGTTAGGTTGTGTTGTTCTTCACTACATTCATGGCACTACAGATACAATAGGACGGTTACTTCGGCGGTTCAATATACATATAACCTTCAATACAAATAAGAAAATTGGACATTGTGATCCCAGAAAGATGTTGAACCTTTCAAACAGAAGGAGTATATAAAATTCCTTGCTTCTGTGAAGAGGTGTATGCGGGAGAAACAGGACGCGAAATATCCACTAAACTTAAGAAACACGAACAAAGTGTTAAAAAGAAACAAATTGTTCAATATGCTGTAGTTGACCACTAGAATACCACTGACCATATTATAAATGTAAAAGAAACAAAGTTGTAGCGTCGGTTCCAGGATTGTATATACGAAAAAATAGACAATCAATTTAAATTTCTAAACACCCAAGCACTTTAATAAAGTTACTGGTTACGGTCTACATCACACACTGCGGTAAGCAAAATAAGACAGCTATGCATTTTAAGTGCGACGGTGGGGCACTGGATCGCAAAAGGCATTTGTTTCCCGAGCAACTCAAGGCTCAGAAAAGTTTAATTTTCACACTAGGACAATAAGCTGCAAAGCTTCAGTGCCAGGGGCTGGGTATTCTACGGCAGTCCAATACCAGCTGGTGTCCATAGAAGGATTTCCCACCTTCACCGAAAAAAAAAATAGATTAGTTGTAAAACCAAGCAAAAGTTCCATGTTTTGTGTATTACCACATCCCCAGTATTCAAATAACGTATCATTATTATGCTTGTGTCTATAGTCGTATTAAAATCGCCGAAATCTGTTCCCCGAACGTCACATTGTGTGACTCATACGTGTATATTGTGGTACGTTGTTGTATCACGACTATTTGCATATTGAAACTAAAAATGTTTATTCTACTATTCGGAGGCATTATAAAAATAGTAGGTTCTACTATGCTAAAAATATCGTGTCGGCCAAAGCTCGTAATTAAAAAACTAACAAAAACGTTTGGAGATAATATTACATTGGCTACCTAACATCACCGAACATAAACAAGACAAGAAGGGTCACTTGACGTCGGTACTTTGAAGCCGAGTCTGTAAAGCCGAGCCGCCACATTCCACGCGACAAACGGTCGAGCGCCGTCTTCTAATATATACAGAGGAATTTTGTAGGGCTACGTATGTACGCAAATAAATTTTAGTTATTTTATTTGTTCTAATAGTTTGCCGCTTCACCTATAAAGTGTGCCAGCTAAGCAGTACGGAAAATTAATCGAGGATTTAGTAAATTTCGCACTGGTCCACTCGTAATTGGGATGTGCCTAGAGTCTCCATGCACTTGCCGCTAGAAGGTTCTAGCTATTTCTAGTGGCGCCTATACATTTCGAGCATTTGTTTTAATTTCTATATAAATGCGTTGCGTTGAAGTTGAATTATTATTTCGAAGTAACGATGGCGAACAAAAGAGGAAAAACAATTCGAAGCGGTGCACGTGAAGTTATTGCAAACGTTATAGAGGCCCGTACTAGAGAAGCTAAAAATAATAGTTTAACTATCCCAATTCAAAATCGAACAGAACGCGCTGCATTTTACACTGGTGTTTCAGAAAGTAGTGTAAGAAAAATTCAAAGAGAACATAATGATCGCTCATGTTTTACTTCACCTTTAACATCTCTTGGTAAAAAAAGACCCCGATTATCATACAAAGATAAAATTGACGATGGTGAATTTCTAGTAATTTAACGAATAATAGAGGATTTTTATATAAACTTGAAGAAGGTGCCGACCTGCAAACCCCTACTTCGTGCTGTAAAGAACAAAATAGATTTTCCGTGCGGGTAATGGTTTTGTTTGGCGCAAGTGCCAAAATAAACGAAAATTGCTCTTTGAGAAACCAAATATTTTTCACTGGCGGGTGAAATATCTATCAACTGTAAGGCAATATAGGCAAGAAGGGCGCAATATTGTGTATCTAGACGAAACCTGGGTGGATAATAACATGAACAAATGCTGGCAAAGTGAAAGTGTTACAGGTGTTGTTCAGGGAATCCTCTCTAGTAATCGCTTTATTATAGTTCATGCTGGTTCAGAAGCCGGATTTGTTCCAGGTGCTGCTTTAGTTTTTCGCTCGGGACTAACAACTGGAAACTCATGGACAGATGAATAGAGATAATTTTGAAAAGTGGTTGCTCGAGAAGCTTCTACCTAACATTCCTCCCAAATCAGTCGTGGTAATGGATAATGCGTCTTATCATTCTCACGTAGAAGATAAAGTGCCAACTAAATACTCTACAAAAGCTCATATGATATCGTGACTTAAATCGAACAATCTTATATGTGATCCAACATGGAGAAAATATCAATTATATGAGGTAATATCAGCCAACAAGCCTAGAGAAAAAAAGTATAAAATTGACGGTCTTTTATGTAATCTCGGTCATTCAAAGGCTGCCTCCATACATGTGCGACCTCAACCCTATTGAACTTGCATGGGCAGGAGTAAAAAAATATATTCGAGAGCGCAACACCGGTGAACTTTCAATTAAAGATTTAAATAAAATAACATTAGAAGCGATTGACTCAATATCGGCTGAAAATTGGAAATCGTATGTTAAACATGTTCGTTCTTTTGAAGATAAACACTGGGAAGTAGATGGCAAAATTGAAACGGTTATTGATGATTTAGTTATCACACTCGGATCTTCAAGTAGTGACGACGAAACCTCATCATTTTCAGAGGAAGACAACGATTTAGAAGGAATCGAACCATTAGAATCACAGCCGTCAACCTCAAAAATGGCTTAGTTTTTTTATATATATTTTGTAAAATTGTTCATAAAGTAGCTGTCAATAAACTGCTTCAAAATAATTAATTTTCTGTTCAATACCGGGTGTCAAAAAATATCTAATATTGCAATTAATATTTGAAAAACTACAGAACTCATATTTTTCCAAAATTAACACATCAATGTAGTTACAGTAGGGGAGCCAGCACTGATTCCAGGGAACAAGATTTATCAAAATTTCAACTTATGCAGTTCGACTTTGGGCTATTCGGGTATGCCAAAAGTGACCGTTTGTCATATTACTTTGTACAGGGGGCGTCATTGTAAAGTACTATACAGGGCGTTTCCTAATTGCGTGCTAATGTTAAAAGGGGGTGATTCTTGGACCTTTTTTAAAAAAAGTTTAATATGAACCTAAAAGTCTTAACTTTGGAGATACAGGGTTTTAAAAAAAATTTTTTTTAAATCCTAATTCTGATGCTATTATAGATAAATAGCTGCGTGAAATTGGATACACGTCATTTTTTATTAACAATCAATTTTTGAAATTTCTACCAGTGGCGTGCATATGTAATTACCCTGGGTAAATCCGTATGCTCCTGAATGCATAGAAGACGTGTATCAAATTTCATGCAGTTGCAATAGCATCAGAATTGGGAGGAAAAAAATGTTTTCTTTTTAAACTTTACCATCCTGTATCTCAAAAGTTAAGACTTTTAGGACATTAACATCATCACGCAATTAAGAAACGCCCTGTATAGTACTTCATGATGACGGCCCCTGTATAAAATAATATGACAAACGGAGACAGACGGCCAGTTTTGGCATACCCGAGTAGCCCAAAGTCGAACTGCATAAATTAAAATTTTATAAATCTCGTTCACTGGATCTGATGCTGGCTGCCCTTGTAAAATCTGGACTTGTAAATCGTGTACCACTATACTGGGTAGTGGACGTAGGCAGTAGCCCGGGAACCGTTAATGACAGAACTCAAGAAAAAATATATTTATAGGTAAATCGATCAAGAAAAATCAAAATTAAATCAATTTAAAATTCGAAAGTTCGCCGTTTTTGCAACACAAAAGAGATATAGAAGTGCGGTACATGAAAGAAAACAGACAAATATAGATAAAGGTTCATTAAGCATAGTAATATTTTTTAATTATCTGAAGTGCGTATAGTCAAAAAGGAGTGCCATATTATTTAAAAAACGACGGGACACCACTGGTTTAAAGAGATTTCTTGGCCGACCTTCCTAAACCGATTGACTCCGCCCGGTTTTCTTTCATGTCCCGCACTATACACGTTACTTCCTGAGCGACTGATACGGGGGCTAATACAAATGTACTCTAGAGATCAAATAAGATTTAAATATTTATTAAACTGTTCAACTGGATTTTTTTTGTTGAAATAAGACAATATAACAAGATATGTTATCAAATCCATAATTGTGTATTTAATCATGTTTCAAAATATAAAATGAGGAAACCATTTCTGGTTAAAAAATTGTTTACGCTTTTTATAAAATAACAATAACATAATGTACTTTCTTAATATTATATATTAATAGGAAAATTTTGGATATTTTCACAGTGTTTAAAAGATTTTAAAAAATATTTTAGATGTATTGATATATTACTAATATACAGCACACATTTTAAAAGTATATGTAAAATATTATTGCTCCATCAATATTTTTCCTATATAGTCCGGATAAATGCTTCAGAAATATGTTCCAAACGCTTTTTTAATATAATACTTTTAACTAATTATTAAATATATATACAAAATATCAAAAAAAATAATTTTAATAAATAATTTATTTTTAATTTACGCAATTTGCACACAACAACAAAAAACACTGTGTTTTCAACCCACCTCGCGGAAATAATAAAATTCGGTAAATAGCATACGCGTTAGAGAAAAAACTCGACATAGCTCCGGCTACGTTCGGATTTAAGCAGCAGCAAAGGCAGTAAATGTGCATTGGGTGCAAAATAAATATTATTTATCCAAAAAAGGAAGCATTATCAAAGCATTATAGTTGTAAGGAAATAAGTAAAAACACTATTAGGGTGGAATTTAAATTCAAGAACTCATAGACATTTTAGTATCAAAAGAAGAAGAAAATAATCTACAGCTTGGCCAAATTAGCTATTAAAATTAAAAATTATTATATATTATTAAATTAAAAATATATGTTTTCCTCAGTTTTGGTTTTTGGATTATTATTAATTACTCAAAAAATAGTAATAGATCTATTAAATGACTAAAATGTTCGTAAATATAGAACCTCATAATTGCTCAAGCACAACATCAAATTAAAAGTATTATGTCTTGTTTTACGCATGTATTTTCTTTCTTAATGTTATAATTAAAAAAAAATAGCATAGTTTAATGTTTTTAATCGAAAGCGGGTGCTTCCCGAATTCTATATTCGGGAACAATTAAAAATATTTTATTTTTATTAGAATTACCGGAATTTATTACATTTCAGCTTTTGAAGCAAGAGTATGGATAAACTAAAATGATGCCTTAAGCGGCTTTCCACTTTATTATGCCTGCATTTTATATTGCTAACAATATCATTATTTACATTAGTTTAAAATAAACTAATAAAAACAAAATAAGAACCAACCAATATTTCGTCTAAAGTAGTACAAAGAACATCTTTCAATTTGCTTTTATTGAATATCTTTGGTTCTATAAAAGTAGCAAGGAAAGTATAACCAATTCGAGTCGAACGCCAGGTGACCGTCACCGATCGTCGGTTACTATCAAAACACCCCCGTATATCAGACTGTTAATGCTCTCGGGCCATGATACAAAGAAAACAAGATATGCTAAATCGCGGTCACAAATTTGTCCAGTTCGCGCATGACGTCACGCGGTTCGTAAAATTTAAATTTAACATATTGGGATATGGGATTTTTCGTGGTTTTCTGCATATTAAGTTAGATATGAACTTTAAACATGAACAAATGTTGATTGATTTATCTATACTGGTACGTTTTATACAATAATTTTATACGAGAGAATATTTTACAGCTTCCTGAGGTAATCAAAAAGTAGCTATAGTGAACTAGATTTGCGGATTAAATATTAAATAACATGATTATATCAAAATAAACAGTTACATTTAAACATATGAGTAGAAATAAATAAAAATAGTTAAATACAGTAGGTTTTAAGAAAAAGAGGGTACTATTTTTCGCTTTTAAAAGGGTTTTATTTAACTTGACCAGTATATTTGTTTGTTTGTTTCAATCTTGTAACAGCTTTTTCAACCATTTTTATTATTTCCATTATTTTTAAATTTTGTACACACATTAAGCTTTTGTGACAATACATAATCAATACATTATGATAATTTCACCCCATAAGGGGTTGAAAGGGGCAGTTTTTGAATTTGGAGAAGGTGATAGGTAAAGAGACCATTCATTTAGAATCGGGTAGTTATGATAAGATAAAAAAGACTATAGAAAAAAACTACAAATTTAACCCCTAGGGGGTTAATTGGGGTGGTTTTTTGTATCTCGTGAACGGTAATAGGCTAAAATACCGTTCTTCACAACCGGGTAGGTAAGTATTTATGATGAATTCAAAAATAAAATGTATAGAAAAAAAATACAAATTAAGTCCTTATGTGATTGAAAAGGGTGTTTTTTTATTTCTCAAGAACATTAATAGATAAACATACCCTTCTTTTAGAATGGAATCAGAATCACTAATTACTTTTACCAAAGATAATAATAATATTATTATTTTTAGGTATTGCTTTTACATAAATTATTTTTTCTACAACGGTGCGTAAAGTACTCACCTTACGCACTGTTCAAGACGTGTAACATTTTAAAACAGTGCGTAAAGTAATTGAAAAATTTTAATATTTTTACAAATGTCAGTTTTAAAAATATGTCAAATTTACTTTACACTAGTGTGTAAAGGAATTGAAAAATTTGGAAATTTTGCTACGATTTTTTTGGTTTTAGAAAAAAATTTGTATGCTACTAGTGTGTAAAATACTACCTTTTTTGACTCATGTGATTTTCACATTCGTCAAAAAATCATAACTTCACACACTTATCGCATAAAATAACTATTTTGATTGGGATAAAAAAAACACAGGTATAAAAATATTTATTTATGGGTACTGAAAAAAATAGATAAAACGATAAACAAAATATAATATGATGTTTTGTTTTATTTTATTAATAATGATGATTATTGATGACTCTATTGTATTAAATGCGATGCAAATAGAAAAAAAACTTTTTAAAAATATATTTTGATATCCATTTGTAAAAACTGGGTTTTTACAAAAAATAGTTTTCCAAAAACCTAATGTAATGAAAATATAAGGATCACTAAAATAATTACAAGTTTAATTATGCAAACAAAAGGGACTATTTTGATTTTTTACAAAAATACATGGAATATTAAAATAAACCTTAGTTCAGGGCTCTTAGTCTGAGTCTGCATACTAACTAGCTAACAATACTAACAAAATAATAAATAATACAATAATAAAAAAAACATTATTTAACAGTTTTTAACATTTTTCTTTTTTTGAAAAATCTCTGTCTAACAATTCTTTATTTAAATTCCTCATGCGGAAAAACATTCGAGATCTAAAAAATATTTTTTTTACATTTAGGCTACAATCCACATTAGAACTGCGGTCAATTAAATAACTGATATATCCCTTACAAATATGCAGGTTATCAGCATTAACATTGTTAAAAATTGTCTCCAATTTTTCTATGTGCTGCATCATTTCCTCAGATGGTTTGTCCAAACCACCTTCAGACAAATGATCAACCCATGTTAAAGAATTGTCTAGAGTATTTGTGGAGGTAGACGCTGTTGGTTCTGACTTCTTTAGCTTGTGGCAGATAAACCCCGCTAAATTTTGTAAACCATCATAAGATATGGAGTCCAGTTCTTGGTTTAAAGCATCAGAAATTGGAGGGTCTTCTGTAACTAGATGTCGAAAATGATCTTTACTTAAAACATTTTCTGTTTCCAAATCGGGGGTGTCGTCTGTCTGAGTATTACCTTAAATCAAAGAATTTGTGAATTTTCTCAAAGAAACAGATTTTAATATAAATTAAAATAAATAAAACTGAAAGTTTAGACCTAAGTCAGTGATGTGTTAAACAATAAAACGTTACTCCGGTATGCTTATTATTATATTTATTTATTATTGTTACGTATAGAAATAGGTTGTTTATGTCATTTTAACATGTTTCACATTTTTTTAATCTTTAAATTTTAATTTGTCTTATATTCTTGTTTTATTTTAATGTATTAATCTTTAATGTGTTTGAGACTTTGAGTTTTACTTATTTTAATTTTTGAGTATTACCTTCACTGAATAAGGCTCCTTCATTTCTTCCTAAAATATACGCTCTAAGGCGATATTTAAATTCAAGGGGGTTTGGATGGTCATGTAAACCTCCCTTTGATCTTATGACACCAAAAAAATTTTCCAGCACATCCTGATTCAAACGGTAGGTGAGGAGGTACTTAATACCGTTTCTTTCTTTAAGATCTTCATACAACATTTTTAAGGATGAATTGGTAATCAGAATTCCCTTTTGAAAAGGTAATAATGTATTTTTACCTTTAACCCTGATAGAAGAAATGATATTGCTCATTTTATCTAAAATGTTGGTTTGAAGTTCAAGTGATAGGCCGTAAGCTTTTTTTCTTTCTCTGCTATCTTCTTCAGGCACTCTTACATTGAGAACGTCAAACCAGTCATTTACCTAAAAACAAAATACCATTAATCACAAAGTTGACGTTAGATCATACCAGTATTATACAAAAACTAGCATCCAACTTACATCCTTAAAAAATTCTGCACACTCCATCCAATTTTCATCCCCAAATTCTCCAAGCATTCCACATCTTGTAAGAGCTCTTGAAACGGTATGGGAAAATAGTTTTGTTGCCAGTTTCACTTTTTGCCTTTGGGCGCCTTTAACATTTATAGAATCCATCGAAATTTTGTGAGCTATATTTAGGTCACTGGAATTAGTGATGCCTATTAGTTTCTCTATAATGGTTTTATTGATTGGCTTTGCCATTTAAAATAAAACCCTGATCAACAAAGTGATTCCTTAATAATTTGATCAAATGTGGAACGTCTGCAAATACAAACACCTTTTGGTTGGATAGTGGATTTATAAACCAAGTTTGTGTTGTAGTAATTCCCAATTATTTGTGCAAACCACGATTACCTCCACCTAAGTCACTTACTACTGCAACGACAGGGAATCCTGCCTTTTCTATGAACTTAAGGATTTCAAAAAGTTTGTCTTTCGTCATTTGGCAGTCATAATCGTAGAAAATGGGTTGCTTCCAATTACCAAATAAACCTCTTATAGTAGCTACTTGAATATAATTATAGGGCTTCAATGTCTGGTCGTTTACCTTGTCATATAAGTAAGCACTTCTAGTTTTAATTTCATCAAAGGATAAAACACACACTCTTTGTAGGTCAGTTAAATCGGTCTGTTTGACAATCATGAAAACCTGCAAAGAAATCCATCTCAATGTCCTTAATAAACCTTAGAGAAAAAAATAACAAGAATTTACTGGTGGCAAGACGATAAGTTTGGGGAAAATACATTTAACTTTTCTATCTTACCTTTTTAAAAGCTAATTAATGACAAACTAATCAATACCATTTGGACCAACGCACTGGACAATGGTAAAATATATCTCCGTCAATTTTCTAGTTTTTTTATATGTTGTAGCTTTATGGATATCAAAAACTAGCCCTTTAAAGTCATTTTAATTTACACAAGTTTTTTAGAGTCCATAAAGCTGTGATCAGACACATTTTTTTAAAATTAAATTGATTTTGTAAAAAAAAACAACTTTATAACAAAGTATATTAAAACCCCTAGTACACCCTGATTTCATTATCTTACCTGTTTTAAAATGCCAGGTTCCACCTTTATTTTTTTGGCCCATCCTCTAAGTGTTGAAACACAGGGTAATGGATAGCCTTTTTTTAATAAAAGCCTATAGGCTCGGGCACCTGCAGAGTGAATAACAATAGCCTATAAATAAAAATAAAAGTTATTGTAATAATGAAAAAAAAAATGGAAAGAAGACAGTATAGTTTGTGTAAAATAATTATTTCTTGAAATTATTTGTCAACATGTTCACCTTTGAAATAAAAAAAATACATAAAAATTCAGCACAAAATACATTATCTTTCTTTTTTGTGTGCATACCGCAAACCTCTTCTTTGGTATTAATAAATTATTCATAATTTATTTTTATACTGACCTTAGAAATATCCTCTACAGTCCAGGTTACTCGTTTTTTGGGATATTTTAGTTTATTTACTTGGGAGTGTGAGAAAAAGTTTTTAAATATACCATTTTCATTTTTTAGTTCTGAATTTTCTTTTCTTAATTTTCTAATGATGTCATCCCTTTCATCAATGTCAGTGTTAGTACTAAAATAATTATAAATTATGAGTATATAGCACAGGCAGATAAGAGTCAATAGTATACATAAAATAACATCTTAAATAGCAAACACGAGGCAAAACAAAACATCATATTATAATGTGTAATACAGTCTAACTATTGCAAAAATAAACACATACCCAATATCTTTTTTGGGCTGGATATCGGTTTCATCGACAATAATATGTTTCCAACACCATCGTTACTGTTATTGTTAGTCGTGCTACCCGCAAAACTATCTTCTTGATTACTACATTCACTACAACAAAACATTCTCTATATATTAACACCTTCACCTATTAATATAAAATAATAAAATAAAATAACTACTAAAAAGTATCCCAAACCACAAAACACCAATAATAGGTTTAAGTTAGTTTGCCCTGACTAATCTACATACATATCATACATTTGGTATTCATACATTTTGGTATTTCACTCACCTAGCTTCCAGAATACTATTCACTAATTTGGTACGGTTTCTTTTATTCGCACGATCCTCTCTATTTTTTTTAGTTGAGGTCTTCATAGGTTTCTTTGGTAAATTCAATGTGGGTATTGCGTCCGGTTTCAGAAGGCGACGATTTCTCGCTGAATATCCCAAAAGCTCGAATCTTAAGTTTCTTTCATAAGAATCAGAGTGAAAATGTCTTGAGCAAATTCGCGCGTTTTTCGTATTCACCTTGTCCTCCCGTTTGCAGGCATTTACCCATTCCCGGCAAAGATTTTCATCGTTGGGAAACCGAAAAAACATTATCTCTCTATTAAAGTCTTTAGACTCATAGTCTGTATGGCAATTAGCCACCGAACAACGCATTTTAAACAAATATTCGTCCAAAATAAAATAAAAACCCGACCACGAACACACGACACAATGCAAATCAAATGGCGGTTAGATTCTATTTACGAACCACATGACGTATACGATTCGACTTCATTGGCCTTAAACCTGCGCAATGTCATATCTTCTTTTTCTTTGTATCATGCTCTCGGGCTATACATATTACAGCCTGTATACGCGTTTCGCCGAACAAGAGCTAAGATTCAATAAATTCTGCTGTGAAATAGTAGTATCGATGAGAGAGCGAGAAAGGCAACATTTGGGGCGGAGTTTATTGTGATCCTTCTTGTCGTTGTTTATGTTCGGTGCTACCATACTGAAATGCGCAAAATTTGTTTTTTTCAAAATGATAGGTACTCAAGTATTTAATCTTTTACATGACTTTATTGAACATAATACAATATAGAAATTTTTATCTAGGTGTAAAGGAAATATAAAATAAAAATATTTATGTTAAAATTTTCGTCTTCCAGCCTTTTGCAAAGGTATTGCCTAAGTGCTGAATGCTTATTTTTTGACGCAACCCTTTGTTCAACGGAAAAAATTTAGAAATGCAAACTTGGTTGAGACGTTTCGTTTCTTGTTCCAGCTGTGAATTAGCATCAAAAATTTAAAAAAAATATTATTTTTATTTCCAGATTGCTAGTACCGCGTCGCAGCTTAAAGGCTTTAGGGTTGCAGGAAGTATCCTACAGAGCCCTATGCTAAAATTGCGGCTGGTGTCAACACATTTTCTCAAGCAGCCGTAGATGGTATGATGTGTCGTGATAGAGATATGAACCACTAATTTCACTCTCGCCTAGCTGATTTTGCCAACTTCATTTAATTTCAATAACCACTTTAGGAGTTATTAGAATAAGTTGCCTTCGTTCCGTCAACGTAAAATATAAGCAGGTATGGTTAACTTTATTAACAATAGAATTTAGTTTTAATTTATTATCTAAAAACAATAACATATCAATAAATCGGAATAAGTTAATTAATTAAATAGTATGTAAATATTATAAGTGGTTCATTTTCATTTTTTTTTTTACCAATATATTAAATAATGAAATTTTAGTAGGTTAATAGACCATAATTTTTATTTTTTTACCATAACATCCATTATTTCCGAATTTCTGCTATTCACTTTCATTTTTCAAATAGGACACCTTATATTTGTTTGCTTATTTTAATTTACTATAACACTCGAAGTTCAAATATGTGTGAAAATATATTTTAAATTACTCGCAAGAAAATATATTTTGCTAATAAAAAATTGAAGATTTCTAAAAACATTGTTTATATGGTATTAAAATGGGTATAAAAGATGTCTAGTGCATAAGACAGAGAAAATCTTATTTTTCCCAGACTACTTGAATGTGAAATAAAAATTAAATAAGCAATAACATGGAATGACCAAATGACATATTGTTGTACTTAGAATGAATGAATTAAAAATTGCAAATATATATATGGAGTATTTATTTATTTATTCTTTATTTATTAGGAATTTAAAATTCAAAAAAAAAATATAATGATTTTATGAAGGATTTTATAATATTCATTGTTTATTTAGTCTATTATTTTAATTTTTATATATATTTGAAGTTAAAAAAAATATTATTACAGATTATAGATTATAATATTGTTTTTTTAAATACAATAGTCAAAATTTTCTTTTTGCATAAAATATTATGCTTTAAATGGATATTAAGTATATTTCCTTTTTAATAGACTTAAATTGCCATCATGAGTTATAGATCGTTTGCTTTTATAGTTCTGGTGCTATCAAAATTATCAAATCAAAGTCGAAGTATTTGCGAGTATTATATTGATGAATTTCATTGAAACTTTAGTTAGTTTTATTCGATTTGTTTTTATCTTATTAATAAGTTTTATTTTTTGTTTAAACCATTCGTGATTGTATATATTAGAACATAGCCACATTTAAGTGTAATTTGGCCCTCTGCTGATTTTCTTGAAATATTGTAGCCGGTACCAAAAGACGTCTTTTTTTATCTTTGCTCTAAAGTTCTATGTCTAGCGGGTCTGCTCGAAAAGTAAGATCAAAGTTATAAATACGTACATCAAGAAATAATGATTTTAATGAATTATTCTACATTAGTCAATATTATATCTAGACAATACTCAACTTAACTTCGAATAAAAATCAAAATATTTTAAAATATTATTTGCTTTAACTATATTTCCATTAGGTACGAGATGTTTCCCATAAGTGCTCCATATATTATGTATCTACGTAAAATATGTATATTTATTTCTTTTTTATCTAATACCTACATATACTTTTTGACAGTGGCGTAGCCAGGGGGCGGGGAATACTCCCTCACCCGAAATTCTCCCAAATTCAAAAATCAGACCCACAGAAAAGCGTCTTTTATTAATTTTACTGGCAGATATGAAAAAATGCACATCGCTTAGGGCGTGTTATCTAAAAACTGTTGCGCTTTATCTGTACGAATAGGTGTGTATCTATTACAAAATGGCCCACCCCCAAAACAAAATTCTGGCTATTCCACTGATTTTTGAAAAACCGAGTAAAAAATACATGCATAGTTTATTTCTAACAGTATGTATATTCGATGGTATTTGAGCAGCTCTTCGGAAGAAAAATTTCTAGACAAAGTTTTTTTAAACTACGTCCAGTTCTCGATATATTTTTACGTTAGAATTTTTTAAAAAGTAGTTTTTTTTACTAGGCCATAAAGTAAAGGATTGACTACCGAGCCCGACCGGTCCCATAGTTCACAGCTAGGCGTAGCCAGGCCTCAGAGGAAATATATTTTTTTGCCGATTTCTTAAATATTAGGTATTATGGTTTACTTATTAGAGTTTCAACAATCTCTATTTATCTGACAGGCTAAATCAATAGAATCTCGCCACAGTTTCAAATTGTTGAAAACGTAGAGGGTTATAATGAAATTGCGTATGTCAATATAACATCCTAATTTTCATTCTTTAATCTGTTAAGGTAGCAAATTGTTACATGGAAAAAGTCGTCTAGAAAAAAAATAAAAGAAAAAGTTAATGAAACATATGGAAAATGCTACACTAAATACTCAAACATGGATAGAAAGATAAAAATACATATTTTCTCTATTTGCAGCATTATTAGTGAATCGTAACAGCTGATTAGATGGATATTTAATTCGATCCTAATATCTTGCGAAACCGTACGAGTACCAGACTTGCATGAGTACTATGTTCCTCTAATCGGGTCTTCCTGATCTTCATTAAACTCAATAAAGATCATATGCTTTACAGCGTTTGTGAAGTAAGAAAAAATGTGAGCTCTGATCAAACTGTTCTTGGAAAGTTGGGTTTGACACATAAACTCAGTATTTTGTTTTTTGTATTTGTATCTTGAATATAACTAGGACCTAATTTTAAATGTAAATGAGAAAAATGATTATTATAGTCACTAAGATTCACGCAAGCTTCTAAATCAATCCTTTGATCTAATAGATCATTTGCACCCTAATCTGCAAATTGCTAACGTTTTGATATGCAATTATATTCAACAGTGGCTGGGTTACAGTATCGTCATAATTTTGCATATAACGGGTTTTTGAAAATAATTTATTATTGCATAAGCAATTTTAAAAAAATGCGGAGATGGCAGAAGTACTGAATAGGTATAATGTCTCTAGAACATTTAAAAATATTTTTAATATGTCCATTACGAGATTCCATGATCCATTAGGTGCTTGTAATTTTCCTAGACTGACTGGCCTCTTCAGTTGTGACTTGTCTCTGACCTTTAGCCAAAAATAGAGGCATTTTACAATTGACATTGAGGTTTTCTAGGAACTCTACAGCATCACGATATCAATATCACCATCGTGAAGCCAATTTTGAGCATTTTCCCTGCCAACATTTAGCTCACATATTAGAGTTTGGGCCGTAAAAATAGGATCCATGAACACTAACGATGTAAACATCCGGGGCTACAATAAATCCAGCTTTTAATAAATTATAATGTTTATGAGGTGAATAGGACTGTCTTTCTATTCTAAAATATAAACTTTTTGGTATTTTGAAGTATGTACAGTCTGGATATAATATTACCTTGCAAACCGCCGGTTCTTCATTATAGAGTCTATTTGCGAAATCGGTTATACGCCTTTGTAAAAATTGATCTCTGTCCTGAACTTGAGGCAACTAAATTCCCAAATTCTCATTCACAAGACGTACCACTAGACTATATCTAAAAAGGCTTATACTTAAACTAAAACATTGGCGAGAAGACAAATTCGAAAGAGAGTTTGAAAAGGAGGCTGAAAGACCTTGTCTTAATTTTATTTAAAATGCTATTAAACATGTTTGTGCCACATACCTTCTATGCCCACCTACGTCCACAAAAACGCAAAAGTCATATACACTCCTAAATTGTTGTTTATTTAATGAAAGAAAAGTCATTACCATTATTATTTTATAGAAAATGAAATAAAAACGTTACTGCTGATAAGCAACATTTGAACCAAAATGTTGGCCACCAAACAGTCCAGATTTAACAATTACAGGTACTTTTTATGGAGTTTCTAAAGACGTTAGAAGGCTGGTAACCACAAACAAAATTAAAAACAAATAGCGAAGAAAATATAGCAAAACAAAATATAAATTGCAATAATAAACTGGGTACATGTTAAACATCTATTTTGCAATGCTTTTGTAATTAGGTTTTCGTAATTTTTATCAATGTTTAATAGTTTTCATATAAATTAAGCAACTTTTCGAAATATGTCAAATAATCAATAATTATGTTTATATCTGATGAAACGTATATAGAAGTATACATCAGGATGAATAAATAATGTACCTACAAAACATAAAATGCTAATGTATGCAAATGAAAAAGTTAAAGTAGAAGGTCAAATAAGACAGACCTGATGCTCAGATTGTCTTTGTGCTATGTTCTTAGAAACTTCAGAAAAATACGTAAAACTCTTGTATTTAACGTTTCTTCTTTTAATTATGAAATTAAAGATATTAATAACCATCTATACTTTTATTTTAGTATAATACTATGAAAAGTTGCGTACGTAAGGAGGATGTGCCACAGAAGTTTGTGGCGAAAATTCAATACGATCATCGAATATGCAAGGTAAAGAAAATAACTTTACCCACTGGAAACAAGCCGGTTTCAATTTCTAGTACATTCGATGAAGCAAAAGCAACATGCAAGGCACGAAAAAGGAAAGAAAGACAAGAAAGTGTGAACTCGTTGAATCAGGATAGGAAAGTGATCAGGTAAAATTTAAGTTATTTAAAAAAAACAACCAAAGTTCGCTCATTTGTAGAAAAGTTATTTTAAGATTTTGAGAAATTTTCTATAATTAGCTATGTTTAAAGCGATCTCGGAATATCTAATATCTACATATTCCAAGTTCTATAATCGTGTAAAAAAAACATGAAATTCCTTCAAATTCAGCTTACAATTTTGTTTACAAGCCGGCTGATATGGTAAAAAATAAACAGTGATTAAATATGCTATATTTTCTCAACAAACTAAACCGTAGATGTAATGCAGATAAACCACTTAAACAAAGACTTTATAAATGTTTATGAGTTCATATATAAATGTGGCACCTTGAAACGCAGTTAATATCAGGTTTTTGATAATTTTAATAAGACAGATAACTTAGTAAAAGTTCTAAATTATAGGTTATGTACGTCATTTCATGATAAACAAATGAACGTTAAATATATGTATAAACACAATTAAGGGGTATATCGCGGGTATACCACGACACACATCTCTAAATTTAGTGTAAGGAAACTCTGGATATGTTTACAATATATTTGATTAAATAAATGCTAAATAAATAAATTGTATAAATCGTTCACTTTTGGCACATTTTCTGTGTTAAGTATACAACTAATATAGAAACTTTTTGGTGAACAATCATTTATTTTGTTTTCTAAAATACTCGTGCAAATGTTATTGGCGTAGTCAAAGTTCAAAATAATTTCAATATATAAGTCTAATCATACATTACATTTTAAGGAACAATTTTTGTTTAAATTCTTTGGTCGGAAACTGGCGAAAAGATTTTGAACACAGAAAAACAAAAATTTACTATTTTATTAGAAACACTATATTGTATTTGACATTTTACGAAATATACTCTAGGTTTTTTGCGTAAATCAGTTTTATTACGATTATTAATTAGAATTATTAATATAATAATTTAGATGAGCATATACAGGGCCTTTCAAAAAACTTGGACTCTCTAATGTGAAAGGATCTCCCATTAAGATCCTTTCACATAAAAAATAAGACAGTAAGGTTACAGATAGAACCAGTTTCATTTTCAAAATACAGAGTGTTAAAAAAGTTTAGTCTTTAGTTCAAGTCAATATATTCAACCAATTCCGAGATATTTATTTCTAAATGATGCCGAACGTCATTAAAATCATTTAAAAATTTAAGCAAACGTTTTATTATCAGTAAAAGTATGAAAAATGCATTGGAATAACAAAAATCAATACCAAAGCTCAATTGTCATAGTTACCCGTGTCTTGTGATTTATTATTGTGGCCATTTTGAAGAATCGTGCCTTTATAAGTAAAAAAAGTATTAGGAACTCCTTTTATGGAGTATTCATTGAGTGAATTAACTTGTGAATTTGTGGATAATCACAACAAAATGCAAGAGTTACTTAAATCTGTATAGCCATAAAGGATACCGCATATTTCTTATGGAGAGTGGCTGAAAGTGAGATGTGTTGCAGTTCTCTATCCCCTTATCAAAAGCTTTCTTGGTATAAGTATAAATCCTGCAGCTAGTTTTTGATATACAGGGTGATGACGTTGGAATGTTGCATCTTTCATATTTTACGCAGTATTTATTTTTTTTTAAATTTTAAATACTTAATATGTATTCAAATAGGTTAGCAGCTTAGAATATTTTTGATTAAAAGCTAATGTATGTAAAAGTAAAAATAAACATATACAGGGTGAAGCTGTATTCCAGAATCCAATCATTTTAGTTTCATATTCGACTGTACCTAAAATATTTGAATTCCAATTTTTACTAAAAGCTTTATTCCACTAAAATAATAAGTCAGATTTAGCTGGATTTGTGATATGTTTATTAAAATTAAATGTACATTAAAGAACTTTATCGGACATTTTTGTAAATACCTGCTTGCGTTATTTGAAAATCTAGATCTAATCTGTATATACCTAGGATATTTAAATAGTCTGTCAAATTAATTCATTAATTAATATCGAATGCATATTGTCAATAGACACATTTAATAAAATAATTGAAAATAAAATAATACAGGGTGTTTCATAAAATTCTAGAAAAACTATGCGATTATTGTTATATCAGATTCACTGATTAATAATTCCTAAAAGACTGATACAATTCTATTATAATTATACTAATACACAAGGTGTTTGATAAATAGTTCCCTTTTTTTCTTCTAATAATAAATAAATATTCTTATATTTAGTTAATACCTATACAGTGTGTCACTTGAGTGGGTTTTCTTTTATTATTTCCTAAATGTTTCAAAACATATGGAGAATAAAAATTCTTAAAAGCTTGAGGTATTTTATTCGTCACATGATTCTTAATTAATATTTTCTTATGGGCATGGGTGCTAAATATTGTACTCTTTTGTTTGCAGGGAGCTTTTTCTTTATAAAACAACCCGTAAATATACATTTTTATTTTTGCACATTCTACCACATTAACGAATTACCGCCATTTCGAATTGTAATTATAATGACTGCATATTATGGAGATGTAGTATTGTTAAAAAGACTTTTGAAAAGATGTACTATCCGGTCGCCCTTTCCATTTTGTGCTTTCTTATATTATCACATTCTGAAAAATTAGGTGAATCTGACATAACTATAATAGCGTAGTTAGTCTAGAATTTTATGAAACCTCTGTATTATTTCATTCTAATTAAATTAATAAAGCTGCATTTAATTTGTTCGATAATTAAAATGTTTCAGTTTTAGTGAGTATTTAAATATTCCAGCTATAAAGTGGTGATCCTGATTTCCAGATAATGTTTATAAAGCGTTACAAAAGTTGTGTATTAAGATCCATGGCCAATCTAATGTCAGCTATGTACAAAAACTTTCGTTACAATTATTTCATTTTCATTCAATTTTGCAAAAAACTTTAAAATCTGACTGTTTGAGTTTAATGGAGCTCTAAATAAAAATTGGAATTTTAGTGGTGTAGGTGCAGCCGAACATGAGAGAAAAATGTCCGAATTCTTAAATACAGCTACACCCTGTATAAGTTTATTATTACTAAGACATAACTTAGCTTCTTCTACAGATTGTGGAACAGATTTTACATCAGACATAACTTAGCTTCTTCTACAGATTGTGGAACAGATTTTACGTAGTATTGAAATTGATTCCTGCGGCAGCTCAAGAATCATACTAAGTGAAGTGGGTACATTAGATCAATTGTATCCTTATCACTTTAACCGGGTTCAACGATTAATACCTAGATATTATCTTTCACGTATAGAGCTTTGCCAGTGGCTTTTGCTGCAGGTTGAGCTTATCTAGTAGGCGGTGATATTTGTGAAACCATTTGCGTTTGACATTTCGACCTAGTTGTTTACAAGTTTAAGTATAACGATAGTGAAATATACGTGAAGGATTGTAAAATACATAATTTTAAATTAATGATTTTGCCAAAAATGGTTGAATAAAGAGCATTGCCGAGCTGTAATTTATTACAATTTTTTCAAGAATATTATATAATTTGTTGAAAATTGAAAAAATATCTATATATGACTCATTTAGGAGCAAGAACCTCAACAAACTATACAACATTCTAAAAGAAAATTTCTGTCCCAAAATAAATGATTAAAAAACCTATTTTTAACATAGAAGGCAACCATGATGTAACGAGAGGCAACGGAGGAATAATTTCTTAAGAAATTAGTGCCTTCCTTACCAGAAACCAACCCTTTTATTATATGTCAGAACCTTATATCAAAGAAATAACAACTAAGATAATAAAAAAATTACAAACCAAACCAATATCAAGATAGTTCCAAGATAAATTATAGGACATACCTATACTAAACCTAAAGATAATGACCCATCCTTAAGAAAAATCAGAAGTTGTATATAGTATTCGATTCTTTGAACAAATGAGTCAAGGTTTTGTTTGAATCTGCAGACCTAATGAGCGATACGCCCAGTATAATTTCATGCACATCATTTTATATGGAGGTGGATCGTAATTATGAAAGCTACATTAGAAACATTTAACAGGAACATCTTATGTCATATGCGCCCTTCATGGTACCTAATTTCTTACTTATGCATGACAATATCCGCCCTTGTACGTGTCCGAGACTAAGGAATTTTCTGAGAGGAATTAAAATTAATTGCATGGAATGGCCAGCCCATAGCCCTGACATCAACTTTATAGAGCATGTTTGGGACTTCCTTGGGAGACGGCTACGAAGTGCAGAATGTCAACAGCAAAACTTGAAACAATTGAGCTCACGCTTTGTCATCATTAAAAATAATATAATTTTCGGTTGTGTGTAAATAATTGCTAATTAGTTTTTTAAAAATAAAGTTATTATAGATGAAATATATGCAATATTACACTTTGTCACAATAATTTTTAGTTTTCCATGTTTTATTGTTTTCTCTAGCAACACTCTATAAAAGACTCATCTAACTGAGGACTAAACGCGTTTATAATCTTTACTCGTAAAATGATAATAATAGCGGACCCCCTTTTATAATGTAGGATATAAATCCACATCTTGATATTTAAATATATGTTTTAGATCGAATTCGGAAGAAAGACCTGTATCAATCAAAAGTTTGGAAGATAAGAATAATGGAATACGTCGAGTGTCTAGTTCTGGAGACTTCCCAAAATCAACATCCGAAGAAAAATTGCATTCTCCCCTTAGAAAACATGATCAAGCTGAAAAAACACTAACTTATGATGATCACGAGCATGACAAAAGAAGATCGCACGAGAGGTTTGCTCGTCCTCATACACTCAAATGCAGAAAATATACCAACAAAAGATTTAAGCAGCGCGGACAATCAAAGATAAAATTCAGAAATGATCAATTACAGGAATGTCCTAAGAGAATTTCTTGTACTGTAAAATCAGGTAAATAACTACTTTGGTAAAATCTCACCTAGCAATTTTTACTAACATTTTTCAAGCATTTTTTAGATTCAGCCATTTTTAGAATATTTGTGTGGTAAATAAGAGATTGTGGCATAATGAGAAGTACCCAATTTTGAAAAGATTAACTTTGCAGCTTTGAAAGTGGCGTGAAAATCTGCAACACATCCAGATAGAAAGGCTTTTCTTACGTCATCACTTTCTCTGATTTTATTTGATAGATAAAGCCACTTTAAAGGCATTGTTTGGTTTCAAAGTTTGTCTTGTTAGTGATTATCCATAAGAAGAAAATGCCTCATTATATTATATATAAGTTTTAGCAAAGTTTTCTTGGGAATTTTGGTTCAGTAAAATAAACTGCGAGGTAGTGGGCAGTTACATAATTTCATTTTATTTTTTTTTTCCAGGACGTTTCGTTGACTTTCGTACAACTTTTTCAACTGGTTTACAACGTGTCTAAAAGTAAAATTGACCTTAAATAAATATATACGATTTACAATAAATAAACTTACCATCAGAAACAAAGATCCAAAATGCATTAAATGGGATAACAAATTGTGTAACACATATGAGACATATAACACGAAGCTGACATTTTGTATATTACATTAAAAACAAACACAACGTGAAAATATAATACACCAGTCACATACATAGAACAACAACGACTATTAAATTCTGTTGTTTTTTTGTGCTGTAAGAGTTTAAAAGAAATTATTTTACGAACATCCAAAATACCATTGTTATTTCATTTCTCATTTGGTATCCAATTGCAAAATAAAAGTGCATTTTTTTTGGGTACTAGTTAAAAAACATAATAATGAATTATTTAATAAAATATCTGTTAGAGAACTGCATATTTTCTAATTTTAAAGGTGAAAAATTTAATTAAGAATATTAAAATATATTTTATTGAGACCAGCTATTTCCGATTTATCGTTTATGGATTGAGGATTGTTTTTTATGTGGATCATTTCATAATATTCGCGTTTTCTTTTGTGTGGTTCTGGTATATATGGTAGGGACAAATAGTGTTTATGACCTCTACCATATATACCCAACCTGTCAGAAAATTTCCAAAAGCTTTTTAAAAAAGATGATGTTACTGTGTGTCACAAAGGGTTTAACCTCCTAAATAATAATTATAGCAAACTAAAAAGTGAAATTCGTAAAAATAAAAAAACGCATACTGTATACTAGATACCATGTACAGATTATCCTTCTTTGTATATTGGCCAAACTCGCCAACATCTTCACAATAGTTGGCAATGGGCATCGATACGATAAAAAAAATACTACAGCACTTAAAAAACATGAGGAAAACCTTAATCATAATTTTAACTTTGATGAAACAAAAATACTCTTAACAGAACCACAAAAAAAAACGTGAATATTATGAAATGATCCACATAAAAAACAATCCTCAATCCATAAACAATAAATCGGAAATAGCTGGTCTCAATAAAACATATTTTAATATTCTTAATTAAATTTTTCACCTTTAAAATTAGAAAATATGCAGTTCTCTAACAGATATTTTATTAAATAATTCATTATTATGTTTTTTAACTAGTACCCAAAAAAAATGCACTTTTATTTTGCAATTGGATACCAAATGAGAAATGAAATAACAATGGTATTTTTTTGGATGTTCGTAAAATAATTTCTTTTAAACTGTTACAACACAAAAAAACAACAGAATTCTCATAGCACCTACATGGCTTATTTGTAATATAGCAGCAGTCGACTTTAATAGTCGTTGTCGTTCTATGTATGTGACTGGTGTATTATATTTTCACGTTGTGTTTGTTTTTAATGTAATATACAAAATGTCAGCTTCGTGTTATATGTCTCATATGTGTTACACAATTTGTTATCGCATTTAATGCATTTTGGATCTTTGGTTCTGATGGTAAGTTTATTTACTGTAAATCGTATATATTTATTTAAGGTCAATTTTACTTTTAGACACGTTATAAGCCAGTTGAAAAAGTTGTACGAAAGTCAACGAAACGTCCTAGAAAAAAAAATAAAATTATGTAACTGCCCATTACCTCGCAGTTTATTTTACTGAACCAAAATTCCCAAGAAAACTTTGCTGAAACTTATATATTTACAATGGTTCAAGAAACATTCAATGGTCATATATATATATATATATATATATATATATATATATATATATATATATATATATATATATATATATATATATATATATATATATATATATATATATATATATATATATATATATATATATATATATATATATAAATATATAATATATATATATATATATATATATATATATATATGTATATACCTGTTCAGATGTTCAGAACTACCTTTTTTTTCTCATTTGTTGTCAGCATATGCCCGTCATACTCAGAAAACCTTTTATCCACTGCGGCTCACACCAATCCCAACAAAGAATGTTCAATGTGCTTCGAAATTATTCGTCGTTTATTTCTGCGGAGTCCAAACAAGTTTTATTCAATGTTCAGTGTGAACTTCCGGGCTTAGTGGTAGGATTCTCGGCTTTGGATGCAACGCATGTGTATTCGAATCTCTCTTTAAGCACATGACTTTTTTTTGAATAAAACGTATAAAAAATAAAAATGCGGAATGTTATGTTAGGATTGGTTAGGCTTGCTGTAAAGAAAGCGCGTGGAAGCTCGCCAAAAAACTTTCGGGTCTATATTAAAACAAGGAGTTTTTAACAAAACCTATTAGGTGGATCTGTCCCGTTAGCGTTAGGTTAGCTCAGGTTCGTCGATAAAACCATAAACCATCATTAAAACCATAAAATCACATACTAAGCTAACCTCAAATTATCGAAAATCAGATCTGAAATACGCGCGCAGTCTTAAGTGTGATCGTATGAGCCGCAGCGGATTTAAGGTTCTGTGTAATACTCCAGCAGCATTCCAGGTTATGACGCACATATTTTCCCCCAGCAAGCTTGTTTGACCCCAGCCAGTCTTGGACAAGAGAATATTTTCATATATTTGGATGGCATTAAGCTTAAATTACCAAATATTACCATAAATACTAGTAGCCTAACCAGCAGTGCACGTTTCGCGTAGGCCTGTTCATGTTTGAACTGTTTTGGTTCTAACTATGTGTCTAGGTTAAAAAAATCAAGAGCTCACCTCCGATTGCGCAATTTCTCAAGAGTAAGTGTTCTACATCAGGTAACATTGGTTATTTCATCAGTATTATTTGGAACTGATAAAATTCTCGCTTTTTCAATGTCCTCTAATTAACTTCAATGTCGTAAACGCCTGTACAAATCAACAATTCGCTTAGAGTGTTTTCAGTTTTTCTATTAATTCCGTGAGATATTCCAGTGCTTTGGAAAGAATGCTGATCAGGTTGATGATTTTAAGAATGAAGACTAGTGTACTTCTCTACAAGACAGCGATGTACCGCCCAAACTTAACCAAGACATATACTATCTACATGAGGTATCAATTTAAGTTTGTTTTTACAACCGCCTTAACAATAAAACATTATTGTGACGTGCAAAGTTATTCTAAGGTGGCATATGAGGACCTTTAAGGCAGTATTTGTGTACAGGTTGTCTAAAATACGATGACCTATCCGCTTATCTGGAGAACCATAAGAGATAGAGGAAGAATGTAAAAACAAATATTTCTTTCTTGTTTTAATTTATTTCATTTTTATTTATTAAGTTTGTTATTTTGTTGTCTTTGGTTTAACCGTAAATGCTATTTACTTTAATATCTTTAATAGATCACCTTCTATATTATTTTATTTTTGAATTCTACACAAAATTCTAACTATATAGCATGTATCAATTCATACTCCATGTCAACTCTTGACAGTTTTCTAGAAAATGGCGAATAAAATTTCAAAAATTTTAATGAATAATTCCAATTAAAAAAAATGAAACGACCTATAAAATTAATCCAAATCTAGATCTCCAAACAATTTTAAACATTTTTCATGTATAATATCTACCCTATACCAATACTAATACTTTTTGAGATATATTATAATTAATATAATAAATATTACATTTCCGATCTAAGGTGCCTATGATACAAAGAATCGTCAAATCTGCCATAATATTTAGCTCATAATTTCTAAGATACTTAGAGGCAGAATTATTATTGTTATTATGTTTCGTTCAACATCGATTCCGGAAAAGACTTCTAAATTATTAAAACATAAAAACAGGATTTATTAGAAATGAAACTAAAGCTAAACCTATAAGTAATAAAAAACAAAAAAAGGAGATCATCTATAGACGTGATCTTCAAAACATTGTCCGTTAACCTTGTCTTATCATATAAATGTATAAATACTAGCTGGCAGACTTTGTTCTGCTTTTTCCATTAGAAGGAGCAATAAGTTTCCAGTGGAACTAGTTCCAGTTAACAGTGCGAGAATATGGGAGCGCATTCACCACGTTGTCCAGAAATGTTATTGAAGAAAAACATATTGGTTTTAAAGAAAAAAATGCCCAATGAATCAATACAAAAAATAGTATTAAAAGATGTCGGTAACCAGATCATCATGTTAAAATAATTATGTAAATTGGTGCAGTACAACTCTCTCACGAACTTGCTGAAAAATCTGACTTAGTTTTTTAAATATATAGATTATTATTATATCAATTTCTTTGTTAAAGTTAAGTTTGTTATCAAAATCTAAGATACAACTTTAAATTTACATTTATTTATAATTGTTGTCCAACAGTCAAAGCGAACAATCTGCGTACAAGAACGACGGCCATGTCATTTTAGTTTTATTTCGAAGCCACCCTAGATCATAAATGTAATATTTGACATTTATATAGTATAAATTATAAAAATGTAATCGCACAGTTTAAATGAAAATATCTAGTAAAGTATTTTGGTATGGGTATAGGTTTATTATACATGAACAATATTTACAGTTGTTTGGAGATTTAGATTTTGAATAGTTTTGTACGTCGTCTCATTAAAATAAAAGAAGAAAATATCGTTTAGAAGTATCCAAATTGTCACATTGATTGAAATAAATTACATAACAAACGACATTTATATTATTTAATTGTATTTATACTTATA
Source organism: Kuschelorhynchus macadamiae (assembly GCA_030620095.1). NCBI lineage: Eukaryota > Metazoa > Arthropoda > Insecta > Coleoptera > Curculionidae > Kuschelorhynchus > Kuschelorhynchus macadamiae. Next base: position 638,987 of record JAUTXW010004088.1, read on the forward strand.
CTAAACGGAATTATTCATTGATATTTTTAAAGTTTCATTCGCCATTTTCAGGGAATCTTTCAAGAACTTTTATAGTTAGAATTTTGTGTAGAATTCGAAAATAAAACAATATATAGGGAGTTCCAGTAAAAATAATAAAGTTGATAGCATTTCCATTTAAATCGGAAAAGGCATCAGAATGATTCTGCAGGGATAAAAAAAACTGGTGAAAAATTATGCTGACGTACTGCTCAGAAAGGGGAAATAAAACTCAACAAGAAAACAAAAAATATTTGTGTTTTAATGTTTCGTCTATCTTTTATGATTCTGTATATAAGGGGATAGATTATTTCATCTTAGATACAATATTTATGGATTAGTTAAATTAATGTTTTTCCAAAATGCCTCAATTCTATGCTAATATATACAACTTAAGCACTGTAATTCGCTCTTCTGATGTTGTCATTGAGAATCGGTCGTCGTTTTTACTGCTGCTCTTGAGCTCTTAAATAGTTATTTGCATTCTTTTTTTATGATATTCCTTAATACGTTATTGTATTTTCTACTTTCATAATCTCAGTTTTTAATATTCTTATTCACTTAAGCACAGACATGAACGACGCTAGCACGATGCAGCCAATGCTACGGAATGCCTCAGATTAAAAATGTAGATAAACAAAATGCCTCCAAGCCATGCCGCGAAGAGCATGCCATGTCTCGGGTTGTGATTATATTTGTTGCCCTATGTGTCCTCGGCTTGCCTTCGTTCTCGGTCGTATTTCGACACTACATACAAGACGTTGGAGACAAAAAATTAGAAATTGATTATTAGGCAAAAAAAGCAGGAATATGATTTACTTTTACAAATTGCTCAATATTGATTAGTCATTTGGTATGAAACATAAATTTAACTAACCCAAGAATACTCAGATTATACTACCTCATAGGTGTTAATTTTTAAGTTCTCAGTTGTTTTTTTTTGTTAGGAGTATTCTGCAATTCTACACTGTATGCCAAATTATATTGCTACCTATCATTAGACAGATATATAATCTTAATTAATTAAGGGATTTTTATTAAAAATAGCCACACCGGTATGGAGATTTAAAATATCTATTCCAAACTTTTAAATATTGACAATATAAAAAAACCTTTTTGAAGCAAGTTTTTATTTGAAAATTCTACTAAAAATAATTAAATAAACCACCACTATAAATGCACAATGTAAGTAATTTAAAGTATTTTATCAATATTTAATTCAACAAGTAATATTAATTTAATATAACAGCTTTAAGTGATCTACATTTCACAGGGTTTCTGTTTATATTTCAAACGGGGCCTACAGGTTTTTTTATAAACAAAAGAAAAAAAAGTTAAATACGAAAAACGTGATATGAGTATTAACTTCGTAAATTTAAATGGAATAATAAATATATAATATTAGTTCATTAAATAAAATAAAACAATCGATAGAAATGATCTAAACCATGTAATAAGAAGCAGTGTGTTAGAGAGAAATAATTCTAACTACGCACATAAATAAAGTAGCTCTCATGGAAGAATTTTCAACATTTTTCTCGGTGTTCTTTAAAGATAGAGGTACCAGACGTGTTATAATCAGAACACCAAATTTGATTAGTTCCTATGTTTAAGATATAAACAGAAACCCTGTAAAGATTTATTGGTAAAAATTGTATTTTATTCTTTTTAGTATATTTTTCAAATTAAATGTTTTTACAAGGTTTTTTACTTACATTAAAGTAGGAGCAGTATCACAGTCTTGCTGTTAAGGCTAATTTCTTTTTCCGCTTATGTCATTTAGCTAGCATCTTTTAGTATTTTAAAGATGTTTATTATACGTTTAATACAGAATATGTATGAATATGCAAAAATCAAGATTATCCCTTTCTGGTAAATATTATATTAATGTCTAAGAAAGATTTATTTGGCCAAACGTGTTTAGATTAATAAGTAAGTTATGTTTTGAAAGGAATGTGTAGTATACTTCATCCTTATAACATATTTAAACTTACTTTGGTTTGTTTATAGTATGAAGCTAAGTTGAATTTTACTTTTTCTCAATGCTTATCTTTACTTAATTTATTTTTCAATAGGAAGCAGGAAACTTGTTAATGTTATTTTCTTTTAAAATATGAAGGTAACTGGTAGACATATTAGAATATCTGAAAGTTGTAGACAGTACTGAACTATGGTTAAAAGGAATATATCGGATATTATGTAAAATGTAAAAAATGAGCTGTTTTTCTACAAATACTTCTACTATTTTGTTTAAAACAATATGACATATTTATATTTAGATATCCCCTTGTAATACTATTGTTGAACGGATTTTTGCAGTAATATTTTGAAATATTGCGGACGAGCTCTAAAATTAAACTAATGGTATATGAATATATTTAACAGGGGTGAAATGTTGAGTTCTATCTGATCGTTCAGTAAAGATTTTAAATTTATGAGTATATTTATTTCTAGAGACTCCAGTAGATTCAGTCTATGATGGTTAGTTCCTTTGTGTCAAATTTTGAAATTGTTATCAAAAGTATGACCAGCTCAATAAAGTGATTTGCATAATTGGATTCGGTTTTTCATTAACGAAGCTTATTTAGGGTTCGTCTACCTTTGTTTTATGACTGTTTACAATTTTAAAATTTTACACAAAGAGACTAAGAGTCATACTGGAGTCTCAAAAGATAAATAAATGCAAATATTCATAATCTTTATTGAATGATCAGATAGAACTCACTATTCACCCCTGTTAAATATATTTTTCAATTTTGAAATTATAAAGACATGTTTTCGATATCCAAAGTAGTGTAGCACTGGCCTTCTTTTGGACACTACTTTTTTTTTCTATAAATCGGTCAAAATTCAAAAAGCAAAAATGGTGCGCATATAATTGCCACTTTGCGTATGCATTGCTACCAACTTAAAAATATTCAACAGTACATATAAAACAATAATTGTATTAATGTAGATAATATGAACATGCTATTTACTCTTTAGGTTTCCGAGATATAACGTCCGAGGAAGCTACTGTCTACCGAAACATGTAACGTTGTTTTAAAACAAATATAGCGGAAGTTTTTGCAGAAAATTCCTTTTTATTTTTTAAATTTTACATTATGTTATTATGGATTTCTACCGAGTATCGGCTAATAGAATCGTAAACATATCGGTCTTCCATTGCCTTTATTTGTTATTTATTCCCAACACATAGGTTGGCTACTATCTCCATTCGTTATCAAGTGAAGAATAAATATATATTTTTCCCTTACATATATGCTACTCCTAGGCAGCCGGACGTGATGCTGATGGGTGTACGGTTTTTTGAAGCTATTTTAGGTCGTATATGAACAAATCAAAATTTCAATTAAGTACTTAAAAACAATTATTTTGGATGTAATTAGACTTACTTAAACCCAAGAAATTGGCTGTTTTTCTGTATTATAAGAAAATCACTTTATTGGCAAAAAACTGGAGTTTTTGTTGTTAAAAAATGCTTTTGATCTATAAAGCAATAAATTTAAAATATTTAGCCCAAATGGTCAAAATGCCTTTTTAAATCCTTAAAAGGTTGACTATGATCTGCTTTATACATACGTAGAAATGTTAGCAACTTTAATTAAGATAACACTTGGAACGTTTGAAAATCATGTTTTAAGATGAAATCAGATTTGAGAAAACTTGAATTTAAAGAATTTCTTTCGTGTTTTGGATACATGCTCATCTATTTCACTTATTAGTCTGGACACTCCCTACATATCATCTATAGTAAATTAAAAAAGCGGTATATTTCCTTTACCCTTTTAGAAATAGTGAACTGTGACCCAATTTAGTTCAGTGCATAGTGATTTAGAATTCACACCAAAAGTTCATTCTCATGCTAACACTTGATTTTTTAGCAAAATTGGATAATTTTTTAACGTTTCACGAGGCCGCCGTCTTGTTTCGGCATACTGGATTTATACCAAAATATTATCAGGTCATCCCCATAGAAACCTTAATTTTTGACTAAAATTTAAAATCAATCTCCTAAGTGGCTTTTAAGTTATGTCTCTAACTGACAGACCCACAAACGGACGGACGCAATTGATAAAAAATATTTACATAAAACGGGAAGATATGAAAAACACGAAAGGGTGATTTTTTCACCATTCATATTTTATTTTGATGCCATTTTGTTCCGCCATTTTAAATTCGTACCACAATTTTACTAATTCATTTCTATACCACATTAGTTATGGCACTCAAGTTGAAATCAATCCATTAAATAGTTCTTTCAGGCTGAATTTTTGAATAATTTACTGAGCCGCCATTTTGTTCCACCATCTTGGATTCCTACCAAAATTTACCAGTTGATTCCTACGTAGTGCTTCATTTTTGTGCAAAATTTGGGATAAATTGGATAAGTAGTTTTTTCGGAATATTTTTTTCAAGATAGCAATCATTTTATTTGGCCGTTAATTTGTTCCGATATCTTGAATTCGTAACACAACTTCACTAGTTCATCACACTTCACTTTTGCACAAAAGTTAAACTCAATCTAATTACTAGTTTTTTCTGCCATTTTGTTTCGCCATCTTGGATTCGTACCAAAATTGTATCAATTCATTCCTACATAATATTTAATTTTTGAGCAAATTTTGAGGTAAAGAAGGTAGGTAGTTTTTTAGCAATAATTTTTTTAACACTAGACCGCCATTTTGTTTCGCTATGTTAGATTTTTACCAAAATGTAACCAATTCGTCCCCAAACGACCCTTAATTTTTGACCAAAATTTGAAGTCAATTAAGTAAGTAGTTTTTTAGTTATGCCGCGAACAGACAGACTGACAGACATACGTACGGAATTAGGAAAACATGTCATCTAGAGACCCTGAAACGTAAAAATCTGAAAAAAATTCGAAGGGCGGGTGTTTTAAATTTTGATTTTTCTTATATCAGTATCTACATACCCTGAATTGCAAACACGAGTGGCCCACACAGTGGCCGTATACATTGGATCGGTGTATCCAAAACACCTGAGAAAGAAAAATTCCGTACTCTGGTTTTTGTTCATATATGTTTTTGATGATTCTACACAGATAGTTTTTATTTTTCCTCGTACAATAAAACGAATTGAGTAATATAAAACAGAGTCCAATAAAGACGAAAAAACAGTCAAAGTTTTTTGAAATTGGTCCATTAATAACAAAAATATGGGGTTTTCAAATTAACGGTATTAATAGCAGATGCAATATAATTATTGAGCAGTGTATGATTTTGTCTTGACTTGATTGAAGGCAGTAGCCAATCGAAACGTTGTGAATAAACAATAAATAAATAAAGAAAATAAAAGTCCGACACATTTCTTTAATCACATTAAAATATATCTACTCGTTACCGAATTATTTTTAAAAATTCATTTCAAAATGACTTGGCTAATAAAATTTTCAGCCCAGCCTACCGAACATCAGTTTCCGAATATTCAACATGATGTAGCAAGCCCAACAAGGTTTCTGGATTTACCTCAGCGAGAAATTGAACGATCCCCCAGTCCAGTACACTCGCCAATAACGCCAGTGCTAGACTTTGCTACCCTTCATGAACAAGTAGATTGCTCTGAACCTCTTCTTTCGCAGCACAATCATCAAGTCAGTGAAAATATGGAGACTTTGCCCAGTCAGTCGGTTGCATCCAATAGGTTACTCTCATCACCACGAAACTCAATTATAGCTACCCACCGTATATATCTCGATCCTGATGTTCCCCAAACGAATATGCCTTTAATGATGTCACAAAATCCGGTGAATGAAAGACTTCAGAAGCTCAATAAGCAAATAAATACCTGTAAAAAGAAAATACTGGTAGGCGAAGCAGATTTCGAAGTTAAAACTGGCACTAAACCATCACAATTTGACAAACTCAACGACGATTTTTTGAGAAAATTGTATGGTGAGCTTAGTAAACTTAAAAGGGAACAAAAACAGTTGTCAGAAATATCTGTGGGTTGTTCTAACATTAATCTAAAGAAAGTTACACTAGGAGAAAGCATTACAAGTTTGGAGGAAATTGTAAATGAAATCGAACAGGTACGTAGAGGCTGTCCCACGTAAGATGACCTATTTCCTTATCTCAGAAATTGTCTGACTTAAAAAAAATTTAACTCCAAAGGTTTCTTGCTTTGTTCAACTTTTTTATTTTAAATCAAACACCGTGTATATCTATAGATATTTAAGTATATCTTCTAAAGGTAAGCTTAACTTAATTGTACAGGCTTCAGATGCTATGTTTCTGACATATTAGTGTTTATCTTCAGTATTTCACCTATATTTAAAGTAATTTAAACAAAGTACTTAAACTATTTTTGCGTCAAAAATGTTTCTAATGTATGTATTATGTGATTTCAATTATTCATCTTTTCTAAATAAAGAAATTAGTGCAGTGTTGCCATGTTTTGATAAATTTCTTATTTTTTTCAAAGGTAAACCTCTGTGTATGACCACAAAATTATATAGTGCATTGAAAGAGGAATTGAACGGTATATAACACCATGGGATTACAAGTCAACGTTTCTGACTAATTGGCGATTATCTTTAGAACGTTTTAGTTTTTAATATAAATAACTACGAAGTGCTTACCAGTACCAGTTGTAATATCTCAATAGATAAAAAAAACGTAATCTCTAATAAAAAAATTGAATGAAAACAGTAATTATTTAAAATATTAAACATTACGTGTTGATTAACAAATTAAACAGTATTGAATAACAAATTAAACAAACAGGGATATTATTTCTACGATAGTTAGTCGTGACCAGGGATGTCAATCCCGGGATCCCGAAGTCCCGGTATCTCCCAGGAATAATTCCGATTTGTTTTAAGTATTTATTAATTTCCTTCATATCATTCTTTTAAAACAAAAGTAATAAACGTAAATGCCGGCAACGTCACAATGTGTAAATTTATCGGAAATTCCCCGTTGTTCAATTCTCGTAATAATATAGATTTTGCTTGGTTTTATCGCGATGATTGTATCTTGAACTTGAATTGACTTTAAACAATAAGTATATTCAGTTAATTAATATGACACAGAGATCAGCCACGAAGATGTTATTTCCCTAGCAAAATTTCTAGAAGTGCGAAATAAACTTTAAGCGTTAAATTGCAAAAGGAATTACAAAAAAGTAATTTAATTTTTAAGAAGCATTTTCGGTTAAATTCTGCGTTTTAATTTAATACAAAGAAGTTCTTAAATGTCATTATTGTTATATTTTTCTGGGGTTTCAGGGATTATGCAAATAATCTCGAAAATCTCGGGATTTGGAAAACACTTCGAAATTTACATCCCTAGTCCTGACAAGACATAGATATTTGTTTTCCTTGCGTTTAAGGCCAACTGTGGTAATTTAAATGGATTTTCTAGAAATTAAATTAAAGCTGAAATTATTTTTTATTCACACATTACTTTTCAAATAGAGTTTTAAATAAAATCATAATCTTAGTTTGCCAAATATTGCATTGCAGGATAATACATGTCTTTCATCATGGCTAACAATGGAAGAAACAAAAGCTTAATTTTTTATTCACTAGAAACCTTTATTATTATGAATAATTACTGTTCCTATTCAATTTGCAAGCTTACTAGGTAAAAGAAAATATTGAAAGAAAAATGTTACGTTTTATTAATTCAAACAATATATTTGTAGTTATATATTTATATGAAAAATGAAGTGTTTTGAAAATACATGTCAATAAGACAGAAAAGTTGACTGCGAAACCTATGGTGTTACGTTTAATTCGTCTTTCAATGGTCTATTCTATTTAAGTTTGAGATGATATAGAAAAGGTTACATTTGAAAAAAAATAAGAAATGTATAAAAACTAAAAACTTAGCAAGACTGCATTATTCTTTTCGTTTAAAAAGGTACTTAAAATTGTATAATACATTGAGCAGAAAAAAATTAAAAGCAGATATTTAAAAAGCGTTTAGTTGTCTTAGGTTGCAGAACAAAGGATCGTCATCAGTCGTGATCGATCGCGTACAAATTGCTATCGATTAACAATGAATGCTAATAGGCGTGGGCACACAGCACCGTATACCACCTTTCGTTTAATATGTTCCAGTTTTGACATTAGCTTTCAAACTTCAAGCCACACTATAAACAATTGTGAAAATAGCAGCTATATTGATACTTACGATATTTTGTTGTTATGAAAACCGTCGAGCGTCGACTAAAAACAAATGTTACTTAGTTTCAAACTGGTCGGTGACGCTTGATCGTAGTCGATCATGCGTGAGTGGGTGACTTATGCCTTAATTACATCACTTAAATATAGGAAAAATTCTGAATATAAACGCTAATATCTACAAAATGTAGCGTCTGAGATCCATACTACTGTATATTGTTGAGCTTGCCTTAAGATCTACTAAAATATCTATAAATATACAGAGTGCTCCATTTAAAATAAGAAAGTTGATACCTGATCAGAGTAATACAAACATCCTGTATATATGAACGTAATATAATGTAAAAGTTCAAATTAAACAAAAAAAAATTTATTTAACTTTTTTTTGGTAGGTCGGTACCTCTGACGTGGTATGATAAATAGTATGTATAGGGACAGAATTTTTAAGTTAATAACATAAATAATAAAAATATAGATAAAGTTGCGCAGTCCAAAAGCAAGATCTTAAGTGTGAATTACAATTGCCTTCAGCTCAACCTATTAGAGAGTAGAGGGAGTTTGTATAAGGGTAAAGCTAAGGGGAAGTTTCAGTGATAAAATTATGTCCACTGACTTAATTAGGTCTTGCTTTTATTGTTGATTTTGGTGTGAAAATTCAATACCAAATCTCCGATGTGCTTTAACCACTATTAGCAAATTATTTCTTCGTGATGTATTTTTCCATTCAGTTATCCATGGTTTTGGACACAATTCACAAACAAATTATTACTTAAAAAAAATTCCGGTAATAATTCAAGCTGGAAGAGATTACTAGTGAAAATATTAACGTGTTCAAATTTAATCATTTCTCTAAAAATATCATATTAATATCGTATTCTAATTTTAGAAATTGTCGAGCAAACGAGAAAGCGCAAACAGGAATGTAAATTTAGAAGCAATGACCTCCGAAGAATTAATCGAAGAAAAGATTGCGACACAAAAAGCTTTGTTATACCTGGAGTCAGTTCACGGAAGACCACAAAGCAAAGAAGAAAGAGATATTGTCCGTCCATTTTACGACAGATATAGAATGCTCAAGAGAATGGTAGCTAAAATATCCAATGTAAGCATTTTTTAAAAGTAAATTATTGGATTGTATATTCTAAAGCGGGGGAAATCTGGCCTGTGTGATCCATCCTAGCATCCTATTGGGATATTCATATATCCTTCCATCATACTAGGTCATTAAACAGTCTATTCTTATAAAATAGTTGATTATGCCACAAGTGGACTTACCTGGCGAAGGTAGGCCAGCGCTGTCCTAGAATGGATTTTCTAATTTATAAAACAGCAAGATACCTACAGTGTAAATGTCAATCGACCTGTTACGGTGGATTTATTAGTGCCAGTGAAAGAAAATGTATCGGTGCCTATAATTTAAGTGAAAACTTGTTCCCATGTCAAACACAGATTAAACTGGCCAGCTCCCGATGGCGCACCCCATACCGGGACCCTTTTTGAAGTCCGAACCCTATGCCGGTATACCCCCTAACTGATAAAATAACACTTAACCATGGCTCATAGAAAAAAGAAGGGGTTCCCATTTGTCTTGTGCGGCGTCTCCGAATAGTTGGGTGCGATAACTATAAGAGGTAAAAGAGAAGTGCTTATATTTTGTCAGTGTAAATTGTGAGTAAATAATAAAGGCGAAATCCAACTTTGTTGATTTGAACCAGTTTTCATAAGACAAGAAATAATGCAAAAATTGTGTTTTGCTTTGACGTATTTTAAAACGGAAATTAAAAAAAAAATTCAAATTTAGTGATTAATTAAAAAAAATTGCTCCCGTGACACAGGCTACCCAAAATAAAAACCCACGCTACGTAAGTGACCAATACCGCATATATAGTGGAGTCAATTTACATGAAGTCTTCGAAAAAGGAACTCTTCTTCCTCTTGGGTTTTATTTATTTATTTATTTATTAATATAGAAAAATATACACTAGGGAAACGTAATATTCCAAATGGTATACCTGAACTGCGCAAGAAAGCAAAACAAGCGTACATAAATATAAGTATGAACTTACAAATAAACAGAATAACAAGTAGTCAAGCATAGTCAACAGATAAAAAACTGCAAAAATAGAAAACTTAAGCTACAACAAATTACTGCTAAAATTGTACCAGTCTTTTCAAAATTGATAAGCTACGACTACAGATGTCACAATCTGGAATGCGTCTGTAAATAGATACCATTCGGTTAACAAAAGCCATAATTGGTTTTGTGGGTTGCTTCAAAAAAACAATTATACCTGTCTGGTGCGCCGGACTGGAACAAGAAATGGTGTCAATTTTAACACATTGGGAAAGTTGATATTACCATTAATGAGTTTGAAAAGACGTACTAAAAGTGCCTTTCTGCGTCTATTCTTCACTTTTCATGCCACAAAGAAGCACGCTTGTTTCATAGAAAATATTTTGATAAGGAAACCTTAATGTGTATAAAGTATATTTTAGAAACGTGTTTTGCACTTTTCCAATGCGGTTGATATAGTAATGATAAAATTGATACCATGTAATGGAAAAGTCTTCCAGGATCGAGCGGACCAGACAGTTATAAAGAATAATAATTGCTCCAGTGTCATGAATATGTCTTGTATTCCGTTTTACAAAGCCAAGTAGTCTAAAGCTCTAATAATAATACTATCCACGTGTTGGGTGCAAGTCAAATTGTTATTAAAAATGACTCCTTAGTCTTTGAAGGCTGGAACTACTTCTAGGTATATATTATTTACATGGTATTAATGTTTAAACCATTCGTTCCACACTAGCTGACCAACCTGTCAAGGTCAGATTGTAACAGACTTGAATTAGAGCAAGTTGTGGAATAAAACTTGAGGTCATCGGCATACAAAAGACATTCAGACACTTGAAAATAGGATAAAATATCGTTGATAAATAAGAGAAATAAAACTGGGAAATGCCAATTTCGAAGAGCTTTTTTAATAGAAGTTTATGAATTACACTGTCAAGAGCCTTGGACAAGTCGGTGTAGATAACGTCGACTTGATGTCCTGTCTCCATTGAGGTGGCTAAATGTTTTTGAAGGACAGCGAGATTTGTAGCAGTAGAACGACCTTTGTAGAAACCATGTTGTTCTGAGATTATATAGTATTTGTATGTGTTAAATATTTCGTCCGTGATGGTGGCTTCAAATATTTTTGGAATTGCAGAAAGCAACGAGATCCCACGATTCTTCGCAATATCAGATTTATTTCCAGACTTGAAAACAGGTATCAAATGAGAGAATTTCCAAACCTCTGGAAATGTAGCAGAACCAAAAGATTTCTTGATCAATATACAGAGAGGTTCGGCCAGTGGTTCTACACAGATTTTTTTATTAAAAATGGAGGATACCATCAGAACTGGACTTTTTAGAAGTGTCCAGGTTCATGATTTTATGCACAATTTCATTGACAGTACACTGATGAACTGATGAGGTACTGGCGAATTCCACAAGGACAAGAGTTGTTAAATTCATGTTTATCTCCCCAGGTTAGGTTAAAAGTGAGTGGATCAAACCGACCCTCCACTGCGATTCTGTGGTCTACTATGGCTCCCCAGAGAAACGTGACCGAAACCGTATTTGCTATATCATTTGAATCGCATTGATGCTCGGAAATCACGAATCCCTCTTTAGGTTGTTGACAAATGACCAGAAATGCTTTATGTTATATGGTATCAGATGTTCAGTTTGAGTGACGAACAATAGATAACACATTTCTGAACGGAATCTAACTTCATGATGCCTACTAGATGTTTCGTAGTCGGATTGTTGGCCAGTTCTTTTAAATATTTTATGTAGTCTGTTTTTTTGAATAATTAGTTTCCGGAGAGTGCGATCAAACCATTTTGGGTTTTTTTGTTTTCTTGGGCACGTACAGATCAATATCATTAAAGAAAGCTTTATAAAAAAGACCAACAAGGACCTCGATATTCGATACGTCAGCAAGGAAAGACCAGTCGGCTTGTTGGTAAAAAAAGTTTAATTTCTCGTAATCTGCCTTAGAGAACTGATAGACAGTTAAATCGCTATTAGGCTTTAATGTAGGAGTATACCGGTGGGTGTAACATATGTGGATAGGTGGATGATGGGCATCTACGAGAACAAGAGAGCTATTACATGGAATTACAGACATATCAGTGAACTCATCAGTGAAGATTAGATCGAGGATTCTTTACAAGTAATTTCGTACTGTGTTCCCCTATCCAAGTTCAAGAAACTACCATTTCAAAGACCTCTGTGGACAGAGTGATAAATACTAGCACGTTGTCCTCAAATGACCAGACAGTAACATATAATATAATGATGGGATAACAAAGGATGGGAATCCTTATATTTTACATTGCTGGAAGAAAAACTGTTGTTTTTTACAGACATGAGTATAGTGACTTCTATTGGTCCAATCGGAAGGAAAAAAAACAATTGTTTCACATTCAAATTTCCGCTAAAGTTGCGCGAATTTCAATTGTCTATGTCCAATACATGACCTGCAAAACAACAAAAACCACATGACATTAAACATTTTTGAATTTTCTTCGTAATTTTAGTAGCACATGAAGGGGGCAGTCTCTGCTTCATTTCTTAATATCCTTGATTCCGTTCAAAGAAAAACTATTGTCCTGATTAATGTTCGAAACATTGTGGGCAATCTGTTTCTGTTGTACAGATACTACCACGAATTCTAATCTGATGAATTATTATCTGTTATGCCCTTCTTAGTCAATCCTACCAGGGAGACACATCGACCTACATGCATCCCTTCACCGTCTAACTGCGAAGACCAAGGACTTCCCACTTTGTTCGAAACTTAATTCCCAGAGTGTCCTGATTATGGAATATTTTACCAGCAAATGCCTTTCCTTCTTCTCCTAATCTTCAGGTCTTTACATCCCGCACCAATCAACTTTCCCTGTCTTCACTTAAAGCAACCACGGTGCTCAGTACTCAGACCTTCCGCCTTTATTATACGCTCACTGATAAAACACAAATAAATTTATTTATGTCAGCCAATTTTGATGCCTTTGTGTCTAATGAAACAGCTAAAAACTGCAATTCTTTAAAAAAAATATTCATAGTTTTTGTGCAAACCGATCTAATCAAGTATTTGATTTATTTAAAATGTAGGTTTTTCGTTTTTTTTTTAAATGAGATTAAAACATTTTTAAAGTAAGACATTCTATTTAATTTTTTAACTTAAAAAAAAATTAAAATTGTAATAAAATGTGGTTTTTATTATATTTTAAATATTTATTTTTATAATTAAATGTAGAAAATAACGCTTATGTTCAAAAAGAAAATGAAAATGTTACAAAAACCTATTTTTAAATAAATATGGAATTATAATTAATACAATTTTATAATTCTTTTTATTAAACAAATAATATATAAAAAGAAATTAATATTGTTTTATTAAAAAAAATATAATAAATGAAATTCTTTTTTTATGTAACAATAAGCTTTTGTTACTATTTGACTTCCCGTATGGGTATAATAGGTTTTTTCATTTTATTTAATTATAAAATAAACATTTAAAACATAAAAAAGAATAAATTTTCTCCATTTTTTTACTTTTTTAATTAATTCTTTAAAAGAATTTCTTCTTCTTCAAGAAATATAAATTTTGGGCTGTTTTCACAAAAACTACCGACGATTCAGTTTCAAATTAAGTTGTTGACTATTCTATTGAAAACAAACACCTAAAATGTATTAGTGACAACCAGAAGTGGTTTATCAAAATGTATCATTATTCTTTATGTCATGTGGTTTTTGTTGCTGCGTATTCACATAGATATCTAAATACAGAGTGATTTTTCGGATCCGATCTGACTAATAGAAGCAACAAAAATCAAAAAACGTCACTTTTTCTACAGTAGTAAAAAATATAGCTTCCGGTCGTTGTTCAAAAACTATCATCTCATCGTTTTTACATAACAGAAAAGAGCAGGTCCTGTTTTATAAAAATGTCCAATAAATTGACGCCACCATTAATCTTTTGCTATTTTTTACTAGCCAGTCTGAACTATCTGTTTTATAATTCTATTATTTTTAGATGGGTACTAACGGAGAATTGGCAACAATTCATGAAAACGAAACTATGAATTTCGTAACACCAACATCTTCATCCAACGATACAGAATCGGAAAAAACAGAAATAATTCAAACAGGTTTTAATAATGATAAAGATAAAGAATCATCTATTGCAGAAAATTTGCATTCTTTGAGTAAGTCTGAATTATTACAAGAAATAAAAATTGTAACCGAGGATAAAAAAGAACTACGACGTAAGATTAAGGAATTTGAGATGAATACCCAGGCAAAGATGTGCAGAATGTTGACCAAAGAAGATAAGAAACCTATGGAAGAACTCTATATTGCCTACAAAAAAATTAAGGGTCGTTTGCGACTTTTAGAAGCACTTATTGCAAAACATTGAGAAATATATTTTTATGTAAATACAAATGATATAATTGGCGGATTAAAATGGCGGACAATTTTGTTATTTTGTAACACACATTTGCTCTAATTCTATTTTATTAGAATGGGACATTCACTTAAAGTCACCAAAACCATTTTTATGTTTAACTATAAAAATATAATAAACATAACTCTAAATTTTAACATGTTGCATTTCTCATATAAATTGTATGATGTTAAAAAATATATGTATAAATTCACAAGGTAGTCCAGAGACAGTAGTCAAAAAAAAATCCTAAGGATAGAGGATTTCATCGACATTATCTTAAATTCGTGTTGTTTTGCAAAAGGAATTTGATATTTTGTATTTTTTTGACACTTTCGACTTTTTTCGTAAACCTTGCCAATGTTCAAAACCTAGTTGATACATTGCCAAAACGTGCTAACCCTGAGGTAATTTTTACACTTTACCCTTTTTCCATACGGTGCTATCACACATTTTTTAATATACATTAATATTTTTAATGTTTTGACAGTGTGCGAAAATGATTTGGGTTTAAAGTTCAACATAAGAAAATTTAATCATTTTTCTCAGTTTTTTAAAATTTCCTTCCTATCAATTTTAAACAATCACTGACAAGAATTCGCACGTCATACTTAATTTTCAACTGAAAAATTGCGTGATATAACAGTCAGCAGTTTTTCAAAAAAAAAAAAATCGGAAAACTATCCTTCGAGTTTAACAACAATCAAGATAATCAAGTATATATATTAAGTTTTTAATAATAATTATTCTTACTGGATTTTTAAATAAAAATATTGTTATATTAAATAGCATTTATTGAACTCAGGAAATAATTTGTTTAACAAATAGCATTGGCGCAAATTGAAAAATCTTCATCTTCGACTCGGGTTTTTAAAACCATTAATGCTCATGCTATTTCTTAAACTAACTTGTTTTTCTAAATGTTTCCGGAAAATTAGATGCACTAGAGATACTACACCCGAAAAACTTCGGTTTGACACTTACACTATTCGATAGCAGCCATATTTCTAATTTTTATTTCATTGAAAAAAAAAACGGCAAATTTGTTTAACTATTGAATAAATATTCACAGTTTTTATTTTTACCAAAAAATAAAGAAGCAAATGCTCCTTGTATCATATTCAAAGACAGCAACCATTATTGCGACGGGAACGAATCTAAGAAAACTTATTGGGAGGGAGCGGGAGCGGGAGAATTACAATTTTGTGAACAGATTTTCAACTTTGTTGTTTACACAATGTTAAAAATATAAAATATTTAACATATTATATTTTTAATAAATTAATAAGCAATTTATAAACTAGAGAAAATGTATATAAATAAACTTTAACTGCAATTCAAATATTATGCGTATGTATATACGAATTTTAGCAGCCGATCGGATGCAGTGTATTGCATACTGGCAACTCTGTGCATTAAGAGTCGGTTTCGACCGTTGTGCTACATGAAAATCTCTCGATGAATCTCAACTATACAGAATGCAGTACAAAGTTAGGATATATTTAAGGGTCAATTAATTTTACATTAGATGTAAGTATCATCTGTCTTTGCTACTAGTTAGTTGAACGGTACGACTTTAGGTAATGGTAGAAAATCACTAAAAAATACGACATAATATCGAATAACCTCATTAACCGTCGAATTTTGGATCACAACGTAGTTCTTTTGATGTTCTTTCTTAGGATCCTTTTGGACTACTGTCTCTGGGACACCCTGTAGATACTCATTGTCCCTATTTAGAAATATATCCATGTTTTTTGTAAATAATTTAAAAGTAAATAAAAATATATGTACGTTTTAAAAGAAAGACATTAGTTGTTAATTTCCATTTGCCACAAGATACAGAAAAGTACTTTATTTTATGTTAGACACCCTTTATATGGATATCGATTTTCATAGGAACAGTATGGTTTCGAGATAAACATCTAAACTGTTACTGAATAAACTTAATTTCCAAACAAGTTAAATTAAAAAATAAACATCTATAAAACATCCTTGTGTTCAACCCATGTGTAGTAAATATTCTTTAAAATTATTTTTATTTCAAATTAATTTTTAAATATGACTTATAATTTTATTTTTTAAACTTACTTAAAAAAGTAGGAAAAATAGTCAATTTTAAAATTTGGCGATACTGCAATATTTTTTACATTTGGGGATTTCAATTCCCCCAGTAACAGGTTTTTTCACGGCTGCAAAAAAATTATCAACATATCCCAAAAGAGAAAATATGTACTTCAAAATATTCAAAAAGGGATTTTGGGTCAGTTGATTATCTGCAATAAAAATGTTACTGACAAAAAACTAACGCTTATACGATTTAGTTAAATTAGAATTAATAGTTTTTGAATCGAATGTGCCAAATTGTAATTATTCTTAGACATTTTACTTTTTTTGACCACCTAATGCATGTTCAAGAATAACAAAACTCTGAAGGAAATTCGGTATTAAATGAACTTTATTCCTAATTTTCAAGAATATTAATATATATAAACACCTAAAGCTAAAATATATAATGTTATATAACACTCTGACTTTCGAACTACCCGACAAGCTAAACTAATACTAAAGTCAACTTAAGATATTTCTTCTTCAGATATTTCGTCTTAGCTAACTTCTTCTTCTGTCCTAAGGAAGGTTCTGGGTAGTCCGTTCAGTCCTGGGATCCCATTTCGAAGCGTTTAAGTGAATAGTCTTACCCTGAGTCTGCACTCATATCAAAATGTTTTTGAAGCCATTGTGTGCACCACTCTACCGGAATCAAATATCAAAAGACGTGTCATATTTTTTAATTGGGAGGGAAAACCTGCAAACATAAAATATCGATTCACAATATCCGTGAATTGGTGACTCTGATGTGGTTTTCTGTATTAATTTTGGCGCTAGTTATTCTCGTCTTTCGACGAGTTGACTGTACTGATGAAGACTTCAGGTCAGAAACCCTAGTGTATACTTGGCCAGATTTCATTCTTTTAGCGGTCATCTCAAAAAAAAATTCATTTTCTATATATATATATATATATATATATATATATATATATATATATATATATATATATATATATATATATATATATATATATATATATATATATATATATATATATATATATATATATATATATATATATATATATATATATATATATATATATATATATATATATATATATATATTTTAGTCGTTTCTCGACAAAATGGCGAAGGAGTGAATTTCCTTACGATTGATTTATATGTATGTACTCAGTAAATAGATTCTTAAGCAAAAACTAATTTCTCAAAATTTTGGTATCTGATTTGTTTCTTTTTTTATTAATTGTTTTCTTATAATACGCATTTTTTTCAACATTTTTCTCTCTAAATTAAAAACTTTTGTTAAAAAGACTATTATTTTGATCGTTTTGGCTTCTCCAAGGACGTTTTGAAAAAATGTAAATACAATTTTGCTTTTTTAAGTGTTAATTTTATTTCAGGGGCGTACTAATTAATTTTTTCAGACCGATATATATCTTTCTTATTTTCTTAAATTAGACTTTGTCTCCTAAATTCCGTAAAGAGTATTTTTACTTTTTGTCGAGAAAGAACTAAAAAAGAAATTAAAAAACTTCAGAATGTTTTTTAATTTCATAGAATTATTCCCCGTAGCTTGAATAATTTTGATTATTTTTAAAACTTAATTTTTTTTAACATAAAAACTATTTTCTTGTAAATTACCAATTCTAGGCACTTTTTAATTAAAATTATACCTAACTGAATATGATTTCTTCTTTATTAGTAAGTCTTCGTATACCGAGTGTCCAAAAAATATATAATAATTAAAACCTTTATACAGGGTGGGGCACAACTTTCCCGTTCGTCTCTAACTACTGAATGGTATTTTATTTTTAAATGAACCTTCCAGGATATATGCAGATCAGATAGAGCTACATTTTAAGTTATTCTCAGGTATACAGGGTGCGACAAAAATACGTGACAGAATAAAGTTACATTTTTTTAATGAATTACACTGTATTTTATTGTATATTTACATTCCCCAATAAAAGTAAGGTTACATTTTAATTAATTAAAAGTTGCCTATATCTAATGACGGCTTAACTATACTTACTAAAAATACGGAAATTATTAAAAAACTATTAGATTTAGATATAACTACAAAAGCTTAAATTGCAATTGAAACTGACATTTATTCAAATCGAATGAATTATTGCTTTAGAAAATACCATAGAACATACAGTAACATGTTTAAATTCATGTGATTGGTGATTGCGACCGAACCGTCGGAAAAAAGTTAAAAAATGCCACTTTGCAATGAAAACGTTAATTATGCAACGCCTTAAATATGAGTAAAAAGTTAAAATCCATTAAATTATTTCAGTTTCTTGTTTTCGACAGTCTTACCTCTTTTTTTTTTCTGCGAGATCTCAATGAGCATGATCATCGAGTTTGCAACAACTTGTATAAGGTTTATGTTATTTATATATTTTTTATTAAACTGGTACCGAAAAACTAGTGATAAATAACGTACATAATTAAAAAATTCACAAAAATTATAAATTTAAAAAACTGTATGCATTAACATAAATGAGTTTAATAAATTATTGAAAAAATATTCTGCCTATGATTAATATTTTCATGAAATTTAAAAAGTTATTAACCAGTGTTTTTTAATATACAAAGAATAGTAAAAATGCAATTTGCAAAATTCAGGTTAAAAGTGTAATTTCTGAGAATGAATTAAGGTTTATTTAAAAAAAAGTATCGTTCAGTATTTAGAGACACTCGATGTACGAAAACTTACCAATAAAGAAGAAAACATTAAAAAGTACCCAGAATTGGTAATATAAAAAAAGTAGTGTTTATGCTAAAAAAATTAAGTTTAAAAAATAATCAAATTTACTTAGACTACGGGTAATAATTCTATGAAATTAAAGAACTGTCCCGAGGTTTGAAGCTTTTATCAAAAATAATAAGAAAAAGTAAAAATACCATTTACGGAATTCAGGAAACAAAGTCCAATTTAAGAAAATAAGAAAGGTAGTAGTAATTAAAACGTCCTCAGAGAAGCCAAAACGATTAAAAGAATAGTCTTTTTAATACAAGTGTTTAATTTAGAGAAAAATGTTGAAAAAAATGCCTATTATAAGAAAAAAAAATATTTAAAAAAGACACAAATCAGATATCAACATTTTGAGAAATTAGTTTTTTCCTAAGAACGCATTTATTAAGTACATTCAAATAAAATCAAAATAATTTCAGATTTGAAAATTTTCGCTTTTGATAAAGTTAATGTAAAAAAACTACTTTTGTCTTATCCCTCGTATATACCAGAGCAAAGCCACCCTTAAAACACGCATACCACAAAAGTGTTAACAAAAGATAAGCCCACGAAATGTTTAAAAGCCGTTTTAAACTACTGTTTAATTTTAAATAGGAACCTGTATATTTTTATGGACTTTCCAACCATATATCACAATTCCAAAAAATTGTGGCACAACGAATCTAACCTGTCCATAAATGGCAACCTTGCTAGAGGTCGCCTCGTATATGCGGTATGTAGATTACATAGTAGAGGTTAAAAAGTATTCCCCGTATATACAAACATAAAATATAAAATTGAACAACTAGTCCTCAAATGAGTGTATAAATTTAATATATTAATAGAAATTCGCCAAATACCCGCTTTTACCCATTTTTACCCGCAATATTATGAAAATACCCGCATTTCGGGTAAAATACTCTCAAACGGAAACACTGGTGTCAATGTAAAAACTAGGTACTTATTGCATTTATTTTAAATTACACCCAAAAATCAAGTGTGGCTTATCATACTGGTAAAATATTGGTAGAAATTCAATATGATGGAACAAAATGGCGTCCAATAAAAATGTTTGAAAAGACAGTAGGTATATATGTAAATGAGTATGTACTGAACTAAATTAGATCACACTTGACTATTCCTAACAAAAGGAAAGATTCATAAAGATGGAAGATCCGGGTTAAGGATATTTATCGATTTTGTTACATTGGATGTGCATTTAGTCGTTGACAATTTTTAATAAAGTTGTTATCGGAAATACTATAGGGATCATATATTATTTGGCTTTATCATAAAACAAATAAAAGTCAAAGTTTAAATGAAAGTTCTAAAAAAATTAATATTCAATAATTTTAATGCAATAGCTTATACTGAATGCAGTATAAAATAATAACAGTACTGATAAAGAAAATGATAGACTAGTCAAAAATTTCGTTGGCACACTTTAATACATTTATTCTAAATTCTTTTATTTTTATGTAATGAAATACTACTGCAAGTTACAACAATTTTTATTTGATTAAGGTTACATAAATACGAATTTAAAAGTATTATAGAAATATTGTACGATTAATTTTTAATAGGAAATAACTGTATTCTGTCGAATTATAATTGTTTTTTTCTGCTAATGTCGATTAGAATTATCCTAGTCCACCTCCGGCTAATGAGCCTAGGAGTTTAGGATCTATTCTGTTGTCAAGAGTGAATCCCAGCGGCTCGTTGCTGACTCTCTTTCTTACTTGGCTTAACGGTACAAAGCCATTCTCATCAGCTATATATGTCACAATGGTAATAAATCCATCTGATTCATATTCATATGAACCAGATACCGATAAAATATCTCCTTTTGCTGTGTGTTTTAAAGTGGCTTCTTCATGCTGCTCAATTCCATTTTCGGTTCTAAACCTGCAATATAAGAGTCAAAGTTTGGTAGTGAAATGTACAAAATAAAACAATAGAAATGCAAGATATATTTCTATATTTTTTTTTATATTCTTACTAGGCATCCCATATATAAACTGTTGTATAGAAAGTGCAAAACAAAATACAATTAAAAAAAAATTATGCGTATGAATGAAAATCTGCCAAAACCAATTTAAAGACATATTTTATGTTTCTAGTTTCAGCACCTTTACGGTAAGAGCCAATTTGATTTCGAAAGGTTTTAGTAATGTGGAATATTTTTCTGATTTTTTTTTCTTTCTTTGTTGATTACAAAGAAAGTAGGACTTTTTTTGAAAGCCAAAATCTTAATACGTGAATAGGAATATGAAAGCCTAGAGAAATCGTGGTTCTTGAGGTTAGACTGTCAAATTAGAATTACCTTCCAAAAGTAAGTATTCCAATTTGACACGGTCTAAAGCACATTCGCCAATATTTAAAATCCGTTTAATTAATTCATAGACAATTTGATTTTCGATTCTCCTTTCCAAATTGCCATGTTTAAACAAATATGTTTCGAAAATGAGTAGCTATCTCAAAAGTTAGAATTTAAGAAACTGCTATTTTATATGTAACGTGTATTTTTTATATTAAAATTTTATTATGTAAATTTCACCAGCCTATTAAGTAATTGTGATTTTTTCTCTACTTACTATTTATTTCTATAAAAATTGTTACAAAAAAAGAAAGCAGATTAAATCAACTATTAAGGAAGATTTACGAGTATATCGGGGGATGACTAAGTAAATTGCGCTAGTTAATGCGTTTTCCAATTCCAGAAATTTCATAAACAGCGCTTGGTACCGCATTACTCTCGTACATTTTTCTTTGGGATGTAGTTTGAAATTTTTGTGAGTGTAACAACGGTTAAAAATGGAGAAATTACCACAAAATTTTAATTATTGCATATTTAAAATAACAGTGTTAAAACGAAGATTATGAGAGTCTGAAATATTATAATTAATACAGGGTGTCCCAGCAGAGAGCGACCCATTAGAAATACCTATAACTTTTAATCTAGGCCTGCTAGCTACCTACGGTTTGCACCATTCTATTTCTTTTGGTCCAAAGTTTTTTGTAGTTGGTCGCAATTTTTTTGACACTCATACAGAGTGAGAGAAAGAAATGCCGTTTTTCAACATCGAAATTCTTAACTATTTTTTATGAAACTGATAATTTTAGCAGTAAAAATTAAAACAAAAATCTTGGTATTTTTATAAACTAATATTTTATTAGAATTTACAAAGCAATTTGTTCGGGCCTAAAATTTTATGTTCATTTTTACAACTACTATACAGGGTGTCCCAGCCGACCTCTTTTATACCAGACTACTTTTGAGGGAATGAAAAAAATTTCCGTTTTTCAACATCTTAATCAAAGTTTATTTTTCTTAACTGAATGTTTGATAAACAAATAAAAACTTAAAACAAATGCTGAATGTGTTGTGACATTTTGTTTAGCACACTTTTGAAATCGAAACGCCAAGTTATCGAACGAGTTTGTCATGGGGTATTGCTTGAATCACGTTACGAATATTCCGTTTGACTTGGATTATAGCATATGTTCTTTACGTAACCCCACAAAAAACTGGAACAGTGAGGTCTGGAGAATAAGGTGCTTATTCAATAGAGCCAGCCCTCCCTATCTACCTTGCTCCAAACGTTACATCCATAGACTCTCTTGCTACAAAAGAGTAGTGGGGAGGAGCTCCGTCTTGTTGAAAATAAATTTCGTCAATAATCCATTCCTTAAATTGAGGATAGAAGAAATTTTCCAACATATCTGCGTATATAACACCCGTTACAGTTGGTTCATGAAAAAGAAGGGCCATAAATTTTATTAGCAGAGACTGCACACCTAATAGTAACTTTAGGAGAATCTCGTTGGTATTCTTCGTATACTCTTGGATTTTCACTAGCCCAAATTTTACAATTGTGCTCATTACATCGTCCATCTATATGAAAAGTAGCCTCATTAGACATGATCAGATGGAATCGGGTGGATCCTAAATAGGTCCAATAAAATTTGGCATGTAAGTAGCCTTTTTTCGTAGTTCTGCTGATGTAGTTTGTGAAAAGTCTGAATTTTGTACGGAAATAATTTTAAAACTTTTAGACATCTTTGACACTCACTTTGGATATACCTGTCATATTTTGAAGTTTTCTTAATGATATTCTAAGGTTATTATTTGTTATTACCTTATAAATAGCTGAAAGTCGATTTAGATAAGCTGGATGAAATATGTTCCATTTCGACCATTTTAACCCCAAACAGCCCTGTTCTGAAAACTTCTGTGCAACCATTTTTTAATAGTGTTTTTGGATGGGGAATGCTTTTGAAACGTATTTCTAAATCTCCTTCTTGTAACTTATTGATTTTGATTCGTTATAAAACAGTAGCGTCTTAGCTTTTTCAATTAGATCGTAAATCATTTTTTAGAACGAATACTGTCGAAATTATTCAGTGACAGTGACATTAAAATTTTATAGTCACCTGTGGAATGTTTTGTTTTTTAATTTCATCAAACATGATACATTTTAATTACGTAATCATGATGTGGTTTCTCCTTCAATTAGTGGATATTTTGATTAGAAAAATGAACAAAACGAAAATAAAATTTTAAGCCCGAACAAATCGATTTGTAAATTGTAATAAAAAATTAGTTTATAAAAATACCAAGATTTTTGTTTTAATTTTTTACTGCTAAAATTATCAGTTTCAAATCCGCTGTATATTGATATACGGATACCGTAGACACGACTCTTTTTTTTGACGTTGTGATGTGGGTGTTTCATTAAAAATAGTTAAGAATTTCGATGACGAAAAAAAAATTGCGATCAACTACAAAAAACTTTGGACCAAAAGAAGTAGAATGGTGCAAACCGTAGATAGCTGGCAGACCTGGTTTAAAAGTTATAGGCACTTAAAATGGGTCACTGTTGGCTGGGACACCCTGTATATAATATAATATTTATATTCCGATATTTCAAGTATTTGTATGTAATTAAGATTATATTATACTTCTTATAGCTGGGAAGTTTTTTAAGAGCCTTTCTTCGGCTGAAAATAAGGACATCAACCACATAGGTAAAATCAAGCAAGTCTTTCAGTTATTGTACACGTTTTGTGTTGCAAAACAGCTATACATTTTTAAAACTAAATTTTCTAACCGAAACAAACCTTTTGCTTCAAATGCTTCCTCATATTTCCAGTAACAAGTTACTGATAAGCGGGTAACATTTGGTCAATATTATCATCAATTAGCGTTAAAGATTTTTGTATGCACAGGGTTTCTCATTATATATTAGACAATGAATATCTCTGTTAATATTGGTACTATAGAAGAGTTTAAACTATGAAATACAAAAAAAATCTCTCAAAACCTATAAATTTTGTCATAAGTGTTTTTGGTTATTTTCTCGGTCATTTTTTGAGATTAGATTCCTACTATTCAGGAAGAATACTTTTGTAGTTTACACTTTTATATAGACCCAATTTTATTTTTAGGCTTATATTTAGACCAATAGATAAATCCTATATTTGAAGAAGTAGAACAATGGTTAAATTAAGTTTTGTGTTTTATTTATATTTTATATTGTTGTTTTTATGTATCTTTAATATTGAATTCAAAGTAACTGATATACGGAAAAGCATAGATCGTATTTTATATTATTGTTGTCGCAAAAAATTCGTAGGGGGTTCTTAGAGATTTTTTAAAAATTATCGCAATAAAAAAGTAATAAACAATAATAATTAGCGGCCATAAGTAAAAGTATACCAATAAAATAAAAGTATACCAATAAAATAAGAGAAAGTAAATATCTGCAGAATTATGTGCCTTTTTTAGAGCTCGCTTCTGGCATAAACTAAACAAATTGATTCAGTACAATCATATATAATATCACAAGAGTTGCTTTCATGACATTTTTCATTTCCATTCCATTTTTCGAAACCACTCGCCTGTTTGTTACAAAAATGTCATTCGCGAAATTACCAAAAAGCAACAAACTTGAATATACAAGAGGAAAATTTTACCTTCAAAATTTTTTCTCGCGTGGTTTTCGACTTTTTCACGAGAACAATGTCTTACCATATATAATATCAAATAAAACAGAGAAATCAAAAGAAATAAAATATAACAACTTTATTTTTTAATATCCATGAAAATAACTTTATTTATTATTTACAATATTGAATAGGTGACACTTGTTAAAATGACAAACCTGAAAAACCATCTTGTTGATTTTGTTTGGTAGGGAGAATTTTGTCTAGGTATGAGTTTTGGCAGTAGAAAACAGGCCGTTGCTATGTCATTTTGCCATTGAAAAACAATAGAGATGGAATAGTCAATAGAAAACATCCTCTACCTCAATTTGCTGCTACTATTGATAACTGATATCTAATACAAATTTTACCTCTACTACCTTCAAAAAGACCTGAATACCCATTTGTCGTTAACGTATCTCAAAAGTGAATAGGGAAATAAGACTTGAGACAGGGCAGCGCTCTGCCGATGCGCACCTAGGTTTAGTGAAATGCATTCTTTTTCTTCTACCATTACAATTCGTTTTACCGTTGTTTGAATTTGAGTTCAATCGTTCGCATTGATTTTCTTTTTAGATCGAGAACGTTGACAGGAGACGTAAGGTTATTCTTTTTGTTTTCTTAATTAGTAATAGAAGGGATTATTAAAAGTTCTCGCAAGCAAACAAGTGATTTGACTTTGACTTGTAAATATCAAAATTTATATATCAATTGTTGACGGAGTGCGATGTTTTATTTTTTAAAGTTTTCAGGTTTAATTTTCAAATTATCCGTCGAATGTCAGGCGGGTTTCGTATCAAACTAATAATTTCTGAAACGCTTTTTTGAAAAAAGGGCAATTTGGAGAATGTTGACAAGAAATAGTCATCTATGAATTTTCTAATTAATTTAGTGTGTGGCCCTCTATATCTAAATAAAATACAAAATTTAAGGTATTACTAAAACGATTTAGTTAATTTTTAGATTCTGGCTAAATTATTAATCAAAAGTAGGAGTTATGACATCATTTTTTAGAAAAAAATGGCCAGTGGCCCACCATGTTTGCATTTAAAAGATACTGATTTGTTTAAACAAAATTGATATTTTGATGTGAAACCCTCATAAAAATTTAAATAACGAAATTTTAAAAGTAAGTTAGGTACTGGCAACAAACCATGCTTATTTCTGGCATGTATATTTCCGCCTCAATTACTAGCCGATAGCAAATATCTCATATACCCTAAGAGGCGAAGACTCAGTCAATCACACCTCAAGAATAAGGATTTAATGCATTATTGATGTGAGAAACAGTTAATATATAACATTCAATGTTCAAACCTCGTGGAGTAAAGATCTTTGAAGATGCCTCGTGCAATCGAAGGCGAAACGTCGGATAGTAATTCGAATTTGACACTGTCTAATCCCAAGAACCATGATTTTTTAAGTGAAATCAACCCTATGTATTTATTATGTATGTACATCGATTACTTCGCGATCGTTTGATCAATTTGAACGAAATTTTTAAGGAATCTTTAGGATATTGCCGGAGTGGTCCCATAGCAAACATATTGAAAAAATTGTTAAAAATAGGGAAATGGTGCCATTTTGAATTGTTTATGCGACGAAACATTAAAGAATACACACGTTCACCATTTTATCAGAAAAAAAGTACATAAACAATGGACCTAGTGGTTATTTGTTTATTCTGACTTTTACAATAAATAGAAGTAGAAAAAATAAAATAAAAAAATTTATAAAAAAATAAAACCGATTTTGAAAATCTTATGACATTATACTCATGGTATTAGACATCAAAACACTCAAAACATAAATACATTTCTGGGGTTAAATATTATTAAGAATAAATTTGGCTCCGACTTTACAGAGTAACATTTTTAAGATTATTTTCCACTTTTAAGTGCATTTTTATTTTTTATATAAACATATTATATTTATTCCCCTAAAACGTCTACAGACTTTGGCGAAGTTCATTATTTTATTTAAGTGTGTATTTTATTTTAGTGCCACAAAATTGTTGTTAACATCGATTTGATTGTTTATTTATTTTCTTTAAAAATTATATCGCAACGTAGCAAAAATCGTATACTGTTTTTTAAAGTAGGCCTTAAAAAAATTAATACGGTCCTGCAAATTTAGCAATTTTTAGTATGATTTTAATTTAACTCGGGTTAAGTCTCTCGCAACCCGGATTTGATTGGGAACTAGAGCCTATAAAAATGGATACTGTTCGATAAATTACCCTGTATATGGATATTTAAGACGTGTTGATAATTTTAGTAGTCATTTTAAATATAGCCCGTAAGACTCTATTAACGGCAGGAGTTTGTACAATTAGTCCGCCCCTGTATATTAGTAATATTGAAGATCATTCTTATAAAATAAGCTGGTCTAAAGATATTAATGAAATACACTATAATTTTTACTTACCCAAAAGAATAACCGTTTGGATTGATGTTTTTTTCATTTTTTAGAATACTCGCGTTCGTAACATGTAGGCTGAAAGCAAGTACTGCAAAAATTAAAACTAATCTGTGTTTGTCTGAACGCATTGCGTTCGCGGAACCAACAAATCTAAGTGATATAATTTGTATTGATCGTATCTTTTACAGATCGGAGCCTATAGGTATGTTCAAATTTTGAAAAACAAATTATTTCTATTGTAACTAAAGAACAATTAAAATCACCTGTCATAAAACTCAGTGGCGTATAGAAATATTTAAATATATATTTATTGCAATGTCACTAGTGACTGAATACTAAAGCCCCTTGTCACCATCTAAGTAAATTTCGACATTTCTCGTACCCAGTACTTGGTTATGTATTAACACTAATTTATATTTTTAAGCAAAGTTAGTATAGCGAATTGCTCTAGCAAGTCTCTTGATCTTGAAATTGTTAAGGTGCTTCGTGAGATATAGATAGTAACAGGGTTATAGTATGCAACTGCCAGCAAGTACTTATTGGTAAGTTGTTGCACTGACTTGTAGCTTGCTCGTTTAATCTTTCTTAAATCATTATTTAACTTCAACGAATTTAGAAATTGTTGCTAGAGTGCATATTTACCATTTAAAAATAATAAAGATTATAAAAAATCTTAACCAAAGGACACCTATTTGTGTTTAATTGGAAACAAGAACCTTTAAAAACTTTAGTGGAAAAATTGAACACCAGCGAAAATGAGGTGTAAAGAAAACTATACAATTTTAGAACCCCAGAAAATCAAAAAAGGAAACAAATTCAAAAAAGGAAAAGCGAACAAGGTACCAAACTATTACATAAAAGTTCTCTCTTCTCTTTATTTATCTGTCATTAGGAACTAAAACGTAGCCGCAGCCGCTACAGTTATTTATTTCAAAGCGATATTATAAGAAATGCCTAATTACGTATGTAAATTCCATTTAAACATCGTTGCAAAATCTTGCAGTGATAGTACAAAATATTCTCTAGAGTAATTGCAGAGAGTTCTTCTGCACGTTGTTTGCATACATGTAAACGTTTGCGCTAGTAACCCTCATCAATTACTCTCCCAAGCCCACATACACGAGGCCTTAAAATACGTCGACACTACAATTTAGTTGCACCAAAATGTCACCCCTGAAAACCTGCTGTTATAAGCACTTGTAGAAGTAGCTAGACTTTGCCGCACGAGCAATTCCCGCTACTATCTATAGAATTCTGAAATACTTTCAGAGAGTAAAGCTACCAAGTTTTATATGCACATGGACAAGAGCCTTCGAAAATTTAATAATAATAGGTGAAGGATTAAAATAAGTGGATTTTATTCAATCATCACTGCGAGTTTTTGATCTAGTCAAGCTCATTATACTTCTTCAAGCATCGGAATGTCCCTACTTAATGTAGAGAACCCGATCTTAGTATCCGCCAGGCAATTACACAGCACTTGTATAATGGTTTCGTAATTTTCTATACACAGATGACGGTCCAGTATTTGATCAAATCTGTGCATCTGATTCTTAAATCACAGTAGCCAGAAAACAGGTTTACTGCAGGTTCGGCGTTTAATTTTGATTATTTTTAAAAAGCTTTCAAATAATCGTTTTTCCAATAAGACAAGAAATAAGAAAGCACGCTCGGTTGTTTTAGAGGTTCCGCCTACAACTTTTAAGCTTTAGACATTATTGCCCCTGTCCCTTTCTTTAATATTAAGTCTGCAGACTCATCTCTTTACAGATGTGTATGTTCAGGTTTCCACGTTTATTATTAAGCGAGGTCCAGGCTATCATTTATATTTTGACAGCTAGTTAGAGCTTGAACTATAGATGATACAAAAAAATTTAAATACGGAATTATAGGATTTTTCTTTAATTATCTTTTAAGAATATAAAAATTGTTAAAAATTAAATAAAATTACATAACCTATTTTTTTATGGACACTGTATAATATTCATTCATTCTCCTTACCGGTTATAAACAAACCAAGTTTGATACCTTTATCTTTAAAGACAACTGAAAAAGTTGATAGAAATCATGCCATAACCACATACAATGTTCGGTAGCGTACACCTCTACCTAGATTACAGAAGTATATTTCCTATGGCCATGAGTGTACAATCTGGTCTAACTCCATACATTAGAGCTGCTACTTCCTTACTGGTTTTGAACCCATTTATATGCACCTGGACAAACCTCTTCTTTTATTAGGTCGATGCCCCTACTCATCTTTTTCGCAAGATTACGTTTTTGTTAGCAGGTTAGATGCACTCCCAGTATGTATGTGACGCCATATGACTCGCAGTATCCCGCATGTCACTCATGATGGATGATGAAGTCTGTATGTTGTTTTCAATGCCTAACTTTTTATAAATAAATATTAGAGACAGGAACAATAAAAAACAAAAAATAATTTTTACTTTTATATTTTTTTCGGACTACAGGAATATTATATAACAAAAATAGTTAAACCTCAAATAAAAAAAATTATGGTGAAAAACTGAGTTTTAAAACTATATTATTAGGAAATTTCAGGGGTTGTATGAAGAATTTTTGTGTTTTTAGTCTTTAAACTTCGTTTCCGGTTTAACCGTCAACGATACCCGAAGCAAACTTATTCTATAAAATCCTATGAAATTTTACCGCAAATGCAAAACGAATAGTTTCAAAAATAAATAAATTTATATATTTGCCTTTTAAGGGTTTCGATATCTCGTAAAATTTCATTGAGTTACGTATAAAAATGTTGCTTCTAGGTAACTTACAATTAATTCAATAATTCCGAAATTTAAAAATCTATTACATAAAAGTTCTTTCTCGAACTTCATTGCTTAAATGCCCTAATAATATACATAGTGGAAAATTTTTTACAAATCAATTTTGCAACCTATTTTTAATTCCCTCGGAAAAACTGAAAAAATGTGTTATTTTCCATATTATTAAACAATTTTAGTGTTGTGGTAGTAGGAAGAATTTTTGTGTATTTAATCTTTAAAATTCTTTTCCGGTCTAACCGACAACGACATCAGAAGCAAACTTATTCTGTAAAATTCTATGAAATTTTAGCGCAAATGCTAAAACTCTTTCTAGAGCTATTCCTCCTAGTTTCAAAAATATATATATTTATATATTTGCCTTTTAAGGTTTTCGATATCTAGTAAAACTTCATAAAGTTACGTATAAAATGTTGATTCTAGTGAAAGTTCAAATTGAACCGGAAGCGAAATTTAAAAATCTATTACATAAAAGTTCTTTCTAGAACTCCAACATTTAAATGCCTAATAACATACATAGTGGGAAATTCTTTACAAATCAGATTTTGAACCTATATTTACTTCCCTCGTAAGATTGTAAATCGTAAATTCGAGATTTTTGCAGATCTTTGCGTTTTAGGGTCCTTGGATCTCGAAGAACATGTTCTCCCATTTCCGTCAGTTTGTTGGTCTGTCGTTCTGCCTCTATGCCACATAGCTCAAAAACTGCTTCGATTGACTTCAAATTTTGTTCGAAAATCAAGGGTTATAAGAAGATGAAATATTTACATTTTGGTAAAATCTAATATGGCGGAACAAAATATCGGCCAAATGAAATATTTAAAAATTCAGCAGAAAAAATGCTACCATTAACTCGCATCTCGCATAAAAATCCAGTGTTGAACAGGGATAGATTGGTATATTTTTAGTGCGAATCCTATAGGGCAAAACAAAATGGCGGCCTTATAAAATGTTTAAATAGTCGAATTCCTGGAATAAAATTGTTTTACGGAGGAAAATCATAATGGCCTTAATTTAATAATGTTATGAAATATAAATAATAATAATTAATTCATTAAAATAAAAAAAAATACCAAATAATGATATACATATATAGATAGATTGTAAGTGGTGGAATTCTATATAAGGGAAGTTGTGGGTAAATTACTGATTTTTTTAATCTGATCTTCAATTGTTATTTTGAGATGTCATATTCTGATAGCCCGGAGAAAACTACTTTATTCTAGCCAAACCATAAGGATACTAGAGTGGGCACCTTACGTGAAACACCCTGTACAAGAGCTTATTGAGGTTCTTAGCATGTGGTTACTTAACTCTAGGTTCCACTGATTGTCTAATTATTATGACTGGCACGTGGAAAACAAACAACGCTTGGCACAGTAGCCATAGACAACACAGAAAACCACAATATTAAAGCTGGCTAAGCTTTAGCATATTTTTGTATCATAAATGATCTATTTAATCACAAGTTCAAAAATATGATAAATAGCAATTTTTAACCGACATTATAGAGATGGTTCTGTTGTTGACCTGTAAGTGGGTATGTCCGTGAATTTTGTCTGCAATGACTAAACAAGTTTGTATGGAGTTTTCTCCATATTGTAAAGCAATAGTCCAGGGTGGTTTTAATAACAAAAAAATCTAGCTAAGTTATAAGGGGCATGCGGAAAAACGGTATTTAATTTAATTACTTGCATGGAAAGTGCTTATAACTGTAATAAATAATGAAGCTTTTCGCACTGCCACATTTAAAATTGAAATAATAAAATAATCGATTTAAAAAAATTTTACATTTGAACATTTTCAAGCGCCATTGACGTAGTTAAGAAACGGTGCAACATATTAAAAAATATGTTAGTATCTATTTTTTTTAAATAAAGTAATGAAAATTAAAAATAAAGTAAAATTAAGAAATAAAAAAAAACTTTAAAAGCTAAAAAAGTTATTTAAAAGTTGGTTGAAAAATAAAACTGACTTTATTAAAACACCGAAAAGCAAAAAAAAGATAGCATTTTAAGCGACGTGAAACCAATAACCAATAATACTAAGGTACTTCCAGGGGTATTAGACTATATTACATCTTTAAAAGTGTAAATTCTGGAGGAAAGCAACTAATATCAAATGTACGGTTTCCCTTAGTACCTGTAGTAATTAAATAGTATTTTGATACCAGCTTCATAAGTACTAATTTCTGGGGTCACTTCAAAGCTATTTTTTTTTAATATCAGTGCTTTTGTCGGGTTTATTTTTTCATTTTTTAGTTCCCTCGTAAGAGGAGACGATTATAATCGTGCGGAAATTACGCTCCGAGATGTTTGCATATCTTCACGTCTCTGAGTCCCTAGATGCCGAAAAACATGCTTTCTCAATGCCGTTGCTCTGCCGGTCTGTCTGATTGCGGCAAAAGTACTTATCAGATTGACTTCGAGTTTTTGTCGAAAATTAAAGATCATATGGGGATGACTTGGTCCCACTCGGGTAAAAATCTAATATGGCCTAACGAGATGTAAAATATTTAAAGAAAAAATTCTACTAAAAAACTAGATAACTACTTTACTTCAAATGTTGCACAAAAATCAAGTATTACGTAAAAACATCTGGTAAAATTTTGGTGCGAATCCAAGATGGCGAAACAAAATGGCGGCCTAATAAAATAATTAAAAAATAAGACTAAAAAAACTACATATTAGATTGATTTTAACTTTTTTGGTGCAAGAATTAACTATGATTTAGAGATGAGCTGGTAAATTGTAGAACGAATTCATGATAACAGCAGGCGGAACAAAATAGGGGCCAAATAAAATGTTTGTAGTCTTGAAAAAAATCATCCTCTGAGAGTTTTTGCAGATCTTCACGTTTGATGCAGGGCTCCTAGATGCCGAAAAATATGTTTTCTCACTTCAGTCTGTCTCTCGGTCTGTCTGATCGCAGAATAGCTAAAAAGTACTTTTCCCATTGATTTCGAAAATTAGGAGTCATATGGGTATGACCTGGTAAAATTTTAGTAAAAATCCAATTTGGTGGAGCAAAATGGTGGCCTAGTGAAATTAACTTCAAGTTAACTAATTATCCATTTACTTCAAATTTTACGTTATATTAAATCAACTGATACAATTTTGGTACGAATCCAAGGTGGCGAAACAAAATCAGCCGGAAAAAACTACTTATTAGATTGTATTTTTGTGTAAGAATTTACTAAGATCTAAAGATGAATTGGTAAAATTATGCTAGGAATTCAAGATGGCGGAACAAAAAGGCGGCCAAATAAAATGTTTACAGCCGTGCAAAAAAAATTATCTTGCCAGATTTTACATATTCATGTTTTAGCATCACTAGATGCCAAAAAAAAACATATTTTCTCAATTTCGTCGGTATGTGAGTTCGAAGCATATAGCTAAAAAACTACTTATCGGATTGACTTCAAATTTTGGTCAAAAATTAACGGTGTATCTGATTTTTTTTATGTAATTAAGTGGTACATAGAATTGAACTGATAAAAAATGGCGACCTAATAAAATATTTCAAAAATCAAATTTTGTGAAAGCGTTAAGTGAGATATAGAGGCAAACTGGTAAATTTGTGGAACTCAATATGGTGGAACAAAGTGAAGATTAAATACAATGTTTAAAAAATTAACGTAAAAAATATCTTCTGATTCAATAGACTTCAAATTTTACACAAAAATTAAATGTGTTATGATAAATTGGTACGAATTCAACGTGACGGAACAAAATGGTGGTCTTAAAAAAATCAGCGTAAAAACTTTCTTCAAATATATCTAAAAATCAAGTGTGGCATAGGTATATAAATTGTTTAGTACGAATCCAATATGGTTGAACAAAATCACGACCAATAAAAATGCTTGGAGAAAAGACAATATATATTTCTTACTATGTGCGAAACTAAATTGTATCGCATTTCACTATTCAAAATAAGAGGAAAGATTCGTAACGACAAATGTTCCTAGTACAGGAAATTTACCCATTTCGTAACATGTCAGAATATGTTATATAATTTTAACTGTCAAACTGGGGCCGTATATTAATTTATTTGACCAACCCCTTGTTTTACAGTTTTCATGTAATAAAATAATAATGTTGTCTCGATAGATAGGTATACAATGCAATTGTATCGATCGACTGTACAATTACCGCTCTAACTTTATGATAAATGTCTTCCTCTTGTGGGAAGTCTTATACATGTGGGAAATATTCACTCACACCCAGACATGAGAGTGCATAACTGCATAAGAGTGCAAATAAATAAATTAAATTCTGTGGAATGGACCTATTCAAAAATGGGGGTTCCTTTTATAGAACAATGTTTATTTCAATAGAAACTGATAATACGATAATGTTAATTTTTTTTAAAAAATAAAACATAGAATTAGAAGAAATTTCAATGTCGCATAAGGTTTTTTCTGAAATAAATAGAAATAGTAAAGATATTCTAGGAGGTCTACACATTTTTCCTACATCGTATAATAAAAGATTGGTTAAACGATCGCATGGTCCCTCTGATGCCCGGTTTAGAATAAAAATCTCTAAAATTATATATGTATGATATTAATGAACTAAAATTGCATTAGGTCTACGTAAATATAAAATCTCCTAATTATAAATAACATGTGTTGTCTGGAAATTATAATCAGAAGTAAACCCGTTGTATTCATCTAATTAGATATTCAGTATTTGATATTTTTACTCGAGACGCCCATGACCTGTTACGAAATAGATCTTGAGCTACCCATCTTGGATCATTTGCGTCTTCAAGGTCTAAGGAATTCCTTATTCTCTGATGCCTCACGGTATTATTATTTAAATGTTACTTGAAATTTAAAAAGGTCAGCCAACGTTGTAATTTCACACGGAGTCTTTTAATAACAAAAAAAACTTATTCAATACATTTTCCAATATACAAGTCGTAATGTTTCATCGTCGGTACTTTTACATCTACTAAAGTTTACGTCGTGATTATCTAATGGTCAATTAAAATGTAAAAGGCGGATAGTACCTACACAATATGTAAATATGTATTAAATCAAAATTTATTTGCATACATTGTTCTGCAAAAGAAGGTAATATTTTATACACGTTAACATTGTTCTTTTCTGCTTGAAGAAAAAACGTTCTCGCTGTTGGATTAGGCTCAGCATCTCCAAGTGATCCTAGAACAATTTTGTAAGAAACAAACCTTTTTATTATATACATATATACATATACGTATATATATATATATATATATATATATATATATATATATATATATATATATATATATATATATATATATATATATATATATATATATATATATATATATATATATATATATATATATATATATATATATATATATATATATATATATATATATATATATATATATATATATATTTATAGGGTTGTTCAAACAAAAGCACAAAACTGCTCGAACAGGAGAAGTGATTTAAATGGTTGTTCGTCTTTTCGTAATATTTTCAACCCCTTTTTTGCAACCCTTTAATTTCTAGGCTCCCCAACTTTTTTTTTCAAATGACAAAGTAGGTCATGTGGGGACTCTATGAGAAGGTCTTCCAAAACTGAAACTACACACACAAATTAAAAGTTAATCTTTTAATTTGATCATTGAATTGTAGGGAACGGTTAGTATTTTGGAATTGTGACATTTTTGAATTATGGTGCTCTCAGAAAGGCAGCGTATTCTTAATACGTAGTGTTGGGTTGTGGAGACGAAGTACGGATCTAGGATGAAGTCTGTGTGTCGTTCAATGAACAGTGTCTCGAGAATACAATTACGCGGTAAAGTGTAAGTACGTTATTTCATAAATTTGAAGAGCATGGGATAGTTAGGGATTTACCTAAAACGGGCCGGCCACCGACTTTACCTGAAGACACTGTGGATACGTGAGGGACATAAGACATTCCCAAAAAGTCAATGTGTGGGCTGGCATAATTAATAACCGAATTTTGGAACCATATTTCTTTGAAGAACATATTACTGCTGAGCGTTACTTAGATTTCCCCTCATTCAAATTAATTCCTACATTAGCGTTAATGTTTCCTAATGAGGGTAATCTAGGTATTCCACATGAAAGAATAATGTTTTAACAAGATGGCGCACCACCGCATTTTGATATTATTGTTCGAAGGTACTTAGAAGAAATTTTTCTAAATCGGTGAATAGGTCGACGGGGTCACATTGGATTTCTTTCTATGAGGTATTTGAAGGAGAGATTGTTTCAAAATAGACCAAACAGGGTTGAAGATCTGCAAGATAGTATAAGAATGGAAATTACTAAGTTATCAGCCGAAAGTGTTCGAAGTGCGGTTGATAGTATTTATCACAGACTTGGTGCATGTCAAGTAGAAGGTGGAGATCACTTTCAGCCCTTGTTACATTAGCCGTAGATATAGATCCCCCTCGAATATTAATTGTAATTAAAAAACTTATGTGCACTCGTTTTACTGTAACGAAATGAGCATGCCCCTAATTGGTTGCCAGTATGGGACTCAGTTTTAGAAGACCTTTTCATAGAGCCGAACAATCATTTAAACCACTTCACGTGTTCCAGCGTTTGTATGAGAAATTGCTCATAGAGAAAATATGAATTTTGTGCGTTTCTTTTGAACAAACCACATAACTAAGCTAAGTATTATCAACCGTACAACCGTACAAAAATTGGAAAGAGATTTTGTTTGAGGTCTAGCGGTCCGTGGATAAGTAAAAAAAACTTTTTTTTTCGTATGTGTTTAATAATTCTCCAATGTTTATTAGCTTCATCAGAAGCAACTACAAAAATACAAAGAAATAGGCCTAAACAATATTAAATTAATGTTACATTAAAAATGATAATCACGAGAATTGAAAATTACACAAAAAATAGCCCATACGTATGTAAAATTACTTACAAGATGGTAGACCCAATCCTTTTTCAATTTGAATATTACCACGTTTCTAAAAACATAAAATAATACAGTGTTTTGAATAAATAACAGGCGTGTTCGAGCAATCGGAATGCGAAAAAAAAAATCAAAATTTATTCTTATCCAAAACCAAAAAAAATACACTTATTACTTGATTTGTACCTGGTTTAAAATTGATATGAAAATATGCTATTTTGCTCTTTTATTTGAAACATTTCCAGAAACAATCCTTTATTTATAGTTGGACTCTATTTCCAAAATTTTAATGTTAGAAAAATGAAAATTATGGCCCGTTCTTTTAATGTGTTCCTGTACAGCTAACGCACAAGAGTTTTTCCCTGAACGACAATCAATGGTATTCGTTGCTTAAGCCACTGAGATGTTTGATCAATATACTGTCCATCACATCCCAAACAAGACAAACTCATACACAATATTATTTTTAAAGATCAAGGATGTTTAAGTTTAATCTATTTTCAAACATAAAACACCCTCGATGTTTAATAATAATATTGTGTAGGAGATATCTTGCTTGGAAAGTGATGGATTGGTGCAATTTACCACATTCACACTGGATTCAGTAAATGCATTATTTTTCGTTGTTACTCAGCTTTCGAATCAGAATTTCTGGTATCTCGAAAAAATGTGGTATTTTTTCTATGTTGGAAGGTGGGACGATTTTCTAATTTTGATATTACACGCCCTCTAAATATTCTGCGACGATTGTAACCTTAATAATTGTTCTTATGCATTTATTTTATGTTAAGAGATGATGGCTTGCTGTCGAAATATTATTAAAGACTTCGTATCTAAGCGTTTCGGGCAGTGTCAATTTCATGCTCTTCGAACTATTATATGAAGTAAATGAAAAGCTTTGTTAAAAATTTGCACTTAATTTATTTAAAAAAATCGGAAAATTTCAATCTTTCATTTTATAAGGATTAGTGAGTGAACAAATTTAGTTCCGCACAAAGTTATATAGTAATATATTTACATATGCCGTATTTTCAAATATTTTTATTAGGCGCCATTTTGTTCTACCATATTGGATTCGT
The DNA here is from genome assembly GCA_030620095.1 of Kuschelorhynchus macadamiae. Taxonomy (NCBI): domain Eukaryota; kingdom Metazoa; phylum Arthropoda; class Insecta; order Coleoptera; family Curculionidae; genus Kuschelorhynchus; species Kuschelorhynchus macadamiae. Next base: position 677,664 of record JAUTXW010004088.1, read on the forward strand.
AATAAACAGTCTCTACCTCTGCATATTTAATTTTTTGGCATAATTTAAAATACATTTAATAATTAGTTTTTATACTGATTTGTTTAAGTTCTGTTATGTTGAATCCGTACCAGTTTATCCCAATAGTATATTTACTATTAGTTTAAAATTTGAAGGCTATTGAAAAATATCTGTTGCCTTGTTTTTTTAATATTATTTAATCCATATTTTATTCCCCCACCTTGAATTCGTACCATTACTTTACCAGTAGTACTTTAGCTATGCCGCGAACTGACACACAGATACAAATACAGACATGCAGACCGATAGAATTGGAAAAAAATGTTTTTTGGCATCTAGGGACGCCAAAAAGATGAAGAGATAAAATAAAACCTAGGAAGGTGTTTTTTTCACAATTGCAAATATTTTATTTGGCCTTTATTTTGTGTTTCGCCATCTTGAATTGGAACCCCAATTATACCAGTTCATCTCTAGATCACAGTAAATGTTTGCACACAAATTGAAATCAATCTAATAAGTAGTTTTTTAAGGCTGATTTTTTAATTATTTTTTTAGGCAGCCATTTTGTTTCATTTCAGTTTTTTAGTATTTTTTTTATCATTTCAATATGCCACCATTTTGTTCCGCCACATTTTTACCAAAATACTGCTAGAACATCCCCATATGACCCTTAATTTTTGAACAAACTTTGAAGTCAATCAGTTTTTTAGCTATGCAACAAAGACGTAGCCAGACAGACTGACGGAATTGAGGAAGCATATTTTTCAAATAGCAACCATGAAAAGTGACGATCTGCAAAAATCTAGGAGAGTGATTTTTTCACGACTACAAACATTTTATTTGGTCGCCTATTTGTTTTACCGTCTTGAATTCGTATCACAATTTTGCCAGTTTCCCCAAAAAAAATTACAAAATATCTTCTAAAATGTAATTTTTGAAATAGGAAACCATTAATTTAGTTTATATTAAATTTTATATGCTAAAATATTATCTTAATTATCAAGCCCATAATAAATGTGGTCTCGACTCCGACCGGCCACAATAGAAAATCGAATAGAACCTATGCGGGCCGCTAGCTTCTCTGCAGTCAAGTGCTGTATGCTTGATTTCCTGTGAATCGAGCCAGAGGTTATTGAACTTTCTACCAGCTGTTTGCAATTTTTGCTTTTCAGTCGGGTGCTTTAAGTGGGGGCGGAAGCTATCGTTGGAGTAGATTCTTGTATGAACGGCTATCCGTGTGTTGTGTGATACGTACGTCGCGTCGTGCATGGTGCGATATGGAAGACAATAATACGGACGTGGATATGCAAATACCGTCAACTTCGGCTGTCCGTAATAACGTTAAAAATTTTGGAGAATTTAGTAAGAAGAGTGTGTGTGAATGTGTGGTGTGTGTCTTAATAATAAAGGGATTTTCAACATTAAACTTCGCTGATAAGCTTCAAATAATTTCCAAAGGAAGGGCAAAACCGCCTATGAAAAATTTAACCACAAAAATGAAAAACTGTATTAGACATTTTTATCCGGAAAAACAATACGAACAATTTAAATGACTAACAGGGTGGGAAAATATAAGTAAATTATTTTGTTGGCCATGTTTACTTTTTGAAAATGAAAAAGGTCTCTGGAATAAAACTAGTTTTTCCGACTTAAACAATTTCCATAAAGCTGTAAAAAGACACATTATGTCCAAAGCGCATTTGCAGGCCGTCATAAAAGAAAAAGTCTTCGGCAAAACCAGAATTGAACACGCCCTTAATAAACAGTTGGAAATTAGTCACCGCCAACACAATGAACTAGTCGATAAAAATAGTCAAATATTAAGAAGACTTATCGATGTTGTTTGTTTTCTCGAACAGCATGATTTGGGATTTAGAGGTCATGACGAAACAAGGGGTTCTTCAAATAGAGGAAATTTTCGAGATTTACTTAGTTTAATGGCTAAATATGATGATTGCTTAAAAATCATTTAGAGCTGTCTAGCGTTGTTCGCGGAACGACGAATCGAATCCAGAGCGATTTAATTTCCGCTGTTGTAACCATTATTCCAAAAAGAATTAAGCGGGAGATTGGCGAGGTGCGGTTCATTGCTATTGTTCTGGACGAAACAACTGATATCACTAATTTTAGCCAATTATCTATAGTAATACGCTACGTTAAAATAGACAGGAAGTATTCAATTAGGTTTTAAGAATGTGTCCGAAAATCGTACAGCAGATGCATTATATACCGTAGTTCATAACGTTACTAAAGAAATTAATGGAGAGAAAAAATTAGTTGCTCAAAGCTATGATGGAGCTGCAGTGATAGCAGGACAATTAGGGGGTAAGCAAGCTAAAGTTCGAGAAACTTTCCCAAGTGCTGTGTTTGTCCATTGTTTTGTTCATAAATTAAATTTAGTTTTATCCCAGTCCATCAATCACATTAAAGAGTGTAAAGTATTTTTCGTTACTTTAAGTGGCATGGATGGTTTTTTTTCCAAGTCAACAAAACATACACAAGCTTTGGACTCCATTGTCCACAAACGATTACCCAAAGTAGCTCCTACTAGGTGGAACTATAATGGAAGACTTGTGTTAACAGTATCTGAAAATCGTGAGTCACTAATTGAACTATTTGAGAATATAATAGAAAATAATGAAACGTGGGACTCAGAAGCAATAAATAGTTCGAGGTGGTTTTTGGACTGTTTGAAACGAGATTTTAATTTTAATTATTTGTTGAACATATTTTCAGAAAAATATTTCCATTTTCGGACAATGTTTTTAATATATTACAAACTAAAACAAATGATATTGCTTTTTGCCTAAAAAAAGTAGATGATTTTAAGTCCATGTTAAGCCAAAAAAGAGATGACTTTGACCTATTTTGGGAGAAAACGATGACGTTAAATGTAGAGCCACAAGCCAAGCGTCTTCGAACAGACAAGGTGGGAGATGTTCAAACACCATACAGACGCCTCTATTATGAAATAATCGATCAAATTCAGCAACAAACTATAGATTTAACGGTTTAAATGATTTTAAATTCCTCGAGGGCTGCAATTTTGATGCATTTAAAGGAAAAACTTTTCCAGAAGATACGTTTAAATCTCTTCTTCTTCATTATGGCCAGTTCTTCGACCGAGTGTTACTGCGATCTGAACTAAAAGTGATTTACGAAACTGATGACATTAACGCAAAAATAACGCTAAGGAACTAATGCAATTTTTAAAAGACAAGGAGCTGGAAGACGCCTACACCGAAGTGTCGAAATTGTGTGAATTAGTATTGACAATACCTGCCACAAGTTCATCAGTAGAACGCAATTGTTTTTAACACTTAAAAGTAAGTTTCTAAAAATTGCCTCCCTTTCTTAAAATTTCACCTCACGCCCCTGTGTTTCACCATCTTGGATTCGTACGAAAATTTCACCAGTTGATTTCTGCATAATATAAGAATAAAGTAAATTGGATTAGATTTTTAGTAGTAATTGTTTTATAATTTTGCTATGCCTTCATTTTGTTCCGCCATATTAGATTTTTACCAAAATATTACAAGGACATCCACATATGACCCTTAATTTTGAATCAAAATTTCAACTCAATCGGATAAGTAATTTTAGTTATGCCGCGAACAAGCAGACAAATCGACGGAATTGAGAAAGCATGGTTTTCCGCATCTAGAATTCCTAAAACGTGAAGCCCTGCAAAAGTGTCGGAGAGTCATTTTTTCACGATTACAATACTTTCCTTTTACGAGGGAAGTAAAAATATTAATCCAAATAGTTTATTTAACTAAGCTGTTTTTTAGTATATTTAATTGTAAATATGCGAAACCAAAAGAAATAGATTTTAGCCTGAACTAGTCCACATAAAAAATCTAAAAAAATAGATAAATAAAAATATACGGCAAATTTTTTATTGATGCATCACATACATTATATACAAAATGTTCAGTTTAGAGTTACTACATTTAAATAGAAAAAGAAACTTAAGGTCAAAATATCTTTCATTAAAAAATTGTTTAACCCCCATAGTCGACTATTATAGTTCACAAGTTTCAATAATTCTCATATCATTAATTACTAATAAATACTTGAAAGTTCAAATATTCATTTAAATTATTCAACTATTAAATAGTGCAAGATTTTAAACTATGAATCAAGTAAAGCAAAGTGTAATATCAAATACCGTAAAGTTATATGACGAGAAATTAATAATATGAAAAAATATTATCTGGCCCGAATAAATCTTTCCAGCGAAAATAGGGCGTCAAGTACTGCATAGAAACAGTAGCATCTTAAAATCACAGGAACAAACGCAGTGCAAGATATTACAGAGGGCGGTTCATTGGAGCACCCAGCAGGTCCTCTCAGCAAATATCACATATAGGACTTTAACTTCTAACAACGATAATAATTGTTGCGTGGGCCAGCAAGTGTAACTGAGATCTGGTTGAGTGTCCCGGTAGGAAACTGAATTACGATTAACTTACTTTAATCTTTAAACTTTTAAATTTTTCATGTAAACCGTTAACTTTTTTAAATATGTATTTATTTGCATCAGGCAACTGGTGCCAGATGCTATTTTTTATTCTGTAAAAAAAACATAATTTATAAATTAACTTTCCTATTAAAAGTTCATTCCAAATACAATAAGTCTGTGATGTGCGGGTTTGAAAAAAATAATTCAAACTAATTTTAAAAACGTATTACTTACCTGTAAAATTCTCCATCATATTACAATAATGCATCTGACTGTAAAATATGATAAGCGCTAGCTGCTAAATAACCGTTTGAATATAGTCCTTTGAGATTTTATTTTGTTTTTTCAGCAAAATGAGTGGAAGCCAGTAGCATGGTTATGTTAATTTTTCAATTCATTATAGTAACGATCTCGATGTTTCCAGAGCACATGGGAGGTCGAAATCTAAAATTTATATAAATACTTAAATATAACACGTTCTCCTATTCTTACGTGCTTGTAGTAAATGTGTAAATAGGTAATTTATTCCTACCAGCCAGAAATCTGTGTATACTGCCTGTTACGCAAAACCCTCTTTTCTACTACTAACTTTCTAACTACATATCTATATACTTCCTTCCTTACTTATGAGTAAGGCAAATACGGATAATAAATTTATCCCAATAAATCTACAAATTCTATCTGCATTACCTGAATAATCGAAATAATTTTTTGAAAGGACTACAAGTAAGACTGTGATATTTGTCTAATTTATCTACGCCTATGACTTTTTGACAGTATTTTTGGCGTTTCTGAAGTATTTAATCAAGCTTGGCATAACACACACCTTAACAAGTCCTTCATCCAATAGACTTGTCCATGGTTTCTTCTCATCTATCCACCACAATCAACACAGGTGTTCATTCACATTAATGACCTTTCCTTAACCAGTAATCCTATCCACAGTTACATAGGCAATAATATCACCTAGAAATATATTCAAATCTCATTAACTATTTTCTAGTGGCCACACTATTCGGATAAATAAATGAAATCCTTACAACTGAACCAACAAGATATACCCCAGGCAAAATAGAAACAAATTATTTTCCACAAGCTGCCATGAACTATGAACTATATATAGGGTATGTATATGTATTATATACAAACCCTACATATATCACAAATCATGCCCGACGATAAATGTGGGTTATCTGTCCTTCTTCCTACAGATACTATTCTGAATTATGCTCTGAAGAAATAATATCTGTTATAACCATATCTATATAGCCATATCTGTAAGAGAGACACGAGCATTGACTTGCATGCATATTTTCAATGACTATATAGAAATCGATTACCTAGACCTTTATTCTTTGATAACAGATTTATATTTATTTTACCATTATGACCTGTTTTGTTTTAGTATATTTCCAAAATACACCCAAATAAACATATTTTTATCATTAATGAATGTAAAGTAAACAGAAACAATTTACCAAGCCGTTTTAACAAAGAGTAAGCCATAAAGGACAAAATTTACGTTTTTAGAAAATAATCTGGAGAATATTTCAATTAAAAAAATATTAAATTTTGATTTAAGACTTTGGCTTTGATATTTAGTTAGGCTAAAAAGCTGAGAATTCTCGGTAAGCGGGAAGGAGAAGTTTATTACCCCCAAGTCAAAATGATATAACAAAAACATTTTTTTAAACGACAATCGCAACGAAAGAGCAGACGACAAATCTATAATATATGTATTGCAGCAAAGCCGTTTTTTGTGTCGATAATTCTAATTTTCCTTTTTTTACTAGGAAAAATATTTATCGACGCACTATAACATACCTTATCAACAATTTGTACTTTTTTCATAAAAGAAAAGAAATACAGTCATGCATGGCTAAATTGATAATTATTAAATTAAGGTTACAGTTCGCCATTTGGAGATCTCTAAAACGTATTTACATAAAAAATTTAATTTGCAATTAAAGTGCAAATGGCAAATAATATGGTGGAAAATTCTAAATATTTAAATTCATTTGACCCCACTCCGTATGCAATCTTGATGCTTTAGGATACAGCCATATTTAGGAATGCTATTATTATTTATACATATTTTTTAAACTGCCGGCATATAATGAAGTCATAGGATAATTTTTTAAAAATAATAATAATCTCAAGTTAGAGTTGAATACAGGCGACTTCACGGAGAACCCGTATCCACATGAAGCTTCTTTCGATATATAGAAAAAAATAATAGAGAAAGGAAAACTATACAAAGGAAAAGCAAAGATTTATTATTACCGAAGATAAAGAATTAGACATTTTGCATTATTTTCAAGGTAAATAATTCAGTTTTATTATTATGGACATTGTTTAAATGAATATAATATTTATATTTAACAAATTGGGCTCTTCTCTTGAAAACGCAAAAACCATTTTGACTAATTTAAAAAAAATCAAGAACTGACTAATCTGCTAAACAACAACAATATAGAAGAATAATGTTCTATTATGGAAGGTTAGAAAGATAATACATTGTTAAAAATATTAAATTTCAAGGTCGTCAAGTGGTCCAAGTTTGTTACTGAATCTTCTATAATAAAGTAATGTGTTCTACTGAGTTCAAAGTTCATTAACCGGCGAAAAGTTTCCTTCAAAATCAAACTGAGAGTTGTTTGGAGCTAAAACAATAAAATAACATCATATGGTAACAAGACAGGCTCCGCCTCACAGTGTAATACCAACAACTAACTTTTTGAATTGTAAATTGTAAGACATTGGCATGCATATTGGTTGGCCAGCAAATAATCCGGACTCAACGCCTGTAGATTCATTGTATGGAGTTACCTGGAAGAAAAGATCTTCCGACTGAACGGCCTGAACGAGGAACGGCTGACATGAATAATTATTATTGAATCCAATTATTTCCTGTAAATGTCATAAACAAAGTAGACGGTTTAGGTGTTGGCTACAGTGTAGCTCCACGATAGACTGCCAGAAATATTATTTCGCACAGTGTGACATTATATCGTGAGAAATGAGGAATTTTCAATGCAATGATGCTATGCGGATTATATGCATTTTCATAGGAGTCGTAGAAAAACTTATTTATTAGAATTTTATATACGTTTTCATGGCTGTTATGATTTAATTTGTTAATTAATTTTATTAAACGTTTGTGAGCAAATCTCTCGAGAACGGCTCAAGATAAAAATAAATAACAATATATTTTTGAAATCAGAAAAATATAATCCCTTAACCCATGAAATTATACAGGATTTCAAAGCCCTAATTTAATTTAAAAAGTGATGTTACCTTGTTTATATGTTTTTTCTGATAACAAATTCTCAGGGTTCAGATAAAAGTCAATAAACAGACTGGCTATTTATAAGGAAAGACCCTGAACATATTTATTTATTGAAAAATATCGGCACCTACATATTTTTCTAATTTCTTACAAAAAATTGAACCAAATGATTTGGATACTTGTTATAGGATAGGAACAAAAGAAAAGAACATTAGAGCTATATTAGTTAAATTCGTGAGAGAATGTACCAAGCAGAGAATATTAAATGAACCTCTTAAAAGACTCAGGAGTGAGTATAGCTCACGACCTTAGCAAAGAGCAGAGAGAGGACTAAAAAGTACTTTATAGGTACCTAAAAACAGCAAGAGAAAAAAATTATCAAACAAAAATTCCCAATGATAAATTAATTATAAAAGGTGATACTTATACCGCTAAATACTTATAAGAAAAAGAAGAAGAGAGGAACTTGCAATAAATTTTAAAAATTTGTTTACAAGCAAGAGTGCTCCTGCTACACCTACCCCAGTGGAAAAAGTAGCTCAAGAACTGGAAAAAAAGTCAGGTAGAGATTTGGTTGAAGAAAATTCACACCATACGACACAAAAACGAAGAGGTACCATTGAAGAAAGCACATCAAGGACCATGAAGCACTGAAACAACCGACTGGGAAACAAACTCCAAAGAGAATCACCAGACTTGCTTCAAAACGAATCCAGATCCACAGGATATACTAAAAAAAGTTCAAAAAAAGTTAAAATCTGTCAGCTAAGTTTTTTTTTGGGTATCATTCCTGTAAATATGTTATGTTCTGTGTATAGTCTAAGAGTGTGATTTATAAGTGAATACCACAAAAAAAAATGGACGCATATTTGAGAAGTTTTAAAACAATACAAGTGGAAACCCAAATAGAACGTTTTTTTAATTATTTTTCACTTAAAATACTTAATGATCTAAAAATTACTAATTGTAACATTAGTAGTTTGGGACAAAAATTGACAGCTTCTGTTTGTTCTTAAATATTGTGAATGTTAACTTTGATGTTATTGTGTTTATTAAGACTTATAGACAGCGTGAACTTAGTAATATCCCCTTTATAATACGGAACTATGATATTATATATAACAGTGGAGATCTTAGCAAAAACGATAATGTTATATTTTATATTAGGTCCGAGATAAATTATACCTATGACATTGTACCTCTAGGGAATATAAAGATAGTGGAAGTAATATATAGTTGAGGGTAAACAACCGGAAGATTCTTCTAACCGCAATTTACAAATCACCTTCTATAAATGCGTTTGAATATATCGGGAATTTGCATGTATTGCATCTAACACAGAATTGTTAAATTTCTTGATAAATATAAAATTATTTCTGAATCTCAATTTGGCTTCAGGGTGGTTAGGTCGAAGCAGGATGCAATATAAAGATTAACATCGCATATTTACGAAACTTTCTACAATTCTGCTACAAAAGTTGGCGGAAAAAGGACTAAAGGGTGAGATTTTGAATTTGTTAAAGAGCTACTAACACACAGGGTACAGTGATAATTGAAGGCGAAATTAGTAGCGTTTAAACCGCGGATTCTAGGGTGCCTCAAGGTAGTATATTGGGACCTTTACTTTTTACTATTTATATTATTGATTTATTAAAAATATACCCTAGGGGAAAATAATTAGCTTTGCTGAATGAATGGTTTATGTTGAAAAAATAAACTTGAATTACGATAAAACTAAATATCTTCCGTTTGCAGCTTACAAAAATCATTTATCTAATTTTAATAAATTAAAGATAAATAATCGGAGTGAAATACCTGAGCCACAAAATACCTGGGTATCATTACTGATCGACATCTTAAATGGGATCTGCAAATAAAAAATATAAACAACAACCTAACTGGTAAAAGACCCCTTTTTTATCAAAATTTCCTTACCTCAAGAATATTTTAAACACTGATCACTGATCAGCTAAGAGTTCTCTATTTCTCACTTGTACAATCCTATATTTCATACGGCATACTGAGCTGGGGTTAAGTAGCTGAAAGTAATGTAAAGAGTTTAATGAGCTTACAAAAACGGTTTATAAAAATAATTTATGGCAAACCAAGGATTTACCCTTCATTCGCGCTTTTCCAAAAGACTCGGTTGCTCAATGTCCGTCAAATTTTCTGTTTAAATATTTTGAAGAACGATTTTCAAGGAAAAATAAGATTAGAATATCCAAGTCATAACCACGAGACAAGAAATAAGTCTGCATATCCAAGTATATGTTTTAAAACTTCTGGACAACGATCAGTTAAGTTTTTTGCACCGCGTATTTATGCCGCTCTGCCTGCAGAGGTTAAAGATGATTTTACTTATGTTTATGTTTGATTTTATAGATATTCAAAATACTCCCGTTATTGTGCTTTGTAACACTTGTGTGAAAATGTATGTGTATAGTAATGGTTTGGTCATGTTTTTAGTCTTTCAAGACATGAATCTGTGAGCCCATCATGCAATAATAACTCTTACATATAGAGCGCATTTCAACTTCTACTCCTCAAACAAGAACTTACCAAGTTTTTCAGTAGGATTCTTTTAACGTGTATTTGCTATTTTATTGTTACGTTTGGAAAACGAGAAAAGTCAAAAAGTTTGAGATCCGCTAGACTGGAGTGTATAAACACTTGCACGGTGTATATTCTACTGGGTTGCTATCACTAAATGACATTAAATGACAATAATAACTTTTCAAATCATAAAGATAATTTCAATTAAGGCCATTAGGCTATTATGTCTTGTCTACCCACATACACTACTTAAAAATATTCGCAATCTGCGTCTAAAATGAGGATGAGCAATCGTTATGTAAAAGCAATAATGATTGGCCAATGTTTAAAAAGCTCGCACATCATTTAGGCAACAATAAACATAGATAGTCTAGGTATGGCTATTCAATAGTGTAACAACAATGAATTCTTATTAGAAATGCCCTTTGCCTTTAGAACTAAAGTCTTCATCAGATATACGTTTATATTTGAAAAATTATTATGGTTGCCTGTTACCTGTTCATTCCTATATAACACTTAATTTTTGTACAAAAATTGAGGTAAATTGGAAAATTACTTTTTTCAGTAATACTTTTTTACAGTTTCATTAGGCCGCCACCTTATTCCGGCATATCGGATTTTTACCGAAATATTACCAGGTAATCCCCATGTCACCCTTAATTTTTGACCAAACATTTGAAATCACTCTGATAAATAGTTTATAAGCTATTCCGTAAACTGACAGACAGACAGACAAAACTATGGAATTGATAAAACATATTTTTTGGCATCTAGAAACGCTAAAACGTCAAAATATGTAAAATCTGAGAAGATGATTTTTTCACGATTACAAATATTATATTTAGCCGTCATTGTAAATTAGTACAACAGTTTTAATTGTTCATCTGTATACGACATTTATTATTGTTACACAATTTGAAATCAGTCCATTATGTAGTTTTCCAGGCTAAATTTTTAAATGTCTTACTAAGAAGCCATTTTGTTCCGCCATCTTGGATTTGTACTAAAATTTTACTAGTTGATTCCCCCATAATACTTTTTTTATGCAAAATTTGAGATAAATTGGATAAGCAGATTTTAGTAATACTTTTTTTAACATTTCACTAGACCGCCATTTTGTTGTGCCATAATGGATTTTTACCAATATGTTACTAGGTAATCCCCATACAACCCTTAATTTTCGACCAAAATTTGAAGTTACTCCGATAAATACTTTTTAAACTAGGCCGTGAACTGATTGACAGACAGACAAACCGACAAACGGACCGACCGAATTGATAAAACATATTTTTTGGCGTCTAGAGACTCTAAAACATGAAGATATGTAAAACATTAGAGGGTGACTTTTTCACGATTAGAAATATTTTATTTAGCCGCCATTTTGTTCCACCATCTTGGATTCGTACCAAAATGTTACCAGTTAATTCCTACATAATACTTGATTATTGTCCAAAATTTGAGTTAAATTGGAGAAGAAGTTTTTTTAGTAATAATTTCTGTAACATTTCACTAGGCCGCCATTTTGTTTTCCATATTGGATTTTTACCAAAATGTTACTTGGTCATCCACACATGACCCTTAATTTTTGACCAAAATTTGAAGTCAATCGGGTAGGTAGTTCTTTAGCTATGCCGCGAACAGACAGATCGACAGACAGACCGACGGAATTGAGAAAACATGTTTTTCAGCATCTAGGGATCCTGAAATGCTTAGAGATACTGGTTGTTTAGCATTGCCGCATCCAACTTATCTTAAGTTGTAAACTATCCCAAAATTCAGTTTCTAAAAACAAAGGTGAATAATTTTTCACCACATGAGAAAATTGTAAATATCCTTTTTGACGAAATTCACATTACTTCAAAAGTCGAATACAGGGGTGGAATTTTAAAATGGAATAATAAATTATTCTTAATAAAATTCATGCGTTCATGCTTCCTTCAGTATTTTGCTCCAAAAACGAGGATATCATTGCTTTGTATTCTGTGAGAAAAAACTCATCAGATATACTAAAGGGAATGGTTTTAAATGTTGTCAAAGTATTAACAGATGCCGGTTATAATGTGGTTTCATTGATTTGTGATAATTATGGGATGAATCGAGGTATGTATGAACTTTTATTTCAAACTAACTTATCTATGTGCGCTGGAAATGATGTTGATAAATATTGTATAAGAAACTCTTTCAGTCCTAACCAAAAAATGATCCTACTATTTGACACCGTTCATCCCTTTAAGTCTACTAGAAATAAATGACTCAATCAAAAAAATGTTCAACAATCATTTATATTTCCCCATATTGATGAAACAAATTTAATGTCTGGAAATACTGCTGACCTAAAACAAATTTATGCAAATGAACGTAATAGCACAGTTAAATTAGCCAGTGCATTGTCTCAAAAAGTTTTTCATCCTTCATCTGTGTAAAGACAGAAAGCAGTCCGTTTATTTGAAGAAAAAAATATCGCATCACTTATAACCGCTGAGTTCATAAGCATAATTTTGTCATGGTGGAAAATAGTAAACTTGCACAGTTCGAGCGCAGGGATTCGCTCAGCTATGTGCTTAGACGACTTATTACTTCTCCAGACCATGATAGCATTAAATGTCTTAAGAACTTTGTACATTTTTTAGCTGCGTGAGAAAATGCAAATTTGCCAAATTACCAGTCGGGGCACGCACATTAACAAAAGACACATTTATCTCATTGAGGCTCTCATTGCTCTCATTGACTTGATAGGTTATCTTTTCTCTGCAAAACATGATCTAAAATTTCAACTCAGATATGTGCTTCTTGGAAAGTTCCAAACAGACAAAATGGAGGGAAGATTTAGGAGGTATAGGTTTTTAAGTGGATCTAACTATAATATCTCCGTCACACAAGTTTCTGAATCCGAGAAAAAATTAAAAATCTTCAGTTTACTAAAACTACGGACGGTTAAATTTTTTTTCACCGACGAAGATGTACACAATGAGTAATGTCTACTGATATTTCTTTTTTTTTGATATTATTACTTCTTCATAAGATATCAAAATTAGTGCACAATATTCTTTATAATTGTTTATAGAAATTATAATATAGCTCCTATTCAGTAATAAAATATACTAACGGTTGTGACATATGTAAAACCATTATAACATCAAATGAAGAATTTACTAAGCATTTTGAGGACAAAATGTCAAATATTAGTGAATATTTACTTAAAATTACGCGAGTGCATTGAAAACACCATCAGAGTTAGTATTTCAGTTTTTATCACCATATTTCGAATATTTTGTATGCTCATCGATCTAGATTATGAGTACGAATTTGTAATTGCATCTTCCCAGCAAATAATTTTAAAAAAATTAGCTGTTGCAAAAGCGGAAGAGTTTATAGAATATTATCCGGAGATTTGTAATACATGTAACAACCTATTTAAAAGCATTATTATAAAAATCGCACGTGTCTTAAGTAATATTTTGTTGAACAATTATTCTAAAAATCTTTCTGATCAAGCATCAACAACAACCAGAACAGAAAATTATTCCAGAAAAAATAGAAAGCTACTTACATTTTCAAAATCACAAAAAAATGAATCATTAGATACCTACTTAACTCGAAAAAAACTTGTATTTACTTAATTGTAGCAATTATGTTGTTAAAATGTACTAAAAATGCTTTTTAAAATTTCAGCGATTTGTATGCAATTTTTGTACAGTTTAAAGCCATTTTTATAATAAATAACTTTTATAAAAAGCTGCTGTTGTGCATTATGTCTTACAATACCATCTCGCGAGTACCGAATAGGACCCTGCGATCGTGACGTGTCGTTTTCCAATATTGCGGCCTTAAAAATCCACGTAGGCCGCGATTAGCGGTAAACGTGTGAGGAAATTTATTAATTACCCTTCAATATTGAAAAATCATTTACTGAAACTTGGTTACCCTTAATAATGATAAATTATCGAAAGGTTGGTTTAAGTAAGTAAAAGTAAAGTTGCTCATTCAGAAATACGTAAAAATATATAGCAACTGGTTGAACAGTAATATATGTTTTTAAAATTATATAATAAGTTTCTCTTTGCATTTAACAAGAAGTTTGTATTTGAATTTGATTCAATTTTAGGTCTTTATCCATTTTATTGCATCTACACATAGTGTCATGGAAAAGATCAGGTCATTAA